>CM014276.1:44024889-44049667 GCA_004135705.1 Alloteropsis semialata | reverse complement strand
TCGCCGTCCTCCGCGCGCCATGGCCGCCCCCCGAAGTCTCCCGCCTAGATCCGGGCGGACGCGGCCAGAACAGGGCGAAAACGCCCCGCCGCCACCTTCCTAGGGGCTGCGCGGACTTCCGGCGGCACCCTCCGGCGGCGGCGAGGTGGAGTGGGGGGGTGGAAGAGCGGCGGCGGCGAGGTGGTCTGGCCGCCGCCCGTGTCGCCCGAGCGGGAGGCGACGCGGGGGCTTTTTTTTTATGATACATGACATGTCGCAAATGGCACATCAAGGACGCGCCGCTGCTGCGCTGGCGCAAGAGGCTGAAGCGCGCAGCTCTAGAGTGCCATGGCGCGCTGCGCGAGTGCAAGCAGCAAGCCATCGAAGACGAACGTAAAGAGCAGGAGGCGAGGAGCTCCTCCTTCCCCAGGCGCCTCGCTCATGCCACCAAGTCACTCGTCGCTGATTTCTTCAGCTCCGACAGCCATCACGTCTCGAGCGGCTATGCCGTTCAAAGATTTGAGCGGCTCGCCGATGGCGCCGGCGAGTTCCTGAGGTTGGTGGAGCTCGGTGGCACGCCGCGCAGGCACATGATGCTTGAGCCTCTCATCGGACGCCTTCTCGCCGGCCAGGAGCTACGGTACAGATTCGTGAGGAGAAGCAGGTACCATCTGTTCTGCTTGCGTCCCATTTGCCTGGAGGACCGTGGGATGGAGGCAAAGCTTCTGTTCGTGTACGAAGACGACGAGGCGCCGGAGAAGAACCTGTTCCTGGGGCACCGCCGGCGCATCCATGTCGAGCTGGGGCGTCTCGCGTCGCAGCGTCGGACAGGAACCTCGTCAGCCCAATTTCGGCCCAATAGCGAAGGCCCAATGGAAAAAAATTGAAAAATAAATAAAAAGAAAAGGGAAAAAAAGATCTGCTGCAATACATGTCCCCAATATTTTAGAAATGTGAAAGGGGATTCCCCTTTAACCAGATTAAAGGGAAAGGGGAAAAGAAAGCTGTTGGAGTTGCTCTTACACCGTTTTTCCAAAGTAACCTCGCTAGATGATATTTTATTCTTATCATAAGTCTGCTCTCTAGCTAGGTGTTCTAATCAAATCGATTATTATAAACTTTGACTATCAATATCTGAAATTCTACATTAAATTGATAATACAGGATTAACATTGCTAGTTTCGTCATGAAAACTAATTTAATGATGTATAAATCGTTTTCGTTTAAGAGAATATATTTATACATATTGTAGTCAAAGTTAGATATTCTTAATATACAATCCTAAACGGATTGATATTTGAGAGGAAAATAATCACAAGGGATCAACCAGCTAGCAAACATTACCGGCCCACTGGGCCGTTGACCGAGTCAATGCTGACGTCAACAGTGACGTCATCATTGCCGACGTCATCTGCCACGTCGGCTGCCACGTCATCGACACGTCAGCAGTCAGTGCCAACTCAGCCGCCCTCTCTCCGACACGTGGCGGGTCCCTGTGATGCCACGTGTCGGCCCCACATTAATTCAGCCATTTATTATTTTCAGAATATTGATTAAACTTCTAAAATTCATAACTTATTCATACGAGCTCCAAAAATTACGATCTTTATATGGAAATTCATCTAAAATCGAGATGTACAGTTTAAGCTTATGTTTGAGTGCATTTGGTTCTTCTATATTTCATTTGCTTCTTTGTGGCTTCTATAGGAGTCGCTAACGCGACAATTACGTTTCGGTTTCAGAGTCGATTCGGGGGAGGAGCGACCTGAGGACGTGAGGTGGAGATCCACTGTACGACTACGGAGGAGGACTTGTACCACTACTGTCGGATTCGTACCACTACTTCCTCGACATCGCAGGTGTCATGGCAGCACCTTTATTTTAGAGAATCCTATTAGACATTGCATGTTTAGAACTGCTAGCGCTTTATATTTATTCCTTGCTAGTATATGATGCATGATATTGCCTGAGCTATATTTACCTTGTTCGAAGCCCTTTTACCATGTTACCCAGCCTTGCGCTCGCACTTATATATTACCGCCCTTCTGCGTGCTTGCATTTATTATCACCATACTTATTATAACTCCACTTCGCATTGTATATGTGGTGCGGGTGGTGAACCCCTGGGAATGGTTTGGCTTGGGATGCCGGACTTGTGGTTATGGTGATGAGCGGTGTGCTGCGTGAGTTTTGGGTGTGTGGTGAGGGTTGAGTCGGCCGGGCAGGGATTACGACGAGCTTCGAGCGAGTCTTGCCGAGGGGATACGGCCTGGGTATCCCCGCTTTGTGAGTACCTGTGGCGGGTAACTGGTTTGGATTGAGGTGTCCTTGGTGTGAGCTCCTTGGGGTGGAGCCTTGGAAAGGGGGTGCCGTGGCAGCACGGTAAAGATTAGCCCATACAGGGGAGATATCGCTGTCTGGCCAAGACCTAAGGACTTGTGTGCTAGTGACCGGATCATTGGACGCCTTACTTTCCACTCGCTCTCCAATGGGAGGGGAGCCGGTCTAACCATATGGTAGTATGGATGCCATTACTGTCGGGTGTAAGCGGATAGTGTCGGGAGGTACGGGTGGAGCCCACACCCTCCTTAACCACATAGTGACCCTTTTGGCCTGGTACTATGTTCACAGTCTCGGCGGCCAGGGTCGAGTGACAGGATGGTATCCATTCTAGGCTTATGGCGATCGGAATCTGCCTAGATGTGGCCGCATCGATGATGGCTATCTTGTGGAATAGTGAAACCTCTGCAGAGTGTATGGTTGATCGATCGATACATAGCTGACTCGTTGGCTATGGACCAGTCCCGTGTGATGCTTGCTTGACTAGGAGAGGAGTCTTCTGCCTTTCTTGGGATATGGGTATGTTACATCCGACCGTGAGCCTGGGAGGCTGCGGGTCGTTGAGGCCTGACGAGAGGGAGTCGTCTTGCCGGCCACGTGAAGCGTGGTGGGGTGTGGTGTGTGAGGTGTGGTGATGTGTGGATGGGATGGATGGGATGGAGGATGGATGTGTGTGTGGGTTTTGGGAACGTGTTAAACTTGATTATTATTATTATTATATATTATACTTGTTGCTACCTCGCATGCGCTAGGATGCAAACCACAGCCGAATATAGGATCGCCAGATCCCTTTATTTTCTCTTTTCCACTAAAGCTCATTCGGTGCTGACCATGACCTGCACACATCTGGCGGTGTGCAGTTTTCCTGTGATGTTAGGAATTGAAAGGATTAGAAGGTCTCGTGCCTGCGCTCAAGTTGGAGTTTGAAGCTGCTTCCGCGTTATTCTTCCACCTTCGCAAGCTGTTCTGGATGTTAGATATACTTTGATTGCGCCAGTGTGGCGTTGTAAATATTAATGTAAACCCTTCTATTGTACTCTGTATTCTCCGATTTCGATGTATGGAATTGATTATCAACTGTTGTATATCATTCTGTGGATTTTCCCTTCGCGGAAAATTGAGGATGTTTCAGTTGGTATCAGCTCCTTGCTTGACCCTAGGACGAGACCCTTAGGATTGGACGATAGAATAGGATAAACCAGCCCTTCTTTCGGTTATATTACCGACCTTGCACCATTTCGTGCATGGCTTACCTCTTATAATGGACTTGCTAACCATGTTCTTGGACTCCAATGCAAATGATGGTGATCTTTTAGAAGTATGCCCTTCTCCCTCGAGTACCATGATGGATACGCCTAAGTTCTACAAGAAGTGCTTCAAGAGTTAAGTAGTCCCTGAAGACAATTGATAATAGACGTGCCACAAATAGGTAGCACCTAGAAGAGCCGAAGTCTACTATATGATAACCCTGCTAACTCTCCTAGGAAAAGAAATGTCGTACCAAAGCCTTGTACCATTCCTAAGGTAGAAGACACAGCCTTACTGATGTGCAACCTATTGTCCATATGGCTATTCATGCGTACGAACTCTTCGAGCATGGCCTCCTGCCGTCTATTACCCCGTGCCCTCGATGCCTTTAGAAGTGCCATAGGGTAATGGGATGAAGCCGAGCATACCTAGGCAAGAAGGACCGATGACAACCTCAATGCTTATTAGAGAAACACCTACTTCTCCAGGATAGACTCATGAACACACCAAGCTGCTAAAGCACTATGAAAAGCAGCCCTGTGAAGAAAGATTTGCTTTAGAGCCTTTAAACCTCACCATTGTTGCTTACTTCCAGCCTGCACCTGAATCCGCCCTGAAATAGGAGGAAGCTCGCCAATGCACATAGCTAAAAATTCCTGACTAATGCCCCACCATGTAGATGGAAGAAAGTTCTTCAACCCCACCTATCTGGTTTCCTAGACAAGACTCATCATGATAAGGGGGTAGGAAGAGGATGATTAGAATAAGCCATGTATAGCTAGAAGTTGTGCCATGAATAGAGTAGAATGTCTACCATTTTAAGTTACCTACGTGTAGTACGTTTTCTCCGCGGATCTCTTGGCGTAGCTACCAAGGATGTCGCTTTGTAATAAACCCAATGTAATGAGTGCTTGGTTTTTATCGGATGTTATGGTTCTTCATGCTTCTTTGTATGAGTGTAGGATAGATTTAAATGTTTTTAAATTGTTTAAATCGTCTAAACTCAAGTTAAAATTGTTAATAAATCATGTCACTTGCACATGATTCCTAATCCTTATGACCCTTACAACAGGATGCCCAGCCAGTAATCGGGTAGCTTGAACCATTGCTCAACCCCTTCAGAAGACACCATGGACAGTGATCAAGGTAGTCACAAGCCATCCCCAGGACTCAACCCCAAGAAGGAAGAACTCCATGGAACCCCCACTGAGGAACCGTTCAACAAATCCCAGCATGAGCAAGGGAATCCATCTCTGATGAAGCTCCCTACTTTCGACGGAACTGATGATGATCCTATCACCGCTGTAGACTGGCTATATGATATGGCAGAAGAGTTAGACTTGACCTCCTACACTGAAGAAGAAAGCGTGAAGGTTGCAGCCCATCAACTCATAGGTTCCGCACATACATGGTGGGACACATTCAGCAATGCCATTCCAACCCAACCAATATCTCATGGAGAGAGTTCAGCGAAGCCTTTCGCAAACACTATGTGCCAGATGATGCAATGGAAGACTTGAAAAGAGAGATTCGAAGCGTAAGGCAAGGAACAGGAAGTGTTCACGAGTACAACATCCGCTTCAACCGCATGTTGCGTTACGCACCTGCCGTGCGTGACTCTAAGAAAGATATGTTGTTCTACTACCGTAGGGGCCTAAACGATGGCATCCGAATGGTCCTTGCCGGAAGCACCTACCACACCATTGAAGAAGTAATTAACAAGGCAATTGAGATAGAAGAAGACCTCCTCGAGTATGAAATAGTCGATGGAAGGAAGAGATGCCGCATTGATGGATCATTCAGTGGCTCACTAGTACGACAAATGAGAGCAATCACAGACTCATATCGTACCCAGGCTCGAAGTATGTGGAACGCTACTGCACCTACTTCTACAGGCAGTGTGCCGTTCACTTACTATGGATCCGACCACTCTAACCTCAGGGATGCTGACATCAAAGGAATGAAGACCACTCCGCCACTTCAGAACCTTGGTATAAAGAACCTCGTGGCAATCACAAGTAGCGTGTTTATCACCTGCTATGGATGCGACAAAATGGGCCACATGATCGCCAAGTGCCCAGAAAGAAAGACTACCCCTACTACAACTCCTGTCCTCAATCTAGACAATGATACTCGCTAAGCATGTAGTCAAGTATTCAATCTTATCTGATGTAACATGCTTGAACATGTCTTCAAGATTGTATGAGAGTTCATCTTATCACTAAATGCAAGGATTTTCCTTTCTGTACAAGAACACTTGTGAATGATTCCAAGATCTCCGAGATATAGGTATCTCTGCCTAATCTGATTTAAAAATCTATCTCCCCGAATGAATTGGAAAATCAGCTCATTTCAAAACATGCTGCGAAAGTCTTTCATTTCAAAACAAAAGTTTTACTTTGCACATCAACCTTTGATAAAATGCTTGCAAACTAAAAAAAAAATGGCCCAAGTTTTATTTTAAACTCTTTTGATTTCCACCAAGGAGCCAAACTTATTTTAAATAAAATTCATCTTCAAAATGTTTTGCAACACGTTTGCTAAACAAAATAATTGTGAAGAGGTTTTGTTTGATTGTGAAAACCAAGTTTCACAAAACGAGCAGTAATTGTGAACCATTTTCAAACTACCCGCGTTTCAAATGATTGAAAAAGAGTCACGCTTTGTTTGAAGAGTAAAACCATGTTTCAAAACTATTTGATTTTATAACTCACTTTGATTTCAAACCTCTTCAAAAATCTCCCTTGGGCTTCAAGGCCTACAAAATCACCATCTATTTTAAAATAAGATTTTAGAAAATCATCATGACGATGAGGGTTCAATGAACGACAGCCCCAACCGATAACTCTAGAATTGCGTATGCATCTTGGGTACCCTGTACAAAATTTGGATCGGGTTACCAAATGAAGCAAAGGACGACAATTCCTTTCGCAAGATCCTTTGAAGCGGCTACGCCGACTAAAAGCAAGGATAGCAACTACGCTTATCAGAGTAGCGCAGCGGAAGCGTGGTGGACCCATAACCCACTGGACCCTGGATCGAAATCAGGAGCCTAAACCGCACCTCTGGAATTTAGAAAGACATGATATAGCCTAAACTAATATGTGTTCCTCCCACATACTAAACCCGGCGATGAAACATCCTACTGTGACAACTCCTCGATCATCGTTGAAGTATCTTTTTGTAAACCCTCAAGATCGACTAAGAATCTAGACAAAGAAATCAAGACTCTACTACTCACTCTTGCAACTCGATGGAGCAACTGCTTCAAGCTATGCGGAACTGGAAGTCAGATTCATGGATAGGTGTCACCTTACTACTTCGTGGAGTACTACACACCTTAAATCTCGGGGACGAGATTCTGATAAGGGGGTAGGACTGTAACATCCCAAAAATCCGAACTACAAAATTTTTTCTAAATAAACCCTTGTTTGTTGCTTGTCGTGTAGGAAACCCTACTAGTTGCTTATAAAGAACCTGTGCTTAGTTGTTAAGCTCTGTGACGCGACAGCACCACATGTGACTTAATGTGGGTCTTAAGCTCTGTGACGCGACAGCACCACATGTGACTTAATGTGGGTCTTAAGCCACATGTGATCAGGACCCTGTGCAAATCTCCTATACTTGCTGGTGAGAGCCCATGAACAACCCGTGACTGTAGTATGCCCTAGTGATAGCCCCTGGGTCATAAACCTAAACCCTAGCAACCCTATGCTGGACCCAGTAGCAATACTACCAAGGTGTAACGTGTATACGTGTTCACCTGCCCATAGTAGAAACCCTACCACTAGCTACAACCTAACTAGAGCTAACTAGTGGTTAGTGTTACCACCCCAACCCGAGACATAGTGATATGAACCTCTGCCCTTGACTCCACCTGGGGGAGCCACGATCCTAGACCTAAGCCATGATAGTAGAACCTATATCCAATACACCAAGTGACTAACTACTAGACCCAGCAGATTAGAGGCTAGTGACATCATGCCAATCGTGGTGAAACCTCTCTTCATGAGAATGTAGATACCTAGTGCCATGGTAATAGGAGCTACCTACCTCATCTTGACTAGCTACCTAACCACTCTGATGGATAGACCCCACTAGACCACCCTAGTGAGACAACCCACCGGCTATGCCAAACTAGAGCAACGTGCCCTAACCTTATGCTTATGACCTAGTGGACCAACACGGTCGCCATAGTGTTATATGGAGTATGACTAGCAGTTAGACTTAGGTATAACTACCTAGTTGTCCACCCATGATCTAGATGCCTAGCCAACCTAAATAGAGTATCTAGTGCTAACTCTAGGGGGAATGTTATGCCACATAGAAACCTACCCATGGCCGCCGGTTGGATTCAACCTAGCCTTGCACCTCAATGCAGATCACCCATCTAGGTACCACACTTTTATAGCCCAAGTATTACACCATCTTGTCACAAGTACGATAGTTATGTTTGGATCATGCTAGATCCATTAAGACGTTATGCAACATGTTTTGATTTGGATTTTTATTGGATTCTTGTATTGACTAATAAATCAACAACCCAACATCTATTTATTTATATATAATAAATAGATGAAATATTATATGGGAGAAATATCCCAACAAGCCTATGACCATCTATGATCACCTTGAAATATTGCTCAAGTAATGCAAATCATAATACCTATATACACATTATTATTTAGCCAAAGGTAGAAAATAAAAAGGAAAAGAAAAAGCAAAGGAAATGGCAAGGCCATTTCGGCCCGTGACCAATGACCAGCCCATCCTGGCCTGCCAACCCCCCTCTTCTCTCCCTCCTTTCTAGCCGATCCAACCCGGCCCAACTCGGCCTGTCAGCCCATCTCTTCTTCCTTTTCTTTTTCTCCAATCGAACCAGCCCGAGCCGGCATTACGGCCCAGCTCGGCCTACCTCTCCTTTCCCACCCGAGCTGGCCCATTCCTCCTTTCATTTTCTCTCTCGGCCCACGAACTCCAGCGGCCCACTCCACCGTTTCAACAGGCAGCCAGCCACCACCGTCGACAGATGGCCCCCGCGCTGGACCCCGTCCGTCATAACCTTCCCTTATCCCCCTCCACTTTGCACGAAGGGAAAAAGCAGAGCACCGGCCCCAAACGAAGGAATCCCAGGTGTCCCCGTCCATCCTCGCCGTCCGTGCCATTCCTTTCCCTCACCTACCACACGGACGACGCGATGCGTGCCACGCCGCCCGACCGGGAGCCGACAACCCTGACAAGATAACGCTCGCGGCGCGCACCTTTTCCCTCCGGCGTGCGCGCACATGCCGCTGCCGGCGGCGAATCTTGGGAAAAGTGGCGCGCGATCTCCCGCGCGCTGCCGCCTTCGCCAATTCCCCACTTACATGTGGCCCCGCTCGCGCTAGGCCGCGACGTGGCTCAATGCCACGCCACATACTTGCACCGCGCCGTGAGCCGCCGTCCGCCACGAAATCGACCCCGCCGGCCACCTATAAAACAGGCACCAGCCCGGCCTCTAGGGTTCCCAACCACCGCCGCCACCCCGGTGGCTAACCAAATTCGGCACCAACCACGCCCGGTGAGGGAGAGAGGAAGAAGGAGAAGTAGGCGGGGAGGAGAAATTCGCCGCCGGAAGGGAGGAGGAGTTCGCCGGAGCCGAAGAAGGCGACGTGTACCGCAACAAGGAGGCCATCCCTGCTCTTCTCTGCTACCGGTCCTCACCGCACCGACCTGCTACACCACGCCGCGCCTTGCTTCTTCGTCTACACGGGAGGGTGAGCCGCCATGCCCGCTTGACCAACCTCGCCCTTGCTACTCCGGTCATGGCGCCGCCTCGGCGCGTAGACCGTGGCCAACGCCGGCCGATTGGACACGCGCACACACCCACGGACCAACCCAAGCCCCCTGGACGCCGGCGCCACCATGCCGGCAGCCCTGCCCGCCAAGCTCGCCACCGTGGCCATGCCAAGCCACGGTGCGCCGCCGTTCCCGACCGCCGTATACGCCATCTGGACTCTTGGACTCCGGGGACAAGTCCGCCGTGGTGGGGCGCACCCCGTGCGCACGCCACCGGCGCGAGACTGCCCCGGGGGAGGCCATCCCCTTTCTCCCACCGGAGGTTGAGGCCGCACGGGGCGCTCTGGGAGCGCCACCGTGGCGCGCTTGCGACGGCCGGCTCCGGCCACCTCGATTGCCGAGGTTGCGCTGTCGAGCCGCGCCGCGGCCCGCTGCACGCCGCAGCACCCCCTGGTGAGGATGATGAGGCCCGTGGTGGCCGCCGTGACAATTCGTCGCGCGCCGCCATGGCCGTTGTGCGCCATCGCGTGCCTCCGCCGCGTGCCATGCGCCGCCGTACGTCTTGGCCATCATTCGACGAGCCAAATGGAACCCTGGAGATGCCAATCGAACAACTACGCCCCCGATTGAACCCGAGCTACCTCCTTTGCTAGTCACCGTGGTGCGCCGCCGCTGGGGAGCTACCGCCGCCGCGCTCGGCCATGTGGGAGCGCCCCGTGAACCTTGATGCCGACCTTGCGGTGCTCACCGTGCCACCGCGGAGCCGGTGTGCTCGCTGGTGCGGCCGGAGGCTCGCCACAGCGCCGCCGTGCGTCGCCATGCCGCCGGCGGCTATGCCATGGCCACGCACTGGACAGTTGGGGAAAGGAGGAGGATGAAGGAGATGGAGGTTGGAGAGAGAGGATGGACTCGGTCCATGGGGTGTAGGTGACTGAAAGCCGGCCCCACACCCACGTACCCACGGTGAGCCGACCGCATGGACCGAAACCCCCACCTGGCGTTGATCCCGTAGACTCTGTTCGTGGTAGACCGAGAGGGGAGAGAAGGAGATGGACGCGGTGCACCGTGAACCAGGAGAATAGTCCATGGACCAAGGGGTCGCTGTCCACCATGAGCCGGCCGCGTAGACCACAGCTCGGACCAGATCCAGACGAGCGACGTGGCTTCACCACAGCGTGCCACGTGTTGGCCCTGCCCGGCCCAGATCCAGCCCAGACCGGCCCATTATCGGCCCATGTGCGGCCCATTACCGGCCCACTGGGCCATTGACCGAGTCAATGCTGACGTCAGCAGTGACGTCATCATTGCCGACGTCATCTGCCACGTCGGCTGCCACGTCATCGACACGTCAGCAGTCAGTGCCAACTCAGCCGCCCTCTCTCCGACACGTGGCGGGTCCCTGTGATGCCACGTGTCGGCCCCACATTAATTCAGCCATTTATTATTTTCAGAATATTGATTAAACTTCTAAAATTCATAACTTATTCATACGAGCTCCAAAAATTACGATCTTTATATGGAAATTCATCTAAAATCGAGATGTACAGTTTAAGCTTATGTTTGAGTGCATTTGGTTCTTCTATATTTCATTTGCTTCTTTGTGGCTTCTATAGGAGTCGCTAACGCGACAATTACGTTTCGGTTTCAGAGTCGATTCGGGGGAGGAGCGACCTGAGGACGTGAGGTGGAGATCCACTGTACGACTACGGAGGAGGACTTGTACCACTACTGTCGGATTCGTACCACTACTTCCTCGACATCGCAGGTGTCATGGCAGCACCTTTATTTTAGAGAATCCTATTAGACATTGCATGTTTAGAACTGCTAGCGCTTTATATTTATTCCTTGCTAGTATATGATGCATGATATTGCCTGAGCTATATTTACCTTGTTCGAAGCCCTTTTACCATGTTACCCAGCCTTGCGCTCGCACTTATATATTACCGCCCTTCTGCGTGCTTGCATTTATTATCACCATACTTATTATAACTCCACTTCGCATTGTATATGTGGTGCGGGTGGTGAACCCCTGGGAATGGTTTGGCTTGGGATGCCGGACTTGTGGTTATGGTGATGAGCGGTGTGCTGCGTGAGTTTTGGGTGTGTGGTGAGGGTTGAGTCGGCCGGGCAGGGATTACGACGAGCTTCGAGCGAGTCTTGCCGAGGGGATACGGCCTGGGTATCCCCGCTTTGTGAGTACCTGTGGCGGGTAACTGGTTTGGATTGAGGTGTCCTTGGTGTGAGCTCCTTGGGGTGGAGCCTTGGAAAGGGGGTGCCGTGGCAGCACGGTAAAGATTAGCCCATACAGGGGAGATATCGCTGTCTGGCCAAGACCTAAGGACTTGTGTGCTAGTGACCGGATCATTGGACGCCTTACTTTCCACTCGCTCTCCAATGGGAGGGGAGCCGGTCTAACCATATGGTAGTATGGATGCCATTACTGTCGGGTGTAAGCGGATAGTGTCGGGAGGTACGGGTGGAGCCCACACCCTCCTTAACCACATAGTGACCCTTTTGGCCTGGTACTATGTTCACAGTCTCGGCGGCCAGGGTCGAGTGACAGGATGGTATCCATTCTAGGCTTATGGCGATCGGAATCTGCCTAGATGTGGCCGCATCGATGATGGCTATCTTGTGGAATAGTGAAACCTCTGCAGAGTGTATGGTTGATCGATCGATACATAGCTGACTCGTTGGCTATGGACCAGTCCCGTGTGATGCTTGCTTGACTAGGAGAGGAGTCTTCTGCCTTTCTTGGGATATGGGTATGTTACATCCGACCGTGAGCCTGGGAGGCTGCGGGTCGTTGAGGCCTGACGAGAGGGAGTCGTCTTGCCGGCCACGTGAAGCGTGGTGGGGTGTGGTGTGTGAGGTGTGGTGATGTGTGGATGGGATGGATGGGATGGAGGATGGATGTGTGTGTGGGTTTTGGGAACGTGTTAAACTTGATTATTATTATTATTATATATTATACTTGTTGCTACCTCGCATGCGCTAGGATGCAAACCACAGCCGAATATAGGATCGCCAGATCCCTTTATTTTCTCTTTTCCACTAAAGCTCATTCGGTGCTGACCATGACCTGCACACATCTGGCGGTGTGCAGTTTTCCTGTGATGTTAGGAATTGAAAGGATTAGAAGGTCTCGTGCCTGCGCTCAAGTTGGAGTTTGAAGCTGCTTCCGCGTTATTCTTCCACCTTCGCAAGCTGTTCTGGATGTTAGATATACTTTGATTGCGCCAGTGTGGCGTTGTAAATATTAATGTAAACCCTTCTATTGTACTCTGTATTCTCCGATTTCGATGTATGGATTGATTATCAACTGTTGTATATCATTCTGTGGATTTTCCCTTCGCGGAAAATTGAGGATGTTTCATCCACGCCTGGTGATTTTTTTCTTTTTTTTTTAAAAAAATGGTAACCTTTCAACGCCAAATGCTTGGCTGCTTGCTTTGCTGATACTGTGTGGCTACTATGTGCACGCTTGCGCTGCGAATTTTCATGTTACCAAATCGTAAGAAATAGCAAAAACAAAATATGATCCAACATTTATTTAGTCTGTATGTAGGGTTATATGCAGCGTTGTTTCATCATGTTTAGTTATACCCTTAAGCAGACTTGCGCAGTGCTCAAAGCCAAGTCCAATACAGTATTATCTTCTTGATACACATTTGCAAAAGCTACAACACAAATAGAATATGCTCGCCCCACATAGCCCTAGCAGAAACATGAAGATGAAATATGCTTGGTCCACATACCTTTGGTACAAACATAGAACATAAAAGGTGACTTTATGCAACAAAATGTAGAGAATCAAACATCAAAATACAAGATACGTTTATATGAACTTGAAATTTGTGCTATACAAGATCTGATACAAGCAACCATCAAACCTTTTCGCGTTCACAGATACGCAGGATACCATTCAGTTCAGTTATTGCTTATTAGCCTTGCGCACGTTCTGTCAGTATCACTTCCCAAAAGCCCCAAAGGTGCACAGCATAAAGTTCAAAATTGTACAACATGGATTGCTTCTCTAATAAATCAAATCAAATCACAAAACCCGTCCATAACCCAAAACTTTGGACAACAGACTACAAATATATTGTACACATTCTCAGCACTGGTGACGGGAATTACAACAGGAGGGAGGTGTAAGGTGTGCTGACAGCTGACTCACTGCTAACATAAACAGGCGACACCACTATTATACAAGACCTGACAGAACTGACGGACCACCGTCACATAAGTAAAAACCCATTTTCCCACTCCATACTTTGCAACATGAGGCAAACAAAAAAATCTACAGTAAAATAGCAAATGAATACCTAGAGTACAATGGACGCTGCTATCTCTTTTGACACTCAACAAAAATAACACATACACAACCCCTGACTATCTGCTGGCATCTGAGTATGTACAGTCGCGATCTCAGGCAAGACCCTGTGGTTTACCGACACTTTGGTTCTGTTCTTCTACTTCTCATGTTTGGGGAAAGGATTTGGGGAGCGCTGTCGGCGGTGACTGGTGAATCTTCTCTGGCCTTCGTCTTCAGAGCACCGCTTAGTCTCGCTCCCTGAACAGTTTCCTTTCGACATTGTTTTGGGCTAGCATGTGCTTTCAGCACAGAGCACCTGCATGTGCCCAGGATGGATGAATAATATAGCCTCAAGCCACTGGTGGGAGGCAAGAAATCAATTGTTTCATAATATGACCAGGCCGCTATATCCAGGCGAGAGAGCCTCGGTCATTGTTGGGTGCTTGAGGGCGGCCCCTGGTTGGTGTTGGCGGTCTGTTGGCATTCAACTCCTGAATTTTATTTCAATGAAGTATGGTGTTAGAAATGGCCAAATCAATAACAGTCACCGCAAATACACCAGTTACCAGTATCTAATATTATACTATAATAAACCACCATTACCTGCATCCATGTGTCCTCAATATGATGCTCCGGAGAGGTCTCAGGTGACGTAATAGCAGGCGGCAAAGGATGGATGAGTTTTGGAACAACCACCAGATCCCTTCCGAGAACTAAGATTGCACCTGCGTTGTTTGCCGTTCCTGCACGCATACCATGTTAATCCAAGTGCATGAGAAAACAAAAAATGAGTCACATCTGAAAAGCTTATGCTTACCACAGTAATTTGTTGCCGAGAAAAGAGTGATCAGGTGACCTTGAGCGAAACGCTCAAAGCCATCCATCACACACTCATGTGCTCGCACAATCAACTGCAGGTCATTGTTGTTGCAGAACTCCATAACTCTGTCAGGCTGTGGTGATAATGCACGTTAAGCGCATAATTCATAAATTATGGGAACCAGCAACTAAAAAAAGGGCACAATAACAGATGATACTGACCCCAAAGGTAACAAGACCAGGGCCGCGTGCATTTGGCCTGAGTCCCTCTACGCTATCATTCTCAGTTGGATCAGACCTTCAAGCATCAAACAAACAAATCATGACATCAACAAAGGATAAACAAGGATCTTACAATAGTAATCTGATAACAGTAGGAGTTCAAATACTGACCATAGAAGATCCATCAGAACAACTGAGCCAGCTTCCATGGTAATTGGTCTTTGAAGATTTTCAATTTGCTCTATATGGTTGATGGACCGACCAATACCACCATGCATACAAATTATCTTCTTTTCTATTAGTGCAGCCAAAGGAAGCCAATTAAATAACCTGTTCACACGATGCCAGGTCCAGATTCCATCCCGCTCGCCCTTTTAGTGGCAAATAAAATAAACACATGTCAGCAGATTATTTTTTTTTAACGATGTTAGCTGAGCATAGGACAAGCATGTATAGAGGACAGCAAAAATTGAACCACAAACTCATTACCATTCTCTCTATGCACTCTATTCGGAACCCAAAAAGAGCATTGATATCCGCTGCTTCATGATTCCCTCGAATTAAATGTACATTTTGAGGATATTCAACCTGAATTATACAGCGAACATGATTTTAATTTTTTTTAGAAAGAAATGACGCCTGATGAAAAGGTGCAGGTGCAATGAATATTTGCAGCCTAGTAAGACTACCTTCAGTGCAAGGAGAAGACTGATTGTCTCCAGACTATGCTGACCACGATCGACATAATCTCCCAAGAAAAGATAATCAATGTAACTGTAATTTTTTTTGTTAAAAAAGGTACATACATAGTCAGGAGCATTTACATCACATAATAAATGAAGAACTTCAATCTAACATCAAGATTCCTATTATTTCTTTCAGATAATAGGCATTTAGATTCTTTGGAATCCAGACTAATTTTAGAGTTCCACAATCCAAAACAATATTAGTAAATCCAGGAAATAAGAAAACCGAAAAAGAAACAAATCACAAAATACTCACGCAATGTCTCCAGCTGTTGAAGGAGCACCATGGCGTACGGGCATGCTTGACCTAGTGCCGAGAGCCATAGGATGCACAGGATCCGGCCGTGCGGCAGCACAGTCGTGTGTGCAAATATGGAAGTTCTGGAGTCATGGAGCTGTGGTTAAGGGCCGTTCAGGCTCTCGGGTGATCACAAACATTGTGGTGGTGAGGCCAGAGGCATCAAAATGCCTTAACTATGGCATACGGTTGTGCTTGACCTAGTGCCGAGAGCTGTAGGACACGCAGGAACCGGCTGTGCAGTAGCATAGTCGTGTGTGCAAATATGGTAGTTCTAGAGCTATGGAGCCATGGTTAAGGGCCATTCGGGTTCTCGGGCGGCAAAATTACTATGGCTTGGCTATGCAAAAGTACCTACAAGCCCAAAACGACGTTTTATGCGGAAAATATGGCATGTGTGGACCACACGGGTAGGTGTAGGGGCGCCGCTATGTATGGTCGCGTCCGATGTTCACTTACGATTGCAAACGTCCATTGGTCACGGCCCACACCTATTAGGGCGACGAGCGCTAGGCCGTAGAGTACGGCTCAGTCGAGCGGATATCTATTCGTCATGACCGAAGGAACCGGATGACAAAAAAATCGAGGGCCCCACCACATAAAAATGTAAAAATGGTTCGTACTCGCACTAGTAGGGAAACTCCATCCGTGGAAATTTACCATGGTTTGGCAACGTGCAAAAATTACTATGGCTTGGCTATGCAAAAGTACCTACAAGCCCAAAACGACGTTTTATGCGGAAAATATGGCATGTGTGGACCACACGGGTAGGTGTAGGGGCGCCGCTATGTATGGTCGCGTCCGATGTTCACTTACGATTGAAAATGTCTATTGGTCACGGCCCACACCTATTAGGGCGACGAGCGCTAGGCCGTAGAGTACGGCTCGGTCGAGCTGATATCTATTCATCGTGACCGAAGGAACCAGATGACAAAAAAATCGAGGGCCCCACCACATAAAAATGTAAAAATGGTTCGTACTCGCACTAGTAGGGAAACTCCATCCGTGGAAATTTACCATGGTTTGGCAACGTGCAAAAATTACTATGGCTTGGCTATGCAGAAGTACCTACAAGCCCAAAACGACGTTTTATGCGGAAAATATGGCATGTGTAGACCACACGGGTAGGTGTAGGGGCGCCGCTATGTATGGTCGCGTCCGATGTTCACTTACGATTTCAAACGTCCATTGGTCACGGCCCACACCTATTAGGGCGACGAGCGCTAGGCCGTAGAGTACGGCTCGGTCGAGCTGATATCTATTCGTCGTGACCGAAGGAACCAGATGACAAAAAAATCGAGGGCCCCACCACATAAAAATGTAAAAATGGTTCGTACTCGCACTAGTAGGGAAACTCCATCCGTGGAAATTTACCATGGTTTGGCAGCGTGCAAAATTACTATGGCTTGGCTATGCAAAAGTACCTACAAGCCCAAAACGACGTTTTATGCGGAAAATATGGCATGTGTGGACCACACGGGTAGGTGTAGGGGCGCCGCTATGTATGGTCGCGTCCGATGTTCACTTACGATTGCAAACGTCCATTGGTCACGGCCCACACCTATTAGGGCGACGAGCGCTAGGCCGTAGAGTACGGCTCGGTCGAGCTGATATCTATTCGTCGTGACCGAAGGAACCAGATGACAAAAAAATCGAGGGCCCCACCACATAAAAATGTAAAAATGGTTCGTACTCGCACTAGTAGGGAAACTCCATCCGTGGAAATTTACCATGGTTTGGCAACGTGCAAAAATTACTATGGCTTGGCTATGCAGAAGTACCTACAAGCCCAAAACGACGTTTTATGCGGAAAATATGGCATGTGTAGACCACACGGGTAGGTGTAGGGGCGCCGCTATGTATGGTCGCGTCCGATGTTCACTTACGATTTCAAACGTCCATTGGTCACGGCCCACACCTATTAGGGCGACGAGCGCTAGGCCGTAGAGTACGGCTCGGTCGAGCTGATATCTATTCGTCGTGACCGAAGGAACCAGATGACAAAAAAATCGAGGGCCCCACCACATAAAAATGTAAAAATGGTTCGTACTCGCACTAGTAGGGAAACTCCATCCGTGGAAATTTACCATGGTTTGGCAACGTGCAAAAATTACTATGGCTTGGCTATGCAAAAGTACCTACAAGCCCAAAACGACGTTTTATGCGGAAAATATGGCATGTGTGGACCACACGGGTAGGTGTAGGGGCGCCGCTATGTATGGTTGCGTCCGATGTTCACTTACGATTGCAAACGTCCATTGGTCACGGCCCACACCTATTAGGGCGACGAGCGCTAGGCCGTAGAGTACGGCTCGGTCGTGCGGATATCTATTCGTCGTGACCGAAGGAACCAGATGACAAAAAATCGAGGGCCCCACCACATAAAAATGTAAAAATGGTTCGTACTCGCACTAGTAGGGAAACTCCATCCGTGGAAATTTACCATGGTTTGGCAGCGTGCAAAATTACTATGGCTTGGCTATGCAAAAGTACATACAAGCCCAAAACGACGTTTTATGCGGAAAATATGGCATGTGTGGACCACACGGGTAGGTGTAGGGGCGCCGCTATGTATGGTCGCGTCCGATGTTCACTTACGATTGAAAATGTCCATTGGTCACGGCCCACACCTATTAGGGCGACGAGCGCTAGGCCGTAGAGTACGGCTCGGTCGAGCTGATATCTATTCATCGTGACCGAAGGAACCAGATGACAAAAAAATCGAGGGCCCCACCACATAAAAATGTAAAAATGGTTCGTACTCGCACTAGTAGGGAAACTCCATCCGTGGAAATTTACCATGGCTTGGCAACGTGCAAAAATTACTATGGCTTGGCTATGCAGAAGTACCTACAAGCCCAAAACGACGTTTTATGCGGAAAATATGGCATGTGTAGACCACACGGGTAGGTGTAGGGGCGCCGCTATGTATGGTCGCGTCCGATGTTCACTTACGATTTCAAACGTCCATTGGTCACGACCCACACCTATTAGGGCGACGAGCGCTAGGCCGTAGAGTACGGCTCGGTCGAGCGGATATCTATTCGTCGTGACCGAAGGAACCAGATGACAAAAAAATCGAGGGCCCCACCACATAAAAATGTAAAAATGGTTCGTACTCGCAGTAGTAGGGAAACTCCATTCGTAGAAATTTACCATGGTTTGGCAGCTAGCAAAATTACTATGGCTTGGCTATGCAAAAGTACCTACAAGCCCAAAACGACGTTTTATGCGGAAAATATGGCATGTGTGGACCACACGGGTAGGTGTAGGGGTGCCGCTATGTATGGTCGCGTCCGATGTTCACTTACGATTGCAAACGTCCATTGGTCATGGCCCACACCTATTAGGGCGACGAGCGCTAGGCCGTAGAGTACGGCTCGGTCGAGCGGATATCTATTCGTCATGACCGAAGGAACCGGATGACAAAACAATCGAGGGCCCCACCACATAAAAATGTAAAAATGGTTCGTACTCGCACTAGTAGGGAAACTCCATCCGTGGAAATTTACCATGGTTTGGCAACGTGCAAAAATTACTATGGCTTGGCTATGCAAAAGTACCTACAAGCCCAAAACGACGTTTTATGCGGAAAATATGGCATGTGTGGACCACACGGGTAGGTGTAGGGGCGCCGCTATGTATGGTCGCGTCCGATGTTCACTTACGATTGAAAACGTCCATTGGTCACGGCCCACACCTATTAGGGCGACGAGCGCTAGGCCGTAGAGTACGGCTCGGTCGAGCTGATATCTATTCGTCGTGACCGAAGGAACCAGATGACAAAAAAATCGAGGGCCCCACCACATAAAAATGTAAAAATGGTTCGTACTCGCACTAGTAGGGAAACTCCATCCGTGGAAATTTACCATGGTTTGGCAACGTGCAAAAATTACTATGGCTTGGCTATGCAAAAGTACCTACAAGCCCAAAACGACGTTTTATGCGGAAAATATGGCATGTGTGGACCACACGGGTAGGTGTAGGGGCGCCGCTATGTATGGTCGCGTCCGATGTTCACTTACGATTGCAAACGTCCATTGGTCACGGCCCACACCTATTAGGGCGACGAGCGCTAGGCCATAGAGTACGGCTCGGTCGAGCGGATATCTATTCGTCATGACCGAAGGAACCGGATGACAAAAAAATCGAGGGCCCCACCACATAAAAATGTAAAAATGGTTCGTACTCGCACTAGTAGGGAAACTCCATCCGTGGAAATTTACCATGGTTTGGCAACATGCAAAAATTACTATGGCTTGGCTATGCAAAAGTACCTACAAGCCGAAAACGACGTTTTATGCGGAAAATATGGCATGTGTGGACCACACGGGTAGGTGTAGAGGCGCCGCTACACCTATTAGGGCGACGAGCGCTAGGCCGTAGAGTACGGCTCGGTCGAGCTGATATCTATTCGTCATGACCGAAGGAACCAGATGACAAAAAAATCAAGGGCCCCACCACATAAAAATGTAAAAATGGTTCGTACTCGCACTAGTAGGGAAACTCCATCTGTGGAAATTTACCATGGTTTGGCAACGTGCAAAAATTACTATGGTTGGCTATGCAAAAGTACCTACAAGCCCAAAACGACGTTTCATGCGGAAAATATGGCATGTGTGGACCACACAGGTAGGTGTAGGGGCGCCGCTATGTATGGTCACGTCCGATGTTCACTTACGATTGCAAATGTCCATTGTTCACGGCCCACACCTATTAGGGCGACGAGCGCTAGGCCGTAGAGTACGGCTCGGTCGAGCTGATATCTATTCGTCATGACCGAAGGAACCAGATGACAAAAAATCAAGGGCCCCACCACATAAAAATGTAAAAATGGTTCGTACTCGCACTAGTAGGGAAACTCCATCCGTGGAAATTTACCATGGTTTGGCAACGTGCAAAAATTACTATGGTTGGCTATGCAAAAGTACCTACAAGCCCAAAACGACGTTTTATGCGGAAAATATGGCATGTGTGGACCACACGGGTAGGTGTAGGGGCGCCACTATGTATGGTCGCGTCTGATGTTCACTTACGATTGCAAACGTCCATTGGTCACGGCCCACACCTATTAGGGCGACGAGCGCTAGGCCGTAGAGTACGGCTCGGTCGAGCTGATATCTATTCGTCGTGACCGAAGGAACCAGATGACAAAAAAATCGAGGGCCCCACCACATAAAAATGTAAAAATGGTTCGTACTCGCACTAGTAGGGAAACTCCATCCGTGGAAATTTACCATGGTTTGGCAACGTGCAAAATTACTATGGCTTGGCTATGCAAAAGTACCTACAAGCCCAAAACGACGTTTTATGCGGAAAATATGGCATGTGTGGACCACACGGGTAGGTGTAGGGGCGCCGCTATGTATGGTCGCGTCCGATGTTCACTTACGATTGCAAACATCCATTGGTCACGGCCCACACCTATTAGGGCGACGAGCGCTACGCCGTAGAGTACGGCTCGGTCGAGCTGATATCTATTCGTCGTGACCGAAGGAACCAGATGACAAAAAAATCGAGGGCCCCACCACACAAAAATGTAAAAATGGTTCGTACTCGCACCAGTAGGGAAACTCCATCCGTGGAAATTTACCATGGTTTGGCAATGTGCAAAAATTACTTTGGCTTGGCTATGCAAAATTACTTACAAGCCCAAAACGACGTTTTATGCGGAAAATATGGCATGTGTGGACCACACAGGTAGGTGTAGGGGCGCCGCTATGTATGGTCACGTCCAATGTTCACTTACGATTGCAAACGTCCATTGGTCACGGCCCACACCTATCAGGGCGACGAGCGCTAGGCCGTAGAGTACGGCTCGGTCGAGCTGATATCTATTCGTCGTGACCGAAGGAACCAGATGACAAAAAAATCGAGGGCCCCACCACATAAAAATGTAAAAATGGTTCGTACTCGCACTAGTAGGGAAACTCCATCCGTGGAAATTTACCATGGTTTGGCAACGTGCAAAAATTACTATGGCTTGGCTATGCAAAAGTACCTACAAGCCCAAAACGACGTTTTATGCGGAAAATATGGCATGTGTGGACCACACGGGTAGGTGTAGGGGCGCCGCTATGTATGGTCGCGTCCGATGTTCACTTACGATTGCAAACGTCCATTGGTCACGGCCCACACCTATTAGGGCGACGAGCGCTAGGCCGTAGAGTATGGCTCGGTCGAGCTGATATCTATTTCTCGTGACCGAAGGAACCAGATGACAAAAAAATCGAGGGCCCCACCACACAAAAATGTAAAAATGGTTCGAACTCGCACTAGTAGGTAAACTCCATCTGTGGAAATTTACCATGGTTTGGCAACGTGTAAAAATTACTATGGCTTGGCAATGCAAAAGTACCTACAAGCCCAAAATGACGTTTTATGCGGAAAATATGGCATCTGTGGACCACACGGGTAGGTGTAGGGGCGCCGCTATGTATGGTCGCGTCCAATGTTCACTTACGATTGCAAACGTCCATTGGTCATGGCCCACACCTATCAGGGCGACGAGCGCTAGGCCGTAGAGTACGGCTCGGTCGAGCTGATATCTATTCGTCGTGACCGAAGGAACCAGATGACAAAAAAATCGAGGGCCCCACCACATAAAAATGTAAAAATGGTTCGTACTCGCACTAGTAGGGAAACTCCAACCGTGGAAATTTACCATGGTTTGGCAACGTGCAAAAATTACTATGGCTTGGCTATGCAAAAGTACCAACAAGCCCAAAATGACGTTTTATGCGGAAAATATGGCATCTGTGGACCACACGGGTAGGTGTAGGGGCGCCGCTATGTATGGTCGCGTCCGATGTTCACTTACGATTGCAAACGCCCATTGGTCACGGCCCACACCTATTAGGGCGACGAGCGCTAGGCCATAGAGTACGGCTCGGTCGAGCTGATATCTATTCGTCGTGACCGAAGGAACCAGATGACAGAAAAATCGAGGGCCCCACCACATAAAAATGTAAAAATGGTTCATACTCGCACTAGTAGGGAAACTCCATCCGTGGAAATTTACCATGGTTTGGCAACGTGCAAAAATTACTATGGTTGGCTATGCAAAAGTACCTACAAGCCCAAAACGACGTTTTATG
Organism: Alloteropsis semialata; assembly: GCA_004135705.1. Lineage (NCBI taxonomy): Eukaryota > Viridiplantae > Streptophyta > Magnoliopsida > Poales > Poaceae > Alloteropsis > Alloteropsis semialata. Next base: position 44,026,822 of record CM014276.1, on the reverse strand, counting down.
CGGAAAATATGGCATGTGTGGACCACACAGGTAGGTGTAGGGGCGCCGCTATGTATGGTCACGTCCGATGTTCACTTACGATTGCAAATGTCCATTGTTCACGGCCCACACCTATTAGGGCGACGAGCGCTAGGCCGTAGAGTACGGCTCGGTCGAGCTGATATCTATTCGTCATGACCGAAGGAACCAGATGACAAAAAAATCAAGGGCCCCACCACATAAAAATGTAAAAATGGTTCGTACTCGCACTAGTAGGGAAACTCCATCCGTGGAAATTTACCATGGTTTGGCAACATGCAAAAATTACTATGGCTTGGCTATGCAAAAGTACCTACAAGCCGAAAACGACGTTTTATGCGGAAAATATGGCATGTGTGGACCACACGGGTAGGTGTAGAGGCGCCGCTACACCTATTAGGGCGACGAGCGCTAGGCCGTAGAGTACGGCTCGGTCGAGCTGATATCTATTCGTCATGACCGAAGGAACCAGATGACAAAAAAATCAAGGGCCCCACCACATAAAAATGTAAAAATGGTTCGTACTCGCACTAGTAGGGAAACTCCATCCGTGGAAATTTACCATGGTTTGGCAACATGCAAAAATTACTATGGCTTGGCTATGCAAAAGTACCTACAAGCCGAAAACGACGTTTTATGCGGAAAATATGGCATGTGTGGACCACACGGGTAGGTGTAGGGGCACCGCTATGTATGGTCGCATCCGATGTTCACTTACGATTGCAAACGTCCATTGGTCACGGCCCACACCTATCAGGGCGACGAGCGCTAGGCCGTAGAGTACGGCTCGGTCGAGCTGATATCTATTCGTGGTGACCGAAGGAACCAGATGACAAAAAAATCGAGGGCCCCACCACATAAAAATGTAAAAATGGTTCATACTCGCACTAGTAGGGAAACTCCATCCGTGGAAATTTACCATGGTTTGGCAACGTGCAAAAATTACTATGGCTTGGCTATGCAAAAGTACCTACAAGCCCAAAATGACGTTTTATGCGGAAAATATGGCATCTGTGGACCACATGGGTAGGTGTAGGGGCGCCGCTATATATGCTCGCGTCCGATGTTCACTTACGATTGCAAACGTCCATTGGTCACGGCCCACACCTATTAGGGCGACGAGCGCTAGGCCGTAGAGTACGGCTCGGTCGAGCTGATATCTATTCGTCGTGACCGAAGGAACCAGATGACAAAAAAATCGAGGGCCCCACCACATAAAAATGTAAAAATGGTTCGTACTCGCACTAGTAGGGAAACTCCATCTGTGGAAATTTACCATGGTTTGGCAATGTGCAAAAATTACTATGGTTGGCTATGCAAAAGTACCTACAAGCCCAAAACGACGTTTTATGCGGAAAATATGGCATGTGTGGACCACACAGGTAGGTGTAGGGGCGCCGCTATGTATGGTCACGTCCGATGTTCACTTACGATTGCAAATGTCCATTGTTCACGGCCCACACCTATTAGGGCGACGAGCGCTAGGCCGTAGAGTACGGCTCGGTCGAGCTGATATCTATTCGTCATGACCGAAGGAACCAGATGACAAAAAAATCAAGGGCCCCACCACATAAAAATGTAAAAATGGTTCGTACTCGCACTAGTAGGGAAACTCCATCCGTGGAAATTTACCATGGTTTGGCAACGTGCAAAAATTACTATGGTTGGCTATGCAAAAGTACCTACAAGCCCAAAACGACGTTTTATGCGGAAAATATGGCATGTGTGGACCACACAGGTAGGTGTAGGGGCGCCGCTATGTATGGTCATGTCCGATGTTCACTTACGATTGCAAATGTCCATTGTTCACGGCCCACACCTATTAGGGCGACGAGCGCTAGGCCGTAGAGTACGGCTCGGTCGAGCTGATATCTATTCGTCATGACCGAAGGAACCAGATGACAAAAAAATCAAG
>CM014276.1:44011987-44024728 GCA_004135705.1 Alloteropsis semialata | reverse complement strand
GGGCCCCACCACATAAAAATGTAAAAATGGTTCGTACTCGCACTAGTAGGGAAACTCCATCCGTGGAAATTTACCATGGTTTGGCAGCGTGCAAAATTACTATGGCTTGGCTATGCAAAAGTACCTACAAGCCCAAAACGACGTTTTATGCGGAAAATATGGCATGTGTGGACCACACGGGTAGGTGTAGGGGCGCCGCTATGTATGGTCGCGTCCGATGTTCACTTACGATTGCAAACGTCCATTGGTCACGGCCCACACCTATTAGGGCGACGAGCGCTAGGCCATAGAGTACGGCTCGGTCGAGCTGATATCTATTCGTCGTGACCGAAGGAACCAGATGACAGAAAAATCGAGGGCCCCACCACATAAAAATGTAAAAATGGTTCATACTCGCACTAGTAGGGAAACTCCATCCGTGGAAATTTACCATGGTTTGGCAACGTGCAAAAATTTCTATGGCTTGGCTATGCAAAAGTACCTACAAGCCCAAAACGACGTTTTATGCGGAAAATATGGCATGTGTGGACCACACAGGTAGGTGTAGGGGCGCCGCTATGTATGGTCACGTCCGATGTTCACTTACGATTGCAAATGTCCATTGTTCACGGCCCACACCTATTAGGGCGACGAGCGCTAGGCCGTAGAGTACGGCTCGGTCGAGCTGATATCTATTCGTCATGACCGAAGGAACCAGATGACAAAAAATCAAGGGCCCCACCACATAAAAATGTAAAAATGGTTCGTACTCGCACTAGTAGGGAAACTCCATCCGTGGAAATTTACCATGGTTTGGCAACATGCAAAAATTACTATGGCTTGGCTATGCAAAAGTACCTACAAGCTGAAAATGACGTTTTATGCGGAAAATATGGCATGTGTGGACCACACGGGTAGGTGTAGAGGCGCCGTTACACCTATTAGGGCGACGAGCGCTAGGCCGTAGAGTACGGCTCGGTCGAGCTGATATCTATTCGTCATGACCGAAGGAACCAGATGACAAAAAAATCAAGGGCCCCACCACATAAAAATGTAAAAATGGTTCGTACTCGCACTAGTAGGGAAACTCCATCCGTGGAAATTTACCATGGTTTGGCAACATGCAAAAATTACTATGGCTTGGCTATGCAAAAGTACCTACAAGCCGAAAACGACGTTTTATGCGGAAAATATGGCATGTGTGGACCACACGGGTAGGTGTAGGGGCGCCGCTATGTATGGTCACGTCCGATGTTCACTTACGATTGCAAATGTCCATTGGTCATGGCCCACACCTATTAGGGCGACGAGCGCTAGGCCGTAGAGTACGGCTCGGTCGAGCTGATATCTATTCGTCGCGACCGAAGGAACCAGATGACAAAAAAATCGAGGGCCCCACCACATAAAATATAAAAATGGTTCATACTCACACTATTAGGGAAACTCCATCCGTGGAAATTTACCATGGTCTGGCAGCGTGCAAAAATTACTATGGCTTGGCTATGCAAAAGTACCTACAAGCCCAAAATGACGTTTTATGCGGAAAATATGGCATCTGTGGACCACACGGGTAGGTGTAGGGGCGCCGCTATGTATGGTCGCGTCCGATGTTCACTTACGATTGCAAACGTCCATTGGTCACGGCCCACACCTATTAGGGCGACGAGCGCTAGGCCGTAGAGTACGGCTCGGTCGAGCTGATATCTATTCGTCATGACCGAAGGAACCAGATGACAAAAAAATCGAGGGCCCCACCACATAAAAATGTAAAAATGGTTCGTACTCGCACTAGTAGGGAAACTCCATCCGTGGAAATTTACCATGGTTTGGCAACGTGCAAAAATTACTATGGCTTGGCTATGCAAAAATACCTACAAGCCCAGAATGACGTTTTATGCGGAAAATATGGCATCTGTGGACCACACAGGTAGGAGTAGGGGCGCCGCTATATGGTCGCGTCCGATGTTCACTTACGATTGCAAACGTCCATTGGTCACGGCCCACACCTATTAGGGCGACGAGCGCTAGGCCGTAGAGTACGGCTCGGTCGAGCTGATATCTATTCGTCATGACCGAAGGAACCAGATGACAAAAAATCAAGGGCCCCACCACATAAAAATGTAAAAATGGTTCGTACTCGCACTAGTAGGGAAACTCCATCCGTGGAAATTTAGCATGGTTTGGCAACGTGCAAAAATTACTATGGTTGGCTATGCAAAAGTACCTACAAGCCCAAAACGACGTTTTATGCGGAAAATATGGCATGTGTGGACCACACAGGTAGGTGTAGGGGCGCCGCTATGTATGGTCGCGTCCGATGTTCACTTACGATTGCAAACGTCCATTGTTCACGGCCCACACCTATTAGGGCGATGAGCCCTAGGCCGTAGAGTACGGCTCGGTCGAGCTGATATCTATTCATCATGACTGAAGGAACCTGATGACAAAAAAATCAAGGGCCCCACCACATAAAAATGTAAAAATGGTTCATACTCGCACTAGTAGGGAAACTCCATCCGTGGAAATTTACCATGGTTTGGCAACATGCAAAAATTACTATGGCTTGGCTATGCAAAAGTACCTACAAGCCGAAAACGACGTTTTATGCGGAAAATATGGCATGTGTGGACCACACGGGTAGGTGTAGGGGCGCCGCTATGTATGGTCGCATCCGATGTTCACTTACGATTGCAAACATCCATTGGTCACGGCCCACACCTATCAGGGCGATGAGCGCTAGGCCGTAGAGTACGGCTCGGTCGAGCTGATATCTATTTGTGGTGACCGAAGGAACCAGATGAAAAAAATCGAGGGCCCACCACATAAAAATGTAAAAATGGTTCGTACTCGCACTAGTAGGGAAACTCCATCCATGGAAATTTACCATGGTTTGGCAACGTGCAAAAATTACTATGGCTTGGCTATGCAAAAGTACCTACAAGCCCAAAATGACGTTTTATGCGGATAATATGGCATCTGTGGACCACACGGGTAGGTGTAGGGGCGCCGCTATATATGGTCGCGTCCGATGTTCACTTACGATTGCAAACGTCCATTGGTCACGGCCCACACCTATTAGGGCGACGAGCGCTAGGCCGTAGAGTACGGCTCGGTCGAGCTGATATCTATTCGTCGTGACCGAAGGAACCAGATGACAAAAAAATCAAGGGCCCCACCACATAAAAATGTAAAAATGGTTCGTACTCGCACTAGTAGGGAAACTCCATCCGTGGAAATTTACCATGGTTTGGCAACGTGCAAAAATTACTATGGTTGGCTATGCAAAAGTACCTACAAGCCCAAAACGACGTTTTATGCGGAAAATATGGCATATATGGACCACACAGGTAGGTGTAGGGGCCCCGCTATGTATGGTCGCGTCCAATGTTCACTTACGATTGCAAACGTCCATTGTTCACGGCCCACACCTATTAGGGCGACGAGCGCTAGGCCGTAGAGTACGGCTCGGTCGAGCTGATATCTATTCGTTGTGACCGAAGAAACCAGATGACAAAAAAACGAGGGCCCCACCACACAAAAATGTAAAAATGGTTCGTACTCGCACTAGTAGGGAAACTCCATCCGTGGAAATTTACCATGGTTTGGCAACGTGTAAAAATTACTATGGCTTGGCTATGCAAAAGTACCTACAAGCCCAAAATGACGTTTTATGCGGAAAATATGGCATCTGTGGACCACACGGGTAGGAGTAGGGGCGCCGCTATATATGGTCGCGTCCGATGTTCACTTACGATTGCAAACGTCCATTGGTCACGGCCCACACCTATTAGGGCGACGAGCGCTAGGCCGTAGAGTACGGCTCGGTCGAGCTGATATCTATTCGTCATGACCGAAGGAACCAGATGACAAAAAAATCGAGGGCCCCACCACATAAAAATGTAAAAATGGTTCATACTCGCACTAGTAGGGAAACTCCATCCGTGGAAATTTAGCATGGTTTGGCAACGTGAAAAAATTACTATGGTTGGCTATCCAAAAGTACCTACAAGCCCAAAACGACGTTTTATGCGGAAAATATGGCATGTGTGGACCACACAGGTAGGTGTAGGGGCGCCGCTATGTATGGTCACGTCCGATGTTCACTTACGATTGCAAACATCCATTGTTCACGGCCCACACCTATTAGGGCGACGAGCGCTAGGCCGTAGAGTACGGCTCGGTCGAGCTGATATCTATTCGTCATGACCGAAGGAACCAGATGACAAAAAAATCAAGGGCCCCACCACATAAAAATGTAAAAATGGTTCGTACTCACACTAGTAGGGAAACTCCATCCGTGGAAATTTACCATGGTTTGGCAACATGCAAAAATTACTATGGCTTGGCTATGCAAAAGTACCTACAAGCCGAAAACGACGTTTTATGCGGAAAATATGGCATGTGTGGACCACACGGGTAGGTGTAGGGGCGCCGCTATGTATGGTCGCATCCGATGTTCACTTATGATTGCAAACATCCATTGGTCACGGCCCACACCAATCAGGGCGATGAGCACTAGGCCGTAGAGTACGGCTCGGTCGAGCTGATATCTATTCGTGGTGACCGAAGGAACCAGATGACAAAAAAATCGAGGGCCCCACCACATAAAAATGTAAAAATGGTTCGTACTCGCACTAGTAGGGAAACTCCATCCATGGAAATTTACCATGGTTTGGCAACGTGCAAAAATTACTATGGCTTGGCTATGCAAAAGTATCTACAAGCCCAAAGTGACGTTTTATGCGGATAATATGGCATCTGTGGACCACACGGGTAGGTGTAGGGGCGCCGCTATATATGGTCGCGTCCGATGTTCACTTACGATTGCAAACGTCCATTGGTCACGGCCCACACCTATTAGGGCGACGAGCGCTAGGCCGTAGAGTACGGCTCGGTCGAGCTGATATCTATTCGTCATGACCGAAGGAACCAGATGACAAAAAAATCAAGGGCCCCACCACATAAAAATGTAAAAATGGTTCGTACTCGCACTAGTAGGGAAACTCCATCCGTGGAAATTTACCATGGTTTGGCAACGTGTAAAAATTACTATGGCTTGGCTATGCAAAAGTACCTACAAGCCCAAAATGAAGTTTTATGCGGAAAATATGGCATCTGTGGACCACACGGGTAGGTGTAGGGGCGCCGCTATGTATGGTCGCGTCCGATGTTCACTTACGATTGCAAACATCCATTGGTCACGGCCCACACTTATCAGGGCGACGAGCGCTAGGCCGTAGAGTACGGCTCGGTCGAGCTGATATCTATTCGTCGTGACCGAAGGAACCAGATGACAAAAAAATCGAGGGCCCCACCACATCAAAATGTAAAAATGGTTCGTACCCGCACTAGTAGGGAAACTCCATCTGTGGAAATTTACCATGGTTTGGCAACGTGCAAAAATTACTATGGCTTGGCTATGCAAAAGTACCTACAAGCCCGAAATGACGTTTTATGCGGAAAATATGGCATCTGTGGACCACACGGGTAGGTGTAGGGGCGCCGCTATGTATGGTCGCGTCCGATGTTCACTTATGATTGCAAACGTCCATTGGTCATGGCCCACACCTATCAGGGCGACGAGCGCTAGGCCGTTGAGTACGGCTCGGTCGAGCTGATATCTATTCGTCGTGACCGAAGGAACCAGATGACAAAAAAATCGAGGGCCCCACCACATAAAAATAAAATGGTTCGTACTCGCACTAGTAGGGAAACTCCATCCGTGGAAATTTACCATGGTTTGGCAACGTGCAAAAATTACTATGGCTTGGCTATGCAAAAGTACCTACAAGCCCAAAATGACGTTTTATGCGGAAAATATGGCATCTGTGGACCACACGGGTAGGTGTAGGGGCGCCGCTATGTATGGTCGCGTCCGATGTTCACTTATGATTGCAAACGTCCATGGGTCACAGCCCACACCTATTAGGGCGACGAGCGCTAGGCCGTAGAGTACGGCTCGGTCGAGCTGATATCTATTCGTCGCGACCGAAGGAACCAGATGACAAAAAAATCGAGGGCCCCACCACATCAAAATGTAAAAATGGTTCGTACTCGCACTAGTAGGGAAACTCCATCCATGGAAATTTACCATGGTTTGGCAACGTGCAAAAATTACTATGGCTTGGCTATGCAAAAGTACCTACAAGCCCAAAATGACGTTTTATGCGGAAAATATGGCATCTGTGGACCACATGGGTAGGTGTAGGTGTGGGGGGTATAAGTCTGGTATACCACCATAGACAGTTCCAGGGCTGCTCGGCAAGACGGCCCAGATCAGACAAGACCCGGCCCATTACCGACCAGGCTGGTGGGCCGGACTTCAAGACAAACGGTGTGGTCCGTAACCGACCAGGAAGAGGATCACGCACAAGGATGCTTGTCCCGCAAGTATGCTTAGTCGGTTAGGTCAGATAGAGTCCTCCTAGGGTACGACTTGATGTATCCGACCACCTCACGTGTACCCTTGGCTGCTCGGCTATATAAAGCGGCCAAGGACCCCCTAAAACGCAGGCTATTCTCTGGCATCCTAACCTAGAGAGCTTAGCGCTTCATTGTAATCCGACACTTGATCATACAGCATAACACGGGAAGCAGGACGTAGGGTATTACGCTTCTGAGTGGCCTGAACCTGGGTAAACCTTGTTGTCCTTGGTTTGTCTTGTTTCTCGAACGTCCAGATCGCAGATCGTAACACGCTCTTACCGAAACTCACCGCCGTGGGATACCCCGTGGTGGACTGCCGGTTATCCGTAATTGACAATGGCGCACCAGGTAGGGGGTGGAGTTTTCGATCTCAAGGCGATCCAGATGGTTTCCTTCCCCGCTTCCATGGATCTCGAGGCCAGCGATGCCTTCACCTTCGGATCGATCACCTGGACCACCAAGATGACGGCGCCCCTCACCTCCACGGGAGCATCCGAGCCAGTCTCAACACCGCTCGCAGGGCAAATGGTCTCAGCACCGCCCACGGAGCAGACGGTCTCAGCACCATCCGTTCACCCGGCCGCAGCGCCAACCACCTCACCGCCGGTCGCAGCACCAGCCGCGCAGGAATCCCCTTTGCCCTCGGCAACGGCGGATACAACTGATCTCCGAGCACTCATAGATCAACTTTCCTGCTACAAACGAAAGCCCATCGACAACTCAGATCTGATCAAACTCATAGATCAGCACGGTCGCGGGTTGGCTGAGATCACAGAACTAGTCGAAGCCACGCAGGAATTGATCCGCAGGGGCCCAGATTTCTCTGATTTCACACCCGTCCGACCACGTCGACGCAGCCCTGTCTCCAGATCTGTCGTTCCCAGATCGGCCAAGGGTTCTGTTTGGTTAGATCCCAACAAAGACCGCCGTCTGACGTCGACCGAGCAGGTACAGCACAGGGCCAGCGCTCCTCCTCTCCCCAAGTTGAGCGAGTTCATTGAAGCACGTCGCGGCCGTCGAGCGCGCAACCAATCAAAAGGTCATGCTCCGACCGACCAGCTTTCCATAGCAGATTCATCTGTTCCGCCACATGTTCTACCTCTCAGTTTGAACAACGCGGCGTCGACTTATGAGAAGGACCTCCAGCAGCGGCTAGACGCACTCCTAATCAAGGACGTCACGCCAAGGAGCCCCGCACACGTGATCGGCATGGTTGAGATCCGAGAGCTTGGGAGCGTGTCTCAGGACGCCAACCCGGATTCTCCCACTGTCTCCGATCTACTCGCGCAGTACTCTCCGGATTACACCGAGTACCTCTCCTCGGACGAAGACTACTTCATGGATACGGAGCTCAATCCGACCACCGAGGACATGACCGACCTCCAGACGGATACACCCAGTAGCGTGCTGGACTTCCCCAAGTATCCACCTGGATTCGGACCAACGATTTTGATGGTTAGTAATGACGAGCCCCCGGCTCCGAATGAAACAGACGCCGAGCGTCTGGCCAGAGAAGGTCGTAACGAAAATCACAATCAACGCCGCATCGCCGAGCAGGTTTGTCCCAATGGAGGTGCCGAACCACGACACCGACCTTGGCGTCGCAACCTCAACCCCGAGTTTGACGGTGCTGGCGACCCAGTGATCCATGAAACACCCACGGCAAACATCGCCGTGGCTATGGAAAAGTTGAAGCAGCTGCCCCCTGAGACCCCTGGACTCAACGAGATTCAGGAATTCCCTGCAGCGGCCGAGGACCAAGTGAACGACCTCCGTTCCATGGGCTCCATGGCTAGTTCTTACCGATCCCGCCATTCTCGGCAGAACCGGAATCGACGTGAGCAGCGAGTCGAGAGTGGAGGCGACAATTCGTCCCACAATGGCAGGTATGCCTACGAGGACACAAAGGACTATGACGACCGTGTCGAGCAACCAGGCAGAGCTCCACGACGCGTACGCCCTCAGAATAGTCGCCGACGCCCTAATTGCCAGCGAGGCAACCCGGGCCGACAAGACGACGAAGCAATCCAACCCGAGCGCCGGGACCTCCGAGAACGGATAAACGAACACCTCCGAGCACACAGAAACATCGGTGGCATCCCGCCCTTCTCCGAGGAGCTCAAGGCAGTCATATGGCCCATAAATTTCCGTACCACTCGGCGACATCCTCCGCAATCGGGACGCCAGTGGTCGAATCGTGAAATACGCGCTGGAACTGTCCGAATACACCCTCCAGTTCCGCGCCCGACGAACGGTGAAGTCACAGGCCTTGCCTGATTTCATTGTGGAGTGGACGAACATCAGCCTACCTCTCGCCGATTCAAACGCCGAGTACTGGACAATGTACTTTGATGGCTCGTTAAATATCGATGGCGCGGGAGCTGGAGTCTATTTTATCTCTCCTTCCAAGGACACGATAAAATACGTCCTTCGCATCCACTTCAAAGCCTCCAACAACGTTGCCGAGTACGAAGCAGCCCTTCACGGCCTTCGTATCGCCGTTGAACTTGGCATTAAACGACTCATGGTCTATGGGGACTCTGCCTTAGTCGTCAAGCAGGTCAACAAAGACTGGGATACAGTCCACGAGAAAATGGATGCCTACGTCGCCGAAATTCGCAAACTTGAGAACAAGTTTTATGGCCTGGAATTCATCCATGTGCGCCGCGAAAAGAACGTAGGAGCAGACGAACTATCCAAGCTGGGCTCATCCCGTGCCAGGTTACCCCTTGGTGTTTTTGTTCAAGATCTACTCAAGCCTTCGATCCCTGATCAGGTGGAACATACACCAGAAGATACATCAGAGGTTAATGTCCTAACCACGTTGTTCAGTAACGCCAACATCGAGGACGACGACGGTCTCCTCAGCCGGCAGGCAGATGATGAGGGTACAGAGTCAGCCGACCAGGCGACGCCTTCCCAAGAAGACTGGAGAGAGCCCTTTATCAAATACCTGAATGAACACCTCATCCCGGAGGATAAGCTTGCCGCACAACTGCTGGTCCGCAGAGCCAAGACCTACGCTATGGTCAACGGCGAGTTGATGCACAAGGCACCCAAGTCCATCATCTTCCAGAAGTGTGTCACTCGGGAGGCAGGGATTGAGCTTTTGAAAGCCATCCATGAAGGCAACTTGTGGTAACCATGCAGCATCCCGGACACTGGTCGGCAAGGCCTACCGAGCAAGTTTCTACTGGCCAATAGCCGTTAATGACGCCGAGGACTACGTACAGCGGTGCGTTAACTGCCAAATGTTTGCCAAGCAGATTCATGTCCCAGCACATGACTTACAGACATTCCCAGCTGCTTGGCCCTTCTCATGCTGGGGACTGGACATGATTGGGCCGTTCAAACAAGCTCCTGGTGGCCACACAAATGTCTTCGTGCTTATTGACAAATTCTCCAAATGGATCGAATACAAACCAATCAAGAAAGCCACAGCCGAAAAGGCAGTCCAGTTCCTTGACGAGGTCATCCACAGATACGGTGTCCCGAACACCATCATCACCGACCTAGGCTCGCAATTTACAAGCGATGCATTCTTCAATTATTGCGATGATAGCCTGATCAAGGTCAAGTACGTCTCCATCACTCACCCACGAGCCAATGGACAAGTGGAACGTGCTAACGGGATGATCCTCGACGCCCTCAAGAAGCGAGTCTTCCAGGTCAATACTAAGCTTAAACCTGGTCGATGGCTCAAGGAGTTATCCGCAGTGGTCTGGGGACTGCGCACTCAGACCAGTCGCAACACAGGAGTCTCCCCATACTTTATGGTGTATGGCTCAGAGGCTGTCATACCAGCCGAGGTCGCTTTTTAATCACCACGAGTAGCCTACCACGATGAAACCACCTCCAACGAGGCTAGAGAGGTAGACATCATGGCTAAGGAAGAACAGGCCCTCGAGTCATGTGCTCGGACCGAGAAGTACTTAGCTACGGTACGACGCTACTACAATCGCAATGTCCGAGGACGATTGTTCGTGGTCGGCGATCACGTGCTCCGTCGTGTTCAGAACACGGACGACCTCCACAAGTTATTTCCAAGGTGGGAAGGACCGTACAGGATCAAGGCTGTAACACGCCCGACGTCGTACAGGTTGGAGACACTAGACGGAGTCGAAGAGCCAAACTCATGGCACATAGAGATGCTCATACGCTTTTACCCATAAAGATATGTACCTTGTACTTTTTTCTCTATTTAACAAAGTTTCCTCTTTTGTTGTCTCTCTTTCGTCCTGTTGCAATTTCTTATCTGAAATTTTGCACCACCTTGCATACATGCGCCCTGCATAAGTCACATCTAAACTTTGCGTTTTGCTCGTCGAGAACGATTTGATAAGGTCCTGCGCCTCGGTCCTCTGTCGATGTGCTACAGCTCCGCGCTACACAGCACTAGGAGATCCGGCAGGCACCCTCTAATAGATACTTAGGATCATACCTAGTGATCATGCATGCAACAAAGAAAGTTTTTTGACCAAACACAACCTAACAAGATAGATCCTCCGTTCCAAATTATAGTTCACTTTGATTTTTTTTCATCCATTGTACTATGTATCTTGACATTATGTATTTAGGTACATAGCAAAATAGATGAACCAAAAAAAGTCAAAGTGAACTACAATATGGAATGGAGGGAGTACATAACTTAATGAATAGAGAAAAATTTTAGAAATGTCATGAAACTAGTTTGGAATTTTTGTGATTTTTGGTGAATATTTGAATGTTCCAACGAAAAGAAAAGGTGAGAAACGAGTTTTCCCTTTGCAAAGCCAGGCCTGAGGCCCACCCCGGCAGCCCAAGGCGCGCCCGCGCGCTGCCGGCGGGTGAGGCCCAGAGGCGGAGAAGGCCCGCAGCCTGTGGCACGCCGGGTGAGGCCCGCATCTGTGGCCGGCCAACGGGGCGCGAGGCCCAGCCTAACACGCCTTGTGTGGCCGCAGCCCACGTGAGGCAGAGGCCCGCTCAGCAGCCCCACGCGCGGCCAGAGGCCCACGACGCTCCTCCTCGCGCAATTCGCAGGCCAGGGGAAGGGCGAGGATACGGCGGAGATGCTCGCCAGCGACGGACGAAGCCGGACGGCGAAACTATGCCAGGGAAAAAGTGGAAAAATCGAGAGGGAGAGGGCAACACTGCACGGCGGGCGGCGGCCATGATCCATCTATCCCCGATTCGCGTGTGCTCTTTTTTTCGCTTGAGGTCAGCGCACCTCCTCGCCGTGTACGCGGACGGAGACACCAACCCGGAGCTCCTCCCAGACGAGGGACCCTGCCGAGATCCGCACCAAATGAGCAAATCTCAACTTCGCGCTGTCCTTCCGTTGCTCGTCCGTTACATACGTGCATGTGTTCGGCTAATTGCTCATCATGAGCTCGATGGAATGACTAAATTGCTCATCATGTGCTCGATGGAATGCACGCCGCCGTACGGAACCACCATCTCCAATTCGGTCGAGCTACAACCTTGGTTATAGGTGTCATCAACGAGATCAGCAAACAGTGCATTTATTTGGCGCGAAACAGAGGAGGTGAAGGGTGGGCGCTGTTTAGTGGCAGAGTAGCGTAACAAAGCTCATTATAAAAATATGTTTAATGTTTAATCTAATGATATCTATTATGCACCATCAGTTTAAATAGTCTCTTATATATGTGATTGAAGTTAAGTGGGGTTTGACTTCTGAATATGTTAGAAAGACAACTAAAAAGGGACATAGGGGTATGTGGCTGTCAAACAATGTTTTTTAGATAAAAGGATTGCTAATACATAATGTAGAATCGTATCATTATTACAAAGTTGCATCACCCAAACATACCAGCTGAGCTCTTACAAGCAAACACGAAGCTCAAAATGTCACATGAAAGTTTACACTAATGAAGGTGAATCCAACTAGTAGATAACCATCCATTTGTTGCCAAGAATTGCAAGGTGTTATCTTTGAGGAGGCTATAGACATGGATGAGTACATCCCTCTGTTCCTCATGACGAACTCGAGCCAGTGAACAATACATGCAACAAAGATTTGGTCTGCATTTGTCAAAAACAATTTCATTTGTTGTAAGCCATATTGCTCAACATAATGACGATGCAGCATGTGCTGGCCTGTACTATCTGGGCCACACCAATGTATTTCGTGTGTATATGGACAGGGAGAGAGTGCATACGTGTGTACTCACACTACCAGAGAACTCTCTATCCATCCTCCCTAATCGGTCACGGTTGGATTGGACCCGGTACCAATGGAAGCATTGGTACCAATGGAAGCATTGGTACCGGGTCCAATCCCCAATAATTCTGCGCGCTCATTGGTACCGGGTGGTGGCACCACCCGGTACCTATGAG
>CM014276.1:43975423-44010987 GCA_004135705.1 Alloteropsis semialata | reverse complement strand
TACAAGAAATATGCCGAGAAGAACCTGACACCCAACTTCGATGATTACCCAAAGCTGAGGGGTCATTGGATTCCTTCGTGCAGTACAGGCGGTCGGAGTTAGGTGAAAAGAACTCGCGACAGAATAGGATCAATGCCGCGAAGAAAAGATACTTCCACTCTCTTGGACCAACTGGCTAAAGAAGAAAATTCCTATCTGGGACAAGATGGAAGAAGATTTGGTTGCCAGGGGAATCACGCCGGCGACAATGCATTGGCCCGAGCGATCAAGGCATTGGTACTACGCTCATGGTGGCACTCTGGATCTTTCAGATGGGTCGCTTATATACAGCGATGAGGTAAAAGAGGCGGCCACTGCTATACTTAAGGTCATTCAAGAGACAGCCGATGGGACATTCGTTCCCGACAGAGAAAACGACGAGCTAACAAGGGCTCTGGGGAACCCCGAACATCCCGGACGAGCTAGAGGTGTCGGCGTAGTCCCGTGGAAGACTGCATTCCCTGCGGACAGTGACACATACAGGAGTCGAAGCCGCTCCAAGGCCGCACAAGAGAGAAGAGTGGAGAACTTGGAAAGAGAGCTTCGGGAGACAAAGGCCGGCATCCCAGACATGGTGTCTAGAACAGCTACAGACATTGCTGAGCCAAGGGCAGACGGTGCCGGGAATAGTACATGTACCAGCTGGTGGATCAGCTGATGGTGTTAGCCCGCCCTCCCAACGTCGCAGCAGTGTTGCTTCCACAGAGCTCCCACCTGCCGATGCCGGGGACGAGAGTGCTCGCTATCCAGTGGACGAAATCACTCTGCGTACGCAATGTGAGCTTCATATACCAAGCCGGAACTTATCCACTAAGGTGGCTTACGGTATGGCTTATCCGGTGGAGCAAGGGCAGACCATTCATGGGGCACAGATTCCAAGTGGCTACTGCAAGGTGGGGTCGAGCAGATTTGTGAAGGATATGATGAATTGGAGCTCGACATCCCAGGTGGCGACGAAGAAAAGACGTTAGCGGATGCTGCCCACGGCAGTATCATTCTATGGAAGAAGCGTTACGTCAAATTTCGCAGTCAAGGGCCGTCAGCTACTCCACCCAGGGATCCCCCGCAGCCACCGTCACCTTCAAGAAGGGCCGAGGATGACCCAGAGCTGCCACCTCCAGGTAGGGTTGAAAACGGTCGGGATAAATCCCGTACCGACCGATTTCGTATTCCGTATTATGGCATAATCTCTGACTATTCCCGTTTTTTATCCCTACCTCCAGGTCAGGATGATGCCGGCTCACACAGGTCTCCTCCTCCACCAGCACGGCATCCCCCAAAGCGCCAAGCTCCGCCCCCACGGCGGACTACTCGCCAGAAGCGCCAAATGGTGGAGAAAGAGCCTACCGACGAAGAAAGGTTGGCCGCCATAAGGAAGAAAAGAGCCTACGACCAAACTGACGAGGAAACTGCTTTGGTGGTCGCAGCCCAGGTCAAAGAGCATTTCAAACCAAAAGAGCCAGAGAAGCCGGTGCCCATAGATCCGACAGCGAAGGCATTTTTCAAAAAAATGAGCGCGGCGAATCAGAAGAGATTCTTGCCCTCCGACTACGACCGCCAGCTTGCAAAGTCTTATGATAAGCTGAACCAACAAGCCAGCAGTGGATCCTCGGTGAAGAAGGCGGCCACTCCTAAGAAGAAACAAGTCGGTCAGAGCTCGCCTAGGAGGACACAAGGGCAACAGGAATATGACGAGGAACAGCTTGCGTTGTTGTGCCAGCAAACAGGCCTCTCAGCGGCAGAACTTTTATCGGGCATGGGCGAAATTCCTGTGGCAGCACCTGTGCAAATTTGGACATTTGAATATGGCAAACCAATGGTGCCCCCAGATTCTTTGAAGTCCCTAACCACTCAAGCATTCCGATTTCATGAGTGGTACATGAAGGCGTCCAAAAAGGGTAGACAGATGCTCAATGTTTTGATAAAAGACCTTGATTACTTCCGTGGGCATAGTCTCTTGATTTTGGATTTCAAGGATGTCTATGATTTGTACCGTCAAGATGCCATAGACCTCTCATTGATGAGCTGCTGGGTTGTGTAAGTTTCTTTCACTGATCTATTCTCGCAATACTTGCTTTCTTAATTATAATTTTCAACAATAACAATCTATTCTTGTCATGTAGGATGGAGATCCATACATGCCGTGAAAAATCGTATGATGATGTCGGCTTCATGGATCCATTGATGGTAAATGCCGTAAATGTACAGAGTAACCCACTAGAGACGGTGGACAACATATACCTGTACCTGGAGAGACAAAGAAGCAAGACTTACATTCTTTTGCCATACAATTTCCAGTGAGTACTTCTCTCTATGTATGTATAACTTTAAGACTTTGTTCTCAATACTTGTGCATGTATTTATATATATATACAGCTTCCACTGGATACTGCTTGTGATAATCATAAATCAAAGTCAAATTGTTGTCTTCGACTCACTGCGGAAACCACAAGAGGATTACCAAGCAGTTTTAGACTTGATTGACATGGCATGGACACGTTTCCGTGCGAAACAAAAAGGAAATTTCAAACAAAAACTGCATGTGAGGACGGACTTTCCGGTACGTGGCTGGTGTACCCGCATATCTCGTAAAATCACACTAATATATAGTTGTTACGTCTAACTTTATTCTTCTCCACTATCAGTGTGCCAGACAGGAAGCAGGGACGAATCTATGCGGATACTACGTCTGCCAGTGGATCCATACCTTTGTTTCTCCCAAAAAGTGACTCAAGCAGAACTCATGGTATGAATTAGATTATTAGTGTATATAGAAATTAGATTATTAGTGTATATGGAAAATAGATTATTAGTGTATATGGAAATTAGATTATTAGTATGGAAATATTAGTGTATATGAAAATTAGATTATTAGTGTATATGAAAATTAGATTATTAGTGTATATTGAAATAAGATTATTAGTGTATATGGAAATAAGATTATTAGTGTATATGGGAATTAGATTATTAGTGTATATGGAAATAAGATTATTAGTGTATATGGAAATTAGATTATTAGTGTATATGGACATTAGATTATTAGTGTATATGGAAATATGATTATTAGTGTATATGGAAATATGATTATTAGTGTATATTTATTATGAATATATTTATTATACTTTGTTATTTCATGTATACTTTGTTAATTCATGTAAACTTTGTTATTTCATGTAAACTTTGTTACTTGGTTAGAATGATTATTAGTTATTGATTATTGTTTAGAAATGATTATTAGTTATTGTTTTGAAATGATTATTAGTTATTGTTTAGAAATGAATGTGTTAGGATATTTTATAATTACATGCAAAATTTATTTATTATATGAATGAATGATTATTAGTTACTTGTTTAGAAATGATTACATGCAAAATTTATTTATTATATGAATGAATGTTGTCATTTGTGATTAATGCAGAGGATGTTTTACCATCAAGAGCTCCCAATGAGAGAAAAATCAAAAGCTATTGCGGACCAACTATTTGGATTTATTATGGACCAAGTTATAAGTCCACTGGGAGAGTACCACCATGACGGAACCGCTATCGCTCAATTGGACTCCCTTTCTGCTCCTTCTTCCAGTGCAGCTCGTGAATTGTAAATAACTTTTAAATGCTCTAACTTTTGTATTGGCCGATCTCAAATGTTTATATGTAAATGTTCGAAAAAATGCAATCAAAGTTGGGTCAAAATCAATTGACAATTGCGACGACTTCAATCTTATTGCGTGAAAGATCGTGTACGACATATGACATATGACGAGCAGACACGTAGACGCGTAGATTTGTATATAACTAACCCAAATATCAAACATTTAAAAAAATAACCAAAAGAGCCTTTGGTACCGGTTGGTAACACCAACCGGTACCAAAGGCCCTCCCCCGCTTGCCTACGCGGGGGGTCCTTTGGTACCGGTTGGTGTTACCAACCGGTACCAAAGGCTCCCTTTGGTACCGGGTGTGGACCCGGTACCAAAGGCCGCCCCCCTTTAGTCACGGTGTCGCGGTACCGGTTCCAGAACCGGTACCTATGAGGGTTACGAACCGTGACCGATCAGCATCTCTCCAGTAGTGTCAAGTCTTTGGATTATGGTTCTACCCTAACCTCACCTTAAGCTTAGATTTAGGTGTAACTAGATAAATGCACGTGCAATGCACGGAGATATCACAATAATATGGCACTATACCATAAGTATGAAATCGGTCATGAAAAAAGTTTGTGTTGGGTCGAGTCTTCATAGTTCATGTCAGATCTAGACTTTGTATGTGCTGCTTTTGAACATAGAATGACGTGGAAGGGAAGTTGAAGTGGAGTCCGGATGTGATTCAGTATCATCGGTAGATGATTACTTTAAAGCTTTTTAGGTGTGGAGATTTGATCTTAATCCAAATTGCATTTTTTGTTGGTACAAATTGACTCTAACTCCATCGTTTAGAAGTATTATAGAGAAATGTATGCTTTTGGAAGATGGTTACTATAAAAAAAACATGGAGGACTAGAACATAAAGCAAAAATGAAGCCCTACTTCTCAAAAATCTCCACAAATTCTTCAACAAACTTACCTTGGGTAAATTTAATTTGGGGAAAACATTAAAAAATGAAAGTTCCCGAGCCACATGAAAAAAGAATCTTTTTGGTAGAGAGACAATCTAACGCTACTACCCAAGTTTAAAAGCTTCACCATGATTAACATTGGAGATGGGAAAGGTTGCCTCTTTTGGATTGACAACTGGACAACTGAATGCCCAACCACTACTATTCCTGAACTCTACTTCTTTTCCAAGAAAAAATTGATATCACAGTGCTCAACAAGGAGACATTCTCTAATTTCTTCCATTTACCAATTTCTCAGATGGCTTTGGATCATAGATGCAAAATCTTACAGCGAATAATCTTGCACTAGTCATACTATTAGAGGATAAAGACAAATGGAGCAACATATGGGGATATATAATTTTCTCTTCATCTAATATCCTTGATTGATCACCTAGTTGTTAGCCGTATTTTCAAATGGTTTTTTAGCATATTTTCAAATGGGTTAGGAAATGCCTCTATCAGCCAAACACAAAGTCTTCTTCTGGCTATTGCTTAAATATCGACTCAGCACCAGAAATATTCTGAAAAGAAAGAATAAGTCCATTGACGACTACAACTGTGTACCATACAAGCATTCCATTGAAGAAACTAGTGATCATCTATTCCTTCATTGTGAATTTGCTAAACAACGTTGGAACATATTAGGGCTTGATATTCCTTCGAAAAGTAGCTTAGTCATAATTCTTTTTGGTGGCAATAATATTGATGTGTTAGGCAATTTGGGCATCTAGAAATGATCTAATCTTCAAAGAGCTCCAACCAATAAAGTATACAAAAATGCAAAGCCAATTTCTCCCGGTAATTGAGAATGGTTCTCTTCAGGGTCAAGCCAAGCCTATTCACAAATTTTCAATTATGGAGTCAAAACCCTGGTCTTTATTACTATAGTTTACTTGTTTCATTTTTGTTCCCTAAGTGACCCACTTGTATTTTTAACTAAAATGCATTTTTTACAAAAAAAAAAATCATAGAGGTCGTGGCCCCTCTAGTTCATAAAAAAAATGTGTGCTTCATTGCTCTCACCAACTATTGTGCTCGTACGTGTGGATGACAAGTGCTGGTGTTGGAAAGCTCTTGTGTAGTCAAAATGAGTTAAGCTGGTGCACTATGTTTGTTTTGTTTCTACTAGGTTAGTGCCCGTGCGTTGCTACGGGACAAATACAAAAAAATTAGAAGCGATAAAATTTTATCAGGGAAACTATCATGTTTACCGAGAGCACCAAATATACATGAAAAGATAAAAAGGATACATGACTATTTTATAATTCAAACGAAAACAAAATGAAATGAACGAATTGTATATAATACAATAGGTCCGTGCACGTGCGTTGCTACGGGAGAAAAACCAATTATAAATGCGATAAAATTCAGCACAAAAACATATGTATTGAGATTACCAAATAAAAGTGACTGGGCACATCGACGGGTATTTATATAATTTAAGTGAATACAAAATAATGACAGGATACATAAAAATAATTTTTGTCGAAAGCTTCTCCTTGAGATACTTTGTGAACTTGCGGCGTTGCCTTGGAAATGAAAGCTCAACTGCCACAATAGCATAAGAACTAAACATGAACATCAGAACCAAATGGCACACCACCGATGAACCTTTTGCTGCTGAACCTGTGTAAATGGAGAGCACATTGATTCAGATCAGTGTAAATTTCAATTATCCATGTCCAATGAGATAAGCAAAAAAATTATGATACAAATAATAACATATATGCACATTTTTTTTAAAAAAGAAACCTACTAAATAAATGACTAAGCATATTCATGGCATAGTTTTGAATCACTGTAAAGCTATAGCATGTTTATCACCAGGGTGAAACCTCTTTCTTCTACATTGATATCCTGTCTAAATTGATTTCATTTAGCTGATGACATCAAAAGAACTGCGATAACCTGCTATGAATCTAAACATACCAACAAACTTGAAAATTGCTAGTACTTGCATGCTGCCTGTCATAGCTAGTGTCTAAATCTAACTACTGCATGCTGACCATTACATCTAGTATCTAATTACTGCATGCTAACTGATGTTTATGCACCACTTATCATGTCCAAACTCCAAACACCAATCATGAAAGTCTATCATATATCAGGAAGTCAAATATATCACAATGCAAGGAGAGACTTCCCTAAGCAATGCAAATTGTGCTACTTTTGCAGTTCAAGGACAGTGATAATTCCAATGCCCACGCTTTGATCTGAGAGGAACATCAACCATTTTCCAGTTCCCCTGGTTGTTGTATCCTTTCTTCCAACTGACAAAGGTAGAAAGACACAAATTTAGTAGCAAGCCAGTACATTCACATCTATGATCTATCATAGAGCTGCAGCTTTTTTCCTTGAAAAAATGATTTTCCACATGTTCTGATTTACTACTGGTTAAAGAAATAGCAAATGGATACCAAGAGGTAGAAATGGATCAAGCATTAACCTGAACAATGTCATTTCAGCTCGTAGTGCAGCAAGCTCATCATTTTCCGCTGGAGCTTTCTATGCGGCAGGGTGAGCTGATTGCTTGGTTTGGAGATGCACCGGATGCACATGGGGAGCTGCAACAGGCTCCAGAAGTTGAGATTCCATCTCTGCTCCAGAAGTTGAGATTCCAAAAAAGTGAACTGTACAAAATCGCATGAGCAACCTAAAATGTCACCCAAAGCTACAACAAAGAAGTACCTGTACAAAATTTACATTGCATGACCCATTTTCTTAAAGTTGTAGCTCTCATCTGTTAAAAGCATTGCTTTAAAAGCACACATGGTATACATAGCTACAAACTGAATACCTGTCAGAACTATACTAACCTGGTTATGCTTGAACTGAAAGTACAGCACCATAATCTCTGAAAGTAACAAGCATTCTCATTAACACCTAGAGTGGACTTCAAAAACTGCAATAGTTCCACGGTATGCAATTTAAAACTATTAAATCAATTGAGGTGTGGCGGAAAGGGACCTAAACTACCACAATCAGAATTAGCACGAGTTTGTGCTTGTCAATAATGCTACATAATTAAAATATATGAAGTTGAAGTATAGCAAAAACAAGCTGTGAACCTCATTGAAAATGTGGTTTTCAATGTTGGAGTTGGAATAATTCTCAACAATCTGCAGGAAAAAAAAAGGTAAGGGGCTGTCAGTACAAGTGCTAAAAAGTCAACAAATTTATGAAGCCAAATGCAAAGGGAAAATCGAACCTCCTGTATATTCTCGTGAGTGTTGAAAGAGTTCAATAGAAGTAAATTAAGGGACACTGCATCTATACTTGTTAATAGGAAAAAAACCTCTGCTATTCTGTGCGAGTATAAAGTATTCCTCTGGTCTTTCTTAAGAAGCATTGCATCGAACATGTTTAGAGCACCTAGGAATTGGATAGGACATACACACAATTGAATCCATGCACCCATTGAAGGTAATCTACCTGTATGCAATAGCTGAATGAAAAAACAAGCTCTGATTTACTTAGTAGCACATGATATGTATTTGGGAAAAATGCTGCACACGTACTCTTAGCATGCCACACTAATGGAGTTGAATCCCAGAAGCATCCGGCCAGCAGTGAAGGAAGAAGAACCTCGAGGAGACTGGAGAGGAGGGTGGGGTTTGGGCTTGAGGCAAGAATCAGGTTCTGCTGGTGGAGGTGGTACGGATCCGCGGGAGGCTGGCCCTTCCCTGGCCACCACCATAATCGAGCTTGGCCTCGATCGGTCTCCACCTGTCTCCATGGATCCTATGGTGACCTTGATGAATCCGGTGAATCTACCTCACTCCACGCCTGGATGACCCTGTTTCCTGCCTGGCCGCGTCACCGTGGATATGTGCGAAGTTGAGATAGCTGAATGGATCAGGAGAGGGTGTGGGCGGAGTGCGTAGGGAACCAGATGAATACACAGATGAATGGACTCACCTTGGATTCGTGCTGTCGCCGCCGCCGGACGGGAGATAGGGGAGTGTCACTTGCTGTAGAGGAATAAGGGGCATCGCGCCGCCGTCGCCATCGCATCCTCCACCCACACCCCCTCGCAGTATCGGTAGCTGTCGACACCGCGACGGAAGCAGTGCTTCGGCGCCCCGGCCGCCGTCGCCGGTTGCGACGTTGGGGATGGGGAGGCCGTGGAGACGAACGCACGTACGGAGCACAACAAGATCCGCCGGCCTCAACAACCATAGGCGGGCAGCTGCTGCCAGGAGGGTGCATCGGTCAAGGAGGGCGGCAGCAGGTGAGGCGTCTGGGTTGGCCGAGGGAGGTGCGGCATAGACGGGCGGAGATGGGAACCGGCGAAGCGCTGCGCTCGAGGAGAACAGTGTGCGACGGGGCGATTACGCGAAGGCGAGGGCGTCGGTCGTGCGAGTGAGGGCGGCGGCGGCCGATCACGCGAGACCGAGGGCGTGAGGCGTGCGAGGGAGGGACGGCAGCGGATCACGCGAGGTCGAGGGCGTCGGGCGTGCGAAGGAAGGAAGGGGGTGGGGGCGCGATCCGCGGGCGGCGTACGAAGGGGGTGGGGGGAGGACGCGCGTGCGGAGCGAAAAGAAAACACCGAGAGGGAGGGGCGCGTGAGGGCGGACGGAAACCGTACGAAGCAAAAGGACCTACGACGGACAGGAAACGAGGACAAAAAGTTCTTTATAGGAGTAGAGATCTAATCCTAAGTGTAGAGGCCGCTAGGCGCTTTTTTTTCTCTCTCCGATATGTGGTCGTTATGTTTTTTTTGTGATATATGGTGCAGAAGACTTGAGACTGTGTATAGTACAACGGTTGCAAGAGGTGGGACCGCGTGAATAATTCCACCGATAGAGATCTCATATTTTTTCCTAACCACAATTGTGCATTGGTCCAAGAACGCATGTTGTTTTCCACGTCTATTTTCAATTCTTGGTCCCAAAATTTATTCCTATCGATTAAAATAATTCTCCCTATTCAGTTACTTCATTATCATAAATTTTTTGGCCAATGAGTTTTTTTGTTTTGACCACAATCATTTTTTTGTGTAATATATGTTTCATATGTCTTCATGGTCAAAATCCTCTAAACCATAAACTGATAGAAATCACTAATCGTGTAATCCATTTTGAAAACTAGCACAAATGTTGTTAGATTATGTTCAATCATCACAAACTCATTGAAATAGTAGCACCTAGCCTAACTATAATTGTAATATATTCTAATTTTTCGCTACTAAATTGTCTCCGCATTGAAAATGTGTAGCTCTAGTTTTTCAGATCTTTGCACACGAAAATTCAACTATTTTATGCTCCAAAAGATTATTTTTTATAGTAAATGTGACTTTTATTTCAAATGTCTTTGCGTATTTTGTTTCAGTTTAGGTTAGGTAAGAAAGAAGTTTTAAGGGATTGTAACGCAAGAAATGTGCTCTGCATGATATTACCAATTGAGTTCTAGACTCAAACAAAAAGTCTTGAGTTAAAAAAATTATATATGCCCTAACTTCTGATCTCAAATCGAGTCTTTTCCTTTAATTTCATCATTTTTTTGGATGTCTAACTAATGGGGTGATAGTCTTGTTGCTTTCCTCATACGTGACAACTATTGTTAAAAGAGAACATTTGTCATGCTCCTATTTGCACATGGGAAATTGGGAATTCTGTCTTGTCGTGTCTGATCCAGATCTTGACATGTCGATCTAATGCACGTATTCATGTTGATAGCAAGCTGAGCATCTGGAGATGTAAGGTGGACGAGGTGGGCTGCAAGAAGGCTAAATGCTGAGGTGGATGAGACAAGAGAGAGGAGAGAGAGTAGAGAAATGGATTGTAAGCTTACAGCCAGCTTAGATACAAGAAGCAAGACAACTTGTGAGAGAGCAAGTGGACAATATATTTATAGAGAAGACTTAACCACTATGGACCTGTTTGGTTGGGTGGCTTATCCCGGGCCTGGCTTCCTGGAGCTAGATTTAGGTTGTTTGGTTGGCTATTCATGGGTCGAATCCAAGCTTTAGGAGAAGACTTAACCATACAAGAATTGCAAGGTATATCTTCGAGGAGGCTATAGACATGGATGAGTACATCCCTCCGTTCCTCATGACAAACTCGAGCCAGTGAACAATACATGCAACAAAGATTTGGTCTGCGTTTGTCAAAAACTATAAGCCATATTGCACAACATAATGATGCTGCAGCATGTGCTAGCCTGCACTATCTGGGCCAAACCAATGCATTTTCTGTGTATATGGACAGAGAGGGAGTGCATACGTGCGTACTCAAGTATAAATATCACAATATTATGGCACTATAGTATAAATATGAAATCGGTCATAAAAAAAGTTCGTGTCGGATCGAGTCCTTATAGTTAATGTCAGATCTGGACTTCATATCTAATGCTTTTGAACATAGAACGACGTGGAAGGGGAGCTGAAGTGGAGTCGGGATGCGATTTAGTACCATTGGTAGATGATTACTTTAAAGCTTTTTAGGTTTGGAGATTTGATCTTAATCCAAACTGCATTTTTGGTGGTACAAATTAGCTCTAGCTCCATCTTTTAGAAGTATATTATAGAGAAATGTATGTTGCTAGAAGATGGTTACTATAAAAAAGGATGGAGGACTGGTAATCATTGACATAAAGAAATAATAAAGCTTTATTGCTCAAAAATCTCCTCAAAATTCTTCAACAAACTTAATCTAACTTGGGTAAATTTAGTTCCCTCAAAAAAGAAATGCTTGCCTCACTGCTCTCACCCACTGTTGTGCTCGTAAGTGTGGATGACAAGTGTTGTTGTTGGAAAGCTCAAGTGTTGGTGTTGGGAACCTCTTGTGTAGTCAGAATGAGTTAAGTTGGTGCGCTATGTTCGTTTTGTTCGTGTCTAAGCCCAAGTGTAGAGGCCCCTAGGCGCTTATATTTTTTTTCTATCTGATACGTGGTCGCTATGCTTTTTCTTCCCTGATACGTGGTGCAAGAGACTTCAGGCTGCGTATAGTATCAAGGCCGCAAGAGCTGGGAGCACACGAATAATTCCACAGATAGAGATCTCATATTTATTCCTAACCACAGTTGTGCATTGGTCCAAGAACGGATGTTGTTTTCCATGTCTATTTTCAATTTCTCGTTCCCAAAATTTATTTCCATCCATCAAAAATAATTCTCCCTATTCAGTTACTTCCTTATCATAAATTTCTTGGCCAATAAATTTTCTTTTGTTTCAGTCACAATCATTTTCTGTAATATATGTGTTGCACAAGTCTTCATGGTCAAAATATTCTAAACCATAAATAAATTGTTTTGATCAAATCACTAATCGTGTAATCCATGTGTTGTGATATATGTGTTGCACAAGTGTTGTCGAAGATTTTATTGAATCATCAAGAACTCATTAAAACAGTAGTGCAATTAAACCATGCTTAATTGTGAACTCAAATTGAATCTTTTCCTTTAATATCATCATTTTGTTTTTGAGATGTCTAATTGATGGAGTGATAGATTAGTTTGCTGCTTTCCTCATACATCACAACTACTTTTAGAAGAGAACATTTGCAGTGCTACTATTTGCATATGGAAAATTGGGAATTTTGTCTTGCATTGGCTGATCTAATTGGGAATTCTGTTTTGACCTGCTCGATCTAATGCACACATACATGTTGATAGCAAGATGAGGATGGTCTAGAGATATAAGGTGTTAAGAGATGTGGTGTGGTACTAAATGCAAGGTCAAAATTTGATGTTGTTTTTTCCATGTTTCTTTGGAAAGCAATGCCGCATCTCTTTCTTTAAAGTAAGAATTGAGGGGTCCCATGCTTCTTTTTGCACTTTTCACATGATTGTATAACTGAAAATAGCATGAAACATCGTTATTAGCTCTTTACATGCATTGTCATCTATTCACCAAACTCCAAAAGTCACTGATAGAGAATCAATGCACTTAAAGTGAACATTTGCAGTGCTACTATTTGCATATATGAGAAATTATTAGGAATTTTATCTTGACATGGTTGACCCAGATCTCGACCTATTCGATCTAAAGTTACACATGTTGATAGCAAGCTGAGGATTCAAAGACTCAAGGTGTTAGGAGATGTTGTGTGGTACTAAATGCAAGGTCGAAATTTGATCCTTTTTCATGCACAATTAACTAGCATTACCTAATTTGTAATTGTGATAACTATGCATCGAGCCATAATTCGGTAAACATGTATACATTTATCGAAGCATATATGTAGAGTTTATTACATTTCTAATTCTTCCTTTTGTGTGGAGATCCGCGTCGATGCAAGTTGATCCTCCCAACCCAAATCCACCTCTTCCTCTAAAATCCCCATATCTTCACCACCACAGCTACACATCGTACTGTCCAAATCTGTGTCGATCGGCTTGACCGCTTCTGCGCACTGGATTTTGGCAGCTCACTGAATGCAGTGCAGCCACCTGTATGGTACCCTTGGTAGAGTAACACCCTTATCCCTACGGCAGCCATGTATAACTAACCCTTATCCCTACGGCAGCCATCTATTACCAACTAATTCTTGAACCACAACAATTATGTCCATATTCTTAACCACAGGTTCATTTATATGGATATAGGAACATCTATGTTCCTAGCATTAACATTGGATAACAGGCTCCCTCTCCTCCACACCCTGCAAGCTAAGCCTCCCTCTCCACATTGACTAACAGACACCCCTCTCCACGTCGCGTGCAAGCGTTCCTCCAAATTCTTGCGATCCCCCGAATCCGACCTTGACTGCAAACAGCCACCCCTCTCCACATCCTGCAGAGCAATCAGCCAACGGAATAACACAAGAAGGCAGGTGAGCAGTGACAAAGCACGTCAACAGCAGCCAAGCCAA
This sequence comes from Alloteropsis semialata, assembly GCA_004135705.1. Taxonomy (NCBI): domain Eukaryota; kingdom Viridiplantae; phylum Streptophyta; class Magnoliopsida; order Poales; family Poaceae; genus Alloteropsis; species Alloteropsis semialata. Next base: position 43,997,539 of record CM014276.1, on the reverse strand, counting down.
GCCAAAAAGGAGAGCATGGAGCTGACCTCCCGGTCCCTCTTGCAGAGCCAACGGTAACGCAAGATGGCAAGTGAGCAGTGACAAGTACGTCCACAGCAGCGAGCCAAGCCAAACGGAGCCCAGCCGCAGGAGCCGTAGCCGCAGCCGCAGCCACAGCCGCAGCTCTCGATCGCTCTCCCCGGCCTTGCGGTTCGTTACCGACCGCGGATCACATGCATCCCCGTGCACACCACACACTGGCCAACTCCCCATCCCTATTTGAAGCCAACCGACCCGGCGGTGCACTGCATTGATCGGCACTGAGCATCGCAGCAGCACAAGCAGCACGCCCGTGCCGCTCAACCCAACCAACTCAGCGCTTCGCGCTTCCCGCCTCCGGCCCGCCGCCACCATGGCGGAGAAGCACCACTCCATCGACGCGCAGCTCCGTGCCCTGGCCCCCGGCAAGGTCTCCGCGGAGCTCATCGAGTACGACGCCCTGCTCATCGACCGTTTCCTCGACATCCTCCAGGACCTCCACGGCCCCGCCCTTCGCGAATTTGTACGTCGATCGATCATAGCCCCATCAAAAACCACCACTCCATCAGTTAAATTCTTTGATATGATTTTGCCGTTCAGCTCGGCTTGCTCATCGTGCATGGGTGCAGGTCCAGGAATGCTATGATTTGTCGGCCGACTACGAGGGCAAGAAGGACACCTCGAAGCTGGGCGAGCTGGGCGCCAAGCTGACGGGGCTGACCCCCGCCGACGCCATCCTGGTGGCGAGCTCCATCCTGCACATGCTCAACCTGGCCAACTTGGCCGAGGAGGTGGAGCTGGCGCACCGCCGCCGGAACAGCAAGCTCAAGCACGGGGACTTCTCCGACGAGGGCTCTGCCACCACCGAGTCCGACATCGAGGAGACGCTCAAGCGCATAGTGTCGCTCGGCAAGAGCCCCGCGGAGGTGTTCGAGGCGCTCAAGAACCAGAGCGTCGACCTCGTCTTCACCGCGCATCCCACGCAGTCCGCCAGGAGGTCGCTCCTCCAGAAAAACGCCAGGTACGTACCTACCGTACATATATGGCGTACTCTCATTGTTCTGCAATCATATCTGCGTCCAAATTGGACAAAAATCGATGTTGATCTTGTCGTCGTTGCAGGATTCGTAATTGTCTGACCCAGCTGAGTGCCAAGGACACCACGCCCGAGGACAAGAAGGAACTCGACGAGGCTCTGCACAGAGAGGTACATACATTTCTCACTACATTTCTCACTTATTAGATTACACGGTGTTAGATTCATGGATCGACTAGGCTTAACAAAACAGTAGAGATCAAAGGTTCTAAACATGGATATAAGGATGTGTGTTCATCTGCGCGCATGCGTGATGGAAAACTAGAGAGAGAGAGATAGGGATGCAGACCATCGTTGGTGGAGCTCGATCCATTGGGTGCTGCCATGGCGCCGATGACGATGAGGAAGTCGAGGTCGGTGAAAAGGGAGTCCGGCGGTGGAGAAGGTCGTCGCGGATGCCGGTGGCCTTCGGGCCGCCACCTGCACTGCCCGCGCTCGCCGCCGGTGCAGCTGGGTAACGTCGTGACGGCGCTGGTGGAGCTTCCCGTCGGCCTGCGCTCCCCTTCTAGATCGGCTAGGGTTTAGGGCTGTAGGTGGGTACTGTGGCGGCGAATCTCGTGTGTTGTGCCGCAGCCCCCACCTCCCTTTTTGTAGAGCAGGCGACAGGGGCCCACCAGCCATCAACGGCTGGGGCGCCCCCGATCAGGGCGTGTATAGATGGAAGGGAGAATCGGGCCGCCGTTGGGCTGGCCCAAGAGATCAATCCAACACACGGTTCCTGCAAATTCGAAAACCGTTAGAGCCATTCTCGTAAAAGTTTTTCAATCACTGTCCTGTGAAGTAGTGTCTATCTCTTTTTGCGTTGCATTCTTTACTTTGATAGAGAGAGAATAAAGCACATATATACACACTACGTTGACTCATGGGCCCAAGACATTAATTTTAGCACGACACGTGTAAAGTAAGTGGGCCAGAGAAATCTTCAATTTACATGTCATCAACATATGTTTGTGTGAGGTGTCTGGCTGCACCTCACCAGAGCACAAGTCACATTTCTTCATCACTCTATATATGAATAAGCACTAAGAATAATCTAAAACATTGCTAGCATTTAAGAATGTCACAGTGTCCTATTCTCTAGGTAATCATTACGAAGAGGACGAGTCAGATTTTCACTCTCTAAACTATAATTAATTTTTTTTGGAAAAGTCATATTTTTTCACTCTAAATAATCATTTAAAACATGAGACGTAACATATTTCCACTCTTTAGGTAACCATGAGTAAATTTTCCACCATACATGATCAATTGTTGCAAGGTTAATGCAACCAAATCCTAGAAGGTATGCCTTATGGAGGATAGCCCAAGAAGGAAACCAATGGATAACTATGATGGATAAATGAATGTAAATCTGCATTCTTTTCAAAACCAAATATATTTTGCTAGCTAAAGTGACCAACATTTTTATTTAGGTCAGCTACATAAACCAGGATGTATGAATTTCTTGAATAATTAGATAGAACTTCTAACAAAACAAAACCTTCATACTAGACCATGTAAAACTGATAAAGGATTGTGATCCTTGTCAGAAAAAAACTTAACTGTTTACATGAAAATAAGTACCATTAGTTTAATCAGTTTAATATAAGAAACATAGAAAGATGACTCAAAACTCAATATGCAATTTGTCAGGACTACACAATAACATTATGAACCATCTAATAGAAATTAGTTCTTGTTATCATCTAAAGAGTAATAAGGATTGCTAACATTCATCTACGATACAAACTTCAAATGTCTCCCTCTCGTGTGTACCATGTTTTTTGTTATGATTATCTAAATAGACATTAAATTATGCCGTTGCCTTCACTATATCTATCTATTTATATACGATGGAGTCCACTTGAAAAGGTTACTGCATGAAGCCATCATTTGTGGTTTTTTTGTTGTTAAGGTCGTTTAGTCTAATTTGTTTAATTGGATGTTCACAGATCCAAGCAGCTTTCAGAACTGATGAAATCCGGAGGGCACAACCCACCCCACAGGATGAAATGCGCTATGGAATGAGCTACATCCATGAAACTGTATGGAAGGGTGTCCCTAAGTTTTTGCGCCGTGTGGATACAGCCCTGAAGGATATCGGCGTTAATGAGCGCCTTCCCTACAATGTTCCTCTCATTAAGTTCTGTTCTTGGATGGGTGGTGACCGTGATGGTACGTTTTTCCTTACTTTTTTGAACAAAGTGTCAGGATGAGCTCTCTATCTTTCAATTAAGAGAGAAACATTCCCATCTATTTAGATGTCCAGATAAACTAGCCCATCAATTTGTGCTCTTGCACGCGCTAAAATTTTAAGATATATATATTTGTTTAATACATCTGGCAAATAAAGAATATTGTGTGTTTTCTCTTTGTTTATTTTCTAAAATAGACATAATAGATACTTTGTAGTCTATACCCAATTATCATAAACTTGTTAATTGTTCTTTTGCAAGGGACTGATTTTATATCATCCATATTCAACTTTTACTTTACAACACTTGTCCAGTTAATATTCAAGGGCAACTTTGTTTTCTCCAATGAAAAATATACCGGATGGTGTTATTGTATCATTTATTAATAATATAATGTTCTATAGCATTGATGCTAATGTTTCATGTCTTTAATTCTGTATATCTTTGCATTTTGTCACTGTAGGAAATCCAAGAGTTACTCCAGAGGTGACAAGAGATGTGTGCCTGCTGTCCAGAATGATGGCTGCAAACTTGTACATCGATCAGGTCGAGGACCTGATGTTTGAGGTACTGTACAAATGTGTTTGATTGAATGCTTTGTAATGCTCGTTTTTTGCTTGCCCTATTTTTGCTGACTCCAATACTCTCGTCTGATATATATCTCTAGCTCTCTATGTGGCGCTCCAATGCGGAACTTCGTGCTAAAGCCGATGAACTCCTCAGTACTCCAGCTTCAAAGAAAGTTACCAAGTATTACATAGGTAAATGCAAACAGAAGAATTTATTTATGAATAAAGAGACTGAATTAGCTATTAGCAGTTTTAGAGAATTTTTCTGAAGAGTTTTTGATGCTGGTGCAGAATTCTGGAAGCAAATTCCTGAAAACGAGCCTTACCGGGTCATCCTTGGTGCTGTAAGGGACAAGTTATACAACACACGCGAGCGTGCACGCCATCTGCTGGCAACTGGATTTTCTGATATTTCTGAGGACTCGGTATTTACCAGTATCGAACAGGTAAATAAATCAGCATAATTCCTTTGTGAAATTAAAGTGTGATTTAATTTCGTATTTCGGTCTGATTAATCATTACATAACTGTGTCACAAATGCATCGCAGTTGCTTGAGCCCCTTGAGCTGTGCTACAAATCACTGATTGACTGCGGCGACAAGGCCATCGCCCACGGCAGCCTCCTGGACCTCCTGCGCCAGGTGTTCATCTTCGGGCTCTCCCTGGTGAAGCTGGACATTCGTCAGGAGTCGGAGCGCCACACCGACGTGATCGACGCCATCACCACGCACCTCGGCATCGGGTCGTACCGCTCGTGGCCCGAGGACAAGCGTGTGGAGTTTCTGGTGTCCGAGCTGAAGGGCAAGCGCCCCCTGCTGCCCCCGGACCTGCCCATGACCGAGGAGATCGCCGACGTGATCGGCGCGATGAAGGTCATCGCGGAGCTCCCGTCCGACAGCTTCGGCCCCTACATCATCTCCATGTGCACGGCCCCCTCGGACGTGTTGGCCGTGGAGCTCCTGCAGCGCGAGTGCGGCATCAAGCAGACGCTGCCCGTGGTGCCGCTGTTCGAGAGGCTGGCCGACCTGCAGGGCGCGCCGGCGTCCGTGGAGAAGCTCTTCTCCACCGACTGGTACATCAACCACATCAACGGCAAGCAGCAGGTCATGGTCGGGTACTCCGACTCTGGCAAGGACGCCGGCCGCCTGTCCGCGGCGTGGCAGCTGTACGTGGCGCAGGAGGAGATGGCCAAGGTGGCCAAGAAGTACGGCGTGAAGCTGACCCTGTTCCACGGCCGTGGAGGCACCGTGGGCAGGGGTGGCGGCCCCACGCACCTGGCCATCCTGTCCCAGCCGCCGGACACCATCAACGGGTCCATCCGTGTGACGGTGCAGGGCGAGGTCATCGAGTTCATGTTCGGGGAGGAGAACCTGTGCTTCCAGTCCCTGCAGCGCTTCACGGCCGCCACGCTGGAGCACGGCATGCACCCGCCGGTGTCTCCCAAGCCCGAGTGGCGCAAGCTCATGGAGGAGATGGCAGTCGTGGCCACGGAGGAGTACCGCTCCGTCGTCGTCAAGGAGCCGCGATTTGTCGAGTACTTCAGATCGGTAATAACATATTGCATGGCATTGCATTATGTATTTATATTTATTTGGTGAGTGAAGATAGATCGAATTCATCCATGTCGTCGTCAAATTCATTCGTTTGTACGTACTGTCAGGCTACCCCTGAGACTGAGTACGGGAAGATGAACATCGGCAGTCGGCCAGCCAAGAGGAAGCCAGGCGGCGGCATCACCACCCTGCGTGCCATCCCCTGGATCTTCTCGTGGACCCAGACGAGGTTCCACCTGCCCGTGTGGCTGGGAGTCGGCGCCGCCTTCAAGTGGGCCATTGACAAGGACATCAAGAACTTCCAGAAGCTCAAGGAGATGTACAACGAGTGGCCATTCTTCAGGGTCACCCTGGACCTGCTGGAGATGGTTTTCGCCAAGGGAGATCCAGGCATTGCCGGCTTGTACGACGACCTGCTTGTCGCCGACGAGCTCAAGCCCTTTGGCAAGAGCCTCAGGGACAAATACGTGGAGACACAGCAGCTTCTCCTGCAGGTACCAAAACCAGACCATGCTTCACAGGAATCATATTCATGACTACTCGACCCATGCATCGATCATATATACTGTCCTGTTTTGTGCAGATCGCTGGGCACAAGGACATTCTTGAAGGCGATCCTTACCTGAAGGAGGGGCTGCGGCTGCGCAATCCCTACATCACCACCCTGAACGTGTTCCAGGCCTACACGCTGAAGCGGATAAGGGACCCCAACTTCAAGATCACGCCGCTGCCGCCGCTGTCCAAGGAGTTCGCCGGCGAGACCAAGGACGCCGGGCTGGTGAAGCTGAACCCGGCCAGCGAGTACCCGCCGGGGACAGAAGACACGCTCATCCTCACCATGAAGGGTATCGCCGCCGGCATGCAGAACACCGGCTAGGCCGCTTCCCTTTGCTCACCTGCAGAGTACTGCACGGCGATAATAATCACAGCTTCCGGATGGTGGCGCTTTGTCAGTTTTGGATGGAGATGCTGAAAACTGACGGCTTCTATTTTCACGGTTTTATGCATGTAATTTCCTCGGCTTTGGCCTTGGACTCTCTTTATATTCACTATCTTGTTGTGAAGTCCAAGTGGAAAATCTTGGCATTTATCTTAAACATGTTGTAATAATGAACATCATACAATCTACTTATTTACTATTTTGTATTAATGAATGAATCCTGGCAGGGAACATGTGACTATATATATCTAGGACCATTGGATGGACTTTTTTACCATGATGCTAGATTGCTAGTTCAACCATCCTCTTTTGATCATGCTAAACAGTTTCTGAAACTAAATCTAATGCCTTGCAATATCGGTTGAATCAGTGACACCTACTTGATTAGTAATTTCTGGTTGGAGTGATCAAGTGCATTTATTTGATGAGAGAGATAGCATCTAGTGACACTAGGGATTGTTTTGCAAGTTTGAGAGCTAGTTACTCTTCGGTGGCAACTCCTAGTGATTGGAGCTTGGGGCCAGGGGCTGGGTCACTTGAACTTCACTCACTGATGCACTGCTCCCAGTTGGAAAACCCCCTCTATTCTCGAGACAAAATGAACCTTTAGTCTTGTGCCCAAAAATGATCGGGACTAAACCCATGAATGAAAAATCCTGTCTCTACTAGTGACTAGAAGAAATATAAACTAGTATAGCATGATATGCACCTTATTTTTTTTCTAGTGTCCTCTACCTATCTAAAGACTTTTGCAACCTCTAGAGCCAACCCTATTGACTACCTTGTGCCAATTAATAAAAGGTAAATGCCACACAAATCAAGCACAATATAGAGGCCTAATAATGCGGTAAGTAAATAGCAAGTCAACATAAGGGTCAAAGTCTTAGAGACAAGAATGTACCCCATGATATCAGTTGCCAAATCGCAGCCCCTAGTCCACATTAGAGCTCCAATGTGGTATGCTCCCAATCACCAAAGCTTTCCTTGGTACTAGCGTTGAACTTTCCACAAAGGCTTGCACAACCAAGGCAAGTATCGCAAGCTACTAAGGCTTACCACCACAACTTTGTCTAGTCACCTAGGTGTTGTGCATTATGTAGAGCTTCTCTAATAAGGAAGGAGTCCCCTCATCCCATGCACATCAACTTGCCACTACTCAACGACAAGCTTAGAGGGCCGGGTTGCAAGATCCCAGGTTCTCCAACACCAATATTATAATTTTACAAGGGTACAATAACCCTGTAATAGAACCGACCAACTAACATAATTACTGTTCACTAATCAAGCCACGTAGGCAGCTTAAGCAATAAACGGCAATTACACTAGCCCGGTAGTCTGGAAACCTCGAAGGGTTTCACCAACGTCACATACATCTCGGATCGTTTCCCAACGCATGCCATCTCAGATCATTACAACAGGTTCACATAATTATTACATAAAGTGCTCAAATTAAGTTATTACAAACCAGTTTTCAAATTCAAAGTGCGGAAGCAAATTAAAACTCTGTTCTCAAACACACCCATAAAGTTTTTTTCTTGAAAATAGTGCCAGATTTCCATCAAGATCCACTACAGCAAAAGGTACGAAGCAAGGAATGATCGTGCCCATGATCTACTCATCTCCAACTGCCGGATGAAAACATGTCGGGCAATAGCCGTAGAACATCTCACCATCTGCAACAACATTGGGAATTGCACCCTGTGTACTTGGTACTCAACAAGACTTACCCGACAAAAGGAAAATAAGGAAAAGACTCTTTGCTGGATTTCAGGCTTTATGTGGGGTAACTGACTCTTTATTTGCCAAAAGGATGAGCTTATTAAGTAGTCATTTAGTGATAAAAGGACTCTCTAGCTTATCCATTTAAGTTTGGGCCTACCAGCTATGTTAGCACCTGCACTACTGTACTTTAGTAGAAGCAATCAACATTTATCATGTAACGCATTGATTGAGTAATCATTAACCAGCATGATTGAACATAACCACCTCGTACAAAGAATTTTTGTTTGCGACCGCGCCACTGTCTCTCTCAAGTATTCACTATCCAGGAATGATGGCGATTATAATCGATTACTACTCAGCTGAGGGGGTATTCCTCACACAAACCAGGCATACTCCTCGAAAGCAGCCTTAGTCACTATGATCTACTCGGGAAAAGACGCGGGATCAACAACGCAGGCCCATGACCAAGGAACTCCCGGTTGCCGACAGGTAAGCGTGCTCATACCTGACCTCAATGGTAAGCCTACTCATACCATGATCATAAAGGACTCACGTCCGGGCACCTTGTTACTCCCACCCCCATCGCCGGCATGGAGTCTGGAAGTTGAAACCCAGCCTAAGTAGATTCTTGGCTTCGCGGTTGGGCACCCCGGCCCTTCCAGCTATCTGTGAGGCGGCATTCAACATGATCGAGGACGTACGAAGCCATATTTCTTTAAGAGGTGATTTAGATTGCCTCATGGTTATGCTCACTAACATTCCTACACCAAACTCAATCCAAGGGATAGTAACCTCCTATCCGCGCAGATGATGGTCGATCACCTGTCTTCTACCGATTAAGTAGTAGGCCTAAGCTCTACATAGCCCTGTACCTACTTTAGGATAACTTTTGTGGTAAGTAGCCCTAATGCAACTATGTTTCCGAGCAACTCCTATAACTTAAATGCATCATAGATAGTAAAGGACTCAAATAAATATTTGCAAACCATAGGAGAAATGCTCCGGGGCTTGCCTTTGACGAAGGAGCTAGGGACGTGGTTAGGGCACTCGGGCAGGTCAGCTTCCGGTTCCTCTTCTGTGGCTGCCTCCTACAGCTCCTGCTCCTGCTGCTCCTCCACGTTCAGCTCCTCGTGAACTGCTTGGTTGTTGGTCTCCTGCGATCCTATATGATGCGATGCAAGGATATAAATAACGTGCGAATGAAGTGAAGTTGTTCAACAAATGATGTCATGACGTATATGCTCAGCAACAGAATGAAAACACCACAACATTTCAGCCTTAATGCCTATCTTAATCTATACGTTATCATCAACCATCCCCTCTTGCACCTTTGTCGAAAACCGACATAAAAGACTACGCTTCTACAGCAAGTCCCATCTCGGCTGCTCCTAAAATTCCACAAAAATTACAGCAGCATACTCATAGCTAGGCTAAGCTACCACAGAAAATTCACCTCAAAACTCCAGATATTCTGGCCTACATAAAATTCACAAGATAGCTGCTATAATTGGTCCTGAAAATACTTTGTATTACCAAAGTAGTCCAACATCAGCACCAACGGCATGTGGACCTTCCAAACAGCATATAAGCATGCCTCAAGAAGTTTCATGGCCATAGCTCTAGCCATTATTTTTCTATGAATTAATTTAGCAAAGTACCAACCAATGCACTTTGTACTACAACTCCCAAATTCTCCACTACAAAAGTCAAGACTATACCTCCAATAGACAGGGCATAGTCTAACTCAGCCAACAAAACAATCCTCACATTTTTCCAAGCATCAAAGAATTACTTATGGATTTTACAAGATAAAAGCATTTCCTAAATTTAAATAAAACAGCACATAAAAGTATACCAAAACTGGCATCTCATAATTTCTCTGAATAGCCCATCACAAAAGAAAAATAACCCAACTTGAATCACCTCATTTGGACTAAAAATGAGGGAGATATGAATTTCTAAAGCCTAAAACTAAATCTGAAAAATCCTATTTCCATTTTCCAGAAATTACCCCTAAATGCTATGCGCACCCCGACGTGCACACAGGCCAGATCCGGCGCGCTAGGTGCACCCAACCCCGTGCACCCAGTCCTGGCGCGCGGGTTGGGGCCGACTGACGACCGGGCCCCACCCGTCATCACTTCCACAGCGGAGGGTGACAATGGCGCGCGGCGGTCCGTCGCCGGCGGCGGTCCCCTGGCCCAACCGAGGGCACCATTGGACGCGCCTCGGCGCGGGGCACCCCTAGCACCTCCTAGCGACGGCCCTAGCAGCCCGAGATGACGGCGGTGGCGCGAATGGCGGCACGCGGCGGCGCTCGACGGTGGGAAGTCCGTCGGGGCCTCGGCGGCGACCATCTTCATGTCTACGGGACTCGCCTCGACCTCGCGAGTGCACCGACCCCGAGAAATGAAGAAGATGGCGGCGCTGGTGGCGGCTACGCCCCGCCGGAGCGGCGGCGGCGAGTTCCACCGGCGCTTCGCGCAAGCGGCGCAAGGCGACTCCACGCTGCGCCCTAACTATGCCGGAGCTTCGGCTCATGCATGCACTACTGCTACTCACAAGAAGAGGCGGGGAGGAAGGAAGAGGCGACGGCATTGCCTCGCGGGAGTTCCGCGGCGGCGGCCATGGCTGAGGAGAAAGAAAGGCCAAATGCGGCCGCTACCTTAACGAAACGGGCGGACGAAGGGCCGGAGGTGGCGAAGACGAAGGCGGCGGAGAAGATGCTGACCTCGCTTTCGACTTTCACCGGTCGGAATTTGAGCTAGGCGGTGGCGAGCATGTCTGCTATGGCGGACGCGATGGAGGAGAGAGGGAGAGATGGCGTGAGGGAGGAGGACGGCGTAAATGACGATGGGACGGGGGGTCTCCCCCTTTCCCGTTCGGGCAGGCGCGCCAGCAAGCGGCGTGTGGCACGGGGTGGCGGCCACCGCCACTGCCAGGCGGGCCCCGCGGGGGCGCGTGGCGTGCACACGTGCGATGGCGGCGCAGGCAGATCCATGTGGTCCAGCGTGTGGCGTCCGCACGGGATCCGGCGGCAGAACATGGGACACCGAATCCAGCCAATGAGAATGCGCCACGCCGCTCAAATTAAAATTTGAATTTCAAAATGTCATAACTCTTAAACAATTATGAATTAGACAAAACTTTCAACATGAAAGTTTCTTCAAATTGGAAGATGAATCTTTCATTCAACTACCACTTTGGCTAATTCGGCCTCGTTTAGAAGATCTAGAATTATTTTAAAAATAAGTTGTAAAATAATACTTTTAAAATCCCCTAACACTGTTTTTAGCTATTTTGAAGCCCTTAAACCCATTTTCACAAATTGGTCAAAACACAAAGTTTTCTTGAAATATTTTTCTACATATTTCTTCCCAAAGCACCAAATTCAAACAAGCAAGCTATCAAGCACTTCTAGTCAAACCTAAGCTAACACAACAATCATTCAATCAAATGATGCAAATCATGCTTATGCAAATGATGACATGCTTAGAGATAATTAATTAGTGCTTAACACTAGAGGTGTTACAGCTCTACCCCCCTTAAAGAAATCTCGCCCCGAGATTTGCGTGTACTAACCATTTTCCATAAAATTGTGGGTAAGCTTCCTGAAGATACTCTCCGGTTTCCCAAGTTGCGTCGTCGTCATCATGATGACTCCAACACACCTTGTACGTGGTCACCGAACTGGTTCGTGTCAATCGCTCCTTGACATCCAATACCTTGACAGGTTCTTCTTCATATGACAAGTCTGGTTGGAGCTGAATATCTGCGACCTTGACCATCTCCCTGGACACCTCGATGCACTTCTTGAGTTGTGACACGTGGAATACCGGAAAAACTGCTCCGAGATTCTCGGGAAACTCTAACAAGTAAGCCACGTCACCCTTTTTCTCAAAAATCTTAAATGGACCAATGTATCGAGGTGCAAGCTTCTGCTTGGCTCCAAATCTCTTCACCTTCTTCATGGGAGAAACCTTTAAGTACACATGATCACCTTCCTCAAAGAACAATGGTCTCCGTCGTTTGTCCGCATAGCTTTTCTATCGAGACTAGGCTGCTAACATGTGCTTCTTAATAATTTGGACTTTCTCAGCGGCATCCTGCACGATATCTACACCGTAATACCTCTTATCTCCCACTTCTACCTAGTTCGACGGCGTTCTACAACTTCTACCATATAATGCCTCAAAAGGCGACATTCTAATACTTTCCTGATACACATTGTCATACACAAACTCGGCCAATGGTAACCATTTTTCCCAAGAACCCTTAAATGAAAGCAAACATGCTCTCAACAAGTCCTCTAATACTTGGTTAACCCTCTCGACTTGACCCGAGGTCTGCGGATGATATGTTGAACTATGCACTAACTCAGTTCCCAATTCCTTTTGCATTTGCCCCCAAAAATGAGCCATAAACTGAGGTCCTCTATTAGACACAATCTTCTTTGGTATGCCATGCAATCTCACAATCTCCTTGATGTACAGGTCGGCATACTGCGGCGGTCGGAAGGTTGTGTGAATCGGAATGAAGTGTGCCGACTTGGTGAGTCGGTCCACAATCACCCAGATCGAATCATTGCCTTTCGCTGAAGTAGGCAAACCTGTAATGAAATCCATACTAATCTCTTCCCACTTCCATTCTGGTACTAACAACGGATGGAGTAAACCTTCTGGCTTCAAGTGTACTGCCTTAACTCTGCAACAAGTGTCACACTTAGCAACATACTCTGCTACTTCTTTCTTCATATGTGGCCACCAGAATCGCAACTTCAGATCATGGAACATCTTGCTACTGCCAGGATGCATGGTTACTCTAGACATGTGTGCTTCATCCATAATCAACTTTCTAATTTCAGGATCTCGAGGTACTACCAATCGTTTATCAAACCACAAAGTACCATGGTTATCTACCGAGAGTCGCTGTGATGGTTGGGTTTCTAACTTTTCCTTGAATTTGGCTACCATACTATCAGTTTTCTGCCCTTCAATAATCTTGCTCTCAAGTTCACAATTCAGTTGGATATTCTTCGCTATCACAGGATGCATAAAGTCGAAGTTCGTAGGTAGTAAGGTTTGAATGGCCTCACATTGTGGCTTCCGACTCAACGCATCCGCAACCACATTTGCCTTACCAGGATGGTAATGCAAGCGTAGGTCGTAGTCCTTGATCAACTCTAACCATCATCGCTGCCTCATGTTCAACTCATTCTGCGTGAAAATGTACTTCAAGCTCTTATGATTCGTATAAATATTACAGAGGTTACCAAGAAGGTATTGCCTCCATATCTTCAATGCGTGCACTACGGCTGCCAACTCTAGGTTATGAGTAGGATAGTTCTGTTCATGCTTCTTTAACTGCCTTGATGCATAAGCTTGCCTTGGTGGGCTGTGGGCCGTGACTCATGAGGCCAAGTTGGTGGGCTGGCTGCCTGGCTTCGTATGTAGCGTACATGTTCACCCGGCCGCCTGCGTTTATTCGGTTCATCGGTGTTCGGTTGAATCAGACATGGAAACCGACACCGAAGCCGAACACCGAAGTTCACCAAACACAAAACCGAAGCCGAATCGTAAAACCGAAAAACCGACAATCCGATTCGGTTTCGGTTCGGTTCGGTTCGGTGTTCGGTTTTCGGTGAAAATGTGCCCAGGTTGACTGTTGGGACCCACTAATGCCTAAGCATGTGTGTCCACTTTGGTGTTAGAACAAGAGCCAATCTTTTCTTCTATATATCTCCTCTCTTCTGTGCTCCACCTCATAAAAAATGTTACTAGTTTGGCTATAAGCCTATTATTGTACTGATTTAATATTAACAATCCGCCTAAAACAACTTGTCCAAATTTATAACTAATTTTATGTTGTTGACCCATACAAAATTTTAAAAGTTATAAATCGAATATAAAAATATCTGATTAAGGATAAAACTAATATGGCATGTAAATAATATCTGGCTTTCAAAATAAAACATGCAAATTGAGCTGAATAAAAAATATTAAGTGCAAAGTGCGACACAATTAAATCCTGAACATAAAAATTCATCAAATCAACTATCATCACCAAAGTAAACTGCAAGTGGATAGTGGACCCCTAGCCAATGTTGCAGTCCGCAACTGAGCTTGAGTCCGGAAGATTATTGAGGTGATGGTATGGATAGCCCCGGCCCGCCCGCCGGCTGAAATTGGAGTCCCACTTTCTCATTGACCTTGTGCCTCAGTGGCAATGGCGCCTGTTGGCACCTGTCCTCCAGCTTGCTCTTGAACACGTCCGTCAGAGCTGTCTTATTGGAAGTCAAGGTTGCTCTTAGCAGATCGACAGCCTGCGAGATACCGATGGTGACAGCCAAGTGAGCCCTCCACGAATGGTATTAGTAGTCACTGAAAGGATAGAAATAGAAAGCAAGCAGCTTACCTCTTGTTTAGTGATTGCGATGTCCATCTCCAAGACTATCTTTTCCCCTGTTACACCAGTGCTTCATAACCAGCATTGCTGATGCCTGGTAGATAAGTAGATCGTCATCTACAACGTACGTTGCGTCGTTGACAAACTGAGAGCAAATGCAGTCCGCATGGCAGGAGCAATACATAACACGGCACAGGGAGAACCAACTTTTGAAACCAGAACCAGAGTTACTATAAAAAGGGGTCATGCTGGGGTCAAGCAACGTCTCTCTTTTATAGTAGGCACCTGCACCTCCTAGCAAGCTATTCGCGTGGAGATCAATAGCACTGCCGTAGAGATTGTCCAAACTGCATCCGAGATGAGAAGTTCCTCCAAGGTTCTTGGTCACGCAGACGCAGTCCACTGGGTAAACTAAGAAACTGAGTGTTGGTGTAAGCTGTAAATATAATTGAAATCAGGGACCCAAATGTAAAAACAGACTGAGATAAAATAGAGTGCCTGAGAAGGATCGAGAGTATCGATCCAGTTAGTTTCTCCCCAATCTCCTGTTCTTCCCTTCCACTCTCAGATCCAAATATTCTTCTCAAAATCCACCCATTGATCTTCAACATGGTATCGGAGCAGGTTAATCCTGTGGAGTTCATCTCATTTTTCGTTGATTGATTGGAGGTAGTGGTGGTGGAGACGCCGTAGCCGTCGCCATCGTTGTGCAGGAGTCGCCGTCGCCATCGTTGTGCAGGAGTCGCCGTCGCCCAAGCGAGAAGCTGTGTGGCTGAACGTTGGAGCCACAGTCTCTGCACAGGCGAAGTCTGAGTTACTAATCTCTGCAAGGTACGGGTGCTTTTCTTGGTTGCTTGCCGCCGGCGGAGAGGAAAGTTGAGTGCTTGCTGGTGTCCGTCCGTGACTTGCTTGCTTGTTTCCTGTACCAAGGAGAGTGGGTTCTTGCTTGTCTCTTTGCTACTAGATATTGAATCTGCTGCTCATGGCTGAAGCTAGTGGAGAGAAATCAGATTGTGTGGAAAAACTTTATGAAATATTCAGCAAATTGATGGAGCAGCCTAAAGTGGTGGCTTCTGATATTGTCAACTACAAACTTGAGCCAAATCCAGTAAAATTATCTGGGTCAGATAACTATGTCAGTTGGGCCCATCATTGCAAGTTGATTCTAAGCTCTCATGGATATGAGGCTTTAATTGCTGATTCAGATAATGAAAATAAGAAAGAAGTTGATATAGCAAGTAAGCAAATAAATGATAGAGTACTAGTTTGGATGTTAAGCAGTATGGAACAAATTATCAGAGAACAAGTTGAAACCTTAACTACGCCTCTAGAAGTGTGGTCAGAATTGGAGAGACAATTTGCAGGAAAATCAAACAAAATGCAAGCTATTCGGATCATGCATGAGTTAACACATTTGAAGCAAGGTTCAAGGTCTGTAGTAGAATATGCTGGCGAGGTAAAAAAACTGTACAGAGACCTACACTATTATCATCCATTTGAGGCAGTTGACAAGAAGGATTTGGTTGTTCATCATACTTGGTTCCAATCTTTTGTGAGCAAGCTATTTCTTGATGGTTTGAATCAAGAATTTGATCTTCGACGACAGCTTATCTTCTCCAAGTCTGAGTGGCCTACTCTGGATGAGATAATTTCCAGCATTATTGAAGAGGAAACTAGAATATCACATCCCAAAGTGGATGATTATAAGGCAGTTGATGCTAGTGCTGCCTTATCTATAAAGAAGGGTCGCAATTCTATTTCCCGAGGAGACCAAGAAAAAAATAAGGTGATTTGTGATCATTGTGGTGATAAGGGGCACACCATAGAGAGGTGCTTTAAATTGCATGGTTTTCCATCCAGCAAGGTGATTTGTGATCATTGTGGAGATAAGGGGCATTCCATAGAGAAGTGTTTCAAGCTGCACAGTTTTCCACCTGGGTGGAAAAAAGGGGGGAAATTTCAACCAGGGGGAGCTCGAGGTGCTAACTGGAATCGAGCTAGTCACATAGCATCTGAAAAGGAGCTTCCAGTGGTAGATGCTCAAGCTCTTGAGAAATATAACTCCAAGCTCAAGCTCTCTGAAGGCTCATCTTCCACTAAAGATTCCTCTACTAATTCCAGTTACCATGCTACTTCCCAAGGTATAAAGCAAATTCAAACCTTTACAAATAAACCTTGGATTATTGATTCTGGAGCAACTAACCATATGACAGGAGCATCCAATCTTTTCACTTCCTATATTCCTTGTTCAGGTAAGGATAAGGTGCGTGTAGCAGATGGATCCATGGTTCCTATAACAGGACGTGGATCTATACGATGCACCAAAACCCTAGCTTTATCCCCAGTTCTGCATGTTCCTGATTTCCCTATTAACTTACTGTCTGTTAGTTCTATCACAAAATCCCTCAATTGTAGAGGTTGGTTTGATCCTTCTCATTGTGCTTTTTAGGAGCTAGGGACAGGGAGAATTCTTGGGACTGGGACCGTGCATAATGGACTCTATTATCTTGATGAAGGAAGTGATGAAGTCGCTTTTGCATCCAAGATGTCTCCATGTCAAGAATTGTTATTACTTCACCGCAGGCTTGGACATCCCTCTTTTGCTGCTATGTCTCGTAGTTATCCTTCGCTTTTTACTGCATGTCCTAGAGAATCTCTTATATGTGATGCATGTGAGTTTGCTAAACATACCAGAGTTCCTTATCCTAATTTGGGTTTAAGAAGTAACAAACCGTTTGATGTGATTCACTCTGATGTTTGGGGACCATGTGAAGTGCACTCTATTTCTGGATATAGATGGTTTGTGACTTTTATTGATGGCTTTAGTAGATACACTTGGCTTTATCTATTAAAACGCAAAAGTGATGTTTTTATTGTTTTTAAAGATCTGTATACTCTTATTAAAAATAAGTTTGGCAACACCGTTAAAGTCTTACGTTCAGACAATGGCACGGAGTATGTTAACCAGGAGTTTGAACAGTTTCTTGTTTCTAATGGTATTGAACATCAAACAACCTGTGTTAACACTCCAGAGCAAAATGGTGTTGCTGAACGAAAAAATAGGCATTTACTTGAGGTTGCTCATTCTCTTATGTTTACAATGAATGTTCCTAAGTTTCTTTGGGGGGAAGCAGTAAAGACTGCAACATATTTAATTAATCGCATGCCTCTTCGAGTTCTTGACAATAAATCTCCTGCTGAGTTACTTTTGAATTCAAATGAATTTGTTGTGCCCCCGAAGGTCTTTGGATGTGTTTGCTTTGTTCATGATTACAGAAATAATATTAGTAAACTTGACCCTCGTGCTATTAAATGCATATTTGTTGGTTACTCTCCTACTAAAAAAGGTTATCGTTGTTGGTGTCCATCTGAACGTCGCTTCTTTATAAGCATGGATGTGACATTTCGGGAATATGAACCTTATTATGAGTCAACCAATGATACTGGAATTACTCTTTCTCCGCCTGAAGGACAACAAGAGGGGGAGAGTAACAGTGGAGGTATTCACATGGGATCTATTCTTGTTCCTCCTTCAGTTGGCTCCGATGAGAATAATTCGGTTCATAGCCAGGGGGAGGAAATTAATAATAATAATAATGGGAGTGGGGATAATAATTCTTGCCATGGAGATATGCAGAGTACCTTGCATTCTGAAAACAAAGAGTCCCTTATGCACGAGGACCCAGGTACCAACCCACACTCTCTTAGTCCTAATGCTCCATTTAGCACTTTAGAGCAAGGAGATAATCAACTATCTACTCAACCTCCTCCTGAAAATGATCTACCTATAGCCCTAAGAAAGTCAACTAGATCTTCAAAAATTCCGACACACTTCAAAGATTATGTTGGCTATAAACATGATATTTCCAATTTTATCTCTTATAAACGTTGTAGTCCATCCTTCCAAAGTTTTGTTGCATCTCTTGATTCTGTATCCATACCCAGTAACTGGAAATTAGCTAAAGAGGATCCTAAATGGAAGGAGGCAATGCTTGAAGAGATGAGAGCTTTGGAGAAGAATAGAACTTGGGAGCTTGTGGATCTACCACAAGGTAAGCAACCTGTCGGGTGCAAGTGGGTTTTCACCATTAAACATACACCTGAAGGGAAGGTTGAAAGGTACAAAGCCCGCCTTGTGGCAAAAGGATACACTCAGACTTATGGGATTGGCTATGATGAGACTTTTGCACCTGTTGCCAAGATGAATTCCGTAAGAACTCTTATTTCTTGTGCTGTCAACTTGGATTGGCAAATATATCAAATGGATGTTAAAAATGCCTTTCTTCATGGTGATCTTCATGAAGAAGTATATATGCACATACCACCTGGTTTTGAAACAAGCAAACAAATGGAAAAGTGCTTCGTTTATGTCGATCTTTATATGGTTTGAAGCAATCCCCAAGGGCTTGGTTTGATCGCTTTAGGAAATCAATGCTCAAAAGGGGCTACATCCAAAGTAATGCAGATCATACACTATTCTATAAACATGCTACAAGTAAGGTAGCAATTTTGATAGTATATGTGGATGATATTGTGATTACTGGGGATGACATTGCTGAGATTGCTGATTTGAAGAAATATATTGCTCAAGAATTTGAAGTAAAGGATTTGGGGCAATTGAAATATTTTCTTGGAATTGAAATCTCCCGTGGACCAAAGGGGATGTTTCTATCTCAAAGAAAATATGTTCTGGATCTACTAAAAGAAACTGGAATGCTTGGATGTCGACCTGCAGCCACACCTATTGAGCAAAATTGCCGTTTAAGTAAAGATGTTGGTACTCCGGTGGATAAACAATGTTATCAGAGACTAGTTGGAAGACTTATATATCTCTCTCACACACGACCTGATATTGCCTTTGCAGTAAGTGTGGTGAGTCAATTTATGCATGATCCTAGATCATCTCATATGGATGTTGTCTATCGCATTTTAAGGTATCTCAAGAGTAGCCCAGGGAGGGGTCTCTTATACAGTAAACAAGGAAGCCTGCAAGTTGAATGCTATACCGATGCTGATTGGGCTGGCTGTTTGGATGACAGACGATCAACTTCTGGGTATTGTACCTTTGTTGGAGGTAATCTAGTTACATGGCGAAGTAGAAAACAAAGCGTTGTAGCACGGTCTACAGCTGAGGCAGAGTTTCGTGCTATGGCTCATGGTGTGTGTGAGCTGTTGTGGTTGAAGATTCTTCTAACTGAATTGAGATTGTTTGAGAGTGGGCCCTTGATGCTATACTGCGACAACAAAGCGGCTATTGATATAGCTAACAATCCTGTTCATCATGATAGAACCAAGCATATTGAGATCGATCGTCACTTTATTAAGGAGAAGTTGGATAGAGGAATTATCTGCCTACCATATGTAAAATCAGCTAGTCAAATAGCTGATATTTTGAATAAAGGGTTACCTGAAAAAACTTTCTCTTCATTTAGTAGCAGGATGGGTCTATATGATGTCTTTGCCCCATCTTGAGGGGGAGTATTGGTGTAAGCTGTAAATATAATTGAAATCAGGGACCAAAATGTAAAAACAGACTGAGATAAAATAGAGTGCCTGAGAAGGATCGAGAGTATCGATCCAGTTAGTTTCTCCCCAATCTCCTGTTCTTCCCTTCCACTCTTAGATCCAAATATTCTTCTCAAAATCCACCCATTGATCTTCAACACTGAGGAGCAGGTCCACGAACTCGTGGTCGCATTCAGCGTACATGACTTTCTTTTCATGCCTGTCGTAGAACACCTTGATGCTAAACTGTGGTGAATTATCAGTTTCTTCATTGCTCTGACGACACTGAATGCTTTGACCAATGCTCAAGTTCAATGGGGCATGAACTTCAGTTTCCTTCTTGGAGAGGAAGGTGTCAGTGAATACAATATTAGACGAAATAGATGCCTTCAGCAAAGATATAATTAACCTAGTAATAGACAGTACAAAGCACAAATAAAAAAGAATCACAATTACTAAAAGCAATGACATATTATTATATATAGAAAGAAAATGGCACAGACGATTTTAGTCAGTGCCTTACTATATGTCCGGTCCAAAAATACTTGCTTACCTCCGTCCAGCCTACACACACTTCGATCTCCTCAAATCTGTGATCAATCGTACTGGAATCAATTCTCTGAAGCAGCAAGTGTGTATTTGCAGTGGATGCTGCCTTGATCACTAAGTCATCACTGATCACAAACCGCTGGTTCCTCTTGACGAACTTCTCCACGTCTTTTCGGTTGAACAGATACGCCACTCTGGCCATGACTTGCCAACACCTGCAGTCCGAGCCGTGTCCCTGTACACTCGGCTCACTAATGACGATATCAAGGTGGCAGCTGCACGCATATTTCAAGTGCTTGGAGCACAAAATCCCCCTTTTTATGGATCGAAGTACATATAGCAGTGCCAGCTTTGTGATTAACAATGCTATAGTCCTTATTAAGGTACGGATGGCATGTACTCATGTTCAGAGGCAGCGAGGATGAGATAACCTACCCGAACTCATGTTCATATCGAGGCCGGAGAAGCATGTCGTGGCACGCGTCGAACCTCAGCAGCTTGCTTTCTCTGAGGCGGCTCACGCCCTGGCAGAGCGTCGAGTGGCAGCCGGGCGACGACGCGCCCGCGACGAGCTGCACGGCTGAGAGTGGCAGCGTCAGGAAGCTGAGCAGCACGTCGACGAAGTCGGAGCCCGCGTCGGCGAACAGGACGCGGTTCCGCGCCCTGTCCACGGCGAGCTTGATCTTGATGCTGCCGTCGGCCATGGCGGTTCACAACCCCGGGGGAACCCTTCCAGACCCTGCTGGTGCTGCAAGATGAGACGACCGACAGTGTGAACCAATGGTGTGCAGCCCGGGGACCTATATAGCAGTGACCGGAAGAACTGGCGCATTGGGAAACGACGCCGCCGCCTTGGGAATTTGGAGAGTTTGATGGTGGAGCAGAATCCGAGGAGACCTTCCTTCTCTGCATTTGTTGCAGGAGACCTTCCTCCTCTGCATTTGTTGAACAGGCTGAATGCCAACTCCTTTGTTGTAAAAAAAAAAAAACAACTCCTCCTGCAATTGCAGCCCATTGGGCTTCTTCTCGTTTGAGGCTTTCGTCCTCCTCAGTAGCCCTCTATTTGAGGACAGCCCAATCCGCACAAAAATATCACTACGGAAAAAGTCAACTTTTCTTTTCTCAATTTTTGCGAAAGTCCGTTATTCCTCCTAAACTCTAAAACCAGGAAAATTGACTCTCAAATTTTTAAATCGTGCAATTTACCTTCCTCGAGCGGGTTTGAAGGTGTTTTTTTAATCTTGAATGAATCTTTAAAAAGCATAGTAAATCACTGAAAAATCATAAAATGAAAAATACAATGTTTTTATTGTACATTTAGATCTATGTTTTTTTCTGTAATTAATTAGAATAATTTATAACTGTAGTTTCTATGGTCTAATTGTGGTGAATTTTTATGATAGCCTAATTATTGTATGATTGAACTATAATAAAAATCTTATACTCATTGGATTGTATGATTGAACTATAATAAAAATCTTATACTCATTAGATTATGTATAACTTAGTTAAATATTTATTTACGGTTTATGCTTGTTAAAACTAATTAGGGTCTCTCACTGTCTCTCACTACTTTGCTATCCTC
>CM014276.1:43952593-43969767 GCA_004135705.1 Alloteropsis semialata | reverse complement strand
TTTGCATAGCCAAGCCATAGTAATTTTTGCACGTTGCCAAACCATGGTAAATTTCCACGGATGGAGTTTCCCTACTAGTGCGAGTACGAACCATTTTTACATTTTTATGTGGTGGGGCCCTCAATTTTTTTGTCATCTGGTTCCTTCGGTCACGACGAATAGATATCAGCTCGACCAATGGATGTTTGCAATCGTAAGTGAACATCGGACGCGACCATACATAGCGGCGCCCCTACACCTACCCGTGTGGTCCACACATGCCATATTTTCCGCATAAAACGTCGTTTTGGGCTTGTAGGTACTTTTGCATAGCCAAGCCATAGTAATTTTTGCACGTTGCCAAACCATGGTAAATTTCCTTGGATGGAGTTTCCCTACTAGTGTGAGTACGAACCATTTTTACATTTTTATGTGGTGGGAACCTCGATTTTTTTGTTATCTAGTTCCTTCGGTCACGACGAATAGATATCAGCTCGACCGAGCCGTACTCTACGGCCTAGCGCTCGTCGCCCTAATAGGTGTGGGCCGTGAGCAATGGACGTTTGCAATCGTAAGTGAACATCGGACGTGACCATACATAGCGGTGCCCCTACACCTACCCGAGTGGTCCACACATACCATATTTTCCGCATAAAACGTCGTTTTTGGCTTGTAGGTACTTTTGCATAGCCAAGCCATAGTAATTTTTGCACGTTGCCAAACCATGGTAAATTTCCACGGATGGAGTTTCCCTACTAGTGGGAGTACGAACCATTTTTACATTTTTATGTGGTGGGGCCCTCGATTTTTTTGTCATCTGGTTCCTTCGGTCACGACGAATAGATATCAGCTCGACCGAGCCGTACTCTACGGCCTAGCGCTCGTCGCCCTAATAGGTGTGGGCCGTGACCAATGGACGTTTGCAATCGTAAGTGAACATCGGACGCGACCATACATAGCGGCGCCCCTACACCTACCCGTGTGGTCCACACATGCCATATTTTCCGCATAAAACGTCGTTTTGGGCTTGTAGGTACTTTTGCATAGCCAAGCCATAGTAATTTTTGCACGTTGCCAAACCATGGTAAATTTCCATGGATGGAGTTTCCCTACTAGTGCGAGTACGAACCATTTTTACATTTTTATGTGGTGGGAACCTTGATTTTTTTGTTATCTAGTTCCTTCGGTCACGACGAATAGATATCAGCTCGACCGAGCCGTACTCTACGGCCTAGCGCTCGTCGCCCTAATAGGTGTGGGCCGTGACCAATGGACGTTTGCAATCGTAAGTGAACATCGGACGTGACCATACATAGCGGTGCCCCTACACCTACCCGTGTGGTCCACACATACCTTATTTTCCGCATAAAACATCGTTTTTGGCTTGTAGGTACTTTTGTATAGCCAAGCCATAGTAATTTTTGCACGTTGCCAAACCATGGTAAATTCCCACGGTTGGAGTTTCCCTACTAGTGCGAGTACGAACCATTTTTACATTTTTATGTGGTGGGGCCCTTGATTTTTTTGTCATCTGGTTCCTTCGGTCACGACGAATAGATATCAGCTCGACCGAGCCGTACTCTACGGCCTAGCGCTCGTCGCCCTAATAGGTGTGGGCCGTGACCAATGGACGTTTGCAATCATAAGTGAACATCGGACGCGACCATACATAGCGGCACCCCTACACCTACCTGTGTGGTCCACACATGCCATATTTTCCGCATAAAACGTTGTTTTGGGCTTGCAGGTACTTTTGCATAGCCAAGCCATAGTAATTTTTGCACGTTGCCAAACCATGGTAAATTTCCACGGATGGAGTTTCCCTACTAGTGCGAGTACGAACCATTTTTACATTTTTATGTGGTGGGGCCCTCGATATTTTTGTTATCTAGTTCCTTCGGTCACGACGACTAGATATCAGCTCGACCGAGCCGTACTCTACGGCCTAGCGCTCGTCGCCCTAATAGGTGTGGGCCGTGAACAATGGACGTTTTCAATCCTAAGTGAACATCGGATGCGACCATACATAACGGTGCCCTACACCTACCCGTGTGGTCCACACATGCCATATTTTCCGCATAAAACGTCGTTTTGGGCTTGTAGGTACTTTTGCATAGCCAAGCCATAGTAATTTTTGCATGTTGCCAAACCATGGTAAATTTCCATGGATGGAGTTTCTCTACTAGTGCGAGTACGAACCATTTTTACATTTTTATGTGGTGGGCCCTCGATTTTTTTGTCATCTGGTTCCTTCGGTCACGACGAATAGATATCAGCTTGACCGAGCCGTACTCTATGGCCTAGCGCTCGTCGCCCTAATAGGTGTGGGCCGTGACCAATGGACGTTTGCAATCGTAAGTGAACATCGGACGCGACCATACATAGCGGCGCCCCTACACCTACCCGTGTGGTCCACACATGCCATATTTTCCGCATAAAACGTCGTTTTGGGCTTGTAGGTGCTTTTGCATAGCCAAGCCATAGTAATTTTTGCGCGTTGCCAAACCATGGTAAATTTCCACGGATGGAGTTTCCCTACTAGTGCGAGTACGAACCATTTTTACATTTTTATGTGGTGGGGCCCTCGATTTTTTTGTCATCTGGTTCCTTCGGTCACGACGAATAGATATCAGCTCGACCGAGCCGTACTCTACGGCCTAGCGCTCGTCGCCCTAATAGGTGTGGGCCGTGACCAATGGACGTTTGCAATCGTAAGTGAACATCGGACGTGACCATACATAGCGGCGCCCCTACACCTACCCGTGTGGTCCACACATGCCATATTTTCCGCATAAAACGTCGTTTTTGGCTTGTAGGTACTTTTACATAGCCAAGCCATAGTAATTTTTGCACGTTGCCAAACCATGGTAAATTTCCACGGATGGAGTTTCCCTACTAGTGCGAGTACGAACCATTTTTACATTTTTATGTGGTGGGGCCCTCAATTTTTTTGTCATCTGGTTCCTTCGGTCACGACGAATAGATATCAGCTCGACCAAGCCGTACTCTACGGCCTAGCGCTCGTCGCCCTAATAGGTGTTGGCCGTGACCAATGGACGTTTGCAATCGTAAGTGAACATCGGACGCGACCATACATAGCGGCGCCCCTACACCTACCCGTGTGGTCCACAGATGCCATATTTTCCGCATAAAACGTCATTTTGGGCTTGTAGGTACTTTTGCATAGCCAAGCCATAGTAATTTTTGCACGTTGCCAAACCATGGTAAATTTCCATGGATGGAGTTTCCCTACTAGTGCGAGTACGAACCATTTTTAATTTTTATGTGGTGGGAACCTCGATTTTTTTGTTATCTAGTTCCTTCGGTCACGACGAATAGATATCAGCTCGACCGAGCCGTACTCTACGGCCTAGCGCTCGTCGCCCTAATAGGTGTGGGCCGTGAGCAATGGACGTTTGCAATCGTAAGTGAACATCGGACGCGACCATACATAGCGGCGCCCCTACACCTACCCGTGTGGTCCACACATGCCATATTTTCCGCATAAAACGTCGTTTTTGGCTTGTAGGTACTTTTGCATAGCCAAGCCATAGTAATTTTTGCACGTTGCCAAACCATGGTAAATTTCCACGGATGGAGTTTCCCTACTAGTGCGAGTACGAACCATTTTTACATTTTTATGTGGTGGGGCCCTCAATTTTTTTGTCATCTGGTTCCTTCGGTCACGACGAATAGATATCAGCTCGACCGAGCCGTACTCTACGGCCTAGCGCTCGTCGCCCTAATAGGTGTGGGCCGTGAGCAATGGACGTTTGCAATCGTAAGTGAACATCGGACGCGACCATACATAGCGGCGCCCCTACACCTACCCATGTGGTCCACACATGCCATATTTTCCGCATAAAACGTCGTTTTGGGCTTGTAGGTACTTTTGCATAGCCAAGCCATAGTAATTTTTGCACGTTGCCAAACCATGGTAAATTTCCATGGATGGAGTTTCCCTACTAGTGTGAGTACGAACCATTTTTACATTTTTATGTGGTGGGAACCTCGATTTTTTTGTTATCTAGTTCCTTCGGTCACGACGAATAGATATCAGCTCGACCGAGCCGTACTCTACGGCCTAGCGCTCGTCGCCCTAATAGGTGTGGGCCGTGACCAATGGACGTTTGCAATCGTAAGTGAACATCGGACGTGACCATACATAGCGGTGCCCCTACACCTACCCGTGTGGTCCACACATACCATATTTTCAGCATAAAACGTCGTTTTTGGCTTGTAGGTACTTTTGCATAGCCAAGCCATAGTAATTTTTGCACGTTGCCAAACCATGGTAAATTTCCACGGATGGAGTTTCCCTACTAGTGTGAGTACGAACCATTTTTACATTTTTATGTGGTGGGGCCCTCGATTTTTTTGTCATCTGGTTCCTTCGGTCACGACGAATAGATATCAGCTCGACCGAGCCGTACTCTACGGCCTAGCGCTCGTCGCCCTAATAGGTGTGGGCCGTGACCAATGGACGTTTGCAATCGTAAGTGAACATCGGACGCGACCATACATAGCGGCGCCCCTACACCTACCCGTGTGGTCCACACATGCCATATTTTCCGCATAAAACGTCGTTTTGGGCTTGTAGGTACTTTTGCATAGCCAAGCCATAGTAATTTTTGCACGTTGCCAAACCATGGTAAATTTCCATGGATGGAGTTTCCCTACTAGTGCGAGTACGAACCATTTTTACATTTTTATGTGGTGGGAACCTCGATTTTTTTGTTATCTAGTTCCTTCGGTCACGACGAATAGATATCAGCTCGACCGAGCCGTACTCTACGGCCTAGCGCTCGTCGCCCTAATAGGTGTGGGCCGTGACCAATGGACGTTTGCAATCGTAAGTGAACATCGGACGTGACCATACATAGCGGTGCCCCTACACCTACCCGTGTGGTCCACACATGCCATATTTTCCGCATAAAACGTCGTTTTTGGCTTGTAGGTACTTTTGCATAGCCAAGCCATAGTAATTTTTGCACGTTGCCAAACCATGGTAAATTTCCACGGATGGAGTTTCCCTACTAGTGTGAGTACGAACCATTTTTACATTTTTATGTGGTGGGGCCCTTGATTTTTTTGTCATCTGGTTCCTTCGGTCACGACGAATAGATATCAGCTCGACCGAGCCGTACTCTACGGCCTAGCGCTCGTCGCCCTAATAGGTGTGGGCCGTGACCAATGGACGTTTGCAATCGTAAGTGAACATCGGACGCGACCATACATAGCGGCGCCCCTACACCTACCTGTGTGGTCCACACATGCCATATTTTCCGCATAAAATGTCGTTTTGGGCTTGTAGGTACTTTTGCATAGCCAAGCCATAGTAATTTTTGCACGTTGCCAAACCATGGTAAATTTCCACGGATGGAGTTTCCCTACTAGTGCGAGTACGAACCATTTTTACATTTTTATGTGGTGGGGCCCTCGATATTTTTGTTATCTTGTTCCTTCGGTCACGACGAATAGATATCAGCTCGACCGAGCCGTACTCTACGGCCTAGCGCTCGTCGCCCTAATAGGTGTGGGCCGTGAACAATGGACATTTTCAATCCTAAGTGAACATCGGACGTGACCATACATAGCGGCGCCCTACACCTACCCGTGTGGTCCACACATGCCATATTTTCCGCATAAAACGTCGTTTTGGGCTTGTAGGTACTTTTGCATAGCCAAGCCATAGTAATTTTTGCATGTTGCCAAACCATGGTAAATTTCCATGGATGGAGTTTCCCTACTAGTGCGAGTACGAACCATTTTTACATTTTTATGTGGTGGGCCCTCGATTTTTTTGTCATCTGGTTTCTTCGGTCACGACGAATAGATATCAGCTCGACCGAGCCGTACTCTACGGCCTAGCGCTCGTCGCCCTAATAGGTGTGGGCCATGACCAATGGACGTTTGCAATCATAAGTGAACATCGGACGCGACCATACATAGCGGCGCCCCTACACCTACCCGTGTGGTCCACACATGCCATATTTTCCGCATAAAACGTCGTTTTGGGCTTGTAGGTAATTTTGCATAGCCAAGCCAAAGTAATTTTTGCACATTGCCAAACCATGGGAAATTTCCACGGATGGAGTTTCCCTACTAGTGTGAGTACGAACCATTTTTACATTTTTATGTGGTGGGGCCCTTGATTTTTTGTCATCTGGTTCCTTCGGTCACGACGAATAGATATCAGCTCGACCGAGCCGTACTCTACGGCCTAGCGCTCGTCGCCCTAATAGGTGTAGGCCATGTCCAATGGACGTTTGCAATCATAAGTGAACATCGGACGTGACCATACATAGCGGCGCCCCTACACCTACTCGTGTGGTCCACAGATGCCATATTTTCCGCATAAAACGTCATTTTGGGCTTGTAGGTACTTTTGCATAGCCAAGCCATAGTAATTTTTGCACGTTGCCAAACCATGGTAAATTTCCACGGATGGAGTTTCTCTACTAGTGCGAGTATGAACCATTTTTCCATTTTTATGTGGTGGGGCCCTCGATTTTTTTGTCATCTGGTTCCTTCGGTCACGACGAATAGATATTAGCTCGACCGAGCCGTACTCTACGGCCTAGCGCTCGTCGCCCTGATAGGTGTGGGCCATGACCAATGTACGTTTGCAATTGTAAGTGAACATCGGACGCGACCATACATAGCGGCGCCCCTACACCTACCCGTGTGGTCCACACATGCCATATTTTCCGCATAAAACGTCGTTTTGGGCTTGTAGGTACTTTTGCATAGTCAAGCCATAGTAATTTTTGCACGTTGCCAAACCATGGTAAATTTCCACGGATGGAGTTTCCCTACTAGTGCGAGTACGAACCATTTTTACATTTTTATGTGGTGGGGCCCTCTATTTTTTTGTCATCTGGTTCCTTCGGTCACGACGAATAGATATCAGCTCGACCGAGCCATACTCTACGGCCTAGCGCTTGTCGACCTAATAGGTGTGGGCCGTGACCAATGGATGTTTGCAATCGTAAGTGAACATAGGACGTGACCATACATAGCGGCGCCCCTACACCTACCCGTGTGGTCCACAGATGCCATATTTTCCGCATAAAACGTCATTTTGGGCTTGTAGGTACTTTTGCATAGCCAAGCCATAGTAATTTTTGCACGTTGCCAAACCATGGTAAATTTCCACAGATGCGAGTACGAACCATTTTTACATTTTTATGTGGTGGGGCCCTGTTGGTTAATATTACGCTGTACCGGATTTGGGTAAGGAATCTAGTTCCCCGGCAACGGCTCAAGAAATGCTTGTTAGCAGATCTTAGCGCAACCACTAGAATTAAGTAAATGTGACTAGCGTATGGTAGCTAAGCCTACTGCAAACCCGAACTACTACCAGAGAGAGGGTGTCACAATTCCTCTTCCGGCAACAGCCTAAGAATGCTAAGCTAAGCTAAACTCTAGTGACAACATAGGACTAACCAAAGGGTAACTCTGCAAGCGCACAGGTACCGATGTAGCACTTCAACCGGGTGAGTACTCCGGTGTCGAATTTATAGTTCGCTCACGGGAAGCGGATTAAGACTCTCTAGCAAATGTGTGATGGAAATCCGTGGTGGTTCTACTCAATCTAAGCTATTGATATTGATAAAGGTTGTGAGTGTTGATATGAGTGATAAACTAAAGGTAACTAGTAGGTAGCTAGCTAGGTGGGAGGACAACGAGTGAGTTAGGACTCCTATGTATCTAACTATACTTCTGTGTTCTAATCTAACTAGTGTAACAACTTAACTAAACTAATGCCTAGACCATCGATGTGATAGGGGAGATCGGCTGACAAATAGGAGGGTAGCGTCTCCCGAGGGACTAACTCCTATTCCAGCGGACCTATGACTTTAATGGGCGCCCTACACCCTACCCCTAACGTAAACAGATATAACTGAAAGGCTGCGTTCTGTCACAACCGCCCCCGCTGTAATACGTTGGACAGTGAATGGACTTACCACTCAAGAGTGAATGGAATTACCAATCAACGATAGGGTGCATCCACTATTAAGCACCAACCTAAGCACCTCGCCTAATCTAGTCTTAAGACTCCGGCTACCACGTAAGTAACCTCGGCCCCAGTTGGTAGTGAAACACACACAAAGGATCTAGACACTAACTAGTTTAGACTCTACACTAACGAGACTAAGACACAACACTACTACACTAGTATAACAATGCACTAAGTAAATACTGAAAGTAAAATACTCAAAGTAAAGACTTAGTAAAGTAAAGCAAGACTATATTAATATAAGAAAAGTACTTCGAAAGTAAAGGTACAAGAGCTATACCAGATTCTCCAGAAGACGACTCCAGAGACCCGAGCTTCGCTCGACTCGACTCTAACTCCCACTCTAGACTAGACTACACTACTCTTGATCTCCCAAGAGAGCTTGAGCTTGAGGACACTAATGTGAACTACTTGGGGACACTTTACAATGACAGACTAGGGGGGTATTTATAGTGGAGGTGGAGTAGGGGTTACTCCAGCACCACGTCAGCGATCCGTGTGCTCTCCGCCATGCGCCGTTGGATCAAACCGACCTTCAACCGACTTGAATGGACGTCTCTCGGTGCAGGACACGTGGGAGTCATGCAGGAAGGCGGTGGAAGCGAACCGACCCCAAGTGGGGCCCAAGTGCAGGTCGGCCGACCTATGGTTGGCTGACCTGTGGGTCCCACTGGCCTTCTAGATGGTCCAGGTGGCAGTGGGTGCAATGCCAAGGTGTCCTGCCACCAAAGGCAGGTCGGCCGACCTGGCATTGGACCCCTGGTCCATGTGGCAGCTTCCTGGTGCTATCCTGACTTGTCACGTGTAGTCTTGTCCGAAGTTGGGTTCACTTGATATCTTGCTTGCTTCTATGTGGATCTTTGGTCCATTGTACCAATCAGGTGGAAAGTTGATGTGTGGTACATTTGGATCCAGGATCAGGTTCTCCTGTAGAAATCAGGGACCCTGCTTGGTGGTCAGATCCTGGTGAGACCAGAATCAGGTCAGTAGACCTGGGTTTTGGTCTCACAGGTCCTGTTTCCAGCTTTCCTGCATTTCACAAGCTAAGAGTACAAGTGGAACTTTATTAGTGATAAATATGCTCATGTGATGCTTATCTTCCTTCTATCGAGGACTGTTGATGGGTTTCTGAGTGTACTAAAATTGGTCTTTATTCCCGTCAACAAGATCCCCCAAGCTTAACCTTTGCTCGTCCCGAGCAAACGATTAAAACTTGGTTCAATTGGATCAGGTATTATTACTAAGTTAACATCTCAATAGTACTAAGTGCACAACAAAGAACTTCTCCTTGAATGGAAAATTTAGCAATGTTAACACACCCATATTACTCTAGCACCCATGGGGCTTATGGCATTAACTCAGTCTTGGGATGTTGAAAGACAGAACAGTTTTGACTAGAGCATCTACCTTTCTCATTCTTTTAGCAAGTTCCATGCCAGAGGTTTTTGATAAGTTTTTCCAAAGAAGTCTTAATGTTCCTCAAATGGTTTCTCTCAAGTCACTCAAGTGGTGTATAAATCCTCACTAAGGCACATAATGTGTTTGCCTTTCAAAGACATCCTATCTCTAATAAGGCTTTATATGGAGCTTAAGTAGGTATGTCAAGGAATAGCGTACTTGCGAGGCATATGTTGTCTTAGTTAAGAAGAATGAAGTCTTGGACCACAGCAGAGTCTTATCATACCCTTAGATCAAGATGTAAGATGGAATGGATGAATGTGATGGATGATAAAGTAATGAGGGGAAAGTGGATGTATGGTGGATGAGGTTGCTCCTTTATTTATGCTATCTCTCTTTCTACTTCTATTGAGACAAGGCTAGCTCTTCTCTCTTTTTTTTCAATAGATGCCTAGGCTTTATGAGATGTGTCTCACCTACAAATGATAACTGAGAGAGAATCTCTAACTGTGGAGCATGGAGCAACTCATGGGATAAAATGGTGAAGGTGCATACTTCCAGTGTAGAAGCAGCACAAGAATGGTGGTATGGATGATAATGCGTGCTCCCAGTGTAGGAGTAGCATAATTATGATAGTGAGATGCATACCCCCAGGGTAGGAGTAGCATAAATGATGGATGGTGAGATGCGTACTCCCAGGGTAGGAGCAGCATAAATGATGGATGGTGAGATGCGTACTCCCAGGGTAGGAGCAGCATGGTTGCGTACTTCCGGATTAGAAGTAGCATATTTGGTGATGTGTGGATCTTGATCTTAGGGACACGACAAACCTCTAACAAAGGTTCTAGACAAACCTCTAACAAAGGTTCTACAAGTCTTAACCAAACTCAATGCAAGCAAATAGCTTATGTAGAAGGCTTATGATATATCAAGGTATATGTATGGCCGTGGTAGGTATTTCAACACCATTGAGGAACAATTAAGTTTTTCATTCATTTTTAAAAGAAAATCTCTGGCAATCATGCGTTCTTAGAACAATAGAGTAGAGCTCCTATCTTAACTATCTCATATCTCACAACAACTTAGACTTTGTATTAGCACTTGCAACCCACTAAGTGATCAAGTTCATGATGGTTAAAGGTGCCAAATAATCTAGACTTAGAGAAGTGCTAAGTTGTAAACAAGCACTAGAGAAACATTAACTAGCAATTTCATTATCATTTCCATAGAAAGACTAGCACACATGAAGCATATATACAAAAAGGGAAATAAAGCAAATAAATATTTTTGGATTTTTGAATTTTTAGATTTTTTTTTAAATGCAAGAAAACAATAACTAAAATGCAATAAGACAAGAATTAAATGAAGAGGAATGGAAACATACCTTGGGTAAACTTACCTTAGTGGGGGAGAGGATCTCCCCCAAGCTTGTCTCTTGCTCACTGTTGTGAGAACCATTCGTTCCACTGGTCCCAGCGGTACTTGTCCTCCGTGATGACGCCTTGGACCATTTCCAAGTTATGTTGCATGATTTGCAGCGTGGCTTGATTCTCGACGTGGAGGTGCTTCCATGTGGGAAGAGCTCGCCTCCTCTTCCTCATTAGGTGCAGCATGAGAAGGACCAGCTTGCTCCTGAGCGGCACGGGCTTGTGCTCTCGTCATTCTGTCCGTCCCTGCAGCAGGACATGGTCTTCCTCTTTTGTCCAGGGTTAGTGTTGAGACATTATACAGCCAAAGTTCCTCATTAGGGAGAGGAATCTCGACTGTACCAGTCCCATATGTCATCTTAAGTGTACCTCTTGGACCTCTTTTAAATTAGACCAAGACGTATGAACATTTCTTCAAGAATAATTGGCCTCTCCTTAGGGATAAACTCATAAACATTCCCCTCAAGCAAACCCAAAGATTCAACAATTCTAGTCATGAACGAAGTAAATTCTATGGGTATTGCTTGAACTATAGAATTCTCCCAAAAGTTTACTAGCATTTTGACAGGGGCAAACTTGATTTTATTGACCATGATGTACATGAGTTGCATTTCTGTAAGGCTTATCCTTTTAAAATCAATCCTAGGAAACAGAGTGATTGCGATCCAATAGAACATAAACCTCAAAGTTGGATTATGAATTTGCTTAGGTTTAGGATTGGACCAGTCATTGGACGCAGCAATTGATTTCCAAAAGACAGCAAAGTTAAAATTTGCTAACGCAACTTCTTCATCTAGTATGCAATCATGATCAAAGCCTAGACCAACACTCAACTCATTCCAAGACAGGTTATAGTCATTATTAAACATGCGAAAGCTAACACCCAAAGCATTTGATTTAATTGAGCAAAGGAACTCTTGGGTGAGTAACTCTATGCCAAGCTCAGGAACTTGCCAAAATGATGTCCAACCAATGGTGTTGAAAATTGTGGCAAAGTCGGTGCTCATACCTGTTTTGTCGAGAAGTTCTTGGTCGATGAGTGCGGAGTGCTGGAAACTGCAAGTGCGAAGAGTATAGAGCTTTCCTAACTCCTCATGGGTGACCATGAGGTTGCTAATGGGCTCCATCATCCTGCCAGGCATGATGGCAGGAATAAGTTGGTGCACCTGTTCTTCCTCCTCCCTCTCATGACTCCTACCTTCGGATTAGCGAGAGCTCGAGGACGAGCCTTCGCCCTTCTTCTTGCTAGACTTTCGGAAGGGGTTCTTCATCCTAACTACGCTAGTGGGCTAACAAGACCAAGCTTTCTACTACACTACTACAAGAGAAAAGGGAAATGTTTTTGGGTTTTTGGGTTTATAACTACTACTACACTAAACTTGAGAGGGCTTGAACACTAAGAGAGAAGAGAAGGCCAAGTGAGCTCGAGATGATTCTGCTGGTTGTGGTGTGGGATTGAGCTCACCTTGGGGTGGTATTTATAGGGTTGAAAGGGCAAGGCCAACCAAGCCAAGAGGCAGGTCAGCCGACCACCCCCTAGGGCCTAGTGATGTTGTGTCTCACTTTAGACAAGGAATCTTGCCTCGTGTTTGCAAAAAGTCAGGAATTTGGGACCAAACCTTGGTCGGCCGACCAGGGTTTTTGCCCCCCACCACTTTATACATGTTTTGTCTGGTTGTCTGGTAAAGGTGGTGGTGGTCCTAGTCCTAGATTCCTTCTGGTTGATTCGGATTCCTATGTCTAGTGTTTCGTGAAAGAGAAAAGGAAAAGGGCAAAAGTGGAGACAAGCATAAAGGTTGTCTCCAAGCATGCATTGCTGTTCCCTATGCTTGCTTTAGTGTTGGGATGTTCCCTAAAGCATTCTCATGCTTAAAGTAGCATCCTAAGCTAAAGTCATGAGCATTGGACCATCTCTCTTCGAATTCTGGCTAGTGGGATGGGCATAGGATCCGAGTGTGTCAGCAGTGGGTGGCAGCTAGGTGCCTGGTGGGACCAGGTCTAGGTTAGCCGACCTGGGCTTGTGAGCCCCAGGGCACCCAGTGCACTTCCTTGGATCCCTGCTTCTAGCCAGAGTGAAGAGAGAGGTGGTGGACCCCAAAGGACAGGTCGGTCGACCAGGCCTTGGTGGCCCCACCAGCTCAACTTTTCTCTAAACACTCTTCTCAAGTTTTATTACCTATATCTAGCTTTATTTTATTGAACTAAAAAAGTGCAATTGTAAAAGTAAACATGCAATTGGAAAGGGAAAATGCAGAATTGAAATGCATGAAAATAAACATGAGATAACTACTGACATACCTAGTCAGCGGAGGGCTCCGTATTTTAGGTCCAGAGAGTAGGACCTCTCCTGTCGGGTTCATTCAGTGGACACCTCAGTCGGTCCCGGAGATGGGGATCGTGAGGGTGTCTCCTTCTTCCGCCATTCTTGCTGGACTTCGGCTTTTGGTTCGGCGGGTTCTTCTTTTGCTTCGGCCTTCTTGGCCGACTTAGTGGTCTTAGTGTTCTTCCGTCGGCGGTGTTGGAGACGCGGCTTCTGGGGTGCTTGTGCCTGCATGTTAGCTTTAAAACCATTGAAAGGCACTCTTACCCTCCATCCGTTGAACTGCATATGGATCTGTGCAGCCCCCATGTAGATGGTGGCGTCCACCATGTTCAGGAATGGTCGTCCCAGGATGAGCGGTACATCGACGTTGGCTCCCATATCCAGTATCAGGAAATCGACAGGGATATACTCATCTTTAACTCTGAGTAAGATATCCCTTGCCAACCCCTCAGGAAACCGGAAGGTTTGGTCCACCATCTGCAAACGCACATATGTAGGGTGCAATGGGCTCCCTAACAGATTATCATAGGTTACCTTGGACATGATGTTGACACCGGATCCAAGGTCGCAGAAAGCGTTGTCGAAGATCTGTGGTCCGATCTGGCAAGTGATCGTCGGCAGGCCAGGATCTCCCTTCTTCGGGACAAACGGTGAATCCACCGTTACCCGAACAGAACGAGAATGAAGCTTACCGAACTTCGTAGTTACCAACCTGACGCCCTCAATAGGGTCCTCAGGCTTTGCCGGAATCTTACCTTGCTTATAAGTGGGGACAGCTGCTGCTAATTGAGCTAACTGGTTTTCTAGCATTTTATTAAAGCTCAACTGATTTTTCATAGCAGAGTTAAAGCTACCCATTTTCTCACTAAGACTTTCTAATATCTTGTCATTAGCCATCATTCTTTTATTAAGACCATCATTAATTTTAATTTGACCAAAGACAAGTTCTTTCAAGGAAGGTTGGTTATTAAAAGAGTTACCAGAATTATTATGGTAAGAATTACCAGAATTATTATAACCCATACCTTGGCCTTGGTAGAAGGGGCGTGAACTCCATTGCTGTTGTTGGGGCCGATTCCCGTTGTTGAAGTGGTTGTTGTTGTTGTTGTTGTTGTTGCTGACGAAGTTCACCTCCTCCTGCGTCATGCGGCAGTTGTTGCCCGAATGGTCCTCCTCTCCGCAAACCTCGCACCATGGGTCGGTACCCACAGCACAGACCGCGGCAGGAGTCTGGATGGCCTCCACTTCCTTGTTAGAGGGCGATCCCTCTATCTTCTTCATCAGGAGGTCCATCTTGGTAGAGAGCATGTCCACCTCGCTAAGGGCGTGGACACCTCTCTTCTTGGGTTGAAGGCGCTCTTCGTTCCATCCTTGGTTGACTACCATCTTCTCGATGAGCTCCTTGGCATCCTTGACATTGTGTTGCAGGAATGCCCCTCCAGCGAAGCATCAAGGTGACTCCGGGCTACGCCAGTCAGCCCATGGTAGAAACCTTGAATAATGAGCCATTCGTCTATCCCGTGGTGGGGACAGGCTTGAATGTACTCATTGAGACGTTCCCATGCTTCGGGAAACGTCTCGTCGGACTTTTGTTGGAAGCTTGAGATCTTCCCACGCAGGACACTGGTCTTGCCCGCGGGAAAGAACTTCTTGAGGAATGCATTGGCACATTTGTCCCAAGTGTTCACCTCGGTCTTGTTACTGTAGAACCATTGCTTCGCCTTTCCCAACAATGAGAATGGGAAAAGACGGAGGCGAACGGCATCTGCAGTGACGTTCTTGACCGTGAAGGTGTTGCACACCTCCAGAAAGTGTTGGAGATGGGCATTGGCATCCTCATGTGGCTTTCCACAGAACTGGTTTGCTTGCACCATGTTGATCAGTGCAGGCTTGAGTTCAAAAGTCGCATCGCCCAAGTTCACGTTCGGGCCCGTAGCGACAAAGTCGGCTAACGGCGACGAGAACTCAGCGATGGTCTTTTGAGCCATGACTGCCTCAACAACTGGTGCGGGACTTCCTTCCACACTGTCTCAAATGATAACAAGAAAAACAAGACAAGTGAAGGGCAAAGCCCCCTAACACTACCGGATACTTAGATTAAAAGTAGACCATGGATTCCAATTTGCTAGAAATTATTAAAACGGCGCTTCTCCGGCAACGGCGCCAGAAATGCTTGTTGGTTAATATTACGCTGTACCGGATTTGGGTAAGGAATCTAGTTCCCCGGCAACGGCTCAAGAAATGCTTGTTAGCAGATCTTAGCGCAACCACTAGAATTAAGTAAATGTGACTAGCGTATGGTAGCTAAGCCTACTGTAAACTCGAACTACTACCAGAGAGAGGGTGTCACAATTCCTCTTCCGGCAACAGCCTAAGAATGCTAAGCTAAGCTAAACTCTAGTGACAATGTAGGACTAACCAAAGGGTAACTCTGCAAGCGCACAGGTACCGATGTAGCACTTCAACTGGGTGAGTACTCCGGTGTCGAATTTATAGTTCGCTCACGGGAAGCGGATTAAGACTCTCTAGCAAATGTGTGATGGAAATCCATGGTGGTTCTACTCAATCTAAGCTATTGATATTGATAAAGGTTGTGAGTGTTGATATGAGTGATAAACTAAAGGTAACTAGTAGGTAGCTAGCTAGGTGGGAGGACAACGAGTGAGTTAGGACTCCTATGTATCTAACTATACTTCTGTGTTCTAATCTAACTAGTGTAACGACTTAACTAAACTAATGCCTAGACCATCGATGTGATAGGGGAGATCGGCTGACAAATAGGAGGGTAGCGTCTCCCGAGGGACTAACTCCTATTCCAGCGGACCTATGACTTTAATGGGCGCCCTACACCCTACCCCAAACGTAAACAGATATAACTGAAAGGCTGCGTTCTGTCACAACCGCCCCCGCTGTAATACGTTGGACGGTGAATGGACTTACCACTCAAGAGTGAATGGAATTACCAATCAACGATAGGGTGCATCCACTATTAAGCACTAGCCTAAGCACCTCGCCTAATCTAGTCTTAAGACTCCGGCTACCACGTAAGTAACCTCGGCCCCAGTTGGTAGTGAAACACACACAAAGGATCTAGACACTAACTAGTTTAGACTCTACACTAACGAGACTAAGACACAACACTACTACACTAGTATAGCATTGCACTAAGTAAATACTGAAAGTAAAATACTCAAAGTAAAGACTTAGTAAAGTAAAGCAAGACTATATTAATATAAGAAAAGTACTTCAAAAGTAAAGGTACAAGAGCTATACCAGATTCTCCAGAAGACGACTCCGGAGACCCGAGCTTCGCTCGACTCGACTCTAACTCCCACTCTAGACTAGACTACACTACTCTTGATCTCCCAAGAGAGCTTGAGCTTGAGGACACTAATGTGAACTACTTGGGGACACTTTACAATGAGAGACTAGGGGGGTATTTATAGTGGAGGTGGAGTAGGGGTTACTCCAGCGCCACGTCAGCAATCCGTGTGCTCTCCGCCATGCGCCATTGGATCAAACCGACCTTCAACCGACTTGAATGGACGTCTCTCGGTGCAGGACACGTGGGAGTCATGCAGGAAGGCGGTGGAAGCGAACCGACCCCAAGTGGGGCCCAAGTGCAGGTCGGCCGACCTATGGTTGGCTGACCTGTGGGTCCCACTGGCCTTCTAGAAGGTCCAGGTGGCAGTGGGTGCAATGCCAAGGTGTCCTGCCACCAAAGGCAGGTCGGCCGACTTGGCATTGGACCCCTGGTCCACGTGGCAGCTTCCTGGTGCTATCCTGACTTGTCACGTGTAGTCTTGTCCGAAGTTGGGTTCACTTGATATCTTGCTTGCTTCTATGTGGATCTTTGGTCCATTGTACCAATCAGGTGGAAAGTTGATGTGTGGTACATTTGGATCTAGGATCAGGTTCTCCTGTAGAAATCAGGGACCCTGCTTGGTGGTCAGATCCTGGTGAGACTAGAATCAGGTCAGTAGACCTGGGTTTTGGTCTCACAGGTCCTGTTTCCAGCTTTCCT
>CM014276.1:43905815-43951593 GCA_004135705.1 Alloteropsis semialata | reverse complement strand
ATAGATATCAGCTCGACCGAGCCGTACTCTACGGCCTAGCGCTCGTCGCCCTAATAGGTGTGGGCCGTGACCAATGGATGTTTGCAATCGTAAGTGAACATCGGATGCGACCATACATAGCGGCGCCCCTACACCTACCCGTGTGGTCCACACGTGCCATATTTTCCGCATAAAACGTCGTTTTTGGCTTGTAGGTAATTTTGCATAGCCAAGCCATAGTATATTTTGCACGTTGCCAAACCATGGTAAATTTCCACGGATGGAGTTTCCCTACTAGTGCGAGTACGAACCATTTTTACATTTTTATGTGGTGGGGCCCTCGATTTTTTTGTCATCTGGTTCCTTCGGTCACGACGAATAGATATCAGCTCGACCGAGCCGTACTCTACGGCCTAGCGCTCGTCGCCCTAATAGGTGTGGGCCGTGACCAATGGACGTTTGCAATCGTAAGTGAACATCGGACGCGACCATACATAGCGGCGCCCCTACACCTACCCGTGTGGTCTACACATGCCATATTTTCCGCATAAAACGTCGTTTTGGGCTTGTAGGTACTTCTGCATAGCCAAGCCATAGTAATTTTTGCACGTTGCCAAACCATGGTAAATTTCCACGGATGGAGTTTCCCTACTAGTGTGAGTACGAACCATTTTTACATTTTTATGTGGTGGGGCCCTCGATTTTTTTGTTATCTGGTTCCTTCGGTGACGACGAATAGATATCAGCTCGATCGAGCCGTACTCTACGGCCTAGCGCTCGTCGCCCTAATAGGTGTGGGCCGTGACCAATGGACGTTTGCAATCATAAGTGAACATCGGATGCGACCATACATAGCAGCGCCCCTACACCTACCCGTGTGGTCCACACGTGCCATATTTTCCGCATAAAACGTCGTTTTTGGCTTGTAGGTAATTTTGCATAGCCAAGCCATAGTATATTTTGCACGTTGCCAAACCATGGTAAATTTCCACGGATGGAGTTTCCCTACTAGTGCGAGTACGAACCATTTTTACATTTTTATGTGGTGGGGCCCTCGATTTTTTTTGTCATCTGGTTCCTTCGGTCACGACGAATAGATATCAGCTCGACCGAGCCGTACTCTACGGCCTAGCGCTCGTCGCCCTAATAGGTGTGGACCGTGACCAATGGACATTTGCAATCGTAAGTGAACATCGGATGCGACCATACATAGCGGCGCCCCTACACCTACCCGTGTGGTCCACACATGCCATATTTTCCGTATAAAACGTCGTTTTGGGCTTGTAGGTACTTTTGCATAGCCAAGCCAAAGTAATTTTTGCACATTGCCAAACCATGGTAAATTTGCACGGATGGAGTTTCCATACTAGTGTGAGTACGAACCATTTTTACATTTTTATGTGGTGGGGCCCTCGATTTTTTTGTCATCTGGTTCCTTCGGTCGCGACGAATAGATATCAGCTCGACCGAGCCGTACTCTACGGCCTAGCGCTCGTCGCCCTAATAGGTGTGGGCCGTGACCAATGGATGTTTGCAATCATAAGTGAACATCGGATGCGACCATACATAGCAGCGCCCCTACACCTACCCGTGTGGTCCACACGTGCCATATTTTCCGCATAAAACGTCGTTTTTGGCTTGTAGGTAATTTTGCATAGCCAAGCCATAGTATATTTTGCACGTTGCCAAACCATGGTAAATTTCCACGGATGGAGTTTCCCTACTAGTGCGAGTACGAACCATTTTTACATTTTTATGTGGTGGGGCCCTCAATTTTTTTGTCATCTGGTTCCTTCGGTCACGACGAATAGATATCAGCTCGACCGAGCCGTACTCTACGGCCTAGCGCTCGTCGCCCTAATAGGTGTGGGCCGTGACCAATGGACGTTTGCAATCGTAAGTGAACATCGGACGCGACCATACATAGCGGCGCCCCTACACCTACCCGTGTGGTCCACACATGCCATATTTTCCGCATAAAACGTCGTTTTGGGCTTGTAGGTACTTTTGCATAGCCAAGCCATAGTAATTTTTGCACGTTGCCAAACCATGGTAAATTTCCACGGATGGAGTTTTCCTACTATTGTGAGTATGAACCATTTTTACATTTTTATGTGGTGGGGCCCTCGATTTTTTTGTTATCTGGTTCCTTCGGTGACGACGAATAGATATCAGCTCGACCGAGCCGTACTCTACGGCCTAGCGCTCGTCGCCCTAATAGGTGTGGGCCGTGACCAATGGACGTTTGCAATCGTAAGTGAACATCGGACGTGACCATACATAGCGGCGCCCCTACACCTACCCGTGTGGTCCACACATGCCATATTTTCCGCATAAAACGTCGTTTTTGGCTTGTAGGTACTTTTGCATAGCCAAGCCATAGTAATTTTTGCACGTTGCCAAACCATGGTAAATTTCCACGGATGGAGTTTCCCTACTAGTGCGA
Organism: Alloteropsis semialata; assembly: GCA_004135705.1. Lineage (NCBI taxonomy): Eukaryota > Viridiplantae > Streptophyta > Magnoliopsida > Poales > Poaceae > Alloteropsis > Alloteropsis semialata. The sequence goes on along the minus strand of CM014276.1, from coordinate 43,949,168 downwards.
GTACGAACCATTTTTACATTTTTATGTGGTGGGGCCCTCGATTTTTTTGTCATCTGGTTCCTTCGGTCACGACGAATAGATATCAGCTCGACCGAGCCGTACTCTACGGCCTAGCGCTCGTCGCCCAAATAGGTGTGGGCCATGACCAATGGATGTTTGCAATTGTAAGTGAACATCGGACGCGACCATACATAGCGGCGCCCCACACCTACCTGTGTGGTCCACACATGCCATATTTTCCGCATAAAACGTTGTTTTGGGCTTGTAGGTACTTTTGCATAGCCAAGCCATAGCAATTTTTCACGTTGCCAAACCATGGTAAATTTCCACGGATGGAGTTTCCCTACTAGTGCGAGTACGAACCATTTTTACATTTTTATGTGGTGGGGCCCTCGATTTTTTTGTCATCTGGTTCCTTCGGTCACGACGAATAGATATCCGCTCGACCGAGCCGTACTCTACGGCCTAGCGCTCGTCGCCCTAATAGGTGTGGGCCGTGACCAATGGACGTTTCCAATCGTAAGTGAACATCGGACGCGACCATACATAGCGGCGCCACTACACCTACCCGTGTGGTCCACACATGCCATATTTTCCGCATAAAACGTCGTTTTGGGCTTGTAGGTACTTTTGCATAGCCAAGCCATAGTAATTTTTGCACGTTGCCAAACCATGGTAAATTTCCACGGATGGAGTTTCCCTACTAGTGCGAGTACGAACCATTTTTACATTTTTATGTGGTGGGGCCCTCGATTTTTTTGTTATCTGGTTCCTTCGGTCACGACGAATAGATATCAGCTCGACCGAGCCGTACTCTACGGCCTAGCGCTCGTCGCCCTAATAGGTGTGGGCCGTGACCAATGGACGTTTGCAATCGTAAGTGAACATCGGACGCGACCATACATAGCGGCGCCCCTACACCTACCCGTGTGGTCCACACATGCCATATTTTCCGCATAAAACGTCGTTTTGGGCTTGTAGGTACTTTTGCATAGCCAAGCCAAAGTAATTTTTGCACGTTGCTAAACCATGGTAAATTTCCATGGATGGAGTTTCCCTACTAGTGCGAGTACGAACCATTTTTACATTTTTATGTGGTGGGGCCCTCGATTTTTTTGTCATCTGGTTCCTTCGGTCACGACGAATAGATATCAGCTCGACCGAGCCGTACTCTACGGCCTAGCGCTCGTCGCCCTAATAGGTGTGGGCCATGACCAATGGACGTTTGCAATCGTAAGTGAACATCGGACGCGACCATACATAGCGGCGCCCCTACACCTACCCGTGTGGTCCACACATGCCATATTTTCCGCATAAAACGTCGTTTTGGGCTTTTAGGTACTTTTGCATAGCCAAGCCAAAGTAATTTTTGCACGTTGCCAAACCATGGTAAATTTCCACGGATGGAGTTTCCCTACTAGTGCGAGTACGAACCATTTTTACATTTTTATGTGGTGGGCCCTCGATTTTTTTGTCATCTGGTTCCTTCGGTCACGACGAATAGATATCAGCTCGACCGAGCCGTACTCTACGGCCTAGCGCTCGTCGCCCTAATAGGTGTGGGCCGTGACCAATGGATGTTTGCAATCGTAAGTGAACATCGGACGCGACCATACATAGCGGCGCCCCTACACCTACCCGTGTGGTCCACACATGCCATATTTTCCGCATAAAACGTCGTTTTGGGCTTGTAGGTACTTTTGCATAGCCAAGCCATAGTATTTTTTGCACGTTGCCAAACCATGGTAAATTTCCACGGATGGAGTTTCCCTACTAGTGCGAGTACGAACCATTTTTACATTTTTATGTGGTAGGGCCCTCGATTTTTTTGTCATCTGGTTCCTTCGGTCACGACGAATAGATATCAGCTCGACCGAGCCGTACTCTACGGCCTAGCGCTCGTCGCCCTAATAGGTGTGGACCGTGACCAATGGACATTTGCAATCGTAAGTGAACATCGGATGCGACCATACATAGCGGCGCCCCTACACCTACCCGTGTGGTCCACACATGCCATATTTTCCGTATAAAACGTCGTTTTGGGCTTGTAGGTACTTTTGCATAGCCAAGCCAAAGTAATTTTTGCACATTGCCAAACCATGGTAAATTTGCACGGATGGAGTTTCCATACTAGTGTGAGTACGAACCATTTTTACATTTTTATGTGGTGGGGCCCTCGATTTTTTTGTCATCTGGTTCCTTCGGTCGCGACGAATAGATATCAGCTCGACCGAGCCGTACTCTACGGCCTAGCGCTCGTCGCCCTAATAGGTGTGGGCCGTGACCAATGGATGTTTGCAATCATAAGTGAACATCGGATGCGACCATACATAGCAGCGCCCCTACACCTACCCGTGTGGTCCACACGTGCCATATTTTCCGCATAAAACGTCGTTTTTGGCTTGTAGGTAATTTTGCATAGCCAAGCCATAGTATATTTTGCACGTTGCCAAACCATGGTAAATTTCCACGGATGGAGTTTCCCTACTAGTGCGAGTACGAACCATTTTTACATTTTTATGTGGTGGGGCCCTCGATTTTTTTGTCATCTGGTTCCTTCGGTCATGACGAATAGATATCAGCTCGACCGAGCCGTACTCTACGGCCTAGCGCTCGTCGCCCTAATAGGTGTGGGCCGTGACCAATGGACATTTGCAATCGTAAGTGAACATCGGACGTGACCATACATAGCGGCGCCCCTACACCTACCCGTGTGGTCCACACATGCCATATTTTCCGCATAAAACGTCGTTTTGGGCTTGTAGGTACTTTTGCATAGCCAAGCCATAGTAATTTTTGCACGTTGCCAAACCATGGTAAATTTCAACGGATGGAGTTTCCCTACTAGTGTGAGTACGAACCATTTTTACATTTTTATGTGGTGGGGCCCTCGATTTTTTTGTTATCTGGTTCCTTCGGTCACGACGAATAGATATCAGCTCGACCGAGCCGTACTCTACGGCCTAGCGCTCGTCGCCCTAATAGGTGTGGGCCATGACCAATGGACGTTTGGAATCGTAAGTGAACATCGGACGTGACCATACATAGCGGCGCCCCTACACCTACCCGTGTGGTCCACACATGCCATATTTTCCACATAAAACGTCGTTTTTGGCTTGTAGGTACTTTTGCATAGCCAAGCCATAGTAATTTTTGCACGTTGCCAAACCATGGTAAATTTCCACGGATGGAGTTTCCCTACTAGTGCGAGTACGAACCATTTTTACATTTTTATGTGGTGGGGCCCTCGATTTTTTTGTCATCTGGTTCCTTCGGTCACGACGAATAGATATCAGCTCGACCGTGCCGTACTCTACGGCCTAGCGCTCGTCGCCCAAATAGGTGTGGGCCGTGACCAATGGACGTTTGCAATTGTAAGTGAACATCGGACGCGACCATACATAGCATCGCCCCTACACCTACCCGTGTGCTCCACACATGCCATATTTTCCGCATAAAACGTTGTTTTGGGCTTGTAGGTACTTTTGCATAGCCAAGCCATAGCAATTTTTCACGTTGCCAAACCATGGTAAATTTCCACGGATGGAGTTTCCCTACTAGTGTGAGTACGAACCATTTTTATATTTTTATGTGGTGGGGCCCTCAATTTTTTTGTCATCTGGTTCCTTCGGTCACGACGAATAGATATCAGCTCGACCGAGCCGTACTCTACGGCCTAGCGCTCGTCGCCCTAATAGGTGTGGACCGTGACCAATGGACATTTGCAATCGTAAGTGAACATCGGATGCGACCATACATAGCGGCGCCCCTACACCTACCCGTGTGGTCCACACATGCCATATTTTCCGCATAAAACGTCGTTTTTGGCTTGTAGGTACTTTTGCATAGCCAAGCCATAGTAATTTTTGCACGTTGCCAAACCATGGTAAATTTCCACGGATGGAGTTTCCCTACTAGTGTGAGTACGAACCATTTTTACATTTTTATGTGGTGGGGCCCTCGATTTTTTTGTCATCTGGTTCCTTCGGTCACGACGAATAGATATCAGCTCGACCGAGCCGTACTCTACGGCCTAGCGCTCGTCGCCCAAATAGGTGTGGGCCGTGACCAATGGACGTTTGCAATTGTAAGTGAACATCGGACGCGACCATACATAGCGGCGCCCCTACACCTACCCGTGTGGTCCACACATGCCATATTTTCCGCATAAAATGTTGTTTTGGGCTTGTAGGTACTTTTGCATAGCCAAGCCATAGCAATTTTTCACGTTGCCAAACCATGGTAAATTTCCACGGATGGAGTTTCCCTACTAGTGCGAGTACGAACCATTTTTACATTTTTATGTGGTGGGGCCCTCGATTTTTTTGTCATCTGGTTCCTTCGATCACGACGAATAGATATCAGCTCGACCGAGCCGTGCTCTACGGCCTAGCGCTCGTCGCCCTAATAGGTGTGGGCCATGACCAATGGACGTTTGCAATCGTAAGTGAACATCGGACGTGACCATACATAGCGGCGCCCCTACACCTACCCGTGTGGTCCACACATGCCATATTTTCCGCATAAAACGTCGTTTTTGGCTTGTAGGTACTTTTGCATAGCCAAGCCATAGTAATTTTTGCACGTTGCCAAACCATGGTAAATTTCCACGGATGGAGTTTCCCTACTAGTGCGAGTACGAACCATTTTTACATTTTTATGTGGTGGGGCCCTCGATTTTTTTGTCATCTGGTTCCTTCGGTCACGACGAATAGATATCAGCTCGACCGAGCCGTACTCTACGGCCTAGCGCTCGTCGCCCAAATAGGTGTGGGCCGTGACCAATGGACGTTTGCAATTGTAAGTGAACATCGGACGTGACCATACATAGCGGCGCCCCTACACCTACCCGTGTGGTCCACACATGCCATATTTTCCGCATAAAACGTCGTTTTTGGCTTGTAGGTACTTTTGCATAGCCAAGCCATAGTAATTTTTGCACGTTGCCAAACCATGGTAAATTTCCACGGATGGAGTTTCCCTACTAGTGCGAGTACGAACCATTTTTACATTTTTATGTGGTGGGGCCCTCGATTTTTTTGTCATCTGGTTCCTTCGGTCACGACGAATAGATATCAGCTCGACCGAGCCGTACTCTACGGCCTAGCGCTCGTCGCCCTAATAGGTGTGGGCCGTGACCAATGGACGTTTGCAATCGTAAGTGAACATCGGACGCGACCATACATATCGGCGCCCTACACCTACCCGTGTGGTCCACACATGCCATATTTTCCGCATAAAACGTCGTTTTGGGCTTGTAGGTACTTTTGCATAGCCAAGCCATAGTAATTTTTGCACGTTGCCAAACCATGGTAAATTTCCATGGATTGAGTTTCCCTACTAGTGCGAGTACGAACCATTTTTACATTTTTATGTGGTGGGGCCCTCGATTTTTTTGTCATCTGGTTCCTTCGGTCACGACGAATAGATATCAGCTCGACCGAGCCGTACTCTACGGCCTAGCGCTCGTCGCCCTAATAGGTGTGGGCCGTGACCAATGGATGTTTGCAATCGTAAGTGAACATCGGACGCGACCATACATAGCGGCGCCCCTACACCTACCCGTGTGGTCCACACATGCCATATTTTCCGCATAAAACGTCGTTTTGGGCTTGTAGGTACTTTTGCATAGCCAAGCCATAGTAATTTTTGCACGTTGCCAAACCGTGGTAAATTTCCACGGATGGAGTTTCCCTACTAGTGCGAGTACGAACCATTTTTATATTTTTATGTGGTGGGGCCCTCGATTTTTTTGTTATCTGGATCGGTCGCCTCGTCGTCTTCCCCGTCATCATCACCCTCGAACTCGTCGGTCGACTCGAGACTAGAGCTCCAGTCGGTCGGGTCCGCCGCCAGACGTATTTCACGCGCCCGGTGGCGCCTAGCCTTACGCTTCTGAGTCTCCTCTAAGTCGAGAGCTTTCTTTGCTCTCTCTTCCTTTTTCGAGAGCACGGCAGCGTGTGCCCGTTCGCCCCTCAGGCGTCTTACCTCGCGGTCGGGCGCGTCCTCCTTCACCGGGGGCCTCGACTCCGCGTGGTCGTTGATGTTCTAAAAAAATAAAAAGAAGGGCCTCGATAAGGATCGCTCGAGTAAAAGAAACGACGAAAGAGGATCTCGAGCAGACTTACAAAGCCCAGCAGGTCGAAGGCCGGACGCATGCGGAAGAGACCAACTTGGTTCTCACCGAAGTTCCTCCCGCCGTCGATCGCGTCGCGCACCCGAGCCACGATTGTGGCGACCGGGAGGGGCACGTCCGACATCCTGCTGGCCGCGAGCGCCGCAGGATCGACGTCCTCCGTCATCTGGTCGAGCCGTAGCGGGCGCTCGGCGAGCGGGAGCACCCGGCGGCTGTGGAACTCGGCGACGACGTGCGCAAGGTTGAAGAAGATGGTGCCGGACCTCCGATTGCGAAGGCTCGAGATGGCGTTGAGCAGAGGGTCCATGCGGGGCTGGCGCGCCGCCGGCTGGCCGTGCATCCAGTTGAAACCGGGCTCGGTTAGCACGGCGCCGGTGTACTCCGGAAAGAGGCCGTCCTCGTTGCGGAGGTAGAACCATTCCCGGTCCCAGCCGGCGTTGTTCGACGACCATGTGCCGGATAGCCAGCACTCCTTCCTCTTCAACCCAATCAAGCAGGAACCCGCTCGAACATAGCGGCGGACGTTCAGTCTCTTCTTCTTCTCCTCTTCCTCCTCATTTTCCTCCTCCTCCCCCTCGTCACCGTCGTCGCCTTCGTCGTCGGCGGCCTCCTTGTCCTTCACCGCCTTGGTGAAGAGCGTCGCCTTGAAGATGTGGGTGAACAGATCCCACTGCGGCGCCATGCCCAGATACCCCTCGCACACGGCGGCGTAAGCAGCCGCATGCGAGATGGAATTGGGATTAAAGTGCTGGAGCTCAACCCCGAAATGGTGGGGGAGCGCCCGCATGAAGCGGCTTGGCCGCGCACCAAGTCCCCGCCGGTGGAACTTGATGAAACTCAGGATGTAGCCCGGCGGGGGATGGGGCTCGAGGTGGTCGTCGTCCGGCACCTGCCACTCCGGTATCCCCTCCGCCGGATTAGGCGGAAGCAATCCGCCATTCACCAAGTTGAGCAGCATCGCCTCGGTCACCGAGGACCGAGGCCACGGGAGCGCCTCCTCCATCACCACCGGCGTGGAAGGCCGGGCGGCTGCCTTGCCTTTGCCCTTGCCTTTGCCACCGGCACCCTGGCCGGAGCTCTGGCCCGTCTTCCTGGCTGACCTCCCCATGGCGACGACGGGAGCGAGACGGTGGAGCAACGACGGCGGCGGAGCGCGGGGAACGACGGCGCGGAGGACGGCGGCGCAGAAGGCAAGCACGGTCGCAGGCGAATGCGGCGTTGGCAGTCACGGGCGGCGGCGGCAGCAATTGCGAATGATGACAGCGGCGGATTGGATCTACTTGCGGCAACAGCGGCAAGAAGGGCAAGAGCGCGACTGGCGGCGTGAGCAGCGAGAAGGGCGAGAATGCGGGGAAGAAGAACCGGGAGCCCATTCTCCCAAATTTATAGAGCCCAAGACGATCCGCGTGAATCGTATCCGACGGCCCAGATTGCATCATCCAACGGCTGCGCGTCCCCGGCGGACTCGGCTAAAACGGTAACTGCATTAAATTCCATCTGACAACCGCCACCTACCTCCACTTATAGGGTGCACGCGTTGCGAGACGAAGCGGAACCGTCGCCAAGCCACGATCACCACGATGCGTCGGTTTCCGCCTAAAAAGGCGCGCCGCTTGCAACGGACGGATGCGCCTCGAACGGGCGCGATGACGGGACGTCTCGACTGACGGTCCCTTACACGGTAAGAAACCCAGGGACCCCGGTCCCACAAGTAAGTCTCGAGGGAGCGGAGGCTGACCCACGGACGGGTTCGAACAGCCGCCCTCGAGCACCCGAGTCAGGGGCGACCTAGTGGGGAGCCAGTACGAGGCCACGCTCGAGAACGAAATCTCGAGGCCCCCATGGACGTATCCAAGGCCAAATACAATGCAACTAAGGGATCCCTCGAAGGGAGGCAGTCAAGCCGCCGGCCTCCGTCGAACGAGACCGGTACCCTGGTCGCTATGTATAGTGCTTCAATGAGAGTGCTTCCGAGCCTCGAAGTCGTCTCCCCTCGAAAGGGAACGAACTCTCACTTGGATTTCCTGTTACCAGCTCACCGAAGACGTCGAGGCTCGTCCGATCGCGGATAGCACGGCGCTCTTCACCCCACGAGTCCGGGCGCAAGGGCTCGTGGAGAACGCCATGAAGTAGCAAAGCACCAGCCGCGCGAGGCTCGGGGGCTCGACTACACACGGCACCCCTCGACGAAAGAGGGTCGAAAGCAATCAGGGACTCGACTGCTCGAGTTAACCCCTCGAAAGGGCACTACAACTCCAGTTAATAATACTCTTACCCAAAACCGTTCATCTCAAAGCCCCCAGAAGAATGCCTCATTCCTCTAGGGCCTCGGAGGCTACCCCCGCGGGGGACGCTCGCGCGCCCCCCACTGAGAAAGAACGAAATAGCTCCTCGAGACAACACAACCCCAAGTCTAGGTACTTCAACTCCACTTCATGATCCCTTGCTTGAAGTTTTTCACAATCAAGCAAGGGCTCGGGGGCTACTGTCGGGTACCTAGATTAGGGGGTCCTAAATTGGGTGAGTTAGAGATGGGCAAATCGGCCTCATCCCTCTCTAAAAAAACCCCCAAAAACTAATTGACCAGAGAAACCCCCAATCATTCTCATACTGGGCCGGCCCAGTATCAGGCCCACAAAGCCTCAAAACCTCCTAAACTCAAGCGGTGGCCGCCCGCCCGCTCGAGAGGGAGGTACGGAAACCGCTCGAGCGAGCAGGCCGCTCGAGACGGTGACGCAAACCGCTCGAACAGGGCGTAAACTGCTCGAGCAGGCGACCGCTCGAGCGGGACGGAGAACGCTCGAGCGGGCAGTCGCTCGAGTGGCCCTCAATCATTGCCCGACCAGAGCCGCACATGGCTACAGGGCTCGAACAGTACCACAGACCATCCGCCCTGCCTAACACCATGGCTACAGGGCTCGAGCTGCACCAAGGAACTCTGACACTGCCTAACCCCATGGCTACAGGACCCACAATAGTGGAGCGAACACCGGTCGCTTCACCATTACGCTGTCCATCTCCCGGATTCAGGGGTGGCGGGCGCTACTGTTAAGCCATGCTTTGCACTGTGCCACGTGTGGCATCTCTCTTCGAACGTCGTCGTCAACTCTCCGTACCACCAACTACGTCGTCCCGTCCCATCGCTCGGATCGTTGCCCTCTCGAGGCGGCCTCCAACCACTCGAGGAGTGAAGACGGACGCGACCTGAGCATGGGGCGCGCAGTGTCCTGTCTTTCCCACCTCGACGACCATGCCGCGGGGTTCCCGGACGCACGTACTCATCCACACCTGCGCCATACCTCGACTACGTCAACCCACGACCGAGAAGGACGAGCAGGCCATCATTGCCCACGCCGCTACAGGCTCGGACCGGACTAAAGCCTGAAGCTACAGGCTCGAACCGGATCGAGGGGAGCGTCCACAGTCCCGGCGACTTAACCCGACGCCCATACCTCGACGTCACGCATACGAATGCCCTACCAACTCTTGTACTCCTGAGCCTCCCCTTGGCCTATAAAAGGGGATGCCAGGGCCTAGTTCGGGGGGGTTCTAAGAGTTCAGACACCCCACACACGCTAAGTCTCAGGACTGCCTTGTATTCACCCCTGTACAAGCACTTAGGTGCAAGATAATACAAGTTCTCTCCCCCCGCTGGACGTAGGGCTTTCTTCTGCCCGAACCAGGATAAATCGCTTGTGTCCTTCTTGCATCACCATCCGGATTAGGGAGCACGCATAGAAATTTACTCGTTGGTGTCATACCCCCCAGGGTATGGAACACCGACAAAGTGCAACCAAGTAGGACTTCATTGCAATAGACCTATACTAGTTGCCACGACTATGGCCAGTATTACTACCACGTAAAAAAGGTGGCAATACGTACATGATATTGCATCTCGCAGCAAGAAAGGATGCAATAGCCATCTGGCTATTGCCACAATGCACCAAGCATGTTGCAACCTAAATCAATGGTTGTGATGTAGACCTTCATAAGCAACCAAAGCTAATATGGTTGCCATATCATCTTTCTATTGCAACAGACGAACTGCTAATGCAACTCAAAATTTTGGGAGCTATATAACAATCAAATTGCAACATAATTCCTTAAAATGGGTGCATTACCATGAGCTTGTTGCAACCAAAACGAACAATATCGCAACACAATTAATGTGTAGCAATATGCACACATATTACTACCAATTTAGTGTTTGGGTGTCATAGTACCCCCCTATTGCACCCAAATGAGTGGTGTAGCCAAAGTGTTTCGTGGTTAAAGGGTGAAAACGTAGTAGTGGGTTAAGGGCCATTCGGGTTCTCAGGTGGCAACAAACGCTGTGGTGGAGAGGCCAGAGGTGTCAAAACACCTTAACCATGGCTCATGAGCGTGCTTGACTTGGTGCGAGGAGCCGTAGGACGCACAGGAACCGGCCGTGGGGCAGCAAAGTCGTGTGTGCAAATATGGCAGTTCTGGAGCCGTGGAGCCGAGGTTAATGGCCATTCAGGCTCTCGAGTGATGGCAAACGCTATGGTAGAGAGGCCAGAGGTGTCAAAATGCCTTAACCATGGCGTACGGGCATGCTTGACTCAGTGCCGGGAACCATAGGACGCGTTGGAACCGACCGTGCGGCAGCATGGTTGTGTGTGCAAATATGGCAGTTTTGGAGCCGTGGAGCCATGGTTAAGGGCCCTTCAGGCTCACGGGTGATGGAAAACTCTATGGTGGAGAGGTGAGAGGCATCAAAATGGCTTAACCATGGGGTACGAGCATGCTTGACCCAGTGCCGAGAGCCATAGGATGCATAGGATCCGGCCGTGCGGCAGCACAGTCGTGTGTGCAAATATGGAAGTTCTGGAGTCATGGAGCTATTGTTAAGGGCCGTTCGGGCTCTCAGGTGATGACAAACATTGTGGTGGTGAGGCCAAAGGCATCAAAATGCCTTAACCATGGCATACGGTCGTGCTTGACCTAGTACCGAGAGCTGTAGGACACGCAAGAACCGGCTGTGCGGTAGCATAGTCATGTGTGCAAATATGGCAGTTCTAGAGCTGTGGAGCCATGGTTAAGGGCCATTCAGGTTCTCGGGCGGCAACAAACGCTGTGCTGGAAAGGCCAGAGGTGTCAAAATGCCTTAACCATGGTGCATGGGCGTGCTCGACTTGGTGCGAGGAGCCGTAGGACGCGCAGGAACGGCCGTGCGGCAGCAAAGTCGTGTGTGCAAATATGGCAGTTCTGGAGCCGTGGAGCCGAGGTTAAGCGCCATTCAGGCTCTCGAGCGATGGCAAACACTATGGTAGAGAGGCCAGAGGTGTCAAAATGCCTTAACCATGGCGTACAGGCATGCTTGACTCAGTGCCAGGAGCCATAGGACGCGTTGGAACTGACCGTGCGGCAGCATGGTCGTGTGTGCAAATATGGCAGTTTTGGAGCTGTGGAGCCGTGGTTAAGGGCCCTTCAGGCTCTTGGGTGATGGAAAACTCTATGGTGGAGAGGTGGAAGGCATCAAAATGGCATAACCATGGGGTACGAGCGTGCTTGACCCGGTGCCGAGAGCCGTAGGATGCACAGGATCCGGCCGTGCGGCAGCACAGTCGTGTGTGCAAATATGGAAGTTCTGGAGTCGTGGAGCTATTGTTAAGGGCCGTTCGGGCTCTCGGGTGATGACAAACATTGTGGTGGTGAGGCCAGAGGCATCAAAATGCCTTAACCATGGCATACGGTCGTGCTTGACCTAGTGCCGAGAGCTGTAGGACACGCAAGAACCGGCTGTGCGGTAGCATAGTCGTGTGTGCAAATATGGTAGTTCTAGAGCTGTGGAGCCATGGTTAAGGGTCATTCGGGTTCTCGGGCGGCAACAAACGCTGTGCTGGAGAGTCCAGCGGTGTCAAAACGCCTTAACCATGGTGCATGGGCGTGCTTGACTTGGTGCCAGGAGCCGTAGGACGCGCAGGAACCAGCCGTGCGGCAACAAAGTCGTGTGTGCAAATATGGCAGTTCTGGAGCTATGGAGCCGAGGTTAAGGGCTGTTCAGGCTCTCGAGCTATGGCAAACGCTATGGTAGAGAGGCCAGAGATGTCAAAATGTATTAGCCATGGCGTACGGGCATGCTTGACTCAGTGCCGGGAGCCATAGGATGCGTTGGAACCGACCGTGCGGCAACATGGTTGTGTGTGCAAATATGGCAGTTTTGGAGCCATGGAGCCATGGTTAAGGGCCCTTTAGGCTCTCGGGTGATGGAAAACTCTATGGTGGAGAGGTGAGAGGCATCAAAATGGCTTAACCATGGCGTACGGGCATGCTTGACCCGGTGCCGAGAGCCGTAGGATGCACAGGCTCCGGCCGTGCGGCAGCACAGTCGTGTGTGCAAATATGGAAGTTCTGGAGTCGTGGAGCTGTTGTTAAGGGCCGTTCGGGCTCTCGGGTGATGACAAACATTGTGGTGGTGAGGCCAGAGGTGTCAAAATGCCTTAACTATGGCATATGGTCGTGCTTGACCTAGTGCCGAGAGCTGTAGGACACGCAGGAACCGGCTGTGCGGTAGCATAGTCATGTGTGCAAATATGGAAGTTCTGGAGTCGTGGAGCTATTGTTAAGGGCCGTTTGGGCTCTAACAAACATTGTGGTGGTGAGGCCAGATGCGTCAAAATGCCTTAAACATGGCATACGGTCGTGCTTGACCTAGTGCCGAGAGCTGTAGGACACGCAAGAACCGGCTGTGCGGTAGCATAGTCGTGTGTGCAAATATGGTAGTTCTAGAGCTGTGAAGCCATGGTTAAGGGTCATTCGGGTTCTCGGGCGGCAACAAACGTTGTGTTGGAGAGGCCAGCGGTGTCAAAATGCCTTAACCATGGTGCATGGGCATGCTTGACTTGGTGCCAGGAGCCGTAGGACGCGCAGGAACCAGCCGTGCGGCAGCAAAGTCGTGTGTGCAAATATGGCAGTTCTGGAGCTATGGAGCCGAGGTTAAGGGCTGTTCAGGCTCTCAAGCTATGGCAAATGCTATGGTAGAGAGGCCAGAGATATCAAAATGCCTTAACCATGGCGTACGGGCATGCTTTACTCAGTGCCGAGAGCCATAGGATGCGTTGGAACCGACCGTGCGGCAACATGGTTGTGTGTGCAAATATGGCAGTTTTGGAGCCATGGAGCCATGGTTAAGGGCCCTTCAAGCTCTCGGGTGATAGAAAACTCTATGGTGGAGAGGTGAGAGGCATCAAAATGGCTTAACCATGGCGTACGGGCATGCTTGACCTGGTGCCGAGAGCCATAGGATGCACAGGATCCGGCCGTGCGGCAGCACAGTCATGTGTGCAAATATGGAAGTTCTGGAGTCGTGGAGCTGTTGTTAAGGGCCGTTCGGGCTCTCAGGTGATGACAAACATTGTGGTGGTGAGGCCAAAGGCATCAAAATGCCTTAACCATGGCATACGGTCGTGCTTGACCTAGTACCGAGAGCTGTAGGACACGCAAGAACCGGCTGTGCGGTAGCATAGTCATGTGTGCAAATATGGCAGTTCTAGAGCTGTGGAGCCATGGTTAAGGGCCATTCAGGTTCTCGGGCGGCAACAAACGCTGTGCTGGAAAGGCCAGAGGTGTCAAAATGCCTTAACCATGGTGCATGGGCGTGCTCGACTTGGTGCGAGGAGCCGTAGGACGCGCAGGAACGGCCGTGCGGCAGTAAAGTCGTGTGTGCAAATATGGCAGTTCTGGAGCCGTGGAGCCGAGGTTAAGCGCCATTCAGGCTCTCGAGCGATGGCAAACACTATGGTAGAGAGGCCAGAGGTGTCAAAATGCCTTAACCATGGCGTACAGGCATGCTTGACTCAGTGCCAGGAGCCATAGGACGCATTGGAACTGACCGTGCGGCAGCATGGTCGTGTGTGCAAATATGGCAGTTTTGGAGCCGTGGAGCCGTGGTTAAGGGCCCTTCAGGCTCTCGGTGATGGAAAACTCTATGGTGGAGAGGTGGGAGGCATCAAAATGGCATAACCATGGGGTACGAGCGTGCTTGACCCGGTGCCGAGAGCCGTAGGATGCACAGGATCCGGCCGTGCGGCAGCACAGTCATGTGTGCAAATATGGAAGTTCTGGAGTCGTGGAGCTATTGTTAAGGGCCGTTCGGGCTCTCGGGTGATGACAAACATTGTGGTGGTGAGGCCAGAGGCATCAAAATGCCTTAACCATGGCATACGGTCGTGCTTGACCTAGTGCCGAGAGCTGTAGGACACGCAAGAACCGGCTGTGCGGTAGCATAGTCGTGTGTGCAAATATGGTAGTTCTAGAGCTGTGGAGCCATGGTTAAGGGTCATTCGGGTTCTCGGGCGGCAACAAACGCTGTGCTGGAGAGTCCAGCAGTGTCAAAACGCCTTAACCATGGTGCATGGGCGTGCTTGACTTGGTGCCAGGAGCCGTAGGACGCGCAGGAACCAGCCGTGCGGCAACAAAGTCGTGTGTCCAAATATGGCAGTTCTGGAGCTATGGAGCCGAGGTTAAGGGCTGTTCAGGCTCTCGAGCTATGGCAAACGCTATGGTAGAGAGGCCAGAGATGTCAAAATGCCTTAGCCATGGCGTACGGGCATGCTTGACTCAGTGCCGGGAGCCATAGGATGCGTTGGAACCGACCGTGCGGCAACATGGTTATGTGTGCAAATATGGCAGTTTTGGAGCCATGGAGCCGTGGTTAAGGGCCCTTTAGGCTGTCGGGTGATGGAAAACTCTATGGTGGAGAGGTGAGAGGCATCAAAATGGCTTAACCATGGCGTACGGGCATGCTTGACCCGGTGCCGAGAGCCATAGGATGCACAGGATCCGACCGTGCGGCAGCACAGTCGTGTGTGCAAATATGGAAGTTTTGGAGTCATGGAGATGTGGTTAAGGGCCGTTCGGGCTCTCGGGTGATGACAAACATTGTGGTGGTGAGGCCAAAGGCATCAAAATGCCTTAACTATGGCATATGGTCGTGCTTGACCTAGTGCCGAGAGCTGTAGGACACGCAGGAACCGGCTGTGCAGTAGCATAGTCGTGTGTGCAAATATGGCAGTTCTAGAGCTGTGGAGCCATGGTTAACGGCCATTCGGGTTCTTGGGCGGCAACAAATGCTGTGGTGGAGAGGCCAGAGGTGTCAAAACGCCTTAACCATGGCGCATGGGCATGCTTGACTTGGTGCGAGGAGCCGTAGGACGCGCAGGAACCGGCCGTGCGGCAGCAAAGTCGTGTGTGCAGATATGGCAGTTCTGGAGCCGTGGAGCCGAGGTTAAGGGCAATTCAAGCTCTCGAGCGACGGCAAACGCTATGGTAGACAGGCCAGAGGTGTCAAAATGCCTTAACCATGGCGTACGGGCATGCTTGACTCAATGCCGGGAGCCATAGGACGCGTTGGAACCGACCGTGCGGCAGCATGGTCGTGTGTGCAAATATGGAAGTTTTGGAGCCGTGGAGCCGTGGTTAAGGGCCCTTCAGGCTCTCAGGTGATGGAAAACTCTATGGTGGAGAGGTGAGAGGCATCAAAATGGCTTAACCATGGGGTACGAGCGTGCTTGACCCGGTGCCGAGAGCCGTAGGATGCACAGGCTCCGGCCGTGCGGCAGCACAGTCGTGTGTGCAAATATGGAAGTTCTGGAGTCGTGGAGCTGTTGTTAAGGGCCGTTCGGGCTCTCGTGATGACAAACATTGTGGTGGTGAGGCCAGAGGTGTCAAAATACCTTAACCAAGGTATACGGTCGTGCTTGACCTAGTGCCGAGAGCTGTAGGACACGCAAGAACAGGCTGTGCGGTAGCATAGTCGTGTGTGCAAATATGGAAGTTCTGGAGTCGTGGAGCTATTGTTAAGGGCCGTTCGGGCTCTCGGGTGATGACAAACATTGTGGTGGTGAGGCCAGAGGCGTCAAAATGCCTTAACCATGGCATACGGTCGTGCTTGACCTAGTGCCGAGAGCTGTAGGACACGCAAGAACCGGCTGTGCGGTAGCATAGTCGTGTGTGCAAATATGGTAGTTCTAGAGCTGTGGAGCCATGGTTAAGGGTCATTCGGGTTCTCAGGCGGCAACAAACGTTGTGTTGGAGAGGCCAGCGGTGTCAAAATGCCTTAACCATGGTGCATGGGCATGCTTGACTTGGTGCCAGGAGCCGTAGGACGCGCAGGAACCAGCCGTGCGGCAGCAAAGTCGTGTGTGCAAATATGGCAGTTCTGGAGCTATGGAGCCGAGGTTAAGGGCTGTTCAGGCTCTCAAGCTATGGCAAATGCTATGGTAGAGAGGCCAGAGATATCAAAATGCCTTAACCATGGCGTACGGGCATGCTTTACTCAGTGCCGAGAGCCATAGGATGCGTTGGAACCGACCGTGCGGCAACATGGTTGTGTGTGCAAATATGGCAGTTTTGGAGCCATGGAGCCATGGTTAAGGGCCCTTCAAGCTCTCGGGTGATAGAAAACTCTATGGTGGAGAGGTGAGAGGCATCAAAATGGCTTAACCATGGCGTACGGGCATGCTTGACCCGGTGCCGAGAGCCATAGGATGCACAGGATCCGGCCGTGCGGCAGCACAGTCATGTGTGCAAATATGGAAGTTCTGGAGTCGTGGAGCTGTTGTTAAGGGCCGTTCGGGCTCTCGAGTGATGACAAACATTGTGGTGGTGAGGCCAGAGGCGTCAAAATGCCTTAACCATGGTATACAGTCGTGCTTGACCTAGTGCCGAGAGCTGTTGGACACGCAAGAACCGGCTGTGCGGTAGCATAGTCGTGTGTGCAAATATGGCAGTTCTAGAGCTATGGAGCCATGGTTAAGGGTCATTCGGGTTCTCGGGCGGCAACAAACACTGTGATGGAGAGGCCAGAGGTGTCAAAATGCCTTAACCATGGTGCATAGGCGTGCTTGACTTGGTGCAAAGAGCCGTAGGACGCGCAGGAACCAGCCGTGCGGCAGCAAAGTCATGTGTGCAAATATGGCAGTTCTGGAGCCGTGGAGCTAAGGTTAAGGGCTGTTCAGGCTCTCGAGCTATGGCAAACGCTATGGTAGAGAGGCCAAAGATGTCAAAATGCCTTAACCATGGCATACGGGCATGCTTGACTCAGTGCCGGGAGCCATAGGAGGCGTTGGAACCGACCGTGCGGCAACATGGTTGTGTGTGCAAATATGGCAGTTTTGGAGCCATGGAGCCATGGTTAAGGGCCCTTCAGGCTCTCGGGTGATCGAAAACTCTATGGTGGAGAGGTGAGAGGCATCAAAATGGCTTAACCATGGGGTACGAGCGTGCTTGACCCGGTGCCGAGAGCCGTAGGATGCACAGGATCCGGCCGTGCGGCAGCACAGTCGTGTGTGCAAATATGGAAGTTCTGGAGTCGTGGAGCTATTGTTAAGGGCCGTTCGGGCTCTCAGGTGATGACAAACATTGTGGTAGTGAGGTCAGAGGCATCAAAATGCCTTAACCATGGCATACGATCATGCTTGACCTAGTGCCGAGAGCTGTAGGACACACAAGAACCGGCTGTGCGGTAGCATAGTCGTGTGTGCAAATGTGGCAGTTCTAGAGCTGTGGAGCCATGGTTAAGGGTCATTCGGGTTCCCGGGCGGCAACAAATGCTCTGCTGGAGAGGCCAAAGGTGTCAAAACGCCTTAACCATGGTGCATGGGTGTGCTTGACTTGGTGCCAGGAGCCGTAGGACGCGCAGGAACCAGCCGTGCAGCAGCAAAGTCGTGTGTGCAAATATGGCAGTTTTGGAGCCATGGAGCCGAGGTTAAGGGCTGTTCAGGCTCTCAAGCTATGGCAAACGCTATGGTAGAGAGGCCAGAGATGTCAAAATGCCTTAACCATGGCGTACGGGCATGCTTGACTCAGTGCCGGGAGCCATAGGATGCGTTGGAACCGACCGTGCGGCAACATGGTTGTGTGTGCAAATATGGCAGTTTTGGAGCCATGGAGCCATGGTTAAGGGCCCTTCAAGCTCTTGGGTGATGGAAAACTCTATGATGGAGAGGTGAGAGGCATCAAAATGGCTTAAGCATGGCGTACGGGCATGCTTGACCCGGTGCCGAGAGCCATAGGATGGACAGGATCCGACCGTGCGGCAGCACAGTCGTGTGTGCAAATATGGAAGTTCTGGAGTCATGGAGCTGTTGTTAAGGGCCGTTCGGGCTCTCAGGTGATGACAAACATTGTGGTGGTGAGGCCAGAGGCGTCAAAATGCCTTAACCATGGCATACGATCGTGCTTGACCTAGTGCCGAGAGCTGTAGGACACGCAAGAACCGGCTGTGCGGTAGCATAGTCGTGTGTGCAAATATGGCAGTTCTAGAGCTGTGGAGCCATGGTTAAGGGTCATTCGGGTTCTCGGGTGGCAACAAACGCTATGCTGGAGAGGCCAGAGGTGTCAAAATGCCTTAACCATGGTGCATGGGTGTGCTTGACTTGGTGCCAGGAGCCGTAGGACACGCAGGAACCAGCCGTGCAGCAGCAAAGTCGTGTNNNCCGAGGTTAAGGGCTGTTTAGGCTCTCAAGCTATGGCAAACGCTATGGTAGAGAGGCCAGAGATGTCAAAATGCCTTAACCATGGCGTACGGGCACGCTTGACCCGGTGCCGAGAGCCATAGGATGCACAGGATCCGGCTGTGCGGCAGCACAGTCGTGTGTGCAAATATGGAAGTTCTGGAGTCATGGAGATGTGGTTAAGGGCCGTTTGGGCTCTCGGGTGATGACAAACATTGTGGTGGCGAGGCCAGAGGCATCAAAATGCCTTAACTATGGCATACGGTCGTGCTTGACCTAGTGCCGAGAGCTGTAGGACACGCAGGAACCGGCTGTGCAGTAGCATAGTCGTGTGTGCAAATATGGCAGTTCTAGAGCTGTGGAGCCATGGTTAAGGGCCATTCGGGTTCTCGGGCAGCAACAAACGCTGTGGTGGAGAGGCCAGAGGTGTCAAAACACCTTAACCATGGCTCATGAGCGTGCTTGACTTGGTGCGAGGAGCCGTAGGACGCACAGGAACCGGCCGTGGGGCAGCAAAGTCGTGTGTGCAAATATGGCAGTTCTGGAGCCATGGAGCCGAGGTTAATGGCCATTGAGGCTCTCGAGCGATGGCAAATGCTATGGTATAGAGGCCAGAGGTGTCAAAATGCCTTAACCATGATGTACGGGCATGCTTGACTCAGTGCCGGGAGCCATAGGACGCGTTGGAACCGACCGTGCGGCAGCATGGATGTGTGTGCAAATATGGCAGTTTTGGAGCCGTGGAGCCGTGGTTAAGGGCCCTTCAGGCTCACGGGTGATGGAAAACTCTATGGTGGAGAGGTGAGAGGCATCAAAATGGCTTAACCATGGGGTACGAGCATGCTTGACCCGGTGCCGAGAGCCATAGGATGCACAGGATCCGGCCGTGCGGCAGCACAGTCGTGTGTGCAAATATGGAAGTTCTGGAGTCATGGAGCTATTGTTAAGGGCCGTTCGGGCTCTCAGGTGATGACAAACATTGTGGTGGTGAGGCCAGAGGCGTCAAAATGCCTTAACCATGGCATACGGTCGTGCTTGACCTAGTACCGAGAGCTGTAGGACACGCAAGAACCGGCTGTGCGGTAGCATAGTCATGTGTGCAAATATGGCAGTTCTAGAGCTGTGGAGCCATGGTTAAGGGCCATTCAGGTTCTCGGGCGGCAACAAACGCTGTGCTGGAGAGGCCAGAGGTGTCAAAATGCCTTAACCATGGCGCATGGGCGTGCTTGACTTGGTGCGAGGAGCCGTAGGACGCGCAGGAACGGCCGTGCGGCAGCAAAGTCTTGTGTGCAAATATGGCAGTTCTGGAGCCGTGGAGCCGAGGTTAAGCGCCATTCAGGCTCTCGAGCGATGGCAAACACTATGGTAGAGAGGCCAGAGGTGTCAAAATGCCTTAACCATGGCGTACAGGCATGCTTGACTCAGTGCCGGGAGCCATAGAACGCGTTGGAACTGACCGTGCGGCAGCATGGTCGTGTGTGCAAATATGGCAGTTTTGGAGCCGTGGAGCCGTGGTTAAGGGCCCTTCAGGCTCTCGGGTGATGGAAAACTCTATGGTGGAGAGGTGGGAGGCATCAAAATGGCTTAACCACAGGGTACGAGCGTGCTTGACCCGGTGCCGAGAGCCGTAGGATGCACAGGATCCGGCCGTGCGGTAGCACTGTCGTGTGTGCAAATATGGAAGTTCTGGAGTCGTGGAGCTGTTGTTAAGGGCTGTTCGGGCTCTCGGGTGATGACAAACATTGTGGTGGTGAGGCCAGAGGTGTTAAAATGCCTGAACCATGGTATACGGTCGTGCTTGACCTAGTGCCGAGAGCTGTAGGAGACGCAAGAACCGGCTATGCGGTAGGATAGTCGTGTGCGCAAATATGGCAGTTCTAGAGCTGTGGAGCCATGGTTAAGGGTCATTCGGGTTCTCGGGCGGCAACAAACACTGTGATGGAGAGGCCAGAGGTGTCAAAATGCCTTAACCATGGTGCATAGGCGTGCTTGACTTGGTGCTAGGAGCCGTAGGACGCGCAGGAACCAGCCGTGCGGCAGCAAAGTCGTGTGTGCAAATATGGCAGTTTTGGAGCCGTGGAGCCAAGGTTAAGGGCTGTTCAGGCTCTCGAGCTATGGCAAACGCTATGGTAGAGAGGCCAGAGATGTCAAAATGCCTTAACCTGCAGAGCCCGCGAAGGCATGATTCATCGCGGAAACTGATCCGCTAGCTCCGCGAAAGAAAGGGGGGAAAACGAGAATTTCCTCGCTGTCCCAAGTGAGCACGCCCTTTGCAATCTAGCAGTGCATCGATTCCCTGATGGCCATGGACGCCACGGCCTTGGCCCACGCCACCAGCTCCCGCTTCATCCTCCCCTCGTCGCTCCACAGCGCCGGCACGTCCACGTCCACGGCCGCCGTCTCGGACGAGATCGCGCCGCCGCCGCCGTTCCCGGACCACGGCCTCGCCGCGCTGACAACGTCCAGGGCGGTGACGGACGCCGCTGGCAGGGACCTTGCGTCCAGAGCCATGGCGCTCGAGGCTTGGCTGAACTGGAACCGCCGCACCACCACCGGTCGGCAAGGAAATTCAGCGTCGTCAGCGAATGGAGACGCGGAAGGAGCTAGCTCTAGGATCTCGCACTCGAGAAATCGAGCAACGCTGAGTAGTGTTGTCTTGGGTTGGATGCGACCAGGACACCTGAGGCGCTCTATATATACCAGAGGCGGTGCACGCACGAGTGGGAGTGGCCTTGTGAATTGTGAATTTGTGATGCACGAGCAGCACGTTCGCATCAGAGTACGAATATCCTACGGTTACGTGCGCGCTGCCTGGGGAACACGTCGATGATGCATCATGCGCGCAGCGCGGCCAAGCACGCGACGCGAGTGTGAGCACGTCGCCTCGCCTCGCCGGCTCGCCTCCATCGTCTGACCGGCCGTGAACGCGAGCGCACGCGCGCGCAACGCTGCTGTGCTTTCGTCGCAGGTGGCGCCTCCTTGTCGCACACCTTTTCCTTCCAGAGATCGCTGCGCAACAAGCGCTCAAAATCAAACGGAGTGGTTGGTTGGTGAGCTATTGAATACTACTGGTGAGCAGGAGGAGTCGGTTTGGCCCCGCGCGATCACATCTCGCGATCGACGCGAACGAGGCGTAGCATCATCGCCGGCGTCAGCGCCTCAGCGGCCGCGTCCGGGGGCCGGCCGGCCGGGGATCGACGCTTCGATTCCATGGGGGCATGTACTGCAGGCGCAGCGAAGGGATGGGACGCGTGGTGATGATGTTGCTCGATCTCGTCGCGGGGCGTCGGGGTCATCGATGGACGCGTCGCGATCGTTGAGCGTGCGTGTGTGAACTGATCAGGCCGTTGGCAGTTCGAGAGATCCAATGCCCATGCTGCAACTTGTGAGTTGGGGATAATCTTTGTTTTAGCGAGGTGTGGCCGGCCTGGAACCCTGGATTAGTTCTATTATAAGTTTTGTAGGTGTCCAGTTGATACGATTGCGACTGCTGATTGATCAAATGACCAGCATCGTGTACGTTGTTATACATGTCCCCCTCTGATAGAATGGCAGGTAGTCAGACATATATGTTCAGACCACGGATTACAGAGTTGTTCATCTGTTTATTTCCATCTATGTACTAGTATTTCCATTTCAAATTGTAAGTGTCTAGACATAATGTATGTCTAGATTCTTAGCAAAAGCAACAAATTAGAAAAAAATCAGAACAATTTATAATTTGAAACGTATGTAAGGAATACTTATTTTTTCTATCGGAATTCTATAGTCCAAACCAACATATTGCCCAGAGGAAAAGACAAAGTGATGACGACGATGATATGGAGTAGTGGCTTCCTCGATCCAACATTTCGTCGCTACGGTAATACTGTTCTCGATAACATGTACGTACCATTGTCCAGACAGTTAGCACATGTCATTCTCGTGTTGAACAAAGTAAAAGGGTTTACAAAATGCTGTATGGCCACGTTTCACCGGCATCATCATCGTACGTATCGTCCGTGGAAAGTGGAAACTACGCGTTCTGACTTCCAGTACGTACTAAGCTCCAAACACTGGCGATGGTAATGGCTAAACCGTTCCACTATAAACAACGACGTTTGTGGCGGGGCTCGAGTTAGGCTCTCGCGTCGCTCTCGGGCCACACGGGGGCGACACCGCCCGCCGCCGCAGGCCCCCCCAAACCCTTGCCCGGCGGCCGCCGCCGCCGCCGGAGAGGGCGGCGGCGGCGGCCAGCGGCGGCGCCGAAGTCGACGTCCGCTCGCGCGCTTTTCCCCATCCTCTTCCCTTCCTCCCGCTTCCCCACTCAACCCCCACCCCAACCCCGGTCGTCAAGGTCGCCATGGTCGCCGGCGGCGGACCTCCCGCGGTCTCCCTCGCCGGATTCGCCCCTCCACGGCCTGGACCCCTCAGGTCGCTGGCTCGGGCCCCTTCCCTGTGCTGGATGGTCGTCTCGGTCGCCTTCGTCTCCTTCTCCAACCGGCGGCGAGCGGCTGTGCCACGGCCGGGGGCGGCTGCCTTCCCTGCGGCCGGATCCGCGCGTCCCCGGCCTGGATCTGCGCTCTCCAGTACTGCCGGTGGGCGGGCGGCGGGGTCGCCGCCTCCCCTCCGTCGGGGGCTGCGTGTGTCCGGCCGGGAGGACGCTCCTTGCCGGGGCCCCCTTCGTTGGTGGTGGCAGGGGGGGTGGTCGCGCGGGCGATGGTGGATCTGGCCCCTGCGTGCCCGCCTTCCCGGCTTGGTCCCGTTGGGTCATGGCATGGAGGAGGTTCCCTGGTGAAAACATTGTCCGATTCCGGATTGGCGACGATGGCGCGATGGGCGTCATGTCCCTCTTGAGGGCGTCGCTGTGGGACACCTCCATGGCCTCTGCTGATCTGCCGTTGCCGACCCGGCCTGGCGCTCTCCGCCGCCTCCCGCGGGTCTGCCTCGGGGCGTCACCGCCCTTCGGCTGCTGTCGTGGCTCGCGCCCTCTGGGTCCAGCCTGGGTGCTTCATGCCTGGCATGGAGGATGGTTCCCTGGTGAAAACCATGTCCGCTTCGGATTGGCGACGATGGCGCCTTGTGCGTCATGTCCTTCTTGAGGGCGTCGTCTTGGGACACCTCCATGCCTCCACTGCTGGAAGCTTGGTTGCCTTGTGACTTGTCGGGGGTGGTCGTCTTCTTGTGTGTTGCCTACTTCTGCTCTATTGACGCTTCATCACCATGGTTTGCTTGAGCTGCGACTTCTTTGGCGGATGCTTTGCCGTCGTTGTGCTGGCGGATGCTTTGCCGCCCCTGGTCGTTCTGGCGGATACTTTGCCGCCCTTGCTACTCCTACTCTGGCGGATGCTTTGCCGCCGTGCCTGCACTGTTGGTTGGTCGTCGCCGGCGGATGCTTTGCCGTCGTGGCTGCGTGGTTGGTTGATCGTCTCTGGCGGATGCTTTGCCGCTGTGTTGTTGTTGCTTCTGGTGGATGCTTGGCCACCCTCTTTGTTCTGTAGTCTCAGTGCGCGTCCTTGGTGGTGATGTTCTTTAAGTAGGCTCGCTTGTTTTGGTCGTTTGGTTTGGCTTTGCGGGTTGTATGGGGTTTTCTCTGCTTTGGTCGTTTTTCTGTAAGCCTGTTGGCCGTCTGTTTGTTTGGCCTTTTTTCAGTTTTTCTCTTTTTTTAGTCCTTTGTGTGCTTGTGTAAGCCAACCCCTGCTTGGCCTACTTCAAGCGATGTCTGTAAACTGCTTTCTTCTTAATGAAATACGTGCTAAGGCACGGTCGCTAAAAAAAAAACGAAGTTTGTGGCGCGACTGGGTGCATCGACAACACCTAAAATCGTCATGAAAGGCGTTTACTTAGCGACAGCCCTCCAATCAGGACGTGACACATGTGACCTTCATATTTGCAAGCCATCATGATTAATGGGGTACTGTAGTAATTTTGTGACAATCCCCTTACGGTTGCGATGAGGCCTGAACTGGACCATTGTTTTTGCTGGTCGAAAACATAAGTTGGACACGAATGAAGACCTCAGGGTTGACATTTGTTGGGGAAAGCGCCGCTGTTGTCGACCAAAAAACGGTATCGTGTTTCCATTGATCCTGAAGAAACACTATGTTCTCTTTTGTCACGGATTTTTTTTTTTAGGTAACGCACCACGCAACGTACGGGCCACGAGCACCTGTCGTTGCTGTGAAAATGTGTATTCTTTCCAATGTATGTGCAGAAGCACCACATCGTTGTGAACACGGGTAAACTTTCCTCGTGCTAGCTAGGTGTGTGATTCACTCCACCAAGAAGAAATGACTACTCAATTACTCATGCGAAAAAAATGTGAACTAGAAACAAGGTGTGCCACCAATGGTGGAGTGGAGAGACCGATTAGTGAGCCGATGAGACCGCGCGCCCAATGCAACCAGCCGCATGGATCGATGGTTTCGTCCTCCGTAACGAACTGTGCCTAGCAGAAAACAAGGTACGCGCCTTAGCAGTAATGCAGGGACTCCCTGGCGACCATGGAATGGACGCCACAGCCTTGGCCCACGCCACCAGCTCCTGCTTCATCCTCCTGTCGTCGCTCCAGCAGCAGAGCACCACCGGTACAGCTAGGTCCGTCGCCGCAGGCGGAGCGCCGTCATTCCCAGACGACCACTGCCTCTCGGTGCTGGCGTCGTCGAGGCCCGCCGCCGCCCGCAGAGCTTTGGCACCCAGAGGCATGGCCGATCCGATGCTCTATGCAGCTAGCGCGCCTAAGCTAAGCTCTCACTTGGGGAAACAAGTACGCGCCTTGACACGGCCAATAGGCAATATGTACCGTTGCCGCGTCGTGACGGCGTGAGTGGGCAACGTGGGGCGCAAGAGTTTATTTTTTTTAATGATGAAGCAAGCCCGTGATCGAGGGACAGCTGTGAGTAAATTCCACAGCGAACACGGAACATCACACGCGACACAGCGTTGACATTGCCAAAGAAGATCGCTCTGGGCGACACGACACGCGCTGAAGCAGCAGTGGGCCAGATGCCGCGGCGGCAATATATGTCTCTGCATCGATGAAAAAAGTTGACTGAACCCTGAATCCTTCTATCTCGGTCTTCCTGTCTCGTTGCGTTCTTCCCCAAATTCCTCCAGATTCTTCAATCTTTCCCTTCCCAGCTATCAGGTACATAACAGGCCCATTGAGGCGTCTAGATCGATGGCTAATGTCCAAACCTATCTAACATTAAAAGTCGAGTCAAAATATCCAATCTACTTACAGTAAAAGTCAGTCAATTGCTTATCAATTCACAACCACAGTACAAAGTTATTGTCGCAGTATGATACATGATCAACATCTGTACTGATCCTGCTTCCTTCAGAAGATAAAGCCACCAGCATATTAGGAGCATACACTTTCTTCTGGATAGACTAAAAGACATTCAGAATATCTCCGGAGTAGGATGAATCAATTCAGGTCCTAAAACTGGAAAGAACATCCAGGACATCCAAGTGCAAGCTGCAAGAACAGATTCAATTCAAATTCATGACCAGAACAATACTTATCCTCCCAAGAATTAACCCATAAAAGGCAGCAGTAACAATATGCAGATGCAATAATTACAGAGTAAAATATGGCATACTGATGTAAGAAGCAAATATATCCTTCCAGGCGAGATTGATCGGTAATTTTTGCTGATCAAATTGTTCATATAGAACTGATGCTAACCAAAAACCATGAAAGATGCAATGTTTAGTTCCAGAGTAAAATATGGCATACTGATGGTAAGAAGCAAATATATCCTTCCAAACAGGATTGGTAATTTTTGCTGATCAATATGTTCATATGGAACTGATGCTAACCAAAAACCATGAACTAAACCAGCTGGCAATAGGTCAATAATTGCAGAAAAAAAAAAGTGGACTCAACTAGATGCCAAACTATATTGTGGTTTTCAGACCATGGTTATGGTCAGCTCAAAGTTCAATTTCGTCTTGCATACCTTTCTAATTGTCTGAAGTTTTACAGAAGTCATCGGAAGAACCCTTTTAGAAACTTATTGACTGCTTGGACATTTCTCCACCCAAAGAATCCTTGCTGGCGCCAAAGTAGACTGTTCTTTACTTCTCTGCTCTTGCCCAAGACTGTTGGAACATGTCTGTAGTGCTTCATACTGTTTGATCCACCTGTCCTCTCAAATAGCCCAGGTTTGCCAATGCGATCCATACCATTAAATGCGACTGCAGTAGAAAACCGAAAAATGCCACTTCTCACTACTGATTCTCTTTTCATCCCAGCCTTTTGAACCTTGACATCCTCCAACTCCTTCTCTTGCTCCACTGTGTCTTCAGATGCCCAATCTTCTAGTTTCTCGTCTTCCAGTTCTGTTTCCTGTTGTGACTCCCAGTCTTCTAAATTATTCTCCAGTTCCGACTCATTTTCAGATCTCCAGTCCCTTTCTTCATCTCTCTCCAATTCCACCTCATCATCCCAATCTTTTCCATCTGCATATGGAGCAGACCAAACCGGTTTTTCGGCATCTTCATGTTTAAACTTGCCTTCATCATAAGAATCCCGCAAAGGAACTCTTATTCTCTGCCTCAACTCATGAATTGATTTGACATTTCCTTTCCCATGGTTAATGATCTCTCGAGGTGGATCTCCATTGAGAAGGCTATCCAAACAGCTCAACAGCTCTCCTGAATAGTGCCCATAATTTCTGACCCAAAACGATAGAGCTTTCTTTAACATGCACAAATATCTTTTGTGAATGTCAAATGAATCAACGTATTTCTCGAAAACATCTTGAAGTCGTATGGCTTCAGAACTGCCGATAGCAAATATTGCTATAGACTGTACAAGGGCTGTCGTTACCACTCCATTGCATTTGTGTAGTACCTCAAAACTCCGCATCAGAGCATCTGGGCCAATTCCGACATTGCCTGGATCACCTTTTTTACATAGGTCATGGTAATTCTCCCCTGTATTAAGGAATTTGCAGGCTGGGTCTGGTATGAAATCCTTCTGTATTTCAAAGGTACCAAACCGGTCACCATGCCAACCCTTTACGTACAGATCCCTTCCATATATAAATAGTGTCAGATTCCGCTTCTTATGCTCAAATGTCAAGTGGAAGGTGCCATCGGCAGGTGTGGTAAACACTTCCGCCCCAGGTCCATAGTGGGCAGATAGATCAAATACCTCGGTATTGGCACGGCACCATAACCGAGCCTTCCGGATAGCTCTTTTGTAGCTACGTTGTGAATCTTCCCAATTATCACGATCCAAAACAACTGTAGCTGTATTTCCTGGGTATCTTTGAGCACTGCTCTTCTCTCTCCTTTTCAAATCTCGCCTTTTTGAATTATCCTTGAAAGCTTCCTTATGTACTGGTCTCATGGTATCTGCCACCTGGACGAAAATGAGACACACCTGAGTAAACCAGACTAGTAAAATGTAAAGAAAAGTGAAAATTAAAAAAAACAAAATGATGACAATGATTTAATGGATATCTCATTCGAATTTGTTAGTCAGATCATAGCATTCCCAATAAGTTTACACCTTAAAAAATAAAATAAGAGTCAAGTTCAACTTTCTGGAATCATTATGCTGTACAAAGTGTCCCATTAAAAAGAATGGCATCTTACCTTATGTTTGCTCTTGAGACTTTCCGACTGGAGCTCATATTCTTTTCTTCCATATAGATTCCTCCTCATCAAAGAGATAAAATATTCCTGAAACTGTGTATTCAAAGGACCGCATAACTATGAGAATGAGAACTAGCTAATGTCTCGCTTGGAAAGATAATTGGACCAATAACCCATTAGCCTTGCTACTCCTATGGAAGACAGGCATTTACAACTAATAAACATTATATTTCAGATTTTTGCAAGCATTAAATAGTAAATTATTACAATTATAATCAAATGCAAAATATGGGCATATGACACAATTCAAAAAAAAATATGAACATATGACAAAGCATTCCAATGCAGAACAGAATGGTTTGAAACCTACATGGTTCCCATTATTCTGCAAGCAAAGAAAATCAAAGCATATGATGTATAGAAAGAGGACAAAGTGTTTTATGGCAGAAAAAAAGATGGCAAACTGAGACTGCAGTGCTTCCATGAAAGTTTAAATTCAGAAAAAAACTGACAGTTAAATACCTTCAATTTCTATTTAAATCCCTAAAAACAGCCAAACAATTTCTTTTTAGAAGCATGTTCTTTGACAAATGCTAGTAAAGATCGCAGTTTAAAATTTATGGATTCCAAAATCAGTGCTACTTTAACATTTATGGATGATTTATACTTGTTTTTTCAAGCAAAACAACTTAGCATTAAAGATTGTAGTTAATTCTTTTGTATAAAATGATTCATTTAATCCAATCCGGATAAGGTCCAATTCATTATTAGTCATGTAATGCCATTTATGTTATTACAGCAACTGTTTCTTTAATGGTAAAGTAAAACGGACATGCGAAACCCAGACAAAACTTTTTTTAAAAAAATTGATGCAGGACCTAGACAAACACATAACTGCACAAGTTATTCATTCAGTGAGATTATTAGCAACACTACCTAAAAGCATATGCAACTATGTATTCCTGTTCAAGCCTTAGAAACACTACTTTATGAGTATTAAGTTCAAAACGTTAACTCCAGAACAACATGCAAATTCAATCTGTACCTTTGACTTCTGAAGGTCAAGTTTCTCCCACAGCCTACGGCATTCCTCCTCATGCTGTATCCTTACTGCAAACTTCTGAGTCTCATGCTCTTTTCTGAGCAATGAGAGCATCTACATTTTTATACAGCTCAAATTATCATTAATCTGAAAACCTCCATGATCCAAACATCTAGAGGAATTTGTTACTGACATTTGCAAATCCGTTCTCACCGTGAGACTGAATGTGCTGCAGTTCTTCTTTGTGATAATCCCACAATGTTGATTCTTTATGCTCATTATCTTGCTGAATTCTTTCCACCTGAATATCAGCAAAGCACCAAAAATAATAGTTTAAAACACCAAGAACTTTGGTTGACATTTTAAGACACATAATCATTTTGAGGTACTAAGCCTTTTCAGAAGTGAGCATCATTAAAGAAATCTTCCAATAAAAACATTTTGCCAGTGGAATATGCATTATGAAAAGTAACCTTCATTTGTTTCAAATGGAAAGATTCAAAACTTACCATTGTGCCATGTAGCTCCTTATAGTGCATCGACTGTCTTATGAGTTCAGATATATTTTCCGTTTCCCTTGTGACATTTTCTAGCTGAATTTCCCAAGATTAAAAAAAGCATTAGAATAACCATTCCAAATATCTAGCATGTTCGAAAGTATAAAACTTAGCTTACCTTTTGTTTTTCAGCATTAGTTATTTCTATCTTTTCTAGTTCATACTTCTTAAAGATACCATTTATCACCTGTAAAATTCAATTCTGTTTGAGAAACCAAAGTGCTGCAAAATTAATAGCAGTTTGGGAAAATAAATAGAAACATAATACCTGGTCATTTTGGGGGGAAAGCTCTTTCAAATACTGGCATAACTCTATCTGTTTACCTTCAAGCATGACATCGTATTGCACTTTTGCCTTGTTAAGTTGGTATGCTGTTATGGCAGAGGCTTTCCACACTGCAAGTTTTGGGAATTTCAGATTACAGCCTTGATTCCTAAGCTCCAAGTTGTTCTTTTCAAATTCAGTTCCTTCCAAATATACATCATATGAACAGTAGTGTAAGTTTGCTAAGCTGTCAGAGATTCTACAAGCGTTTGCAGATAACTTGTACTGTTGTAAGTATGAAGATACTAGCCAACCTGATTTTTTTACAGACTCCATAATTGCTGAGTAATCATGCAACAGGCATTTGAATTCACTGAAACATGTGGACTTATTCCCAATTATCTCATATAAAAACCTCTTATGATCCTCAACTACAAGTTTATTGTTTCACCGGTTATATCTGAATAATAGGTAGGCATAAATAGCTGTTGCCATAAATAAATGTCACCTTGTTCCCTCCTGCAAGCTAGTTGTTGCAGAGTTTCAGTCATTTGATCATGAAAGGTCTTTGTTGAGGTGATCTTTGAATCTAATCCCTGCCAAAGCTTTGAATCTTCATTCTGCTTCACCTTAAGCTTTGCATTTTCGTTCACAGCTTGTTGAAGTTTTCCTTCTAGATGATTTATTTGTTCTGTTGCTCTGCTCAGTTTGGTACACTGAATTTATTAAAGTCATGTATCAGCAACAAGAAACCCTGATAAAAACCAAAACATGTTGGCGTAATAAAAAATGATACAAGGCGGTAAATGCAATCCGTACTTGAGCCAATTTACCCTATATACATTATAGCGCTGAATGATACCACTATGCGATTCTGAACTTAACAGAACTATCTCCAATGAGGTTTAGTAATGCCTCGTTTTTAGAAAAGTTTAGCCCTCAAAATGTCATACATAACAAAATCCAGTAATAAATAATAGGTGGAGTTTCGTCCAATATCCCCTATTTCAGATAAACTACTGGGGGGTAAACATCCCTGATTTTGCAAACACAATCCAATTCCAACAGTTCATAGGTAAAACTATTCGACACTACTACATATCTAACTTCCAGCGAAATAAACTGGAAAGGGAAAGATTGCGAAGACAGAATAATACACGAGATTCAGAGTTTCAGACTACCTGTAATGCATGCAGCCTTAGGATGCTAAAATTTATGCTTGTGAGCTGCCAATAGTATCTCAATGATTGTTTTTCTTCAATGCTAGCACGATTGTATAGTTAGGTAATGCAAGCCTACCAAGTTAGTTTACAAGAACTATACTGCACTACTGTAATTCATCTATTCTACCTGAAGTTGAATTCTGCGCCCACAAAAATGACAGAATACCATAACAATACTAAACTAGAAGATTGCATAAAAAAACACTCCATTCTCATTTATTTGATGTTGGCTAGCTAAAATTTGAGCTAATCAGCATCAAATAAAAAAGAACAGAGGGAGTACTAAACTAGAAGAGTAGTGATGCGTGCCACCACCAGGGATGACAAAACTGGCACATCCTATAACATACAGTTTTGCAGTTTTGACACTGATCAACCAGTAGAAAACTTTTCAGCTTGTAGCACTGTCCACACAGAGACCATATCAAAACAATGCTGAAACTAAAATAATGATAGGACAAATAGACAAAAATTTCAGGGAACACTTCAGTTGATGCAATTGAATGATGCAAAAATATCGGTTTCAGTATTTCCTCACTAGACAAAAAAGTTGTAAACGTTGAGAAATATACCGCCATTTGTGGATCCAAATCTACAGAAGCCTCGTCCTTGACCAATTTATCTGCAGCCATAGGGAAATCAGTAATAACTCATAAATTAAGACAGCCTTCCCAAACCCATACTTTATCATATACCATTTTCCCAAATTCACACACCGTTTTGGAAATGAAACAAGTTGGTCTTGGCATTTTGTGGACTTCCTCATCACATTTCTAGTTTTCTAACAAGCTGCCTATTCTCAGCTACACTGTGCTTCTGGTGCAGTTTAAGCACATGACCAATACCATTTCTGATTTATCATCTGGTACAGAAAATCTAACTTTTACCTTTACTGATTAGCATGTCTTCATTTGAATACAGTTGTTCCTTGTAAATTAGACCCATTTCTTCTTTTTCTTGTTTGATCTGCAACATCTCCTGCTTCCCTGAATCAAATGAACAAGAGATAGTGATTGTCACACCATTTTAGAAATATTTAGCACATCATGGATCATTTTATCTGTTAAAAATATCAATTTACACAAAACTACAGAATATATCAAAGTTTATAGTGCCAGGTTGCTAAGTACACAGAAGCAGAGACTGACCAACCTGAAATGATCTTTTGCTCTGCACACTCCAGTTTTGATGATAAATCATGCACCGGGCTGATACCTTCTAGACACTCAATAATACAGGACTGATTCCTAAACTCCAAGTTGTTCTTTTCACTTTCACTGCTTGTTAGGTTTTCTTTCAGGCTGATGCAAACATCATCTTTTAGCTTCAGCTCTTGCTCCATGCATTGCAAGCGGGAATCAAGACATAGCAAGCAGGATTTTATTTCATCAACTGAACCCTCCAACTCCTTGATGAGGGAATCTACAAGCATAAGTACAGTTACTACATAGGTTATTAATATTGCTCAAAAGCCTCAACTCAGAGTGGAAATCGATGAAATATCATATGCCATTTCTCAAACTCCCACCATGTTTTTTGGAAATAAGATAAGTGGGACTTGGCAACTACTCATCACATTTTACTTTTCTAATGACTTGCCTATTCCCAGCTACTTAGTTCCTATATACTACTAATGCAATTTAAGAATATGATCAATACCATTGCTGATTCATCATTTGGTACAGAAAATCTAACTTATACCTTTTTCCTTAATCATAGTATCATTTGGATACAGTTGTTCCTTGTAACTTTGATCCATTTCTTCTTTTTCTTGTTTGATCTGCCACATCTCATGTCTCCCTGAATTAAAAGGACAAGAGGCAGTTTTTGTCACATCATTTCAGAAATATTTAGCACATTGCGGATCATTCTACCTATTAAAATATCAGTGTACACAGAAGTACAAAATGTATCAAAGTTTATAGTGTCATATTACTAAGTACACAGAAGCAGAGACTGACCAACCTGAAATGATATTTTGTTCTTCACGCTCCAGTTTTGTTGATAAAACATGCAACAGGCAGCTTAATTCATCCATAGCTTTGGAATTCTTCTCGAGGTTCTCCTCAAAAAACTTCTTATTTTCCTCAGCTGTAAGTGTATTGTTTCACCAGTTAGATCAGAAAAGAAGGTGTGCAAAGTAAATGTCACCACAAATATTACCTTGTTCTGTCTGACTAGCTAGCTGCTGCAGAGTTTCAGTCAGTTGATCAGAAAAGGTCTTTGTTGAGCAGATTTTCGAATCTAATTCCTGCCAGAGCTTCAGATCTTCATTCTGCTTCACCTTAAGCTTTGCACTTTCATTCACAGCCTGTTGAAGTTTTCCCTCTAAATGGTTTATCTGTTCTGTTGCTCTTCTCAGTTTGTTATGCTGAATTTGTATAAAACCATATGTCTCAGTAATAAGAAATCCAGGAAAAATACCAAAATAATGTTGGCACAGAGAAACAATGATATATGATGATAAATTCATTTTGTGCCTGAGCCAGTTTACCCTACAGGCTACATCCATAACGGTACTGGAACATTTGCACCACGAAAGGTAACTGCAGTAATGATATATGCTGAATTATCAACAGACTTATCTACTACAATCAGATATTTTCTTATTGTAACACAGCACAGGCCTCTAAAAGGTGATGTCTCGCATTTAATTAAGTTCAGGACATGCAACCCTCAGAGCTCTTTCACATTCGAAGGGTACATGCATCCATAATACCATAACAAGACTAAACTAGAGGAGTATCTGAGTGTACCATCAGGGATGACAAAAACTGGCACATCGCATAGCATACGTACGAGATAAACTATTTAGTAAAATTCCATCGCAAAGCAAAAACGTTGCAAAATGTTGATAAATTATACCGTCAGTTCTAGATCGCTCTTCACTGGAGCCTGCTGCTCCTTGACCAATTTCTCTGCAACCAAACAAAAATTGCAAGGTATTCAGTAGTAAGGCCATGAACATCAGAATGGACCCGCAAATCAAACCAGAGGCAGAAACGAAACCAGAACCTGCTGTGATCTCAAAATTGACGAGGGGGTTTGCGGCCTTCGTGGCCGTCGAGATGGATCCAGCGAGCGATCGGAAAACGCCAAGGCATCTTAGTTCCGAGATCTTTTGCATTCTGCCACGAAACCCTAAATTTCGACGGAGACGACTGCGGCCTAAGGAGAAGGCATTGGTGTACAATAGCTTGCATTATGGTTTGGGGCCCTCGGTTTCGCACAGCAGGAAGGGAAGAGAAGGGAAGGGGAAGGGAAGGGACGGGCGCACCTGCCGATGCTCGTCGTCGGCGAAGGAAGCGACGAAGACCTACTGAAC
Source organism: Alloteropsis semialata (assembly GCA_004135705.1). Taxonomy (NCBI): domain Eukaryota; kingdom Viridiplantae; phylum Streptophyta; class Magnoliopsida; order Poales; family Poaceae; genus Alloteropsis; species Alloteropsis semialata. The sequence continues at coordinate 43,914,553 of CM014276.1, read as the reverse complement.
GGCGGTGCCCCTCGCCCAACCTCGCTGCCAGGAAATGAACAGCTCCACGAGAGTCGAGTGGTGATCGATTCGAATTTGGAAGAGAAAGGAGACGAGGGATGAAAACGTAACCGCCTATCTTTCCTTCGGAGGGAAGCCGCGCCGGGGGTGGTGGGGGGCTGATTGTTGGTTGGGGAGGTCCCGCGCGCGCGTAGCGGATATGGCCCAACAAGCCGGATGGCCCAGATCGTTTTTTCCGTCAAGAAAAAGTTCATTTGGCCCCTTAACTGTTCACACAGTCTGATTTTTCATCTCCGGACAGGAAAAAAATTTCGTTCCCCACTCAATTTTTAAAACCATTCAATTGGTAGGTCGCCTAGCGATGGCCACGTACATTGCCAGTTGCCACGTAATATTAGACAATTCAACACACAACTCATACAAATATACAATGAGTTGTCTTTTTTTTTTCTCGTAGTAGTTGCACGATCCCTTCGATCCGACAAACCCGACCTAACTCACCCAAAAAACATCCGACCCGATCTGACTATGCGACGGGTCAGATATGGGCTAAAAAAAATCTAACCTGATTGTCGAAAATTTTAGACCCGAAACCCAAAAAATCCAACCCAACCCAAAAATTACACATTAAAACACCGGTTGGCCCGACCCAACCCGACCCGACCATGCCATGGGACGTGCACGGGCCAAAAAAATCCAACCTGATGGTCGGCTCAAGCCAGGCACGGGCCGAAAATTTTGACCCAGAAACCCGAAATGGCCTGACCCGAACCCGACCCGACGTATGATCAGGTCTAGTAACAACCTCAGTACAATAGTGAGTGCGGTCTCATAGTCCAAAATTTTACCCTATGAGACGATTGCATCATGAAACAACCACATCATTTTCTCATCTCCCACCCTCTCCAAATCATCAAAAAACTTATGTGCAACTGCATAAGACAACTTGTGAGACCGTTTATGTGTAGCAATGTAATTCTCCTAAGTTATTTTGAAGATAGTTTTGGCTACACTGCACCAAGTCAGCTATTCTATGTAGTGCCACGTCAGTTAGAGTGATAAATCGGATTACATGAATAATTGAAGGGTCAAATGGACCATTATCCAAAAAAATTTCTGGGCTTATAATAACTCCAATTTACCGTGTTTGCTGCAATTTGTGGATTCAACTGCATTGTTGATTAATGATTAAACAAAGTTATACTTCCTCTGTTTCTTATTTGATGTCACATAAGGTTTGTTCTAAGTTAAACTTGTACAATTTTGATCAAGTTTATAGAAAAAATAACAACATCTATATACCACAAAATATATGCACTATCAAAATATATTCTATAGTGAATTCAATGAAACAAATTTGGTATTGTAGATCTTGTTATATTTTCTATAAACCCGATCAAAGTTATTAGACGATTTTGACTTAGAACAAACATAATATGACATCTAATAAAAAGGAGGGAGTATTACCATGAGTGCTAAATAATAGCAAAGCTCTGAGATAAGATGACAGAATATAATTTCAAGATAAACGCTAAATCAGTGTATAGGACGGACTAACTGCTGAGAGAGCATCTTAAAGGTTGTTTCGAAGAGTTCTTCCTGTGTACGAAAGTGTAGCTATGTTTCAAGTGTTGGCATGATTTGTAGTGGGGAAAACCGCAAGATGGAGGACGTTGTTGGAGCGAACATTTCTCGTTGAAGATTAGCTTTTTTGGTACTTCAGCGGAGGTCATGTTTTCTTCGCATGAGTTGTGTGCCATATATCAGAGCATATGGTTTCTACAGTGGTTCAGATGGTAAGCGTTTGAAACAGACAGTATATTACTAAGGTTAGGTAAGAGCATAAAGAGGTGGAAACGAATCAGATCACCTATTTAATAATCTTGCCAATTTCGAACTGCAATCCAATTTGATAACGAGGATGGAAAATTTTAGGGTTTAGCCCTTCCATCCTGTTGACGCCTTTTACGGTCAACACACTGAGTTGCGCTAGCTCGTGCGGATCCGCAACGAATCGATCTACTGCAGCAGGCCGAACAAAACCGGTGAAACCGGTTTTGGGATTCCGATGGTACCGGTTTCCCAAGGCTTATAGCGTGAACCTAAGATCGCCGGCCCGGGAGGGACCCCGTCAGGGCAGGCGCGCCTAGGGTTGCTCTGAGGTCGGCAGGCCACTCAGAACGCCGTCAACGTCGTAGAGACGAAGCACGAACAGAAAATTAGGGTTGGAAAAGCTAGGGTTTGGAGATGACAAAAAGTAAAGGTATTTTGTATTTGATTGATTGGATAAACCCTCAATCGGCCGTGGCCCTTTATATTTATAGGGTGGGGAGATCTTGCCCGCAAGAAAAGTCCTAAAACAACTCGGATCTACAAAAAGAGTCCAATTCTACTAGGACTCGGGGAAAACAGGTGCCACCGGTTTCTAAATCCAGTGTCATCGGATTTGGTTGCCAGACAGGCAACAGCGACCGAATCCGGTGCCACCGGTTCTAGAATCCGGTCCCACCAGTTTTGCTGACAGAACTGTCCTGTGCCATTTTTTATCGCCAACATATGTCCCCCTATTTTTTGGTAAAGCTTGCATACCAGAAAACATTTTAGCACAAGAAAATACTCCTGAGGGCGATATTTAATAAAATCCATCGGCCTTTTTATTCTAAGAGCGATATTAATACTATCGGCCATTCAAATCAAGCTTCCTGCGAAACTTTGGGATAATATTTCTTCAAGTATCTTCCATTGAGGGCTCTTGACAGCCGCTGACCTTGCAAAGTCTCCATCATATAAGAATTGCCGAAGATCACCTTGATTACCTTGTATGGACCTTCCCAACTTGGAGACCATTTACCAAACTTGTTGCTCTTCGATCCTATAGATAGAATTGTCTTCCAAACCGGACAATCAACCTGAAAAGATTTTTGTTTTACTTTCTTGTTGTAAGCCTTAGCAACTCGTATCTTGTCTTTCTCAATTTCCCTCAAGGCCTTCAGTCGCTTGTCGGTCACCTCATCAATATTGTCCATCATCAAGTCAGGATAATCAACAACATCAAGATCATTTTGTCTAGCCAACCAATAAGCATTTAAATTCACTTCAACAGGTAAAACAGCTTTCTGGCCATACACAAGCTCAAAAGGAATAACCTTAGTAGCACCATGTTTAGATATTCGATGAGCCCACAAAGCCTCAGATAAAACCTCATGCCACCTTCTAGGATTCTCCTCTATTTTCTTCTTAATAAGATTAATCAAAATCTTATTACTAGACTCGGCCTGACCATTAGCCTGAGCATAGTGTGGAGATGAATTGAGCAATTTAATACTATACATCTCAACAAACTCACAAACTTCTTTTGATATAAATGAAGTACCTTAATCAGTAGTCAAAGTTTGTGGAATGCCGAATCTATGGATAATGTGTTCAGTAATAAACTCAATTACCTCCCGATGTGTCATATTCTTCAAAGGTATTGCTTCGGTCCACTTTATAAAATAATCAGTAGCCACTAACATGAAGCGATGCCCCTTTGATGAAGGAGGATGAATCTGCCCAAGAAAATCCAATCCCCATCCTCGAAAAGGCCAAGATTTGATAATAGGATGTAATAAAGCTGCTGGAACCATCTGAATATTCCCAAACCTTTGACACTCTTCACAACCTTTGTAGTACCGAAAACAATCAGCTATCATATTAGGCCAATAAAAACAAGCTCTTCTCAAAAGCCACTTCATCTTAGGAGCCGATTGATGTGTACCACAAATTTCTTCATGAACTTCACCCATTGCAACTTTAGCTTTATCAGAGTCCAAGCATTTTAACAATAAATCCTCAGCTGTCCGATGATACAATTCACCATCAACCAAAGTAAATTTAAATACCCACCGTCAGACTTTTCTGTCAACTTTATGATTAGGATTCTGCAAATATTCAATAATAGGTATTCTCCAATTAGCAACTTCGTCCTCATTAATTTTGGACTGCTCATTGGTCGAGGCGCTACCGTCAGCGGATAAACCGGTGCCACCGGTTTCAGATCCAGTTCCACCGGAATTTTCGATACCACCAGTTTCGGATTCCGGTGTCACCGGTTTCTCCTGGGCAGAAGACTCGGCGATACAAAGTGTCGGTTTTCTTTCATAAAAATTTCTTTTCTGAACTTCATTGCCAGACGCTTGCTGAGCCAGAGAATTCGCCCTCGGATTCTCATCTCTTGAAACATGATATATAGAAAATTCATCAAATTGAGCAATCATGTCTAAGCATTTATCAAGATATGCATTTAAGAATCCATCGAAGCATTGGTACACCTTATTAACTTGCTGTACAACCTGTAGAGAATCACCAAATGCTTCTACATGTTTTACTCCCATGTCATGCAAAATTTCTAGCCCGAACAATAAAGCTTCATATTCGGCTTGATTATTAGTACAATCATTTTCTAATCGGTTAAGAGCCTCAAATTCAGCACCACTTGGTGATATAAAAACAACTCCAATACCACAACCGCTCTTACAAACTGATCCATCAAAATGCAATTTACATGGAGTAAAAGTAATATAACTGATACCTAAATCATTATCATTAATGCTATGCTCAACAATAAAATCAGCAACAATTTGACCTTTCATAGATTTCAAAGGTTCACAAGCCAAATCATATTCAATGACAGCATATTCCCATTTACCAATTCTCCCACTTAAAATTGGTCTATGTAATATATATTTAATAATATCGGTTTGACAAGCCACTATGCAAGTATTGGATAACAAATAATGCCTCATCTTGGTACAAGCATAATATAATGATAAGCAAAGCTTTTCAATAAATATATATCTCGTTTCAGCATCCAATAATCGACGACTTGCATACGTAATAATATGTTCCTTTCCTTCGGTTTCTTGAGTCAAAACAACCCCAATTACTTGATCTTCAGCAGCCATATATAGTTTGAATAGAAATTTTCTTCTAGGAGCTTTCATGACCGGCGGCGAAGACAAGTAATATTTAATCTTCTCAAAAGCTTCTTGCTGTTTTGGCCCCCAAGTAAATTCGGCTTCATCTTTTAACCGAAGAATAGGAGTAAAAGCGTTGACTTTCCCAGACAAGTTACAAATAAATTTTCTCAAGTAATTCACCTTGCCTAGGAATTTTTGCAAATCTTTCTTGCATGTAGGAGCTTTAATCTTCTTGATAATATCAATTTTCTTAGGATCTATCTCTATGCCATTTTCATGAATAATAAAACCTAGAAATGCATATTTAAGTGGGTTCATCTTTAATCCATATCGACGCATTCTTTCAAAAGCAAGCCTTAAATCAGCTAAATGAGGTTTTAAACAAGCCGATTTAACAACAATATCATCGATATAAACTTCTATGATTAAGCCAAGTAAATCATGAAAAATTAAATTCATTGCCCTTTGGTAAGTAGCACCAGTATTTTTTAAACCAAAGGTCATGACTACCCACTCAAACAAACCAACAAAACCTGGACATATGAAAGCCGTTTTGGATTGTAACCAGTATTACCATCAAGAAAACTAATAACTTTATGTCCAGAAGCATCATTAATAAGCATGTCGGCTATAGGCATAGGATATTCATCTTTAGGAGTAACTCTATTAAGATTTCTAAAATCAATGCAAACTCTAAACTTACCAGAATCCTTTTTCTCAACTGGCACAATATTTGATAACCATTCAGCATAACGACAAGGCCTAATAAAATTTGCATCTAACAACCGATTAATTTCTTCTTTAATTCGGTCATACATATTAGGATTGAAACGCCTAGCAGTTTGTTTAAAAGGCCTAAAACTAGGTTTAATAGGTAGCCGATGTTCAACTAACTCACGGCTTAAACCAGGCATCTCTTGATAATTCCATGTAAAACAATCAACATACTCTTTCAACAGCTCGATTAATTCAGTTTTATAATCAACTTTCAATTTTTTGCTTACAAACGTCGGTCTAGGTATAGTGCCATCACCAATATCAATTTCCTCTAAAGTATCAGCCGACGTAAAGCCTTGTCCTAATTTACTCATGTCATCAAAATCTTTAATGGCCTCACACATATCGTTTTTTATGCCCAATAGTGCTCAAGTCTCTGCTGCAACCATTCTGTATTATTCATTGATTCACAACAAATGGTTCAGCCGATACTCAACCGGCTTTAGAACAGTAGGCACAAGGCCATCTCTAGTACAGCTGATCATCTCATAGTCAGAAATATCTAAACCTGTCAAGCACTTGACATGATCATGCATAGATATGGTAGAACCATTAGCCACAGCAACACAAGCCGATGTGTCTTCATGTACAACCTCAATATCTTCGTCAACCCATTGAATGAGAAATTGATGCAAACTAGAAGATACACATCTATTTGCATGAATCCAATCACGATCCAATATTAAATTAAAGTTACCTTAGGTCTCGGCGACGAAGAAAGCAGTAGTCAACGTCTTGCTCCCAATGGTGAGCTCCATAGAAGTAACGCCCTTAGCACTCATAGGCTCGCCTCCTCCCACACCACTGATAGTCATGTTGGTCTTGATCAGCTCATCATCTAATCCACCAAGCTTCTTGAACATAGAATAGGGCATCAAATTGACAATTGCCCCGGTATCAACAAGCATCCTAGAAACTGGCTTCCCAATGATATGACCCTTCATGTATAGCGCCTTTAAATGATTTTCAGAGTTCTTTGGCCTTTTAAATATAGCTTCTTTTGGGCCAAAGTCTAAATGAGCTATCTCTTCCTCCAGAATTACATAATAATCCGAAGATAAGTGCACCATATTAGCATCCACATTCATACGATCAGGAGATGAATCATAATCAACAAGCTGTTCATCGTCCACATCCTGGGAACCCGATGACAATCTCTGATCAAATGTAGAAGTAACAGAATTCTCAGAAGCAACACGAGACGGCCCTGGATCAGCAGAAACCGGTACCACCGGATCCAAAACCGGTGCCACCGGTTTTGGCGCAACATCTGGCACCAAGGGGGCTAAAACTGGATCCACTGGTCTAGAATCCAGTTCTACCGGATTTGGCTCTGGAATTTCAGTTTTCTTCCACCCCTTGCCTGGAGGAATCATGGGCCTGTACTTATTGAAGTGCTCATCCCTCGTGCTTCTCCAGCTCCTTCTCCTTCTGTTCTTGAAAACGAAGTCGCTGCAACTTCCTCTTTTGTGTGCGTGTCAAACCTGGAGGACACCATCTTGGCATGAGGTATTTAGTTTTATCAATTTCTACCTTCTTACCCACATCAAACTCTGCAGCAACATCCTCCTGGACTGATGGCTTAGCTTCATCACTGTTGACGGTCCTTAAACGCGCCAATTGTTAACCGCAAGCGCACGGATCATCGTAGCTCTTCCCTTAGAGTATTCCATCCAAGGTTTATCAATCCGTGGATCGACAATGAATTACCTAGGGTTTTCCATCTAATCTAATGGATCTATTCCTATCATTAAGCGTTAATTGCATATAGAGGTAAACCTTTACGATGTGAGTATAAAGGTTGATCGCATCCGAAAGCATAGGCAAAGATAGCATAACCAAGGTTAACGAAGGTCTATTCGTCTCTAGGCACAGCTCTTAGTCAAAAGGTGATCAAAACCATAGATTGAATCTCTACCAAAGGTACCCGAGTCTTCTCTCCAAAAGGCGGCTCGCAAGCGGCCTACCTTCCAATGGTCACCGCCGCGAGGTGCGTGCCAATGCCTAAGGTTTCCCAAAGCTTTACCCAACCAACTAGCAAGCGCTCGACGAGCTTCCTCTTGTAATGGCATGCGACAACTCCCATCGTACTCTCCATTGATCCAACTCAACATCACGTCGTCACTAGAACCTTTCCCTCTGTCATGCTGTCACCACACCGGGGTAATCGACGGACTAGCTAGAACGTGCTACTTCAATGTATCCGCAAGATATGGACTAATCACCACGATTAGATTTAATCTTACTATGAACATATGGCGGCCGTGCATATGAATATAAAGCATTCAAAGAAGTAGACCAAGGTTGAGACAACTAGAATAGAGATTAGATTGATATCACCATCGTGTGTGTACATACCCCAATGAATCTTGGGGCTTGACTCTTGAGCTCCGCCGTGGCACAACTGCGCAGGGAGGCCATGGCGGCTAGGGTTGGCCTAGGCCATGCCCTAGGTACCTTCGAAGACTTGCAGCGACCCTCGTCTCCCTTTGGTGTATGCCCTAGTTTAGCCGACTTCTGATGAATTCGTCGCCGTGGCTTCGGGGTACAGGGGCTATAAATAGTCCGAGTAAACCCTAGCTGAAAGGGGAGGTTGAGGCGGCGCAGAAACATCCCAGGCCGGCCGGCCTGGGCCCTCTGGGCCGACCGGCCCAGGGCATTTTTGTGGCCCCTCGGTCCCATCTTTCGCGTGCAAGCTTCTAGACCCTCCAGGAGTTGATTTGCCAATGCATGTGGGTATTTGACGTCAGTTGCTTCGGGATAAGATTGGGTCTTGATGTCTTTCCATATGTCTGCCTGATTTGCCTTAATCCCGAAGTCATCCGACCTTATCTTCAAGTCTTTGCCCTTCCTCATTCTTGAAGGTTGGTTCACCATAGATAAGAGCGAACGAAATCCGAGTCACATGGCCTTCATTCCTCTGCTCTATGCATGATCTTGGTCTTTGTCCAAAAGTGCTCATTTATAGCTCAAAAAAGCTCAAAAACCTGCGTAAACCAAAAT
>CM014276.1:43893615-43904815 GCA_004135705.1 Alloteropsis semialata | reverse complement strand
GTCGACAGAAAACATTGCAATCATTAGTAGCATGCAAAAAAGAATTATGTAATTTGCAATATGCCCGCCTTTTGAGTTCTTTAGGTGAAGAAATAGTATAAGACATTTTAATTTTTCCATTCTTTAACAAGTCATCAAAGATCCGATCATACTTGAAAACATCAAATGTAAATCGCACTTCTTCTTGCCGATTCTTTTGAATTGGCTTAAGAGATGGACATGTGTATGATTTATTCTTAGAAGGCCACACAAGTTCAGCAACATACACATCCTCATCATCGTCCAAACTACTAGAATCATAAGTAACAACATGCACATTAGAACGATGAGTCTTATATGTATCTTTAGCATTTTTAATTCAATTTTCAGTAGCTAAAGCCCTCACTTACACTTGATTAACCAAAAAATGTTCAAAGGCTTCTACCTTCTCTTTAATAAAGGATCTTAAACCAATAAAAGCAACATCAGCAAGATCCCTTTCAGACAATGACAAATTAAAGCATCGGTTTCTAGTTTCTTTGAATCATTTAGAATAATCCGTAACAGATTCATCTCTTTGTTGCTTAACTGATGTCAAATCTGTCAATTTTAATTGAGTACCCCCACTATAAAAATGATCATAAAATTTCGGCTCTAATTGATTCCATGAATTAATTGAGCCGGGAGTTAATAAAGAAAACCAAGAGAAAGCAGTTCCAGTCAAACATAATGAAAACAAACGAACTTTCAAAGCATCATTAGAACTAGCTTCTCCTAGTTGAGCAATATATTGGCTAATGTGTTCCCAAGTGGTCTTATTATCATCACCATTAAATTTCACAAAATTAGGAACACGCCAATTGTTAGGATAAGCTACAACATCAAAACTAGCAGAATATGGTTTTTGATATAATCTAGAATTACCCACATCAATACTAAGCTTATCTTGCATCATATTAGCCAACTCGTCCTTTAATTTATAGAATTTAGCATACAAATTGGACCGAAGTAGATCAGTTTGCCCTGTGGCTGTATTTTGAACTTGAACAACATGAGGTATGCGATTAGGACCTTGCTGCAAATACTGATCATATACATCATTAGGAACCCCCCTGGAATTAATGTTTTGATTAGGTATGAGGGTGATGTGTATGCACGAGTTCTAATATAAGCAGATCCATTAACTACCTCTGTATTTTGGTTAGGCATTACCGAAAGAGGAGCTGAAACAGGTGGTACTGATTGCTGCGCAGCCTGGGCAACAAAACCGGTGCCACCAGTTTCTAGAACCGGTGCCACCGGTTTCACCGTGGCTGGTGAAATGTGTGCTGGCGGCTGCATCTGCCCTGGATAGAAATTAGTTGGCATACCATATAAAGGATTTTCAGGTGCTTTTCCTGGTGTAACCCACAAATTCGCATGCGTGTTCTCATGTTGCATAGGTTGTACATTATATGCATAATGAGAAGATTCTAACAACCTATCTTTCTCAATTTTATCTATCCTGTCCATAAGAGTGCTTACTACTTCATCGGTATGTAAAAGCGCAGCACCAAGCTTATCATCAGGATTAGAAGCAGAAGGTTCAATGGGTGTATAGTTACCGCAGGTAATTCTTTCACCTTCTGGTCCTTCATCACGAATGCCGGCATCATAAACTCGTGAGTTCTTGTCACCTTGCCGTGGCGATCCTTCTTCAGCCCCATCAGGAATTGAGTCTTGAAGTACTCTTGGGCTGCTTCGAACTTCTGGCGTTCCTCCTCGCTGATTTCCTCCATGGAGGGCACAACGATGTTCTCCTTGTCGAGATCTGAAATAGAGTCCATCTGGCTAGGGTTTGATAAATCAGTTATTAAAACCAGGATTTCCAAATTCCCCAGCGGAGTCGCCAAAAATGAGTTGACGTCTTTTACGGTCAACACACTGGGTTGCGCTAGCTCGCGCGGATCCGCAATGGATCGATCAACTACAGCAGGCTGAACAAACCGGGAACCGGTTTTGGGATTCCGGTGGTACCGGTTTCCCAGGGCTTGCAGCGTGAGCCTAAGATCGCCGGCTCGGGAGGGACCCCGTCAGGACAGGCGCGCCTAGGGTTGCTCTGAGGTCGGCAGGCCACTCAGAACGCCGTCAACGCCGTAGAGACGAAGCACGAACAGAAAATTAGGGTTGGAAAAGCTAGGGTTTGAAGATGACAAAAAGTAAAGGTATTTTGTATTTGAATGATTGGATAAACCCTCAATCGGCTGTCGCCCTTTATATTTATAGGGTGGGGAGGTCTTGCCCCGCAAGAAAAGTCCTAAAACAACTCGGATCTACAAAAAGAGTCCAATTCTACTAGGACTCGGGGAAAACCGGTGCCACCGGTTTCTAAATCCGGTGTCACCGGATTTGGTTGCCAGACAGGCAACAGCGACCGAATCCGGTGCCACCGGTTCTAGAATCCGGTCCCACCGGTTTTGCTGACAGAATTGTCCTGTGCCATTTTTGATCGCCAACACATCCAAACCGACATTCAAACAATAAATCAAAAGCATCGTAACATTACTTTTTTAAGGGAAAGCATCGTAACATTAATAAGCCACACGAACTGCAGCCCAAATCAACTGGAGCAACACCTTACAATTCATATGTGACCCATAGTCTTGACTGTCAGCTAGGACCGCAAAGTGCAGATGAGGTGGCCAATTTTGTAGGGTGAACTGCAAATAAACGAGATGGGCACATTTGGCTTCGCGTGGGCCAGTCTGAGAGTAACCTAGCCTATGGCAGGTTTCCTATATATATCTTCCGGAAGATTGTTACTTAACACATCTTCATGGTCTAAGATTCGTGCAACTAACATGAACGGATGAGATTCACAGTGCATTAGGCGGAGCATGCGCGCAGCTGCTGTTAACAGAGCAGGAAAGAGGACACATGTTGCAATGTGAGAGGAGAGCGGTGGGCAGGATAGAAACAGATTTTAAACTTCAAATGCTCATTTCTCTTAAACCACACATCCAAATCGAAATCCGTTTGAACTATGGTATTCACTGGAATTAATGTGTCGATATAAGATCCAATGTGTTATTTTTTTAAAAAAATTATTTGAACATTCAACATTTCAATTACTAGTTCAACATTTTCAATATATGCCATTCAATATTTGTAATATGTTACATCAACATTTTTAAAAATAATGGCTAAACTTACGAGAAGATACATTAGCTAAATAACATTTTCAACCCTTTCTAACTGTAATATAACAATAATGGATTTTTGAAAATGTTGAAATAGTAATTTCAAGATGTTGATCTCGTTTTGACAAAATGTTGCACTAAATATTTCATAATATTGACATGTGTAAAATTATTCAACCTTGAATTTATCATTTTAAAATTTGAACTAGTTCGATATTTTGGATGGTGTCGCTCAGTATTTTCTATGAACTATCTTAACATTTTTATAAACTATTTCAACATTTCCTTAAAAAAATGTTGAAATGGTTTCTTTGAAATATTAAATTTGGTTTACAAAATGTTGGACCCAGTGTTTTACAACGCTGGCCATACAAGTTTAATAACATTTTGAACATGGTGCAGTGGTGTATGGAGCTTTGATTGCGGTGGCCTCTCGTCATAGATTGTACTAGTTAGGGCCGGTCATACTCCCTGTCATAGAAGGTTATACTGGTTAGGGCTGACCATGCTCCCTGTGATAGAAGACTAAATTGCTTCTGCTTCGGCCCCTCGCCATAGAAGGTTGTACTGGTTAGAGATCAGGGTTGTTGGGGGGTGATTCCGTCCTATCGGGTTCAGAAGGATGTTTGGGGTTTGGGACGACCATGTACCCCCTGCCATAGAAGGCTAAATTGCTTCGGCTTCAGTTCCCTGCCATAGAATGTTGTACTGGTTAGGGTTCAGGGTTGTTGGGCGTGACTCCATCCTATCGGATTCAGAAGGATGTTCGGGGTTTGGGGCGACCATGTACCCCTTGCCATAGAAGGCTAAATTGCTTCGGCTTCGGTCCCCTACCATGGAAGGCTGTACTGGTTAGAGTTCAGGGTTGTTGGGGGCGACTCCGTCCTATCGGGTTCAGAAGGTTGTATGGTTCGACTACATTTTTTGTAGTTTTCCCAACATTTGTTTTTATAGTATTTCAACATCTTCAATATTTTTATCGCAAAAAAAAACATCTTCAATATTTATATGCTCATGCAATTCCATGCCTAATTACAGTTTGGTAACATGTTTTGTTGTTCTACACAACATTTGTTATTACAGTATTTCAACATTTTACTTAAGAAATATGTTCAACTTTATTTGTTGAATGTTCAACATATACATTTGTACATTTCAACATATTCATTTGCATTTCAACTTTACTATGTTCAATGTTGAACACTACTGTATTCATTATGAATGGAAATGTTCAACATTTCTTCTTTTGTAATGTTCAAAGTCACAATAAAAATTGACATAATGATTAACATTACGAGCATTGTTTCATTGTTAACAGGTTTTTGCTACAATACTTGCTGACAAGTTTCTATGGAAGATCAGTTGTTGAAGCAAATGCTACATTAGAATTGAATTGTATTATCTATAATTTGTACTCTGAACCTACAAATTCTTAAGTTTTATTATCAATTTGCAACTTCAAACTTTATTTTGTGAGTTGGTACCCACCCGTTTAATTTTCCACTTGCAACCACGTACCCAACAAAAAATGATACACAAGAGCTGTTTGAAAACACATGCTGTTAAAAAAGTCACGATGTTAAAAACATCACATTGTTAAAAAAAAGTCCAGCAAGCGGAAGGGAAATGGGAACGCTATTAAAAAAGTCCTGGAAGTGCAATTGAAACGGAAACTACTGCTATCTACTGTTATTAGGCCTTGTGTACTATAATTGGGCTTTATGGATGGTTTGATTAAAAATCTTCCGCTAGAAATATAGGAGGCCCCAGCCTATGGGGCCAGTTAAAGTTGCTGCTAAATGGACCATAGCCCAGAGACCCGGCCGGAACTATGCCCATGGCCCAACAACACATAGAAGAACCAAAGAAAATGGCCAGACGCATGTAGCAACAGTAATCCCGTGCGCGTGAGGCGTCGTGCTGAGGTGGCCAGGCAGGCGAGTAAGAGCAAGTATAGTTAGGCTGATGAGGCGGGCGATTTGCATCTCCACGTCAGAAAACGCTTCGCTGGCAGAGAGAGAAAAGGGGAGAGAGAGTAAAGTGAGCACTTCCTTCAACGCCCGGCTGAGAAACAATCCCCGAGAAAAAAAGCCTACTCCCAGCCTGGTACAGGTGCTGAGACGACGCTTCCTTCTTTCCCCACGATCCCCTGCGCCGCCGACCCTCGCTCTCGCCGCTCACGCTTCTTCCCCCCTCCCCCCACTCCCACGCCAAAATCACCCATGTCTCCCACCAAACCACGCTGTTAGCTATGAATAAGGGAGAAGGAATTGGGAGAAGTTTCCGGTTTCCGCTCGCGAGTCCTGTCCTGCGAGGGGCGAACGGGTGTCACGAACCCTCCCGAACTCCCTTGACTTAGCGAGGAACAGACGACGCCCGGATGATGCTCCTTAACTTCCGCACGTCGTTCTCACAGGCATTCTCAAAGGCGACCGCGACTCCGACCTGGATCTAGCCAATCTCCGGCAAGATCCTCTGTTTCATCGTGGACTTCCGGCCCACGGCGACCACGCCCAACCCGCCGGCGACGATCCAGTCTCCGGCGTCCACCGCAAACTGCCAATTAGCTTGTTCTGCGCCGGTGTCCACATATACCCTAGTTTAGTGCTAGGGGTAGAAGAGCCGCTTAGGAACTGCCTAGTTTCTGTGCCTCGATGATACGTCCCCGGTGTGCACACCCTGTATTTCCCTGGGGTTTTTGCTGCGATCTGCTATGGTGTCGTCGAACAGCAAAGCACCCCGGTCGGGATCTTGCAATTTTGCAGAGGAGGAGGCCCATGTCGCCAGCCTCCTGGAGAAGATGAATCTCACGCAGACTGAAGGTGAGGTCGCCGACTTGAGCGACGACGAGGAAGAAGCAACTGGTGAAGTGGAATAGGCTGTGATCGACAAGGTGTTATCGCTGTCGACCATCCACATCATGACGACTCAGGGAGCTATGAGGCCGGCATGGGGGAATCCCTATGGGCTAAAGATGAGAACTGTCGGTGAGAAGGTGGACAATCTTTTCATCACCAAATTTGGCTGCTAGGAGGACAATATGAAAGTGCTAAATGGATCTCCCTGGCTTGTGGGGAAACATGCAGTGATTCTACAAGAGTATGAAGCAGCCCTTAAACAGTCCGATGTCTCCTTTTCACGGATGGAATTATGGGTGCACATCCTGAATCTCCCGTTCGGCTGGATGAACGTGAAGCGTGCATCCAGAGCTGCGGAACTAATTGGTGAAGTGGTCAAGATTGATGCTGGACCCGATGGCAAAATAAGTGTTGCCTCTGTTAGGGCTTGAGTGGCTGTTGAAATCAATAAGCCTTTGCGCAGGGGAGTACTTCTCAAGACAGAGCGATCCGGTCCGCCGGAGTGGTATGAAATCCAGTATGAGAAGCTTCCCTTCTACTGCTACTCTTGTGGCCTGATGGGTCACACAGATCTTGATTGCCCTAACCCAGCTCGGTGTAATGCTGTGGGCAAGCTTCCCTATGATGTCAAGCTTCGAGCACCAGAGGAGAGGAGAAGGAAACTACAGAGCTTTGGAGCTGCAGCCGCTGAGTCTTTCGGCACTTCACATGGCAGTTGGCTATCTTTTTCCTCATGCCAGAGTGCGGATCATCGGTCGGCGACCACTGATAAGGAGAAAGAGAAAGGGGACGAAGGAAGAACTCATGACACCTTTGAAGGAGACCTAAAAGAAGGAATCAAGGGGAACCAAAAAGAGCACGGCAAAACAATTGTTCACCACAAACAATAAGGAGGATGCTCTTGGGCAGCGAAAGAGGAAATCAGGAGGTAAGGGGGGCAACCCTGATCTCAATCTCCCAGTGACGGAGTCGTCCACTGTTCCTTCGGGGCTAGTGAGCAATCAAATTGCTCAGCTTGGTAATACCTCTGGCCAGGCTGAGTTGGAGGAGGAGGCACAGAAGAAACAGAAGGTATCAAATGCAGGATCGGCGGCGGTTGCGGATGGCAGCCCCCTCCGGGCACAATGAGTACCTTATGCCTGAACTGTCGGGGCTATGGGAGGTCCGAGGCAGTTCGCGATATCCGCAATATTGTGGATATGTTCAGTCCCATGATACTCTTCTTGTTGGAGAGGAAAATGAGTGCAACGCGGTCTTAGGAGCTACGGTGGAGACTAGGTTTCCCAAATGCTTTTGGGGTTGGAAGCAATGGCTTGAGCGGTGGCCTTGTGATGATGTGGAAGAATGAGGTTTCGCTTGAGTTAAAATCTTACTCAAAGTACCACATTGATATGTGGGTGGCTGAGAATACGAGAGATGGAAATATGTGGAGATTTACAGGTTTCTATGGAGACCCTACAAGAGCACAGCGAAGAGAGTCATGGAGGATGTTGCATTTCCTCCAGAATGAGACTGATTTGCCATGGCTGTGCGTTGGTGATTTTAATGAAATACTTCATGACCATGAGCAATTTGGAGGGAATGATAGGGAAGAATGGCAGATGGAAGGTTTTAGAGAAGTCGTGCAGTACTGTGAATTCACAGACCTAGGCTATATGGGCATTCCATATACCTGGGGTAACAGAAGAGAAGGATCTCAAAATATTAAAGTTCGACTTGATTGGGCACTTGCTGATGAACGGATTCTCGATCTATATGGCGACTCTGTTGTTTAGTATGTGCAAACGGGAGAGAGTGACCACTGTGCTGTACTGATTCGGCTAAGAAGGTCAGGTTTTTTGGAAGGACGAAGAAGGGAATGACCTTTCCGTTACGAAAACATGTGGCGCCGCCATCACACTTCTGATGACACAGTGATGGCAGCATGGACTGGAGGATGCAGTACTTTGCTTGAGGTATCAACAAATCTTGGTGGGATGCAAGGTGCTTTGCGCGATTGGGACAGGAACAAGTTTGGTTCTGTCCGCAAGGAGCTGAAGCATCTTCGAGATCGCCTTGAGGTGTTGAGGAGACGCTCTTTGAGATCGAGGCCAACAAGGGAGCAGCGCGACACTAAACGGCGTATTGCTGAATTGCTGGCACGAGAGGAAGCTATGGAGAAACAGTGCTCACGGGTGGATTGGCTACATGAAGGTGACCGGAATACAGGTTTCTTCCATGCCAAGGCTAAGCAACGGGTGCGGATAAATAAGATTACATCACTCAAAGATCAGATGGCACGGTATGCGCTAAGCAAAGTGAATTGGAGAGCATGGCTGCTGAGTTCTATCACCTACTCTTCACGGCTCAGGAGAACTCAACACCGTACGAAGTGCTGTAGTTTGTCCCGAGGAAAGTTACAGAAGAGATGAATGATTCTCTCTGTAGCCAATTCACTGCAGAGGAGGTGGAGAAAGCTCTTTTCATGATGAAGCCAAATAAGGCTCCTGGCCCTGATGGTTTCACTGCAGGTTTCTACCAAAGACATTGGGGATTAGTAAAAGAGGATATTTCTACGGCGGTGCTTGCCTTTCTGCATGGAGGGGAGATGCCAGAGATCATCAACAACACTGTCCTTGTGCTCATCCCAAAGGTAAAAAAACCCTCAGCAGCTATTGGGATAATAGCCGAAGCAAATGGTCCCAAACAACAGCTGAAACGGGACAACTGAGACAAGCAACAATAAATTACTTATCTACAGTATCCTGGAATCAACAACCTTTACATGAAGGGGAGGGGTCCCTTTTTATAGGGAGACCAAGGGTCTTTACATTCCCATTGTACCCCTGAGATCAGGCATCATCCTCTAGACTATACAATAGCCTATGGACACTTCGGTACATTTACTCCTCCCAATGTGAATGCGTAGACTTGTGATTCCGTGTTTGACTTGGCTTAGACTTGGTCTCCTTTGACTCGGTCCATGTCAGCTTCGCCTGCTTCCAATGGCTTTGTAGCTCCTGGATTTGGCTTCCTCTGAGTCGAGATGACCCTAAGCCGCTTCCCAGCATCCAGAAAGCCGATGACTCCTCCAAGGACCTGTAGTATAGAGCGAACCGAAGCTTGCCATTAACCCATTCATACCTTTTGGCATTCAACAGTATTAATACCTCACCAAATTGGCTTTTAACTTGGTTCTAATAACGCCACTTTGGCATTCTGCTACACGATGACCGAAGCCAATTGGCTTTAGCATACAGCGAGATGTGATCACCGAAGCCGATTGGCTTTTGTATACGGCGGGATGTGATCACCGAAGCCGATTGGCTTTTGTATACAGCGAAATGTGATCACCGAAGCCAAAGTAGAGACATGTAGAGCAAACAAAAGTTAAATTGGCTTGATTTCCTCGGTTCATTGTCGCCTTCACGGATGAGATGAAGCAAAACAAGTAGAAGGCGTTTGTCGGCGGGCCAAATCCCCAACAGTAGCCCCTCGAGGACGAGGGCTTTCTTCAACAGGCCGAGCTCCACGAAACTAGGATTGCTTGCCAGCCAGAGAAACGCCTCCTCCTTGTTGGAGAAAGCCCTTTAGTGTTTTGTCATGATTGTTCTATTTTTCCTTCGTTTGTCTGACATTTCATGTCATTTGGCTTCGTTTATTTGAAACTGGTTGAAATGTTTTAACCGTTGTTGTAACTTTTGCTTCGGTTTGACCGAATTTGAAACGGCGGTTCGTTTTTCGAGATTTTAACGGTCAGATTTTACTGGCCTATAAATAGGACCGAAGGGGGGGTCGATTTTGCTTGCTTCGTTTTGCTTGTCTTGAGCTTGACGTTTTCTCTGGGTTTTGGAAGCTTTTGAGTTCAAGCTTTGGCTTTCTTCTCTCGACACAAGTAAGTTTTGCTTTTTGTGCTCTACTATTTCCTTCGTTTTTTCCTTTGTCTTTTTGCTGCTTTGTTTGCTTATTGTTTTTTTCCTGTTTGTTGTAGCGGCTCGTACGAAGCAAACCGCTCGTCTGATTGGCTACGTCTCTGACGAAGACAACTCAGACGGCATGGATATGGATGCTGCCGAAGCTGCGCAGTTTGCTCAGGAAATTAAGGGCAACGTGGCCGTGGACCCCGAAGCCGGAGCTGCTATGATTATTGATGATTGAGGCAAGGGACCTGCCGAGGAAGATGTTGCTGCAGGTGACGACACAAAGGACGCTGGATCTACAGCCGAGGATGCCCTTGAGGACGTAGAAGCCGATGCTTCAGATCTCTTGGATTATCGGAGGAAGCCAAAGACCACTGTCTTTGGTGAGTCTCGTGTTACCCCTTCATTGATTCGCTTCTATGAGGAAAAGGGGTATTTTGAGGCCGGCCAAGGACGAGCCCCTGGTACAGAGACTACCCCGGCACCTGAGCCAGACGAAGCTGTGGTATTCAAGGAATTCTTCACCGCTGGTCTTCGGATGCCCGTGGACAATATTATTGCTGATATTCTTGGGAAGTTTGGCTTACAGCTTCATCATCTTACCCCCAATGCTATTACTCACTTGCTTCGCTTCTTCTGGGCCGTAAAGACCAATGCTTCGGATGTTAATGCGGATTGCTTCGTCCGTTACTTTGAGGGGCATCGGCAGACAAAAAGCGTCAAGGTTGATGGCTTTGACTATGAGCCGGACTATGGTAGTGTTACCTTTTGCGCGCGGTGGAGGCAGACTGACAAGCAGAAGGTGGAGCTTACCTTTTGTCAGAGAAACACGTGGGACAAGAGTTGGAAGAACTATTGGCTCTATGTCAAGGTGCCGGCGCTGGAGGCTGTGTTAGAGGACGGAACGAAGCAGGTTTCATTTCCTCTGCACAGTTCTATCGGTACTTGTGAGTTTGTCGCTTGCCCTTCCTTCGACAGAAATGCACCCGGCTTTGATCGCTGTGAAAGTGCTTTTTTCAAGGCTAGTCGGGTTTCAAGCAGCCGGGATTTGATTGAGGAAGGGCTTGCTGTTGGAGTGAATGTCTTGTCTGCTTCGTGGAAGCCATTTGCTGTTGAGACTAGGCTGTACAGAGGTATTCCTCATGTTTGCTTTCCCAAGTTTGGGGTGAAAAAGCCAGAGAATATGTCTGACTTCGCCTTCGTTCAGTCCATTGAGTTAATGGCTGAAATTATTTGTGGGAAATACACTACCAAGGAACATGAGAGTTGCTTGGCTTTGGTGGAT
>CM014276.1:43752632-43883018 GCA_004135705.1 Alloteropsis semialata | reverse complement strand
GAATGCGTAGACTTGTGATTCCGTGTTTGACTTGGCTTGGACTTGGTCTCCTTTGACTCGGTCCATGTCAGCTTCGCCTGCTTCCAAGGGCTTTGTAGCTCCTGGATTTGGCTTCCTCTGAGTCGAGATGACCCTAAGCCGCTTCCCAGCGTCCAGAAAGCCGATGACTCCTCCAAGGACCTGCAGTATAGAGCGAACCGAAGCTTACCATTAACCCATTCATAGCTTTTGGCATTCAACAGTATTAATACTTCACCAAATTGGCTTCTAACTTGGTTCTAATAACGCCACTTCGGCATTCTGCTACACGATGACCGAAGCCAATTGGCTTTAGCATACAGCGAGATGTGATCACCGAAGCCGATTGGCTTTTGTATACGGCGGGATGTGATCACCGAAGCCGATTGGCTTTTGTATACAGCGAAATGTGATCACCGAAGCCAAAGTAGAGACATGTAGAGCAAACAAAAGTTAAATTGGCTTGATTTCCTCGGTTCATTGTCGCCTTCACGGATGAGATGAAGCAAAACAAGTAGAAGGCGTTTGTCGGCGGGCCAAATCCCCAACAGCAGCTTACTCAGTTTCGTCCAATTGCTCTGTGCAATGTTTTGTATAAGATTTACTCGAAGGTCATTTCCAACCGGCTAAGGGGGGTGCTAGATGAGATTATCTCAGAGGAACAATCAGCTTTTGTTCCTGGACGGCTCATAACAGACAATGTGCTGGTGGCTTATGAGTCCATTCATTACCTGAAGGAAAAGAAAGGCAAATCAGGGGCATGTGCAGTCAAACTCGATATGGCCAAAGCATACGACCGGGTTGAATGGGAATATCTCAGGTGTATCATGCTAAAACTTGGATTCAGAGATAGCTGGGTGGAGCTGATAATGAAATGTGTGAAAATGGTTAAATTCTCAGTAAGGGTCAATGGCCACTTTTCGGAGGTTTTCACACCGACATGAGGCATTCGTCAAGGTGACCCAATTTCCCCCTACCTCTTTCTTCTTTCTGTTGAAGGTTTGTCGTGCTTGCTCAAGTTCTCAGGGCCACAATTCTTGGCGGAAGGAGTCAGGGTTGGGATTCATGCTCCATGGATTTCCCATTTGCTTTTTGCTGATGAGTTTGTTGTTTACAAAAGCAAGTGCCAGGGCTGGGCAGCGGCTGATTGATATATTGCACACCTATCAGAGAGGCTCAAGTCAGATGGTCAATATGGAGAAATTTGCCATCTTCTTCAGTGGCGACTGTGATGACACAATGAAAGAAGACATGAAGCAATCTACCGGCATCACAACAGAAGCGTTATGTGAGAAATATTTGGGATTGCCAATAGCTGTAGGACGTAACACCAAAGAAGCTTTTGAACCTGTCGCTACAAAGGTTCGAGGCCTCATGGGAGGATGGGAGGAGAAGCTGCTAAGCTGTGCTGCAAGGGAAACCTTAATAAAATCAGTGGCACAAGCAATACCCACATACTCTATGAGTTGCTTCCTTTTAGCTCCAGCTACATGCAAAAAGATTACATCAGCAGTCTCAAACTACTGGTGGAGTAGCAGGGTGGACTGCCGAGGCTTACATTGGTGATGATGGCCAGAGCTCACACTTCCTAAATGCCAGGGAGGAATAGGGTTCAGAGACATCAAACTTTTCAATATTGCCTTGCTGGGCAAACAAGGATGGAGACTGATGGCCAACCCTGAATCTTTGTGTGCGAAAGTGCTGAAAGGAAAATATTTTCCTCATGGGAACTTTATGGAAGTAAGGAACAAACGACAATCGTCGCACACTTGGCATGCTATCCTAGCAGGAAGAAAAGTTCTGGAGATGGGGCTGATCTAGCGCATCGGGGATGGTCGTTCCACTAATGTTTGCACAGATCGCTGGTTACCGGGGGCTATTGGTTGCAAGCCAATTTGCCCAAAGAAGGAGCAACAGCTATACAGGTTAGTGACCTGTTAGAAGCAAATGGAAGTGCATGGAACGAACAAGCTTTGGAGCAGAATTTACTTCACATGGATATCCAGGCTGTGAAGCGTATTCCTCTTGGCAAGCTAAGGGAGGATCTCTAGACATGGGAAGGGGAACGCCATGGGCTGTACACTGTCCGGTCGGCCTACCGGCTATTAGCCGGGAAGGAGGCCCAAGAAAGAGACCATGACTCTAACCAATCGTCGTCTTCATCGAAGAACAACAATCCTATATGGCATAAGTTGTGGGCATTGAAGGTGCCCCCAAAGATCAGGGTATTTTGGTGGAGGGTAGTGCATGATTTCATACCTTCTAAAGCTAATCTCCATCACCGGCACATTGAACGGCTGGGCACATGCGAGTCCTATGGGGCAAGTGAGGAGACCACATTCCATGCCCTTACAGAATGTACTTTTGCGGTCAATTTTTGGAGTAAACTGAAGGAATTGACAGGCATAAAGCTTCCTAAGCTGTGTCCATGCACATGGACAGTCGATATATTAGATGACTCACTCTGCAGAGCAGTAGACCGTGGCATTATCCTCTGCTAAATGTGGTCTTTGTGGAACAGTCAAAATGATAGAAGGCATGGGAAGGTTCCGATTGAGCCAAGGAAGGCGATAGATTGGGCAGTGGATACTTGTGCTGAGCTGCTGCATGACAGAGAGGGACGCTTAACAGAGGGGCCGGTTCGCCTGAAGGCGACATGGGAGTGCCCCCCTGAAGGTTCAGTTAAGCTGAATGTAGACAGCACATTTTCTGCTGAATCTTTCAAGGGAGCAATGAGAGCTGTGTTGAGGGGAGCAGAGGGATCCTTCCTTGCAGCTTCAGGGCGACGACTTGATTCAGTTGGTTTAGCAATGATGGCAGAGGCCGAAGCCCTAAGGGAAGGGGTTAAGCTTATACCCCAAGGATCAATGAATCATGTGCTGGTGAAGACTGACTCCAGTGAACTTGTTGCTCTTTGGCGATCGCGTCGAGAGAATCGGTCTGAGATTGCGGCAATTCTGTGGGACATTGAGGATCTAGTGACTGGCTTCCTTTCTTTCTCGCTTAAGCATGTTCGTCGGATGGCCAACATGTGTGCTCATGTATGCGCTAGATATGCTCTAGAGACTAGTTTAGTTTCTGTTTGGGTTGATGCCCCGCCTAGCTTCTTGCAGCATTGTCTGCTGAATGATTGTAACCTTGTTACATAATTAATGAAGAAGCTAGTTCCAAAAAAAAGGAGAAGGAATTGGTTTGGATAGAAAGGGGAAGAACAGCAGAGACAGAGCAGATACGGCGGACGACGGCTTGAATTCGATTCAGAGTTCATACAAATTCAAAGTTGATCCCTCATGTCTTTCACGCTCTCCTTATAAATGGAGGCAACCGAACACATGTGCACGCAGACACGACACAGCTTAACGGGCCCATTTCTTTCTGGACAAATGCACATTGGGCCTCTTTACTCTCTTGCCCGGCCCAGTTGTAGAAGAGCCGCTAGCACATGCCTGAATGGATCCCTTGCGTGCCAAATCACAACAGAAAGCCCCAAATCCATGACCTAGCCACCAAATCGTCCCAAATCCCGATGTCCGAAACCCTAGCTTGCTGCCGATGGCTCGACGGTCTAAGAGGACATCCGCGCCTCCGGCCGTTGCTCCCTCGGGGGCTTAGCCCCTTCAACCATTGACCATCTCCTCCATGCCTAGACCTGGCGCCTAGTGTCCATTGCAGTCCGTGGCACCATCCTCTGCACCATGGTTCGCTGGTGTAACACCCTAAAAATTCCCTTTTCAATATAGTAATTAATTTGCTAGGTTTTGTGTGAGCATTCACAAAACTTAGGAAAATAAAAACCTTTTCAAAAATAAAAATCAACTAGGTTTAGTAACTTGTGTGTATGCATTTCATGCCGATGCATCATTTTATTGTTTGAGTGTTTTGTGTGCTAGCCCTAGAGCCCGGAAAACCCAACCCTAAACTCGGCCCGTTTTTGTTTCTCCTTTCTTTCTCTCCTGGTGTCCAAGAACCCGACCCAGACCTAGAACCTAGCCCAAAGCCCGTGGCTCATACCCTACCCAAACCCAAAATCCGGAACCCGAAACAAACCCTAACCCGGCCCAACCAGCTCGGCCCCATCTCTCTACCTCTTTCTTTTCTCCCTTGGGCCCAAATAGATCCAACCCAGGTCCAAAGCAGATCCATTCTCACCCCTTCCACCCACGCACACAGGGAGCCGCGCCTCCCTCCCCCTTAATCCCATCGCCCCTCTCTTTCTCCTTCGATGGAACCAGGAATTATCCCCTTCTTCTCCCTGCGTCGCGGAACCAGCAACCGTCGGACCTCCTTCTTTCCCCTCACGAGGGACAGAAGGCCGCCCCATCCCCTTCCCCACCGAGCCACCTGCACCCCTTCCTTTCCCCTTCCTCCACTCACCCCATCCTCTTAATTTCTGCTCAGTGGCCATTAAGGGAAGGAGAAGCTTGCCGTCACTGCCCTTTCAAATTCGTCCGGCCTAGTGCCTCTTCCTCCCCTATAAAATTCCAAGGCCAAGCACCTCTCCAATGCCTTGCCACTGCTATCAAACCCCACCACTAGAGAACTCCCTGTTACCTGTAATTGCTCGTCGGAGTGCTTCTTGGTAAGAATCGCCATGACCTTTTCATCCACTGTTTTGGCACCCATCTGACTGCCCCCTCCCTATCATCTCTTCCACAGGAACACCAAGAGGAATTGCGGGCGCCCAGAACAGCGACGCCATGCCCGCAGCCCGTTTCCCGTGCCCAGCAACATCCTGTGCCGCCCCCTCCGAAGCTCTTGGTCCCTGCTGTTTCGCTGCCCTAGGTGAGCATGAAGACATGTTTCCGTCGTCATTCTGTTGCTCCTGGTGCTGTTCGCCTGCGAAATGAAGCTTTGCAGCTCCGGTCCCATCACCGCCGGCGAGCAGGACGCCGCCGTCTTCTGTTTTTGGGTGCCGTTCTCTCGTCGAGAAGAACGGAACGCCGTCGCCCCCTGCACAGACCGAGAAGAACCCCACAGCCAGCCATCAACCATCCAACGGCTCAGATTAGAAGGAAGATACCCCTTCGGCCTTTTTTCTAATGAGACCCTGGAAAGACAGCAAATAAACCCGCCATCCCCATCCCTGTTTTGCGAAACTTTCTTGCTACCACCTGTTGACTAGGGTTAAGTACGATTAGGTCCTCGGTTCTCGCAGTATAGCCCCTGCGTCTTGTTTTTAGCGTAGTTTAATCGTCCTAGCTCCGATTAGAGTGATTTTCGCGTTGTTGTGATCGTAGAAATGCGTAGATTAGTTTTCTAATCTTTTTCGCTTCTATTTTTATTGTATGATGTACTGTTCTAATAGAATTATATTTATTTGCATGTACTGGCTTGTGATGGATGTATGCATGGTGATTGGAATGCGTGTATAGATTGTGAGCAGTTCGAGGCCGGCTACGATCAAGAATTCGAAGACCAAGATCAGCAACACTATTTTGAGGAAGGCAAGTATAACATGATTATTTCCTTGCAACCCAATAATTATTAATCACTTTATTCATACTTGCATGTGTCTAATTTGCTAAACCCTAGAGATGACTAGTCATGTTTATTACCATATTCCTTGTTTACCTTGGGTTCATGCATATGGGTAGATAAGTTAGTTGTGCTTAGCTTGCTTGCAACCGCTAATGATAGATGAATAAATGTTAATCTTGACTAATGATATACTTGGAACCTTATTAAAATATGCTTTTTAGCAACTTGGTTTAGGGAGCTTGAGCATGTGTTTGGATTGCTCTAAGCGTCTCTTCTTAAGGTCCCGTTCTTAAAGCGGCAACCCAGGAAACCCGTACAACCACAGGAGTCACATGGCTCTGGTCTTGACTAAGCAAACTGTACGGCTCTAGCTTGTCTAGTGGTTACCAAAAGGCGCAAGTGGGGCTGCCAGGTTTAAGTGTGGATCTCGGTCAGCTCTCGTTGGGGTTTGTGTGAAGGTTTTGTGTTATGTTTTGGCTGGAGTCTGGAGGGGTCCATGTGCCTGTCAGGAAACCATAGCGGCCACTAACTTGTTAGGGTGTCGGTTGAAAGGTCTCGTAGTGATGCCCTGTGCTCGTTTTGGGAGTGCATTGCCTATGGCAAAAGGGTGTCGCGACCGGTGGTGAAAGTGTACAACCTCTGCAGAGTGTAAAACTGTTATAACAGCCGTGCTCACGGTTAAGAGCGGCCTGGATCCTTTTCGAGCATTTCCTTGTTTTCTAAATTAATGGTTAATGATGATGTTGGTTACTTATAATATCTCACATGTATTTCTAATGTGGGTTACAACCGGGTCTGTCATATAATTGTTGTAATTCAGGTTAATTTTAAAATCAATCAACTAAAAATGCTAACTGTAGTTTAAACCTTGTCAAGCCTTTTGAGCCTCATTTAATCATGTTATGCTTGCTAAGTAAGATGGATTACTTACACTTGTTTTACTTCAACAAAATCCCGGATGGGTACTCAGATGAGCCGCCTGTGGATGCTTTTGTCTTCCCTGAGGAGTTCCCGGATTTCTAGGCTGTGTTCTCCCCCAGTCAGAGTCCCTGTGGAGATGTGTTGGAGTTAGATTGTATCAGGATTCCGCTACTTTGATAAACTCGATAATAATGTAATGCCTGTGATGTAATGACTTTATTTCTGTTTATGTATCGAGCACTGTTTTCTTCCTTTTGATTATCATTTCTGGAGCTATATGTGTATAAAGACTTCCTGGGTACACATATAGCAGCATTCGGACTTCCTTCGTAAATCCTGGTGTGACAGAATGGTATCAAAGCAGTGCTGACTGTAGGATGCGCAGCCTAGAGTAGAATGGTCGTTTAGAGTTTGTGCTCCTTGCTTATTTCATTTTGATTTAACCTTGCTTATTTTATTTATTGATTATACATACCTCATTTTGTTTATTTAATCTATTCTTGTTTTGCCTTATCATTAATTTATTAAAAATCTTTGCTTATACTTCTATCTTTATCTGTTGCAAAAATCTGACTCTCTCCTTTGTTTTCTTTTTATAGATGGCTCGCACTAGGAAGACTGCCCGTAAGAGCACCACTGGCCTACCTGTCCAGGCAGCACACCCAGCACCGGAGCCCCAGCAGGAGCCAGTACCTGTGGAACTAGTACTAGTGGAGCCAGTGCCTGAGGAGCCAGCACCAGTGGAGCCAGTGCCTGAAGAGCCAGCACTAGTGGAGCTAGTGCCTGAGAAGACAGCACCGGTGGAGCCAGTGCCCGTGGAGCCGGTACTGGAGGAGCCAGAGGAGGTAGAGCCTGAGGAGCTCATGGCTGTGGAGTAGGAGCACCCCGAGGATCACGCTGTGGAGGTCGAGGAGGTGCCGGAGCAGCAGGGTCAGGCAGCGGGAGGTGATGATGGCCATGGCAACCATGGCAATGATGAGGAGGACTTGTTCGATGACTTTGCTGCGGATCCTTTACTGAAGGTGGAGGACAGCGCAGGATGGACCATTATGAGGTTCGATGCTATGAATGTGAATGGCTTCTTCCACAAGAAGCTAGACGAGCTGCTGACTGACCGCTTTGGAGCGGAGGACGTGGCGGTGGAGTACCGCACTGAGCGGTGGACTCACTCTGAGTACAAGACCTTCTGGAAGGCTTCAGTGCAGATCTTGAGGAGTACTCAGGGTCAGATGGGAGCTCGTGTAGGATCCATCCACCGCTCTATCTCTGACAGGAGCTCCATGGAGGCAGCTATGGAGGATGCTGCACGTCGCGCTCTGTACGTCTACCACGACCACCACTACATGCAGATCCGCTTCGCTCCAGAGAAGTACTACCCTCGCTGCGCCAGTGGACAGACTGCCTGCCGGATCGCATCTACGGACTTCGAGACCAGCTCGAGGTTAGTGGCCACAGTGGAATTGGTAGCTAACCTCAACACAGAGTTGGATGCTGCACTGGATGAGATCACTGAGCTTCGTGAGGACCTTGCACAGTCCAGGGCCCAGGTGGCTGAGCTGAGGCAGCAGCAGGGAGAGCCAGCAGAGCCTGCACTAGAGTTTGTGGCTGAGTCTCCCCCGCGCAAGAGGGCACGCTACGGATCTCCCAGCTCCCGCACCACCATCGATGAGGATCTTTAGATGTTTTTCCCTATGATGTAATAAAACGACTTAGATGCGTTCTGAGTTTGTAATAAGTTGGTCATGTTTGAACAAGTGCTCTTGGATGTTTGAATAAATTGTCATTATGATTAATGCATGAGTTGGCTTTTTGTAATGATTGTGATGATTGTGGGTTCTATACTCACAAACATCTAGATATAGGTTTAAGTTAAGTGTGTAAATAGTTGGGTGGGTTTTTGTTCTGCACATCTATCATTTCTATACCTTTGTCAAGAATCAGATTATTGTTAACTTGGATGGTTGAATAACGGTATCATTAATGTCTGCAACAGATGGCTAGTGGCACAAGAGGAAACCAGAGGAACAACCAGCCCACTGTGGAGCAGTTGATTGCTCAACAAAATCAGATCATGCAGCAGATGGCCCAGACAATGGCTATGATGCAGCAGAATCAACAGCAACAACATGCACATCAACAAGCACACCAGCCACACCCTGCGCCTCCCAGAGATAAGTGTGGGGAATTCTTGAAGGGCTGTCCACCTACATTCTCTCATGCTAGCAATCCATTGCAAGCAGTGGATTGGCTGAAAGCTGTGGGCAGGCAGCTAGACATAGCCCAATGTGATGACAGAGAAAAAGTTCTCTATGGTTCTGGACAGCTTCAAGGGGCAGCTCTTGATTGGTGGGATGCATACCAATATGCTCACCCCAATCCTAATCAGATCACCTGGCTAGAATTCAGTGAAAGCTTCCGTGACCATCACGTGCAAGAAGGTCTGATGATTCTCAAGCGACAGGAGTTTCAGTCATTAAAGCAAGAATCCCTGACTGTCACGGCTTACCGTGACAAGTTTATTGAACTATCAAGATATGCTCCAGAAGAGGTGGCCACTGATAGAAAGAAACAGATGCTGTTTTTAATAGGGCTAAATGACGGCATTCAATATCAGCTTATGTTACATTTGGGAACTTCCAAGAGTTGGTAGACAAGGCTCTTATGCTTGAGCATAAGCGCAAAGAAATGGAGGAAAAGAAGAGGAAGTTCATGGGGCCAACAATCTGGAAGCAGCTCACCTCCTCGCTATAATCAGCCAATGGGGAATCAGCTTCGCTTCCAAAGCACTTCACAGCAAATGGGCCGTCCTCAATATCAACAGCGCCTCCAGAATCAGCAGCGTCCCCAGTATCAGCAGCAGCAGTACAAGCCTCAGAATCCACAGATGAGACTCCAAGCTCCACCTCTCACACAGGCTAATAAAATACCTGTAGCTCAATCTGGGAGAGTATGCTTTCACTGTGGTGAGCCAGGACATTATGCAAATAACTGTCCTAAGAAGATGGGTGGACAAAATTCCCAGCAGCAGCACCGCAATGGGAATCAGCAGCAGGCCCCAAGGAATGGAGGCCAACACAACTATGCTCGTGGGAAGGTTAACCACGTGAACGTGGAAGCTGCTCAAGATGCGACAGATGTGGTGATCGGTATGTTTCCAGTAAACTCAAATCCCGCATCAGTACTATTTGATTCTGGAGCATCGCATGCTTTTATATCTGCCCAGTTTGTAAAAAAGCACATGATGATTATGCAACCTATGCAAAAAGCAATGATAGTTAGTTCACCTGGAGGAGAACTAAAGGCAACCTTAATTTGTCCAAAGGTTAGCATAAAAATAAGGGGGTAGACTTTGTAGCCAATCCAATTATCTTGAACTCTACTGGCATTGATATTATCCTGGGAATGTCATGGCTAGCAAAGCATGATGGAGTCATTCAGTGTGCTAAAAGAGCAGTGCAATTGACAGCAAGTTCTGGAGAAAAAGTGGAATATCAGGCAACCATGACAGCTTCAGAAGTGTGTCATGCTAATCAAGCAAAGGAGGTGACCATGGAAGACATTAATGTGGTGAAGGAATTCCCCGATGTATTTCCTGCAGAGTTGCCAGGTATGCCACCAGAACACGAAGTTGAATTTCTTATTGATCTTAAACCTGGCACTGCACCTATAGCTAAGCGACCATATAGAATGGGTGTGAAAGAATTAGAAGAACTTAAGAAGCAACTAGATGAGCTACTTGAGAAGGGTTATATTCGACCTAGCTCTTCACCTTGGGGAGCACCGATATTATTTGTTGAGAAGAAAGATGGATCATAGAGAATGTGCATTGATTACCGGGCACTCAATGACTTAACCATAAAGAATAAATACCCACTGCCAAGGATCGATGATCTCTTCGATCAACTGAAGGGAGCATGTGTATTCTCAAAGATTGATCTTCGATCAGGATACCATCAGATGAGAATTCGTGCTTCTGATATTCTCAAGACAGCATTCATTACCCGATATGGTTTATATGAGTTCACAGTTATGTCATTCGGGTTAACTAATGCTCCTGCATACTTCATGTATCTAATGAACAAAATCTTCATGGATTATTTGGACAAGTTCGTGGCGGTATTCATTGACTACATTCTGATTTTCTCCAAGAATGAAGAAGAGCATAAGGAGCATCTTCGATTGGTATTACAGAGGCTCAGGGATCAACGATTATATGCCAAGTTCAGTAAATCTGAATTCTGGCTAAAGGAAGTAGCATTTTTGGGTCATGTTGTATCCAATGGAGGAGTGGCAATCGACCTAAAGAAAGTTAAGGATGTGCTGAGTTGGAATCCTCCAAAAGATGTCAGTGAAATTCGGAGCTTCCTTGGAATGGCCGGATATTATCGACGGTTCATTGAAGGGTTCTCCAAAATTGCTAAACCTATGACGTCCTTGTTGGAAAAGAATGCGAAGTTCGAATGGTCAGAAAAGTGTCAAGCCAGTTTTGAAGAGCTCAAGAAAAGATTAACCACTGCTCCAATATTGGTATTGCCGGATATAACCAAGAGTTTCTCTATATATTGTGACACATCTCGTCAAGGTTTGGGATGTGTACTTATGCAAGAAGGAAAAGTGGTAGCATATGCCTCCAGACAGTTAAGGAAGCATGAGTTAAATTATCCGACTCATGATCTTGAACTTGAAGCAGTGGTGCATGCTTTAAAAATCTGGAGACACTACTTGATTGGTCACAAATGTGACATCTATACTGACCACAAGAGTCTGAAGTATGTGTTCACACAGTTAGACTTGAATTTGAGGCAACGCCGATGGTTGGAATTAATCAAAGATTATGACCTGGATATTCACTATCATCCAGGAAAGGCGAATGTGGTGGCAGATGTTCTAAGCAGAAAAAGTCATGCAAATAGAATTGCCCAGTTACCAGAAGAACTCGGTAAAGAATTTGAATGATTGAATCTGGGATTTGCCGTTAGTACGGTGGAGATGGAAGTTGAACCAACACTAGAAAAGGAGACTAAAGAAGGGCAGCAAGAAGATAGGAAGATTCAAGAAATCATAGCTTTGATTATTCAAGGAAAAGCACCAGTATTTACCATGGATGAGCAAGGAACTATGTGGTTTCGTAAAAGAATATGTGTGCCTAATCTGAAGCATATAAGAGATGCTATACTAAGGGAAGCACACGATTCAGCTTACTCCATACACTCGGGAAGTACAAAAATGTATTTGGATATTAAAGAGATATACTGGTGGTATGGACTCAAGAGAGATGTTGCAACGTACGTCGCTTTATGTGACACATGTCAAAGAGTTAAAGCGAAACATCAGAGACCTGCCGGTTTACTCCAACCCTTGAAGATACCAGAATGGAAATGAGAAGAAGTCAGAATGGACTTTATAGTCGGTTTGCCCCGTACACAGAGAGGTTTTGACTCTATATGGGTAATTGTGGATCGACTAACAAAGGTGGCTCATTTTGTTCCCGTGAAGACCACCTACTCAGGTCCAAAGTTAGCAGAGCTATACATGGAACGAATAGTATGCTTACATGGAGTTCCAAAGAAGATAGTGTCAGATCGGGGATCACAGTTCACATCACAGTTCTGGCATAAACTTCATGAGTCAATGGATACAAAATTAAACTTCAGTTCAGCTTATCATCCACAGACTGATGAGCAAACTGAAAGGACGAATCAAATATTGGAAGATATGTTGAGGGCTTGTGCTTTGCAGTATGGGACAAGTTGGGATAAGAGTTTGCCATATGCGGAATTCTCTTATAACAACAGTTTCCAGAAGAGTCTACAAATGGCTCCATTTGAGGCACTATATGGCAGAAAATGCAGGACACCCTTGTTCTGGAATCAAACGGGAGAAAGCCAAGTGTTTGGCCCTGAAATTCTTAAAGAGGCTAAAAGACAGGTGCAAACAATTAGGCAGAATTTGAAAGTAGCACAATCCAGACAGAAGAGTTATGCGGATGTCAGACGCCGGGATCTTAGTTTTGAAATTGGCGACTATGTATATCTCAAGGTGTCACCTATGAGAGGAGTTCGCAGATTTAATGTGAAAGGCAAACTAGCTCCGAGATACATTGGACCATTCAAGGTGTTGGACAGGAAAGGTGAAGTGGCTTATCAATTGGAACTGCCAACTAGACTGTCCGGTGTACATGATGTGTTCCACATATCCCAACTAAAGAAATGTTTACGAGTGCTAGAAGAACAATTACCTCTGGAGGAACTCGATGTACAAGAGGATCTTACTTATAAAGAGTATCCTGTCAAGATACTAGAAGTGCAGAAAGAGTCACAAGAAGTAAGGTGATTCGGATGTGTAAGGTGCAGTGGAGCCGACACTCCGTGGATGAGGCAACTTGGGAAAGAGAAGAAGATTTAAAGGCAGAATATCCGCAGTTGTTTGAAGGCTCAACCGAATCTCGAGGACGAGATTCATTTTAAGGGGGGTAGGTTTGTAACACCCTAAAAATTCCCTTTTCAATATAGTAATTAATTTGCTAAGTTTTGTGTGAGCATTCACAAAACTTAGGAAAATAAAAACCTTTTCAGAAATTAAAATCAACTAGGTTATTAACTTGTGTGTATGCATTTCATGCCGATGCATCGTTTTATTGTTTGAGTGTTTTGTGTACTAGCCCTAGAGCCCGGAAAACCCAACCCTAAACTCGGCCCATTTTTGTTTCTCCTTTCTTTCTCTCCCGATGTCCGAGAACCCAACCCAGACCCAGAACC
This sequence comes from Alloteropsis semialata, assembly GCA_004135705.1. Taxonomy (NCBI): domain Eukaryota; kingdom Viridiplantae; phylum Streptophyta; class Magnoliopsida; order Poales; family Poaceae; genus Alloteropsis; species Alloteropsis semialata. The sequence continues at coordinate 43,869,843 of CM014276.1, read as the reverse complement.
TAGCCCAAAGCCCGTGGCTCATAACCTACCCAAACCCAAAATCCGAAACCCAAAACAAACCCTAACCCGGCCCAACCAGCTCGGCCCCATCTCTCTACCTCTTTCTTTTCTCCCTTGGGCCCAAACAGATCCAACCCAGGTCCAAAGCAGATCCATTCTCACCCCTTCCACCCACGCACACAGGGAGCCGCGCCCCCCATAATCCCGTCGCCCCTCTCTTTCTCCTTCGACGGAACCAGGAATCGTCCCCTTCTTCTCCCTGCGTCGTGAAACCAGCAACCGTCGGACCTCCTTCCTTCCCCTCACGAGAGACAGAAGGCCGCCCCATCCTCTTCCCCACCGAGCCACCAACACCCCTTCCTTTCCCCTTCCTCCACTCACCCCATCCTCTTAATTTCTGCTCAGTGGCCATTAAGGGAAGGAGAAGCTTGCCGTCACTGCCCTTTCAAATTCGTCCGGCCTAGTGCCTCTTCCTCCCCTATAAAATTCCAAGGCCAAGCACCTCTCCAATGCCTTGCCGCTGCAATCAAACCCCACACCAGAGAACTCCCTGTTACCTGTAATTGCTCGTCGGAGTGCTTCTTGGTAAGAATCGCCATGACCTTTTCATCCACTGTTTTGGCGCCCATCTGACTGCCCCCTCCCTATCATCTCTTCCACAGGAACACCAAGAGGAATTGCGGGCGCCCAGAACAGCGACGCCGTGCCCGCAGCCCGTTTCCCGTGCCCAGCAGCATCCTGCGCCGCCCCCTCCGAAGCTCTTGGTCCCTGCTGTTTTGCTGCCCTAGGTGAGCATGAAGACAAGTTTGCGTCGTCGTTCTGTTGCTCCTGGTGCTGTTCGCCTGCGAAATGAAGCTTCGCAGCTTCGGCCCCATCACCGCCGGTGAGCAGGACGCCGCCGTCTTCTGTTTCTGGGCGCCGTTCTCTCGTGGAGAAGAACGGAACGCCGTCGCCCCCTGCACAGACCGAGAAGAACCCCCACAGCCATCCATCAACCATCCAACGGCTCAGATTAGAAGGAAGATACCCCTTCTGCCTTTTTTCTAAAGAGACCCTGGAAAGACAGCAAATAAACCCGCCGTCCCCATCCCTGTTTTGCGAAACTTTCTTGCTACCACCTGCTGACTAGGGTTAATTACGATTAGGTCCTCGATTCTCGCAGTATAGCCCCTACGTCTTGTTTTTAGCGTAGTTTAATCGTCCTATATCCGATTAGAGTGATTTTCACGTTGTTGTGATCGTAGAAATGCGTAGATTAGTTTTCTAATCTTTTTCGCTTCTATTTTTATTGTATGATGAACTGTTCTAATAGAATTATATTTGTTTGCATGTACTGGCTTGTGATGGATGTATGTGTGGTGATTGGAATGCGTGTATAGATTGTGAGCAGTTTGAGGCCGGCTACGATCAAGAATTTGAAGACCAAGATCAGCAACACTATTTTGAGGAAGGCAAGTATAACATGATTATTTCCTTGCAACCCAATAATTATTAATCACTTTATTCATACTTGCATGTGTCTAATTTGCTAAACCCTAGAGATGACTAGTCTTGTTTATTACCATATTCCTTGTCTACCTTGGGTTCATGCATATGGGTAGATAAGTTAGTTGTGCTTAGCTTGCTTGCAACCGCTAATGATCGATGAATAAATGTTAATCTTGACTAATGATATACTTGGAACCTTATTAAAATATGCTTTTTAGCAACTTGGTTTAGGGAGCTTGAGCATGTGTTTGGATTGCTCTAAGCGTCTCTTCTTAAGGTCCCGTTCTTAAAGCGGCAACCCAGGAAAACCGTACAACCACATGAATCACATGGCTCTGGTCTTGACTAACAAACTGTACGGCTCTAGCTTGTCTAGTGGTTACCAAAAGGCGCAAGTGGGGCTGCCAGGTTTAAGTGTGGATCTCGGTCAGTTCTAGTTGGGGTTTGTGTGAAGGTTTTGTGTTATGTTTTGGCTGGAGTCTGGAGGGATCCATGCGCCTGTCAGGAAACCATAGCGGCCACTAACTTGTTAGAGTGTCGGTCGAAAGGTCTCGTAGTGATGCCCTGTGCTCGTTTTGGGAGTGCATTGCCTATGGCAAAAGGGTGTCGCGACCGGTGGTGAAAGTGTACAACCTCTGCAGAGTGTAAAACTGTTATAACAGTCGTGCTCACGGTTAAGAGCGGCCTGGATCCTTTTCGAGCGTTTCCTTGTTTTCTAAATTAATGGTTAATGATGATGTTGGTTACTTATAATATCTAACATGTTTTTCTAATGTGGGTTACAACCGGGGCTGTCATATAATTGTAGTAATTCAGGTTAATTTTAAAATCAATCAACTAAAAATGCTAACCACAGTTTAAACCTTGTCAAGCCTTTTGAGCCTCATTTAATCATGTTATGCTTGCTAAGTAAGATGGATTACTTACACTTGCTTTACTTCAACAAAATCCTGGATGGGTACTCAGATGAGCCGCCTGTGGATGCTTTTGTCTTCCCCGAGGAGTTCCCGGATTTCTAGGCTGTGTTCTCCCCCAGTCAGAGTCTCTGTGGAGATGTGTTGGAGTTAGATTGTATCAGGCTTCCGCTACTTTGATAAACTTGATAATAATGTAATGCCTGTGATGTAATGACTTTATTTTTGTTTATGTATCGAGCACTGTTTTCTTCCTTTTGATTATCATTTCTGGAGCTATATGTGTGTAGAGACTTCCTAGGTACACATATAGTAGCATTCGGATTTCCTTCATAAATCCGGGTGTGACAGCTGGGCTCCAGCACCCGGCTATGGCAGGCTCGTCGGCTCAAGGCCCTTGTGGGCACCTGCCGGCCATGGATCCTCTGCAAATCTTGCACCCACGGCTGATACTCTTGATGACTCTGATCCACAAGCATGGTATGCGTTCTCTGTTATCTCAGTTGATTAATCATGATGTGTGTCCCTTTCTTTATGTACTGAAGCATGGCAGTTTGTTTCTATTGAAGAGGGCTAGTTCCTAAGGTAGATGGCGCAGAGACAATTTTACAATGAAACGTACTAGTTCCTCTAGTTTTAGTTATTTGTGAGGATTATTTGCTACATAGATCGTATTAGTCTTATTTTTTTTATTTGCAAGTATGCAAGGGGATACAGTTAGATGCTCTGCTCATATATGTTTTTTTCCAGCAAAGTAATAGCTAATTTCTTTATTTTGTGATGCTCCATATTTAATTACACAGCATTTTTTTGTTTACTAAGATATGAATAATTAGTGCAATGCTCTGTTTTGATAGTTCTTGGAGGCAAATTTAATTACACAGTAATACTGCATGCTTAACAAGTACATACGTTTACCTTTGTTTCACTTCATCAATATAGAGACTCAAGGATGATGCAAACGGGTTGGCTTATCCTAACTACTGAAGTTCAAACCATGGCTTTATGCCTTTATCGTCGTTTAGATTACTTTTGGTTAATGTTTTATGAAGACTCTTGTAATGCTTAGTTTGTTTGGGTAAATCTTGGTATGTGTATATCCCATATGGTATGAATGGCCACAAAGATGTAGACCACAGCTGATGGTATGCACATACAAGTATTAAATATTATCATTTTCGGGCAGCTAACCTCGCAGCCTACGTAATAGCCAACCTACTATATGAGCTGGCTATGTGGTGAGCTTTACATGACACGGCAACAATGGGCTAAGTTATTAGCCTTGCTCTAAGGGCCTGCTTGGATGCCAGCCACCACATGTCACGCCACGCTCACCACGGCGCCTAAGTTGCGGCGGCAAAAACCGGCGCCTAAGCTGCGGCGAGAAAACTGCTGCTTCTTCACATGAAAAGCTGTGGCAGGCAAACTTTAGGAACCAACCAAGCAGCAACCTTTTTCAGGTGGCCCGTCTAACTTTTGCCGTGGCGAGTTATGGTCGGCGTCCAAGCAGACCCTACTAGTAGGCTGTCTCCAATGACCAAGATCCAAAATATAAGACTCATTCGTCCTTTAGGTAGCACTGTAGGCAAAAGATTCGATATCCATTAAAGGTCTTCTTCAACAACAAGACACAAAAGAAAACTCTTTCTGCAAATAGATCCTCAGGGGAGAGGATATTCAGATTTGTTGACCCAAAATAGGTCTTCCATATGGGTATCTGTTGGAGAATATGAGCCTCCTATTGGATAACCTATTAGACTCTCTCTAACAATGAAATCCAAAATACAAGATTCATTCTACATTTGCATAGCGCTATAAGCAAAGCCTTCAATATCCGTTTTTGGTCTTCTTCAACAATAAGACTCAAAAGGGAACTCTTTCTGCAAATGGATTTTCAGGAGAGAGGATACTCAGATTTGAGTTGTGACTCTCCTGTCACCCAAAATGAGTCTCCTGTATAGGTATTCTGTTATAGACTAAAACAATACTGTTGGAGACCTATTTTGGGTTTGGATGCCCATATGGGTCAACTGTTGGAGATGACCTTATGGGTTTGGGTTTTCAAATGAGTCTCCTCTTGGAGACAGCCTGAGCATAGCCTCTGTAAAATAAGATGACTATCTAATAATAGCAAAATTGTGATAAAAACGGGATCCAACGGCCTCCAAAATCCTCTCCTCGCGGTCCAGCTTGGTATCTGGCCCCCTCCGCTAGCTTTCTTTGCCGAGCAGGCGCGGCTCGCCATCCACCACCCGGGTCCCTCCTCCCACCCGCCCGGCCCGCAGCTCGCCGATGCCCGTCGCCGGACCACCCGCACCCTGCCGTGACGGACGAGCAGCGCCACGTTGTGGCTACCGCTGTCAAGCGCGCCTTCCGCTCGCCCTCCTCTAAGGATGACGCCACCTCGCCCGCCAGGAAGGCCTCGCGCGTCCGCGAGGACGACGCCGCCGCCGCCGCCGCCGACCAAGGCAAGCGGGAGCGCCGGAGATGGCAGTTGCGCCGCTCCTCCTCCACGTCCCCGTCCCCGGCACGTCGATCCCGAAGGCGGCGCAGATGTTGTCGAAGGTGAACCTCAGCAGCACGTCCTGCAGGTCCACGGCGTCCCCGCGCGCGCTCAGCACCTCCAGCAGCGGGACCAGCTTGCCGCGCATGAGGTGCTCGATGGTGCCCGCGGAGAACTCGAGGAACCGCGCCGAGTGCATCTCCGAAGTGGCGGCACGCCGTTGCGCGCGCCAGGCATCACCGTCGGCGTTGAAGATGCCGTTGCCGAGCAGCTCCACAGAGCGCTCCCGGTAGTAGGGCCCCTTTGGGTATAGAGATGGGCGTGGTTGAACCACGTGCGAACCGCAATCGATTCTAGATCCATTTAATGTATATAGGTGCACCAATCTAACCATATTATTAATCAGTAATGATCCGGTGGTGCTACACTGACATCGCGGATCGACCCAATGTACGTTTGTTGCTGGTTGCTTATGGCTTGCTTAATTAATAACTGCTACTGAGACTCAGAGAGCTGGCCGGGCAGACAGCCAGAGCGGCGGCACAACATGTTCTTTTCTTAATTTCATTTTTTGAAAATGGTCGACGTATTTTTCGCTGTGAGAATAGAGAACGGAAAATTTGTTTTTGTCGTATATCTGAAATTCTCCCGAGAGTCGCAGACGCCCCAGACGCCGGCATCACTTGTATGGATGAAACAGGATTGCGCAGATGCAGATCCAACAGCAGCTAAAATGCGGTTGACGTGGTCCTATCGGCTGCTCGGGAAATTCCCAGGATTTCGTCATCAAGAGATATACATGTTGGTCACCCGCAGCGAAGTGCTTGTACCAATGGCATAGAAATTTGCTGAAGATTATACATTGACACTGCTCGCTGGACCGAATAAGTAGAAACTACAAAAACTAACTTACTACAATAGTTTATAATCCAAATTTACCACACCTAAGTTTAGAGCCATAATGTTGTTGGTCTCTTAGACCGACTCGTTACAACGACGAGTTATCAGCTTAGTCCAGAAGGCAACATCGACCAAGTTACTTTCACTGAGATTAAACCAAGAGCGGTCTTTATTTTTTGAGTATCATGCCCATGGGTTTCCGCCTTGAAGGAACAAAAATGTTGGTCCGAATTGGATGACGCTGCACCTATTTTGAATGTCAAATCTAGCGAAGAATTCTTCCGTACAGCAACCACAGACCTCTTTAAGCCACATGCCTTGGTGATGACACCATCAAAGAGCCATATTCCCTCATGCAACCCACTAGTTAAACAACTGAGTGACAAATCAAAACTGCTTTGCACTTCCGATATGAGGACCTCTACAGTTGCTTCAACTGCACAATGAAGACGTGAAAATGTCATGTCAATTGCGCCATAATCTCCAGGGATGTGAATTGTAAATGGCTGATTCCATATGCCTGCAGGGCCTATCATTGATGCACCATCGATCAGCTGTAGGTCGTCTTTTTCTTCTTTCCCTATCCTGATCCTCATGTCAAATTCGATCAGAGCAAAGTCCATCAAGTCTATCCCTCGCTTAGGGCCAGTCATATTGATGAGAGAACCCTACAAATTATTATAATTAGTTGTTCTTCATATAAAAAGTAAGAAATATCTAAAGCTAGATGCTTCCCAACAGATAATCTAAATCTGTCACGTATCAAACAAAATGGTTACAAAGTGCATAATGGTGATAGAGAGGGGAAACAGGACCTGCTATTCATTTGATTTTGTTTTTAAACCCGAATAAACATAACCCAATGCAAAATGAGAAGAGAAGACTTATGTAGTGATGATGGGATCACTAATGCCATCTTCATATGAGCCTATAAACAAAACAAAATCAGTTGGTGTAGCGAGTGTACTAAGCAGCAACCTATAGTCAAAAACTATTCAATATAATTTTTTTTTTGGAATACATGTTACTACTGTAGTTTCATGGTTCAGATATGTTCTCCTAGTTCCATAATATAGTGTTCCCTCCTATCCATCAGCGTAAGGTGTGCCTTGGACGGATCAAGTCTTCAAGAGTGGATTTTGCCTGTGATTTTCCTAACAATATATTCCTGATTCCTATGAAACCAACACCATCATACAAATAATTCGAGTATCAATCTAATGATGCAACTTCTGTAAACTAAACATACATATAATTCGCCTAATTTTTGCCAAAACTTGTAACAGACTGACTTTTCAAAAATACTTGGCAACTTTGACCAATGCACGGCTACCGAGGTGATCTACATTTCTTGTATGAAATGACCAAAATGCCTATGGAACAGCAACAAACTAATCTTATTTCTAATTATTAAGGAAATCAAGAGTGTGTTTCATGTATACTAAATAATTCGAGAGCACAGTTAATACATCATTCAAAATGTATCCCAACTTACTTTAAAGATGTACAGTATATTGGTAGTTAGTATGCAAGTGAGAGTATGTAGTGATCCAATTTCATATGTTTTACGCATGTGAGAAGTTTAGCCTTATATTATGAAATGAATAATGCAATAGGTGCACATAATTCTTGGAAAAATGTAGAGAAGTATGAATGCGCACCTGCTCCACAGCAATGGGATCATCCCTGCTAAAATTGACAACATAATTAAGCAATGGATCCAGATCATCCCGTACTGCTATGTATCCATACAAGTCTACCAAACTACAATCCATCGGTAATTTAGCCAACTTTAATGATAAAATTTGCAGCATACGACGAGGAAAATGTTTCATGCAAGTTCCATTGCGAATGGTAGAATTTGTGGGATTTGAAAACGCCATTGCCTCCAAACGGGCTTCATAAAGAAAGTCATGATGTAAGTTTGTAACTGTGAATTAATGCAGTAAACAGATAATTGACATTCAAAAAGTACATATGCTATTTGAGTATAACATGGCCTTATTGGATTTTTTTCAATTTTGTGTACAAAATAGAAACAATCTATTTTCTTTTTACTAGGAATTGGCAATAGGATTATTCCACATAAAAGTATCTAGTGAATGTGCTAACACTAATGGCCCTCCTGTTAACCCGCCTTTTGTATGACAGTAAGGCAGGTAGGCACATAAGGTCAACGAAAAGGCAACTTCTTGAGGTACAGGCAAAGCAAGATGTCTAAACATGGTATCAAACTACACTGAGCAATTGCAGCAAACTAATCCATAACTAGAAGGGGTGTAACTTAAAAAAGATGGTATTAACCCTACAAAGCAGTGTTACCCGGACACCCGTATCCTAAATTTTTTGCCGAGTCGGATACCCCGCACCCGTGTCGGATTCCGACACCCGTATCGGATTCCAAGTGTTATTTGCGGTGTCTCCAAAAATTCTACCGAATCGGATACCCGCACCTGAGTCGGACACCGACACCCGCACCGGTGTCCATGTAACACTACTACAAAGCCAAGGAAGAGAGAAGCTAAAGAGATGCTTTTAGACCAACAGGGTGAGGAGGAATCAAGAAAAGCGAATTCAAATTCATTACCATCCTTATAAACTATAAAATTTAACTTCTGGATGCTTTTTTCCCTTGTCACAGCTAAGGCTTCCTGTGTGTAAATTCAAATTCATCACACAAACTATGGTTTTAAAGGCCGTAAGTTGACCCATTCTCGCTGTGTGCCTTATCGCCTAGGCGCCAAGGCGGAGCTGTTCTCCAAGGCGAACTGGGTCCGCCTGGACGCCAAAGCGACGCCTTTGAAACACTGACACAAACTACAACCAAGCAACTCAGAGCAGCAGAAAAGCAATTCCTCTACATTTGACTTTCACATTCAACATGAGGTCAGAAGCAATTGATGTTCCACACACAACAGCAAGAAAGAAGGTCAAGGTCGACAATTACCAATACAAATTGTTATCAATCAGTGAGGCAATGTCTCCTTTTGTACAGGTAATACTTCTGTGTAGAGGCAAGAAAAAAAGTAATAATTTTGCTAGCTAAGTGGTATAGATTTTGGAAAGTGGCAATCCAGTCCTCATGTTAAACAGGGGCATTGGAAGGTTTGGTCAGCCCCTTCCACACCTAGTAGGCATTTAGGTTATTAGTGACTTGTATTATCAGCGGTTTGTGGCTGCACTCATGGAGACTTTAAACCTAATGTCATAGCAGTGCGAATATATTTATATTTTTATCTACACTTATACATTTTCCTGTGTACTCTGCCGCTCATGTACATGCTCAAAGGCTGTGTCATGCCACCTATTGCTGCATGATTTGATATGGAAGCGAATTTCAGGGAGAAAGCACCAATTTATTCAGATCCACATGGGCATTTAGGCATTTATGTAATTACATACTATGGAATAAGGTCCTAGCACATCTCAATATCTCATCAAAACTCTACATGCCACATCAGCCTCTCCTATAAGGTAACAGTGCAGGTTGCTATTTGTTGCAAACAGTGACAGTTGAAGAGCCAGAAAAAGTAAAGTGCAAGGTTAGGGGTGGAAGTGCTACTATCGCCCCAAGTGTAAGGACCTCTGGTGCGAGTATCTCATAAGTAAAAGAGTGCAAGGCGAGAAAGGTTTGCGGGATGTTGCATGTCGCACACGGCTGGCAGTGCTGCAGAGTTCTCTATGATCACAATAAAATTGGTGCAGCTGTACAATATCGAAAGAGATACACTATGTTTAAGGAAGTAAATCATATCTGTAATAACAAAAGAAAATAAATTAGGAAAAGTGATATTGATCACTTACTCTCATTATGATCCGCAATACAATAACACTTCTTCCACCATGTATCCATGCGGTATATGGAACCATCACGGTGTCTACTTTTTGCAAGTATATTATTCACCGTATATCCTTCATCTTCACTAACTTCTTTATCAATACTGGCAACAATTCCCCCCTTGTGATCTTCCGTTTCGCTCCTTTGGTCCTCTTGATCACAGCCAGTGTGCTTCACAATTTCCCCCATTGTATCATGTTTAACATATATAACCTCTGAGGCGTCTTTATCACTTATTATCTCATCTTCAGCTGTAACCTCTGAGACTATACCAGTGGTGTTCATGTGCTTGTTGCTCTGACATATAATAATAGTGTTCGCAGAAAAGAAGGACTCCCCCATGTGGTTTACGAGATTCATCACCTTTTCCTCGACTGATGGTGGCCGTGTTCTGAGGTTCACGAGGAAATCTATCATTAAAGAGAATAAAAGGCCAATATCAGCAGTTGACATAAATAAGAGGTATCATCAGTGTGATTGAAGTCGTAATGTAACATTATCTAAGCCTGAAATCGCTTTGTATTTTTTATCTGTTTTGGGAGTCATAAGGGATTAGCTCAATGAAATCTTTTTTAGAGGCACTACGGCGGTCGATGCGGCAGCCTGAACTAAAAGAATAAGTGTTTTCCTCACCCATCTGACTTCGAAAACCAACAATAGCAAGGGTAAATCCAAACCTGACAATCTAAATCCAAAAGCCAAATCCAAAAGGTAAAATAAGAGGCACAAACTATCAGAACAAGAAAACACGTATTTCCCCCATTTGCCTTCAAAAAATCATGAAGGATAAATAAAAATCCAAAGTTGCCACAATCCAGATCCAAAACTACAGCAACCAAGAAAAGGCGCAAACTTTGAATCAGGACGAGAAAAACACACCGGGACACACGACGGACAGGTAGATTGGGAAACACCATGTGTGGGGAAACTCGTCGCCCATGCGCTGGTAGCCACCAGCGAGACGTTGCAGATGCCATGAAAGAGAGGAGAGGTCGCGTGGGGAAGGAGAAGCGGTGCATCGGGGCAGACTGGTGGAGGATTTGCGTCTGGGCGCGCCGCCGCCCACGGCGGGGGGGAATAGGGGTGGGGTGGGGGCGGGGCGATGGCTGTCTGCTCAGGGGGCAGGGGCGCGGGCGGCGCCGGGAGCAACTCCGCCTCGCGCACGGCCCCGGGGGCGGGGGCAGGGGCGGGCGAGGATGGGGTGCGGGCGGGCGCGGGAACAGCCGGCGGGGAGGAGAGGCGGGCGCGCGAGGATGGAGAGGGACGGGGCCGCCGGAGAGGGAGAGGATGAGGAGCAGAGAGGAGAGGAAGATGGCGGAGACGGTCCGGTGAGATATAAAACGGAGGAGGGAGGGGATGACGTGTGGGTCCCCGTGTCAGTGTGTATGGAGCGTGAAACGGAGAGTCTGTTTGGAGCGAGGAACTCAGTATGAAGAATAATTTTTTTGACAACTCAGATAGAGAGTCGAATAGAGAGTCAAAAATGGAGAAGTTGTTGGAGATGCTCTTACGTGCACGGATATCGGAAAAAGTCTATGTAACCCCTGATGAAGTACAAAACCGAATGTTTAATCCTCTCAACTGTACAATACCGTTCAGACAATCTCCTGGAGCGGCTTTACAGGTGGTTTTTGCCACTTGACGGCTGACGTGGACGGTGACGTGACAACAATGTCTACATAACCCCCTTCCCACAAACTATTGAATGAGGAATACTTCACCCCTTGAACTATAAAATCGGATGTTTAAACAAGGATGGGGAGATAGCATTGGCCGTTGAAGCTTGAACTGGCTGGACTCAAATTCCACCTTGTCACCGTACTCGCCACTCAACTCTTTGTTAATTGTGTCCACTCAAGAGTCATGCTTTATCTGCCCCTCTGACCTCGCTCCTATGCCAAGGTGCCACAGCCTAGAGATGGCCAACCTGAGGTCACGTGATACTTCGCCATGGAGAAAGAGAGAGAGGGAGAAAATGTATTTGACATGTGGGTCATTGCCACATCATCATCATCATGTTTGTCGCCATGGGCCAAAAATCATTTCTAAAATTCCTTTAGGGGGTTATTTAAGTGATATTATATACTTAGGGCCACTTTGGGAGCCCAAATCCAGGCCGCGGGATCCCGGCCTTTTCCCCGGGCTGGGCTCCCCGCGCGGATTTGTGGCCCGAGCGAATTTTTTGGACCATTTGGCAGCCCACCGCGAGGCACCGCGACCCTATCCTCCCCTTTCTCCCGAGGCGACGCTCCCCCACCTCGACCCATCGGGCGCACCTCCCCCGTCTCGCACGCGACGGGAGGTCGGGGAGCGGGCTCCCCCGTCTCGCACGCGACGGGAGGTCGGGGCGCTCGCGAGTCCAGACGCTTCGCCGCCGTTCCCCTCCCCTCCCCTCCCGATCCTGGCGCCGCCGCTACCCCTCCCGCTCTTGGCCCCGCAACTCTGCTTCTCCATCCCAGCGCCGATGCCCTTCCACCTCCGCCTCCGCGTCCCCTTCGAACTGCGCCGATGCCCTTCGACCTCCGCGTCCGCTTCGATCTGCACCGACGCCGTTCCACCTCCGCCTCCGCGTCCGCTTCCGCAGGCCACAGGTGAGTCCGCCCACTCCCCCATCTACCTTGGTTGCTAGGGTTTCTTCTCTCCGCTCCTCACATCGTTCTTGTAGATCTTGAGAAGAGCTGCATTGAAGCACCCAGAGGAGAAGCTGCATTCCCTTCCGTCTCCCCCTGCTCGGCGGCCGCCGCTCCCCCTTGTCTTCCTCGTCGGCATCACTGTGATGTGCTCTGCTTCCTCCTCTCGCTTTGCTGCCTGATGTCTACATCTTGTGATTGTAGCATGTTAAGATCGTGGTTACTGGTTCCTGACTGGAGGGTGCTTCACCGATGCCAGGTTCTGAGTTCATCAAATGCTAATTTAAATTTTCTGAGGGAGATGCTTTTTTTTTGATATGGGAAAAATTTCGAGAAAGCGTACTCTTTCTTTTTTAAAAATAAAACTAGCAAGAGTAATGGTATGGACAGCAACAAGTGGGCATTTGCAACATCTTAAAAGCCAAGTGGAGGACAAAGGGTAGCCATACCATTGAATAAGTGAGAACCTGGCCATGCATACACACGGAGTAGAATGAGAGGGACACCATTCAAACTGTAAGCTGCTATCTAGAGCATGGCATGATAGATGCTCAAAAAAAAAAAAGAGCATGACGACATGATATGGGTGCTTCAAGCGTGGTGGTGTAGGGAAAAAAAAGCTCATCCATTTCTTGAAAACTGTGTTGGCTGTTCTCCATTGCTATAGGCTTGGGAGGAATCAGGGATATGTGCATCACCGCATTTGGTTAGCGCTCCACAGCAGTGTGACTCAGGTCTGTGCACGGCAGCTTCAGCTCAGTGTAGCACTGATCTTGCAGTGAATAATTTTGCTTCCTAGTGTGTCTATATTAGTGAAACGTACCCTGCTTGCGTTGGTCTAGCTACTTTGTGAAGAATTTCCATTGCTGTCTCTGCATACTTCCTGGTACTGTGAATAATTTTGTTGCCACGTGTTCATACTTCATCTGTTTTGCTTCCTAGTGTGTCTATAATTTTTTTTTTGAACAAAGGTGTGTCTATAATTTTGTTGTAAGTTAATTCGGTTTTATCATCTGAAATCTGATAGCTTTTCACTGTTTTTTATGATGTAGTGCAGACTATATTGATCCAAAAGTGCAGACCACTTCAATATTTGCTTCTATCCTGAAATCATAACTCAGTCATACTTCATTATTCAGGTACGCATATTTACTTATATTCTAAGATTTGGTGCAATGTTTTTTTATTGCTGGTGATGAAAACATAGTCATATTTATAGCAGCAGTTTGTTGTTCAGGTCATCTCTTGCAGTATCTGTAGTTTTTGGATATACACTAGATAATGGACTCTTGGGAGGAGGCAGTTAGGCAATTCATGTTAGAGGAGGAAGAAGAGGACGATGAACTATTTCTAGTTATGGTCCCTGCTCTTTAGTTATGTCTATATGATGAGAAAAAGCCAGAGCACACCTCATCTCTAACCGGTGCAATGAAAGTCAGAGAAATCTTAGAAGGCCATGAAAATTGGTGCAAAGTAGAGTTTAGGATGGAGCCTGAGATATTTAGAGCTACAGCCCATTTTTTTAGAGTGGAAAATCTACTGCATGATACCCGCAGAGTTAAAATTGAGGAGCAGTTGGCAATGTTTATGTTTATGCTCTCTCACAATGCTAGCACCGATAGGTTGAAGAAGGAGTTCCAACATAGTGGTGAGACAATACATAGGAAAATAACTGAGGTCTTCGATATAATTCTAGCACTTACTCATAGATTTGTGAAGCTTCCAAATGTGAACCAAACCCACATGAAGATTGCATCAGATACCCTATATATGTGTTTCTTCCAGAACTGCATTGGTGCCATTGATGGAACACATATCCCTATCACCATTGCACAAGATAAGGCCCCTCCTTACAGAAATAGGAAAGGAACGTTATCACAGAATGTGATGTGCGCTTGCGACTTTGATCTGAACTTCACTTTCATCTCTTGTGGGTGGGAAGGATCTGCATCTGATGCTGGAGTCCTACGCTCTGCTCGTATGAGGGGGTTTGAAGTTCCGGTGGGGAAATTTTATCTTGTAGATGGTGGATACGCAAATACACCCTCTTTCATTGCTCCATACCGAGGAGTTAGGTACCACCTCAGCGAGTTTAGGAGGCATGGTGGGTATGCAAACTATAAAGAACTGTTTAACCATCGGCATGCACAACTTCGTAATCATATAGAAAGGGCCATTGGGGTGCTAAAAAAAGCGGTTTCCAATTCTAAAAGTGGGGACATTTCATCCAATCGAGAATCAGATTAAAATTCCAGCAGCAGCGGCGGTGTTTCACAATATAATCAGAGGACAAAATGGTGATGAAGGGTGGCTAGATCACCAACCAAATAATATCAACCCATCTGATTACATAGAATTGCCAGAGGGGGATAGTAATTACCCAAGTGAATTGGAGTCGGTTGATGGAAGCACCCGACGTGACCAAATTGCTCAGCAGATGTGGGCTGCCTACAATAATTAGGTAACTAACCTAGTGATTGCTCATTTGCAACTACCTATATTTGTATCATTTTTTGATTTCTCATTTGCAACACCTATCTATATTTCAATGTTTACAAACCTAGTGATATATTTGCAGCTATGTCAACACCAAGGGCAACATGGAGTTACACCTACCAGAAAGGGCTTGTTGGTATACGGATAGAGCTATCCAAGGTTGCAATGATGAAGGGACAAAATGGCTGGACAGCTGAGGGATGGAGAAGTATTACAAATAACTTCAAGGAGATGTTCCCAGAGGCAAATTTCAGTAAACAACAGATTCAAGAAAAAGAAAAAGAACTTAAAGGAAACTACAAGATAATATGCCAAGCAAGAAAAAGTGGAGGTAGATGGAATGAAGCAATGGGCATGATAATTGCTGAACCAAAAATTTGGGAAAAAAACTAATCTTGGTAGGTTCTCTCTATCCAAACAGCAAGTATTGTATGTTTTTGTTCAATTCTGATTATATGTTTTTGTTGCATTCTACAGGACAATGCTAAAGTCGCTAAGTTCCAAAAGAAGGCATTTCCACTCTTTAGCAAATTGGTGTTGTTACATGAAGGTAATAGCTTTTGTTATTAATAATGTACTATGTAAATTTTCTAACAGTGGATCTAGGACAATACACATGTAAAATGCCGGTTTTTGCTTGTGCTACTCTGATGGATCCTTTTCTAAAACTTTGACATGCTTTATTTTTGTTTAATAGGAAGCATTGCCATGGGAGATCTGTGTTTTACATCAACTGAGCCTCCATCTCAAAGAACCGAGCCTCCACCTCAAAGAACCGAGCCTCCACCTCAAAGAACCGAGCTACATTTGGAGCCTCGGCCACAAAGAAGCAATTCTGATCAAAGTACACAAGCACACCATGGCATGGGTTCCATGGGCCGAAATCCATTCAGTTCTGGGCTTGGTGGTATAGAAAGCCCTGAAGTTGAATCGGCTCCATTCAACCACAATTCAGAGGAGCGAGATGGTGGTAATGGAAGGAAAAGAAAACAAAGTCAGATAGCAGCAAAGCTGGGGGATTACATTGAGATTAGAGAGAGTCATATAAAAAAAACTATGGAAAAGCTGGATGAGAAGAAGAGAAGCGAAGATGCTTATTCTGTTGAGAAATGTATTGATATGGTGGACAAAATGGAAGACCTCACTGATGAGCAAAAGGCAGATGCAAATGAGCTATTCCAATCTGAGATGAATAGACAAATCTTTGTGAAGACTAAAAATCCAAACGTCCGGCTTATTTGTTGAAGAAAAAGATTTCTCAGGTATTCAGCTCAACCAAAAGCTCTAATTTAGATTCTGTTTATTGATGACTGCTTTGAATGTGGTTCTGAACTATGTGTTAAGTTATTTGCTGCCTTACTACATCATCCTCCAGTTTTTCCCTCTGTGTGGTGAAGCAACAAGTTCTGTCATTCTGTGTTAAGGCATTTGTGTGTGTTGCTTGCTACTTTTATGCTAGAGATAGTTCAATAGCTGTTTTCAATTTTGGCAATTCTGACCAGACTGGTAAAAGTTACATAGATGCCAAATTTTCAGTCATTAATGTTCTTAATGTCTATGTGTGTGGGTTTATGTCCCAAATGTTCTTAATTTTTGGTTTGCTATGGCCTGCTGCCATGCGCCTTCCGTGTTGTCATTTAGCTCCATGCTCATATGCCTAGATTATTATGTTTCTTGGCGATTCATCATAAAGCTGTTCATAGGGAGAACTAATGTCTGATTGTTGATCAAATGTCATTGCAGATGTCTGCTTGAGCAATGTGGGGTCTTACCGTTCCAGCTTTCTTTTGCGCAACTGTTGATGGTCCATAGACACGCCAATTGTGAACTGCAAGTGCACGGATCATCCTAGCTTTTCTCTTAGAGTATTCATCCAAGGTTTATCAATCCGTGGATCGACAATGAACTATCTAGGGTTTCCCATCTAATCTAACGGATCTAATCCTAGCATGAAGCGTTGATTGCATATAAAGGATAAAACCTACTAAAAGATATGAGTGGTGTGTAGGTTGATCGCACCCAAGAACATAGGCAAAGATAGAGCAACCAAAGGATAAACGGGCCCATCGTCTTCTAGTTGTGTAGTTCTAGCAAATAAGAGTAGCGCATCATGCATCTTATCTAAAGCCGTCTTTAAACTCTTACCTCCGGTCAACCTCCCGAGAACGCCACCTTACACGGGATCACACCCTGTCACGATGCTCCCTATCGGCGTGGTTAGTTTACAAGGGCACATTCACAAGTGAACGTGTCTAGATATCATGAAGGGTCGACATACTAGATCTATCGCCACGATTACATAAAGCATGCTATATAGTCTAACCTAGGATTAGACTAAGGAACAATCATATTCATGATAAGTAGAAAGCATAAAAGGAGGCATCAAGTCGCTAAGAGATCGGATGAGATGAGGAATATTACTCATATAATAGATGTGTTTGGATCATCACCACCGAATACATACCATTGATGACTCCAACTTGCTCATGAACTCCACCATGGCACAACCACGCAGGGAGGCCATGGTGGCTAGGGTAGGCCTAAGCCATCCCTAGACAACTTCGAGGACTTGCGGAGGCCGTCGTCTCCTTTTGGTGTATGTCCTAGGTTTCACCGAGTTCTGGTGGATGGATCCGCCTCCCTTCGTGTACAGGGACTATAAATAGTCCGAGGAGTCCGTGGTTCAAAGGGGAGGTTGAACCGACGTAAAAACACCCTAGGCCAGCCGGCCTAGGGCCCTTGGGCCGGCCGGCCTAGGCCTGTTTTGGCTCGGCTCAGTCTCATCTTTCGCATGCAAGTTTCTCTCGACGATTCTTGTCCATGTATGCATGATGTCCTATATGGAAGTTGCCCCAAAAACGTTGGTTTGGGCCTCCTTTGCTTGGCTTGATTCCGTCGGGTTTGGTGTTCTTTTGGACTTGAATATAAATGCCCCAAATTGGGTCATTTTCCTGCAAAACCACGATATGCTCCAAAATACAACACACATATAAAAATGGGGTTATTTCACGTGCCAAGTGGCGGGTTAGTATATGAATTAGTCCAAAACCACCACTTAAATGGCACTGAAAGTGTACGTATAACGAGCGTCAACATTCCCCTATGCTTAAACCTTGCTCGTCCTCGAGTAAGTCCAAGATCTTTGCTTAACAAGAAAATCAGCATTGCCCTTCAATGTTTTCCCTGTACTTAGTCATACACAACAAGACACATTGCTCTCAAGTGTTTGGCATTTAAAGTTCTAGTTGTGACCGGCTACTTTTCATTATGGAAGATAGACTAGCAATAAAGAATAAGCCACAATAATAATAAATGCAATGCTCTTGAACTTAAGCGAACTTTAGACCTTTATTTTGTTCCATCATGAAGAGTTTTCAAAAAGATGCATATCCAACATAAGTGAGATTCTCTTGCAAAAGCTCATGGAAACACTCATCTCATCAAGTTGCTCAAGCCTATACTAGATTATTTCAACCTATTCTACTCATATATGAAAGTGGAAGGTTTATGTGGAGCTTGGTAGGTAAAAACAATCCTAGCATAACATTATATCTCAAATATTGTCAAACTAAGAGAGAGATCTATTGGAATTACCGAGACTAATCAAAAAGGCCATGGAGAATAAATGTTGGAAAGGGAGGGAGATGGAACACACACATTTAGATAGGTGGACATATGCAAATGGCAAGTGGATGATCCCGAGGCACAAATGAAGTCCTCGTTATTGGATTGCACATGGTTGGAAAATTGAGTATGGAATTTTCTTGAAAGCACTTGGAATTTGATGAAACTAAAAGAACTAAGGAGCATTATTTCTCTTTTATTTCTTTCTTTCTTTCATTTTTTTCCTTTCATTTTTATTTCTTTTCTTTCTTTCTCATCTTTCTTTTTTTCTTTTTCTTTCTTTTTGCTCTTTAGAACCTTTGGCAACATAGTACTTACTCAGCATCTTTCCTCCATGCTTAAACGATTGCTCGTTCTCAAGCATAGAAGTGAGGGTTGATAACTGCTGAAGTAAGTACACAAAGTTCGTCTTGATCTTCTAGAAAAACATTTGAATCTTCAGAGAGTTTCTGATGCCTCCCAAATTGATGTTCTCGAAATTAAGTTCTCGATTCTTGTGGATTTCCATCGAGCAAATGATCCATACTTAATTGTGGGTTGTGGTCAAGGAGGTAATCACAAAAAGATATTTGGGTTTAGGGTGGATATCTAGCGAAGTTTGAGAAGTTTCCAGTGTAAAAACTCACAATGTATGGATAGAAAGGCTATCAAAAGAAAGGTACGTAAAAATGGAATGGCCAGCTTCTTAGTCTCGAACCATAGAAATCAATCTTAATCCAACTCATCAAAATATAAGTTTGCAAATCTAAAGGTTTCATCACGAAAGATCATGTATATGTAAAGGCTTTGGTAGGTAGAACTTTGCAAGATATTCACGAATGTAGATAGCATAAGAATCAAGTTTTAAATAAAATAATACAAGGCATAAGGTCATCGGTAAACTTAAATCAAAGAGAATATGTGGGTCTAGAATTTAGTCATTTAACCTCCACAAATAAAAGAGCTGGTATTTACATCAATTTAAGTTCATTTTATAGAGAGCAAATAGTCAAGTCATATACAACACCATGTAGGTAAAACAAGGCGGCAATTTTCATCACTTTTCCATAAGCAAAAGCATTCAAATTATGTCATCATGGTGAGCACAAAGTGATGGTGATCATTATTTATAGAAAACAAAAAATAAAACTAGGTTCTGTTATTAACGAGAGAGATATACAAAGGTTTCTAACCTATGGTCGATGGCATACATATATACAAGCATTAAGAAGTAGATGAACAAAGAGAAGGTTAGGAAGGGTTACCGTCCTTTTCGATACTTGTAGTGGAGTGTAGCGTGGCTTCCCCCATGCTTAAGCATTGTGCTTAGCATGGAAGAAGAATCTTGAGCATCTTATGGTGAACACAATCATTGGACTCCAAATGGCCTTTTACTTCTCGTCCAACAAGTCCTCCCCCATGCTTAGCATATCGCTAAGCGTGAAAGAAGATGGTGAACCATCATGTGATTCTTGAAGTCCCTCCACCATGTGTTTGGAGATTATCTTTATGCATCTTTACCTTTGTTGTCTTAACTTTCTTCAACCTCTTTTTGTCATCAAGCCATGGTCCCAATCATTCTTCTTATCGTTTTTACCTCCTTGCTTGTTGTCTTCATTGCTGCTTTAACTTCCACGAATTTTTCCTCTGATTCTAGAACAGAACATGTACTGAATCATTGCTCCACTGCAAAGTGCACAAATTCTCTTTCCAACGAGTCATCATTTGCCCAAAACAGATTCTGAACAAAAGAGTTATGCCTTTTTAGTCCAGCACTGCAATCTGTCTCGAGCTGATTTCAGAACGCGCAGCGCCCAATGTTTTTGTCGTATCTCCTTGTATGGGTCGTCAAATTCATTGA
Organism: Alloteropsis semialata; assembly: GCA_004135705.1. Classification (NCBI taxonomy): domain Eukaryota; kingdom Viridiplantae; phylum Streptophyta; class Magnoliopsida; order Poales; family Poaceae; genus Alloteropsis; species Alloteropsis semialata. The sequence continues at coordinate 43,849,610 of CM014276.1, read as the reverse complement.
TCTTAGATGCATTGGAGCGAGAATTTGATGGAGCTTATGAATATCAACTTTTTGTTCCTTGTACAGCTCTGAACATGTGCAGATTTTTTATGAAGACAGCACCGTCTCTTCTAACCTTTGGAGATGTTAACGATCTTGGTTGCAACTTTATTCATGAATTCATGGGATTCCTTCGTCATGCCTGCAATACAATTAAGACGCACACACTACCCCTTGGGGTGTCGGTCAGGAGTATAAGCAAATGCCAACAACTAATGACATCCCTAAGACCTTAACTTGTGGCATAATTAACCTAGTAAAAGAGAAAAATAAAAACCTAATAGGTGTGCGTGTATGCAAATTGAGTATGCAAATTGTCGGATACAAATATCCGGGGCGTCTAAACCACGAGGATAAGACACCTAAATCTAACAATAACCGACTCCTAAATAAGCCCACGACGCAACTGAGTCTCACCAACGGCTCCGCCATAACCCAGCTACGGCCCAGCTACGGCCTAGTTGTGGCCCTACCACGGCCAGACATGCCACACTCCGCGTCACCCTGCCCCCAGGGGATAGGCGACCAGGGTCGGATGAATCACTCCGCCTCGCCTGACCCTACGGGGGTCGGACGAGGGAGCCACCGTTGGCAGGGGTGCCCGCCTCGCCCGACCCACAAGAGGTGTGGGCCCGCCAAGTGTCTCTGCGCCTCACCCGACCTTCTCTGGGTCAACCAGCCATCATAACAGAGGAGCTAGGCTTGTCAGGCGTGGCAGGACCAGGACGTGACGGAAGGCTGCCCGTATTAAACATTAAGCCGGGCGCCGCTTGCCTAAAATGCCGGCCTGCCCGGCCTAAAAACTAATGATGATATGATGGCATGCCCGGCGCCTGCCTCATCATCAACAAGTGATGAGGTGGCACGCCCGTCGCCTGCCTCGTCATGAACGAGTGACGGGACGTGCCTAGCACGCGTCAAGCCCTGGCGAGGGCTAGAACGTTGATGACTCCGGTTTCCACTCCACCATAGCCCGACCATCATTACCCCTAAGCGAGTAATGGAGGACTGGTGAGCAATGCCGAAACGTCAAATACCACTGACAACTACAACAGAATGCTCATCATGAGTACTCTTCACGATCCCCAAGACAGGACACGACGACGAGTGGAGGGATGAAGGCCTGCCCGACTCTTTGGGCCCTTTTTCCTTTCTCCCTCTCAGGGTTTTCTTTTCTTTTTATCTGATTATGTATCCGACCTAGCCTTTTTCCCTTGAACTATAAAAGGGAAAGGAGGGTCACTCTCGAACTCTCTCCGGACTCCACGAGAAAACCGAACACACACTCACAGAGACCCGGGAGCCCCTCCCTCTCTCGACCACTTGTAACCCCCTACTACGAGCAACGCGAGTAACACGAGCAGCCTCAAACTGGACGTAGGGCGTTCGTGCCCGAACCAGTATAATTCCTTGTGTCCTCTCGCGAACCATCCGGGTCTTAGCACGCAATCCACAAATTTCACTAGTCGGCCATTTCTTGCGCCGACAGTTGGCGCACCAGGTAGGGGCCTTTGCGTGTTCGACGATCTTCTTTAGGCTCCGGATGGCCAGTGATGATTTGAGCTGGGCTCCCGGGACGCACGTGCGCTTCGAAAGCCTGGACTTCATCACCACCGACACCGGCACGCTGGAGCGGGTCACAGTTGCCGCCTCGACTGCCGACACCGATACTGATGTCGCAGTGGTCATCGAGACCCTTGCGAGAGTCCGACTGAGCACCCCCCGAGTCCCATGGGTTCCCCGCGAACTCGAACGAAGGGGACTTTTGGGGACAGCTCGATACGTTCTTGGGACCACGGCTGTCCCAGGAAGACACACACTGCGTCATGTTCGCCCTGGCGAATGTCGCGACCCAGCTTGCAGGAGGTGCGCCACTCCCTTCAGGCGTGCTAATCCCCGTACCACCTTACGTGGCGCCCTTCGGCTTGCGCAACACGGGGGAAACGATCTCCTGCTGGTTGGCCCGCGACGTGCTTCAGACCTCCGCTGACAGTGAGTTTGTAGGGGTGATCGACCACGCCTCGAAATCGATCCTCGACTTGCTCGAGGATAGCTCACCGGAGGCATCTGAAACGGAGCTGATAGCCGAGAGTCACCATCTGTCTCACGAGTGTTTCATGGCGGACACTCCCGACGGGGCGCTGGGAGAGGCAAGTGACGACGACTCTAGCCAGCCACCGGTTCACGGCGCTGTGGCTGGTGCTGTGGCGGCCAATGACGCCGCGGCACACCCTGTCGTGGCCAGCGCAGCTGCCGCAGTTGTGGGAAGAGCCACGACCGAACCGCCTCGGCACCCGCGCCCCATCCAGGCGTGGGCTCGAAGGCAGGAGCTCCAGGATGCCCAACACCGGTTGGAGCAAGAGCGTGCGCGCATGGAACAGGAGCGGCTTCGCATCGAGTGGGAGCGCACACGCATGGATCAGGAGCAAGCGCGCCTCGAGCGCGAACTCCAGCAATGCGACGTAGGGGGCGCCGGTCCGTGGGCGCGCTTGCGACGTTCTACGGCAGATTGTGAACGACGGGGAGGGGGGCGCCCCGTTTCGCGAGAGCGAGTCGGAACATCGCGGCGGCCGTGGCGCTCTTGCGAGGGCTTCCCGATCCCTTCACACCAGAGGCCCGGAGAGCCCAGCGCGAGGTGGGCGAGCTCCTCGAGCGAGCCGCGGCGCAGCAGGCTGAGAGCTCGCAGTCCCGGCGACGCGGCTCTTAGGCTAGCCAGCGTCGCGCCTCGAGGCAGCCTCCACACGACCGCGGCAACCTTAATCCACAGGATGGCTCGGTACATCAGCCGCGCCCCGGTCTCGACGAGCGACCGGGGCCCCCATCCGGGGACATCTTGGCCCGATCCGAGATGCCCGTAGCATATTAAATGCGCGCCGTCGTCAACCGGCCGAGGCCGACGGGAGCCCCAATGTGGGCGCGCTCCTCGTCGGCGTGGCCGCTATGATGATGACGAGGAGGGGCGAACCCCAAGCCCAGACGTGCCGGGACCTCGTGCCTTTAGTTCCCGGATCAAGAACGCTCCATGTCCCCCGCGATTCCATCCCCTGATGAACTGGCCTAAGTACGTGGGGGAGACCAACCCCGAGTTCTGGCTCAAGGACTACCGACTCGCATGTCGGGCCGGAGGGGCAGATGACGACGACTTCGCCATTCGACACCTGCCGCTGTACCTTGCCGAATCGGCCAGTGCGTGGCTCGAGCATCTCCCAGCGGGCCAGATCCGGAACTGGACCGACCTACGGGAGATCTTCGTTGGGAACTTCCAGGTGACCTACACACGCCCGGGGAACCCTTGGGACCTCAAGAACTACTGACAAAAGCAAGGAGAAACTCTTCGGGAGTACATCCGACGCTTTTCCCGGCATTGTAATGAGCTGCCCAACTTCACTGATGCCGACGTCATCGATGCATTCTTGTCAGGGATGACTTGCAAGTCCCTCGTCCATAAGCTTGGACGCAAAAGTCCCCGCACGGCGAAAGATCTCCTTGACATAGCAACGAGCCACGCCTCCGGTGAGGAGGCGGTCAGGGCGATTTTTCACCATTCCCCCGAGTGGAAGGGTAAACGCGTCAAAGATGCGGACGAGGGTCCCTCCAACCGCCCAAACAAGAAGAAGAAGGACAAGGCCCGGCGCCAGGATTCCGATGCTGCCACGGTGGCAGCAGCTGAGCGGAAGCTGGGGGTCAAACCTCCAACGGGAGAGATGACTAACCACTTCGAGAAGATGTGGAACGGACCCTGCCCAAATCACGAGTTCCCCGTGAGGCTCCTTTACAAGGAGTGCACTCTCATGAAGAAATTCATGACCGGAGATACCCGAAAGTGGGAGCCAAGGAAACGAAGACCCGACCCGGCTCCCAAGGGACCCGAACAGGCGGAGGATATACCAGCCGACCCTTACCCGGAGCCCGACGGCTGCCTGATGATCTTCGGCGGGACCGAAGCCTCGGTCAGCAGGGGTCGAGCTAAGGCAGAACACCGTGAGGTATTTGCTGCCGAGCCAGCCACACCGACGTTCCTCCGGTGGTTAGAGGCGGCCATCACCTTTGACCGCGATGACCACCCGCAATTCGTCCCCAGACCGGGAAAGTACCCGCTTGTGGTCGACCCAATCATCGGCCGGAAGCGACTCACCAAGGTGTTGATGGATGGCAGGAGCGGGCTCAACATCCTCTACGCTGACACCCTTGACGTGATGGGCATTGACTGGGCATGTATCCGCCCGACCGGGGCACCCTTCCATGAGGTCATTCCTGGGAAGCAGGCTGTTCCCCTTGGGCAGATCGACCTGCCTGTCACGTTTGGGACCCCATCCAATTTCAGGACGGAGACCCTCACATTCGAGGTGGTGGGCTTCCTTGGGTCCTATCACGCCATCTTGGGTCGGCCATGTTACGCGAAGTTTATGGCCGTCCCCAACTACACCTACTTGAAGCTCAAGATGCCGGGGCCAAAGGGGGTCATCACGGTGGGCTCGTCCTTCCAGCGTGTTTATCAATGCGAAGCCGAGAGCTGCGAGCTGGCCTCGGCGGCCATCGCCTCCGCGGAGGAGCTCGTGCCGATCCGAGCCCGTCTGGTCGAAGAGGCTCCTGACTCCAACCGAGGGACGACGTCCTTCCAGCCGACGGAGGACACCAAAGGGGTGCAGCTTGACCCGGCCAACGCCAAGGAAAGGGTGGCTTGGATCGGGACCAAGCTGTCCCCCAAATAGGAAAGCGCGCTTGTCAACTTCCTCCACGCGAATATCGACGTTTTTGCGTGGAAACCCTCGGACATGCCGGGCATCCCGAGGGAAGTCGTCGAGCATTCCTTGGATATTCGGCCTGGCTCCAAGCCGATGAAACAACGCCTGTGCCGCTTTGACGAAGAGAAGCGCAAGGCCATTGGGGAGGAGATCGCTGAGCTTTTGGCGGCCGGGTTCATCAAGGAAGTGTATCACCGAGACCAGATAGTCGACTCAACCTCGGGGTGTGAAACTCTTTGCTTCCTCGATGTGTATTCCAGATACCATCATATCACGATGAAGGAGTCCGACTAGCTCGCAACCTCCTTCATCACACCGTTCGGTTCGTATTGTTACGTAACAATGCCGTTCGAACTCAAAAACGCTGGAGCTACATACCAACGGTGTATGCTCAGGTGTTTCGATGACCTCATCGGCTAGACCGTTGAGGCGTACGTGGACAACATCATAGTAAAGTCCAAACAGGCCGACCAGCTCATGGCCGACCTCCAAAAGACATTCGACAAACTTCGGGTGAACGGCGTCAAACTCAACCCCGAGAAATGCGTATTCGGGGTGCCCAGAGGGATGCTGCTTGGCTTCATTGTGTCCCAGCGAGGGATCAAGGCCAACTCGAAGAAAATCGCGGCCATTGACAAAATAGGCCCTATTCAGAACTTGAAAGGGGTGCAGCAGGTCATGGGATACCTCGCTGCTTTGAGCCGATTCATTTCAAGGCTTGGCGAGCGAGTCCTCCCCCTGTATCGCCCACTGAAAAAGTCCGAACGGTTCACGTGGACCCAAGAGGCCCTTACATAGATCAAGGCAGTCCTAATGAAGGCGCCAGTTCTGGTCCCACCGACCCAAGGGGAACCACTCCTGCTCTACATCGCGGCAACGACGCATGTCGTGAGTGCAGCCCTCGTGGTGGAACGGGAAGAAGAAGGACACATCCTCAAGGTTCAGTGCCCGGTGTACTTTATCAGTGAGGTACTCAGCAACATGAAAACGCGGTACCCTTAGATCCAGAAGCTGATATACACCATCCTGATTGCCAAGAGGAAGTTGCGCCATTACTTTGACTCACACCCCATCTCGGTCGTGAGCTCGTTCCCCCTTGGAGAAATCATCAACAACCCTGACTCCACAGGTCGGATTGCCAAATGGGCACTCGAGTTGATGGGACAGGGAATCACATACCACCCTAAAACGGCCATTAAGTCCCAAGTCCTGGCCGACTTCATCGCTGAATGGACAGAGACCCAACTGCCGCCGGAGCCGGCTGACCAGGAGTATTGGATCTTGTACTTCGACGGGTCTCTGGTCAGAACAGGAGTGGGGGCCGGACTGGTTTTCGTCTCCCCACAAGGAGTTCGAATGAGGTACATAGTCCGCCTTCATTTCCCGGCATCAAACAATGTGGCCGAGTATGAAGCACTCATCAACGGCCTGAAAATCGCAATCGAGCTGGGAATCCGGCGCCTTGAGATAAGAGGCGATTCCCAACTTGTGGTTGACCAGGTCATGAAAGAGTCGAGCTGCGAAAGTGAGATCATGGCCGTATATTGCCAAGAAGTCAGAAAGCTTGAGGACAAGTTCGATGGCCTCGAGCTCAAGCACATCAAACGGCGATTCAACGAAGCAGCCGATGAGTTGGCCAAAAAAGCGTCGGGTCGGGAACCAGTTCCGACAGGTGTCTTCGCTAGCAACCAGCAGAGCCCGTCAGTCAGCATCCCGACTGTGGAGCCGACGGGCGCGGCGCAGCCCACCCAGGACTTGACGCCCGCCCAAGGCTCGGGGGCTAACGCCGCCCGACCCCAATTACCACCGAGGTAATGGAAACTAGTGGCTCAATGGACGCCGCCGACCCACCAGACCAAGCCTTGACCGCCCTGTTGGCCCTGGCGATGGCCACCCTGGACGAAGCCGCCGAGGCCGACCCCACAGACTGGCGACGCCCTTTCCTCGATTACCTTGTCAGGGACAAGCTCCCTGAAGACAAGGCTAAGGCCCGACGCATCGCACATCGCGCCAAATCTTATGTAATTGTGGAAGGAGAACTACCGACGAAGTCACACAAAAATCCTCCAGCGTTGCATCCCTTTCGAACAGGGAAAACAATTGCTGGAAGACATACACGGAGGAACGTGCAGCCATCACACCGCACCTCGTAACCTTGTCGAGAACGCATTCCAGCAAGGTTTCTACTGGCCCACAGCATTGCGGGACGCCACGCACATAGTGCGCACCTGCGAAGGATGCCAGTTCTACGGAAAACAAACCCACCTCCCGGCTCAAGCCCTCCAAACCATCCCCATCACGTGGCCATTCGCGGTATGGGGGCTGGATATGGTTGGGCCCCTCAAAAAAGTGCCCGGGGGCTTCACCCACTTGTTTGTCGCAATCGACAAATTTACCAAATGGATTGAAGTTCGCCCGATTACACAAATCAAATCGGAGGAAGCTGTCAAGTTCTTCCTCGACATCGTCCACCATTTTCGAGTTCCCAATTCCATCATCACGGATAATGGTATGCAATTCACGGGAAAGAAATTCCTCCGATTTTGCGACGAATACCATATTCGAGTCGACTGGGCGGCCGTAGCGCACTCCTGAACGAACGGGCAGGTCGAGCGCGCCAACGGCATGATCCTGCAAGGCCTTAAGCCTCGAATCTTCAAACGTTTGAAGAAATTTGGCGGCCGAAGGGTCATGGAACTACCTGCAGTGGTATGGAGTTTAAGAACAACACCAAGCCGGGTGACAGGGTTCACTCCGTTCTTCATTGTATACGGCTTAGAAGCCATTCTCCGGGCCGACCTCGACTACGGCTCACCGAGAGTTCGTACCTACAACGAGGTCGGCAACCAAGCCTCACTAGAAGAGGCCGCCGACCAGCTAGAAGAGTCTCAAGAGATCGCACTCGCTCATTCTGCCAAATACCAACAAGCACTACGCCCGTATCATAACCGTCGAGTGCGCCAACGTGCATTCCAAGTAGGAGATTTGGTTCTACGGCTAGTTCAAAGCAACAAGGATCGCCACAAGCTCTCATCCCCTTGGGAAGGCCCATATATAATCTCTCAAGTTCTCTGACCTGGATCATACAAGTTGCAAAATGCCGATGGCGAGGAGTTCAGTAATGCCTAGAACATCGAATAGCTACGTCGCTTTTACCCTTAAAAACTCCTTGTCAATACCGTTCATACTTTTCACACGATCCCGTTTGCTCAGTAGCAACCACCGACCCCGTTACATGGGGTCGGAGGTCGCTCGGGGGCTAACTAGTGTCCCCCGGGACACTGGGTCCTATCAGTGCCCGATTTCTCTCACGCTGCGCATTTTGACAAAGGCAAGCCGAGGGAAGAGTAGGATCGGAAGTGTTGGTAGGACTGCGGGGAGTAAAAGGTCTTGAAGGCAATGGCTCGGATCCTCACCAATCGCGCCAGATCCACTCACCCTTGCAAAGGCCCCAACAAAACACAAAATCGAATGAAGGGGGCTGACACACGCATGAACGATTATAAACTTAAACTAGAATAAAACCGAGTTCGGCCAACCCGAGGACACGTCCCGCTCGGCCTCAAGTTTGAATACAAAAGGGAGCTCAAAGGCTCAGAATAGTTCGGATAAAAAGAAACAAACTAACTAATGGGTCCATGGCCCGTTCTCCCTCTGTGTTGATGCAGCTAGGGTCGAAGCCAGTGAGGCCACCTCTTCCTCCAGCAAGCGCACCTCATCCAAGGTGGTGCCCGGTGCGAAGCCCTAAGCAAGGAACTGCAGCCTGATCTGGTCGTAGTGCGATCGAGCCACGGCGAAGGCCCACCGCACTCTGAGGAAGAGCTCGTCCACTGCCAAGGCTCGCGCCCGGGTCAGGATTCGGGACACTTGGGTCGGCAACGAGCTTGACCCTACCTCCGCCCTCATCTCGAGGCGGTCGAGAGCAGTGGTGGTAGCAGTCCGAAGGGCGTCATGATCCTCGACCTCCAGTTTTAGCGCGGCCTCAAGCTGTTCTCGCTCGGCCTGAAAGCGAGCGATCGTCGCTTGATCCTCCACAGCCGCAGTCCCCATGTCGGTGGCAACGCCATCGGCCTCAATCCGCGCACTCCTCTCAACCTCCAAGGCTGCCCGAGCTCCTGCCAAGTCGTGGTCCCGAACGCCGACGAGCCGGAGAGCGTCGTCCCAACTCGCCAGAGCCTCCACGAGCTCTTCGCGCACCTGCTGCAAGGCGTTAGCGGCCTGGTCCCGCTCGGCACGGAGGCGGTCGCGCTCGTCCTGCAGCTGACGGCGCTCCACATCCTGAGAGGCTGACTCAGAAGCCCACGACGCGAGCGCGTCCCTCTTCATCCGCTCAGCATCCTCGGCGTGCTCGCGCGCCTCTTGAGCATGCACCCGGGCGGAATCGGCTTCTTGAAGGGCAGCCGTCAATTGCACCACAAACGCCTCTCGGGCCCGCGTGTGGATGGCGTTGACCTCTTGCCGGATGGAGGCGACCTGCTCCTCTGATACACCTGGGCCTGGGTGCGCCTCGTCCGCCTCACACCGGGCGGCAGCCAACTGGGCCAATAGCGCTTCTCGCTCCGCCCTCTCAACGGCCGACCGGTCCCACACGCCCTTCTCCCGCCAGAGGAAGACGGACTTCTCACGGCTGCAGCTCATCAGAGACTGTGGAGGAAGCAAAAAAGGATCAGGACTCGATCTTTCTTAAATAAAGGCTGGAAATACAGAGGCTGAGGAAGAATTCACCTCGCCGGAGGGAACGACCACGTTCTGGAGCGTGTCCAGCGCGGCACGCAGGGCTCCAACCACGGAGCTGACCCCGGCCTCGATCTGCCGGTAGTCATTCTGCTCCGCGCCGTCGTCCAGTGCGTGAAGACCGTGGCGTCGGGATTTCGCTGGTCGGCCCATCGGAGAGGACGGCCTCCAAAGGCGGGGGCGTCCCTTCCCAGGCGCATCACTTGCCGGCCCTCGGCGATTCCCGCACCGGGAGATGGGATCCTGACGGGGTCCGTTCCGGAGCGCTCGCCCCACTCCTCGGGGATGGCCGGCGTCGCCTCAGGTCCACGTCCACCCACGGCGGCTGTGGACGCGAAGCCCGCTGCCGCTGGAACGGTGGGCGCAGAATCCTCAGGTACACCGCGCGGAGCGGCGTCCTCCTTCTCCTGTCGGACGGGGAGCCCCGGGCTGCCCAGACCATCGAGTGTCAGGGCGGCCGGCTCGGGGATCGACGGCTGAGGAGATGGGGGTACGGCGTCTGGAGCATCGGGGTTGGGTGCTGCAGTGCCTTCCACGCTCGAAGCCAGAAGGTCGGGCTGCACCACGAGGCCGGGCGATCCCGGTGGCATAACTCCCATAATAATCGAGCCACCAGGCCCACCACCCGCGCTCGGCGACCCAAGCGCCGCCCGCACCACTGGGTCGGTAAAGCTAAGCCTCAGCCCTAGCGCGACGTCCACCGTCTGCCTCGCAAGGACCTTTCTGGGCGACAATGCGAGGGGGACAGCCCATCTTCCGGACCTGCACCACGAAGAAACTAGGAACTCGATGACAACAAAAGAAGGGAAATGGTGCTAAGAACTGAGAGTAGCGCACTTGGATGCCGATGGGAACGCTGAGCTCCTCTTCCGGGGCAGCTCTTCCAACCCCGAACCCTCGGCCCGCGGGCGCTTGCCCCTGTCGGCCCTCGGGGACATCGGGACTGACCCTCCCTGGCGGGATCACGGAGAGGGCCGTGATCCTCACGCCCCGTGCCCTCGACGGTCGGCGCATCATGGCTTGGAGGGTCATCCTCGCGCGCTGCCTCCTCCCGGTCGACGGGAGACTGGTCGCCGCCACCATCGGCGCCCCTCCCCGAGCCCTCAGCTTTCTTTCGCCTCCTCCTCCTCGGTCTCCAGGTCGGAGAACCCCGACAGGCTGTCTTTGTCGTCGTCCTCGTCAGCGGCCTCCTTGTCGACGAAAGACCCATCCTTGGGCTCCATAACCCGTCGAGGAGCGCCGCGCTACGGCGGCGGCGGCATGCCATCTGCTTCTTGTCCTTGGCCAACACTCGGGCCGTCTTCTTCCTCCGGGCATCCTCGGCCCTCTTCTGCTCCGCCTCCTCGCGCTCACGATTCTCCGCCCTCCGCTGGATGTCCTCAGGCAGGGGTGGATGCGACGGGTGTAATTGAGGAGCTCATGCGATGGAAACCTTCATCAAGAGGGTACTTATAGCCAAGAAAGGGAAAGCTCGACGAGTCTTACCACGGTGATGGATCCGTTGACGGGTTTGATGGGCGGATGACCCTGGACGGGGTAGTCCGCCTCTGCACGGACCACGACATCGTGAAGACGCTGGCAGATCTCACTCTCGGTCAGCGGCTCGCGGGTCATCGCCGACCCGGTCCAATCCGAGTCGGGCGTCATCTGGTGCAGCTGCAGACGGCGCGTCATGAGCGGGAGAACACGGCGAGCGTGGTATGCCGTGATTACCCTCGCGCCAGTCACCTTCCAGCGCTCCACCAGGCGTTCAACCCCCACCAAAAGGTCGGGGACCGACCACTTCTCGTCCTTGGATGGACCCCACATCCACTCCTTGGGGCACTTGAAGATCATGCGCTCGGTGTAGAACGGGAAGGGGGCATCAGAGTCGTTCTTCAAGTAGAACCACTGAGAGTGCCACCCCTTGTTGGAGTTGGTGAGGTGAAGCCAGAGGTACCTGGCCGCCCGCTTCCCGCCGTGAAGGCGGATGCCGGTGCACCCCATAGGCCGCATGCCCCCTTCCCTCTCCACGATGTCGAGGAAGAAGAACCACTTCCAGAGGGTGAAGTGGGGCTCGATGCCGAGGAAGCCCTCGCACATGGCGACGAACGCCGCCATGTGTTGGATCCCATTGGGGTTGAGATGCTGCAGCTCTAACTTGTAGTGATGCAGGACCCCGCGAAGGAACCAGTGGGGAGGGAATCCCAAGCCCCGCTCGTGGAAGGGGACGAAGGAGACGACATACCCCGACGGCAGTTGCGGGGCGTCCTCGGGACCGGGAATGATCCACTCTGCCGCCTCCGTCCTCGGGTACAGAGAGGCCCCGCTCCAGCAGGCGATTGAGGTGAGTTTCCGTCACCGAGGAACGCGGCCATGACCCCATTGCAGGCGTAGATTCGCAGGCGAGGCACTACGGCGGCGGCGGTGACGGCGGCAGCGGCGGCAGGACGAAAAGCTGCTGCGGCTAGGGCAAAGGCAAGTGTTGACGTCCAAAAAGTCAGGCGTTGACTTTCAAAAATTAACACTGTGGCCTGGAAGATTTGCTTCACTTCAGTGCAGGTCCAATATCTCGAGGTTCGCGGCGTGCGAGTCAATTTGACCTGAAATTGACAAGGTAGATTTTAATCAGTAAACAACAAGGAACTCATCGGCCAAAGCCCCGATTTGTCCCATCGGATCGGATCGACATGAGCGGAAGTCCGATTTGAGAACATAAACCATCGGCTATGAGTCCGATTTGTGAAGATGTAACATGTATTAAAACAGACCATCGGCTATGAAAATCGAATCGTGAAGATACAACGTTAGATTAAACCATCAACCATGAAGGCCGAATCGGAGATAGATCTAAGTTAAACTCGTTCTTTAATATACATCTTTCCAAAGGTGATAAATAAACTAATTCTCATGTCACTAACAATCGGATCGATTTCGAGACAGCGTTGCTAGCAGGGCACCGATTAGCCTATTTATTTCGATAGATCGATTTATATCAAACAACTTATTCAAATTAGATCTATTTGTAACTTGCGAATTGGATCTAAATCAGCTATATGAATGATAAGGACATATCTATTGTGATACTTGAATTATGATAAAACAGAATAGATCTTTTCTGATAGATGTAAGCCGATATGATAAAACAGCAAGGTACGGTAAGGGGTGAGCGATCTAAACGAAGAAGGGCGATACGCCTCAATCTAAAGCCTAGAACGACTCGATAAATTGGTGAATTAACTAAACGAAGAAGGGCGATGCGCCTCAATCTAAAGCTTAGATTAATTCGATAAGGGTGTCGAACTTACAGACAAACCAGAGGTCAAGATGATGCAGCCCTGCTTGCTGAAGAACTCGACGAAAAGGTTTTGGGTGGCACGTTAGGCCGAAAGTTGTGTTTGATTGAATGGTTGTGTGAACGTCCTTTTACAATGGCACAGGGTTTATATTTATACCTTGGAAATCTAACTAAAACTTGTCGACTACGACAATATCTCTAATCTAATTAAAGCAATCTAGTCTTAAACTACTAAAACTGTTACAAGTCTTGGCGCACAATCAGGCCCTGAAGAAGCTCCCCGACGCGTCTCCCTGAGAAATCGTACATGCTCCGGCCTCTTTTATCTCGTGTCCGATCAGGACTCCCATCGGACGAACTTCGATCGGAATCGGACATCATTCAGAATCGGACTCGGTCTCTGCATCAGCTCCGTCGTGCACAACTCTAGCCGAGCCAAAATCTGGTGTCAACAGCAAGTTATGGCGTGAGAGCAGATGGGAAACGTGAAGGAGAAGGGGAGAGTGTGGCAGAACCGCCCTAATTAAATTGGCTCAAGCACTAACCGTCATCTCAATCACTTGATCCGGTTACGCGTACTTCAAACAGTTCAATTAGACGATCTGTCGGGTCAAGCCCGATGAGACCACCGTATTTCCGATCGAACAAATGTGCACAAGGCTCCCTCGTAGGAGAGCACAGATGTTACCAACATCACCATAAATTACAACAGTTCCACAATTAAGTTTTACAAGCCCGAGTTTAAAACACTTAGAGTACAAACCAGAGTTCTGAATAAAAGCGCGAAAGCTAAACGACGAGATACAATAACATGTTCATAAGCCCGAAGAACATGTCATCGAAAGCACACAACAAGCCAGTTAGTCCTCGATCCACTCAACGGTCCAACCCGCCGGAATGGTCTGACCATCGATGATCCACTGCTCGGAGCCATCAGACACATTGAAATCACACTCTGAAAAACAAAGCCACAAGCAAGGCTGAGTAACTAATACTCAGCAAGACTTATCCGAATATGGTTTATAACACCGACTCCTAAAATGCAAGGCTTTTGGCTGTGGGGTTTGTTTTGCCGAAAAGCAACTAATTGTTGATCCTAACTTTCAAATTTTAGCGATCAAGTTCATAGTCATTATCAAGTATCCACGTGAGCACCTTTTCTATAGCAAACATGTGGAACAACAATAATCAGATAACCATTATTATTTATCTTTCCCTCCTGACTACTTATGCTGCACAGCGGACAAGCGGTATTCATAATGGAGAAGTGCCGCGATCATGATCGAATTTACACCTTGCAAGGGAAACCTGGACACACGGCACGTAAACGCTCCCAGAGCCTTACGCGACTATCTTTCCGTCATCTCCCGAGTATTCAGTCTAAACCCACTAGTCCCGGGTGCAAAGCCCTACTGGTCCCGGACCATATAGCCGCAACTACACCCGCCATCCGTCCACTCCCAGAGTAGTGGGAAGAAGCCCGAATACCGTTCGATTCAGGTACATCAGTTTCCTGGGACCCAGACGCCAGTATATGCACAGTACGTTCAACACTTGCCCAACATTACAGCCATGACCTTAATTCCATTTGATACGTAGACGGGGCAAAACTCCACACCACAGGAGCATGGAACCACGCCCCATCCACGAGCCTCATGAATTCAACATAACGTAGAGAGCCTATGTCTCGCGAGTGACTGGAAATCACTCGACTTCTACCGGTCCTATTTAGCATGGCAGGCTAACGACCTACACATACTAATATCTTGACCTAGGAATCCTAGGGATTATGCATCTAGGGTTTCAGCCATATCCAAAACTTAAATGCACAATACTTAAGTAATTACGTTGCATAGTTTTGGAAAATAGGGTTATGTTTACGGTGCTTGCCTTCCTGCTCAACAGCCTTGGGCTCTACCGAACTTTGGTTCGGGTCTTCTGGAATGGGCTCAGCAACAACTGCGGTCTCCACCGGGTCAGCAACGGGTTCAGCCACCAACTCGTACAGACCGTCAGCCACTGCGGTATCTACATGAAATGCATCATATGCACGAGTACGATGAACGCAAAGACAAAATAAATAGGATGCTCCTGCTTGCAGTGAACAGTCATGAACTAACTTGTCTATTTACTTCATGAGCACTAGTTACACAATAAATAGATTTTAACATGTAATGCATCAAGGTACTGGTGGTGATTATGACTAGCCATTTTAGCATGTAAAACATAGCTCATGATAACATGAGTGGCATCTACTTATATACTTATGGTTATATATATATTTCTTTCAACTTAGCTTTACTCCTGAATTTATTCAGAAAATATACTAAGTTTCAGATCAGCAAGTTAACCTTTTATAAAAGCACACACTCACATGATCCTGCCACTAAAGGAAAAACTCTAATGTAACACCCTATCTAGCATCTAAAAGAAGCATGCATGACTACTAACAAAAAGATAGCAAAAACACATATAAATAACTGGCACAAGAAGCACACTAGTCTCTACAGCAAGGAATGCACATCTACTAATCTCACCAAACAAAACTTGCAAAAAGATTAGCTACTAAACAACTATGCAATATGCTAGCGTTCACTAACAGAATTAAACAGAGGGATAAAACATCTATTTTACTCCTAATCATATTTTTCCTGCAGAGAGAACTTCTTGAGCAAATCAACAAAATTTATTTCATAATTGTTGGAGTTTTCCACGATTTTCTACGAATTTTACAAGGAGCAGCTACATCCTGAAAAACAAGGACTCGGGATTCAAACAACCACGGGCCTCAACAAAAACTTCTCCGAGCTCAACTCTCCTCCCTCAACTCTTCCCCCTCATGGGCCTGCTGCGCCCCAAGCCCAACTAGGCTCCTCTCCCTCTTCCCTCACTTGGCCCAAGGGGCAATAGATCCAGCCCGAAAACCAGGGCCGTCTCCCCCTCCACACGCGCCTTCGTCCTCCTCGCGACAAAACGCGAGACGGAGGGGAAGGGCGCAGGCGCGGTTCGGCAGCCGCCGCTGCCCAGCACCTCCTTGCTCCCGGCGCCGAAACAACAAAACAAGGAGAGCCCCGCGTGTTCCCGGACCACGCGAACTCATCTTGCTAGCTTGATTGGATGGGGATAAACCGTGGGAGGCTTACAACCACGACGGAGAGAACGAACCGTGATCTCAGATTCCGGCCATGGAAGTGGATGGGAAGAATTGGGGATGGCTTGGGTGTGGGGAGGAAGGTGTGAGGGTGCTCTGGGTGCGAGGAATTTAGCCGAGGGCTAGCGAGGCGAGCGGGGTGGAGAGCGGCCGTCGGTGGCTAATGCGGTCGGGGCGTTCCTTTGAGGCAGGGGTGCTCTCGAGCAGGTGGAAAGGCCGGGATGAAGGGCAACACGCTAGGGAGCAGGTGGAACAGCCGCTCGGCCGCGCGGACAGTGGTAGGCGTGGGCGAGCTCGGGCGAGGACGATGCGACGGCTTCCTAACCGGCCATGTCGGTCGTCGCCGACGTCAGAGCGCGTCGAGGGGCAGGCGGTGCAGGGCATGGCGGGACTGAGGGTGATGACGGGCACACAGGGCACGACATGGCGAGGTGGGGCGTGCGCTGCAGCCGTGCCAGAGCAGTAAAGACGACGCGACGGCGCGACAGACGGCGACCGCGAACACGTCGTGACGACGTCCACCGATCAGCCCAACCTCGCGTGGCTAAAACTCCAAAAAGTACTGCATAACCAGCCCCAACCAAGAATACCAAAGTTGTAGAGGGATGGTAGGGCTACAACTTTGAGTAAGGGAGTTTGTTCCAGAACTCAACAGATTGGGAGATAAAAGGGATTGAATTCAGCCAAAATTCACGAGTTCAGCCAATACTTAGCAAAATCGGAATTGGCAGAAATTGGGTTCTGAGGCTGTTTCAGAATTTGGATTGCGGGAGATTGGGGAAACTTTAAGGAGTGAGTTTGGTACCACTGGAAAGAACATTGAAAGCTCTACAAGATTGATAAAGGCTTCAACATAGGATAACCAGCCTATCATATTTTAATTAAGCACTCAAGACAGCAAAAAGACATGATTTTGAACTTAGCGCTAGAGAGCTAAAACTAAAACACATCTAGAACACTAGTTATGCACATGAGATGTTCAGGAAGCTTGCTAGGCATGCTAAAGAGAGTATGAATGAAGCATTAAAAGTATCTTAGTAGGAACCATGCATAAAAAGCACATGAAATGATAACACATGTGTATGCATGAAATGATAAAGCACTAATGACTAGGTTCGCATGCTTTCTTTATTATGCCATTAGATGACAGGGATTATGCTACATGATCAACGATGCAATGCATTAAGTTAGTTAGTTGATAAGCGCAGGGCCAAACACCAGAGGTGTTACAGCCCTCCCCCCTTAAACGAATCTCGTCCCGAGATTTCGGTGCATCCAAACTATGTGTGTCAAGTTTCAAGTACCTCTTTGTTGAGCGAGAAGGTCGGGGTAATTGCTCTGGAGTTAACTTTCTTGTTCCCATGTGGCCTCATCTTTGGTGTGGTGGTTCCACTGAACTTTGTAAAATTTGATACTCTTGTTCCTAGTGATTCTTTCTTTCTGATCAAGAATTTTAATTGGGCGTTCTTCATATGCAAGATCTGGTTCAAGCGTGATTTCCTCCAGGGCTACTTCTTCAGTTGGTACTCTTAGACATCTTTTGAGCTACGATACATGAAATATATTGTGGATACCGGCAAGGTGGGTGGGGAGTTTCACTCGATATGCCACGGGTCCACAACATTGTAAGATTGTAAAGGGGCCAACATATCTTGGAGCTAGTTTGCCTTTGACTCCAAATCTGTGTACGCCCTTACTTGGTGAAACCTTCAAATACACATAATCTCCAACATTAAAGCATAAGGGTCTCTTTCTTTTATCAAAGTAGCTCTTTTGACGAGATTGGGCGGCTTTAAGGTTGGCTTGTACCACTCTCACAGTTCTTCAGCTTCAGTAACCAAATCCGGTCCAAACATCGCCCGTTCTCCAGCTTCTGACCAATTTAGTGGAGTCCGACACCTACGTCCATATAAAGCTTCAAAAGGTGCCATCTTCAAGCTTTCTTGATAGCTGTTATTGTATGAAAATTCAGCTATGGGTAAACACTTCTCCCAATTTTTGTCATAGTGCATCACACAAGCTCTCAGCATGTCTTCTAGTATTTGATTTACTCTTTCAGTCTGTCCATCTGTTTGGGGATGATAGGTTGAACTGCGAATCAGCTTAGTTCCCATTGCGGCTTGCAATTGCTCCCAAAAGCGAGAGACAAACTGTGTACCACGGTCAGAGATAATGGTCTTGGGTACCCCATGCAGACATACTATGCGAGCTAGATATAACTCTGCATATTTCTTCACCGGGTAGGTGGTAATCAGTGGAATGAAATGTGCTGTCTTCGTAAGCCGATCAACTATTACCCAAATGGAATCGTACCTTTGTGGTGTACGGGGTAATCCAACAATAAAATCCATACTAATATCTTCCCATTTCCATGATGGTATAGGCAAGGGTTGTAGCATACCAGCTACCTTCAAATGACTTGCTTTTACTCTCTGACAAGTATCACACTTTGCCACATACTTTGCTATTTCTCTTTTCATTCTCGCCCACCAATAACTTTTTCTTAGGTCTTGATACATTTTATTGCTGCCAGGATGGATGGAAAACTTGGACGTATGTGCTTCATCTAAGATTAGCTTCCTAAGGGCTAGATCTTTAGGAACTACTAACCGATTTTTGAACCACAGAACATCATTCTCATCCCTTCGGAAACATTTGACTTTTTCATCTCCTTGGTCTAGCCTTTGCTTTATCCTTTTCATACCCGGATCATTTTGTTGAGCTGAGATGATTTGATCTTTCAATGTAGGTTGGAGAGAAATATTGGCTAACATGCCATGTGAAATAATCTCTAGGCTCAATTTTCCTATCTCATGACATAAAGTGTCACTGTATGATTCAACTGACAAGCAATGACATTGGGCTTTGCGGCTTAATGCATCAGCAACAACATTCGCCTTTCCCGGATGATAGTGCACTTCCAAATCATAATCCTTTATTAATTCTAACCACCTTCTCTGGCGCATGTTCAAATCTGACTGGGTAAAGATATACTTTAAACTTTTGTGGTCGGTGTAGATGTTGCAATGATTCCCCATGAGATCATATTTTCAGTGCATGGACTACTGCTGCTAGCTCTAAATCATGGGTTGGATAATTCTTCTCATGTGGCCGAAGAGCGCGAGATGCATAAGCAATGACCCGATTTTCTTGCATAAGAACGCAACCAAGGCCAGTGCCTGATGCATCGCAATAAACATCAAAGGGCTTGGAATTATCCGGTTGAGCAAGGACTGGTGCAGATGTGAGTAGTTTCTTTAACTCAAGGAAAGATGCTTGACATTTGTCATCCCATTTAAATTTAATCTCCTCCTTGAGCAATTCAGTCATTGGTTTAGCAATCTTGGAGAAATCTGGAATGAACCTTCTGTAGTATCCTGCCAATCCTAAGAAACTTCTGATTTGATGAACTGATTTAGGTGGCTTCCAATCTAACACTTCCTGGACTTTACTCGGGTCAACTGCAATTCCTTCACTAGAGATAGTGTGTCCCAGAAATTTCACACTTCTCAGCCAAAATTCACACTTGCTGAATTTGGCATAGAGTTGATGCTCTCTGAGGCGTTGCAAAACAATGTGAAGGTGTTTGGTGTGTTCTTCTTCATCTTTGGAGTAGATCAGGATATCATCGATGAACACTACCACAAATTTATCCAACTCAGGCATGAAAACAGAGTTCATGAGATACATGAAATAAGCTGGAGCATTGGTCAAACCAAAGGACATCACCAGATATTCATACAGTCCATATCTAGTGGAGAAGGCTGTTTTTGAAATATCTTCAGGACGAATCTTTATTTGGTGATAACCAGATCGAAGATCAATCTTGGAGAAAATTTTGGCATTTGCAAGCTAGTCAAAAAGAACATCAATGCGGGGTAACGGATACTTATTCTTGATGGTTACCGCATTGAGGGGTCTATAGTCAACACACAACCTTAAGGTTTTATCCTTCTTTTTGACAAACAGAGCTGGACATCCCCATGGTGAGGTGCTTGGGCGTATGTATCCCTTGTCTAGCAGTTCTTGTACTTGTTTCTTCAACTCTGCTAGTTCTTTAGGATCCATGTGGTAGGGTCTTCTAGAGATGGGTGCAGTGCCAGGTTGTAACTCTATGGCAAACTCAATATCACGATCTGGAGGCATACCCGGTAGCTCATCTGGAAAGACATCTGGGTATTCGCATACTACTGGGATATCCTCGAGCTTGATTTCAGAAGCATGATATGAAACAGAAGCTGGATCTTTATGGAAGGGCAAATTAAGGGTAATTGTTCCATGAATTGGTGAGTCTATGTGCACTTTTCTTGTTGCTAGCTCTAACTGAACTCTGTGCCTTTTCATCCAATTCATACCCAAAATCACATCTATGCCATTTGTGCTCATGACAATCAGATCAGTAGGGATCATTTTGTCTCCTAATTTAATAGGTACCCCTCTCATAAATTTGTCTAAAGTGATCCTACCCCCAGGTGAAGTAATGNTAGAGTTGATGCTCTCTGAGGCGTTGCAAAACAATGTGAAGGTGTTTGGTGTGTTCTTCTTCATCTTTGGAGTAGATCAGGATATCATCGATGAACACTACCACAAATTTATCCAACTCAGGCATGAAAACAGAGTTCATGAGATACATGAAATAAGCTGGAGCATTGGTCAAACCAAAGGACATCACCAGATATTCATACAGTCCATATCTAGTGGAGAAGGCTGTTTTTGAAATATCTTCAGGACGAATCTTTATTTGGTGATAACCAGATCGAAGATCAATCTTGGAGAAAATTTTGGCATTTGCAAGCTAGTCAAAAAGAACATCAATGCGGGGTAACGGATACTTATTCTTGATGGTTACCGCATTGAGGGGTCTATAGTCAACACACAACCTTAAGGTTTTATCCTTCTTTTTGACAAACAGAGCTGGACATCCCCATGGTGAGGTGCTTGGGCGTATGTATCCCTTGTCTAGCAGTTCTTGTACTTGTTTCTTCAACTCTGCTAGTTCTTTAGGATGCCATGCGGTAGGGTCTTCTAGAGATGGGTGCAGTGCCAGGTTGTAACTCTATGGCAAACTCAATATCACGATCTGGAGGCATACCCGGTAGCTCATCTGGAAAGACATCTGGGTATTCGCATACTACTGGGATATCCTCGAGCTTGATTTCAGAAGCATGATATGAAACAGAAGCTGGATCTTTATGGAAGGGCAAATTAAGGGTAATTGTTCCATGAATTGGTGAGTCTATGTGCACTTTTCTTGTTGCTAGCTCTAACTGAACTCTGTGCCTTTTCATCCAATTCATACCCAAAATCACATCTATGCCATTTGTGCTCATGACAATCAGATCAGTAGGGATCATTTTGTCTCCTAATTTAATAGGTACCCCTCTCATAAATTTGTCTAAAGTGATCCTACCCCCAGGTGAAGTAATGATGTACGGTTTTGCCAATGTTCCCGCGTCAAACTTATTTTTAGCAGAATAACTTGGATCAATGAAACTATGTGATGCACCCGAATCAAATAATATAACTGCAGGTTGGTCTCGGATAGAGAATGTACCCGCAAGTACTGGTGCTCCTTCTGGCTGGTCCGCAATGCTGGCAAAGTTGACTCGTCCTTGACTAACTTGGACAATTTGCTTGCGGCCTTGAGTATTGCTAGAGCCTTGGCTTCCAGATGGACCACTGTTGTGACCTTGCTTTGGAAACTTGCAGTCACGAGCAAAGTGACCTGTTTTCCCACAATTGTAGCATGGGAAATTGTGGGCACGGCTTTGCGGCTGCTGTGGTGGTGGTGGTGTCCCAAAGCTAGTTTGAGATAGAGCTGGTGGTGGTGCACGGTAGGTGCTTTGACTCTGATGTTGAGGAGGCTTGAAAGACCAACGACCTTTAGGTGGCGTCCTCTGCTGGGATTGTGATGGTGCACTGGGAACCAGTCGAAACTTCTTGGTAGGAGTAGTAGGTTGTGGAGCTGGTGCCCTCTTTCTCTTGTCAGCCTTTTCTGCCAGAATACTGTCCTCTTGGACTAGGGCCATGTTGACCAACTCTGTGTAGTTCCCAGGCTTCACCAAGGCCAAGTGCTTCTGAAGCTTGGGGCTTAATCCCTTCTTGAACCGGTACTGTTTCTTGGCATCACTATCCACATGTTCACCAGCATATTGAGACAGTTGGTTGAACACATTAGCATACTGAAGTACATTGCGATTGCCTTGAGTTAAAGCCATAAACTCAGATAGTTTTCTCTCCAGTAGGCCAGCTGGAATATGGTGTGAGAGAAAAGCTTCCTTGAATTCCTCCCAGCTTACTACATGATTAGCACGAAGTAGGGCGTTGAAATTATCCCACCAGATCCTAGCAGGGCCACGCAGCTATTGTGATGCAAACAAGACCTTGTTGGCATCTGGCACATTGATCAGTGGAAACTTGGACTCAATGGTTCGAATCCAAGCATTGGCATCAAGTGGATCATCTGCCTTATGGAAGAGCGGTGGCTGGGTACTGCAGAAATCCTGATAAAAAAAGTGCTTTCACGAGGCTGATGATCATGCTGATTCTAGTTCTGACGATTGCCTTGCACCATTTGCCGCAATAACTCAGTTTGCATTGCCAGCACCTCCGCCAAGTTCTGTGGCAATGGCGGCGGTGGTGGTAGCGGCGGTTCGGATCCCGAGCGTCCATGGGTATTCACCATTCTGCACCAAGATCATAGATGGATCAGTCATCTTAGCATTTGCAATAAACCAAAGGCATAACAAAATTCTTAACTCCAAGAATTAGTCATTGCAATTGCTACTAAACAAATAACTGTCTAGATTATCACGAGATTGAAATACTGATTTAATAATTCAATATCTTGCTCAAATGTAGTCCAAAAATGCTCAAATTTTCATGGCAGGACGTTCAACAAGTACTTAACAGAATTGGTATTCAACTCAAATGGAGAATCACAAGGGATCATGGTTAAACAGATCAAGTTTGCAGACTGCGCGTGCTGGAAATTTCAGAACAGAGCACTCTGACTAAACTGGGCATATCTCCTGATCCAGGAGGCTAAAAATGATGGGATTTTGGCAGTGGACAGAAGATAAAATTCTCCACAACTTTGTTAATTACGCCTAAGCCCAGAAAAATCATTAGCAGGGGTCAAAAATTCTGACAAGTCACAGCACAGCACGTAATACGAAAGACAAAGCGCTTTCTAGCGACTTCCATCATTGCATAAGGTCATATTTTACATCCATGGTCACATGTCATAGCTAGGGGGATGGCTCTAACAGGTTGTAACCCCATATTATACAATCAAGGAGTTACACAAATAGAGAGTACACTTTTCATTCACTACACATCTACGGGGTCTCCTCGCCGGACTCAAAAACAATTAGCTCCTCTGGGTCCTCTTCTTCTTCTAAGTCATCTTCTTCCTCATCGGAATCACTAATCCAACCATGGCAAGGGACTCGGGGTTTTACAATATGATCAACTGAGTTCTCAACATCTGATGCTACGGGAGCTACTGGGGCTTCATGGTCACTCTCCATGCCTGAATCTCCTTGCTCTGGCAACTCAGGCGGTGGCTCAACATCCATTGGTTCCTCTTCCACATTCATTTGCCCATTTAGCTGCAGATGTAACTCATGATTTTCCTCATTGACCTCATTTAGCACAGCCTCAATGTGCTCAATGAGTCCATCCTTGTCATTCACTTGCGCAGTCAATTCCTCAATTCGGGTGGCATTTTCAACAGCTTGCTGCTGGAGGGTGTCTAGCTGGAGCATAAGGAAATTTTGGTTGGCACTCATTTTGTTCATCAAATCGAACAGAGCAGTTGAGTATTTGGTGGTTGTGGCTAAGTTGGGATCATAATGTGTGGAAGTGGAGTCCTGGACTTTCTTCATATTTTCTTCCCACAAGGACTTGGCTTGGCCATTATTTGGAAACATGGCTGCAGGCGTATCCATAATCTTGAGAGGATATCTCTCACAAAAGCGAGTGAGAGCCTGCCAAGCTGCTAGGTCACAGGTGTCACCAAACTAACTGCCATATGAAGTCACCTTCAATTCACCCCGTATGTCCGGTGTCACACAGGGAATGGTGACAACAACCTCGTACTGAGACAGACCTTGCCCCACCCGAGTCTTCCCAACGTAGAGCGGGGGCTCGGTGTGACCAAACCGCTGTAGAGTCTCCCACAGAAGAGCAGGAAAACCCCCACGGTGCAAACATGTGGAGCAAGTGTGGCCATGCTCATCCGTCCAAACCAACGAAGAGCTGGAGCCAGCCATCTGAAACCAAACCAAAAGGTGTCTCAGTATTTGGCAAAAGATAAATATCTTGAAGGCTGAAATTTAATGCAGGAACAGCGGTAAAGGAAAAATCATATCTCCTAGATCTGATATCCAAAAATGCTCAACTTTTGGAAATAGGTAGATGACAGATTTTTCTACATCCTTGCAGTTCGGAGGTTTGGTAAATTCCAAGTTTATCTAGATGAATCAATTACAACCAGGTCTGCTGTTTTTCAGGGAATTCAGGGTAACAAGCTCCTAGTATTCTGCCCATAACTAAAGTTGTACAGGGAGAAAAATTCTGAAATTTTGGCAACAGATCCTTATACAAATTCCCCACAACTTTCTCAATTACCAGTTCTGCAGTAAAAAACATTTAGTAGGTCGAAAACAGACATGTAGCAGATCTGTCCAGAATTGCAATTTCCTGATTTTCAAGTTCAACATGTGAAGTAATTTATTGGTTATGTGTATCGTGCCCAAAAACCCCAAAAAAGTTAGATGTGATGCATGCACGACCTATACGTCCTTACAAAAGAAAAGCTTGCCAATAAATTGACAAGAACGCGGACTCATATGGTGGCATACATACGTCTCTCCTTATAATAGCTAGTCGGAATTCTACCGATCACACATCCTAACGTTTCGCGGTTAGTGTACCTGCAAAAGATCACAATATCCATCACTGAACCGTTCGTGCCAGCACTCACGAACAGCCCCCATGTACCTCACGCCACATGGGTGACGCATATGCGGTTGCCCACATATGATGACCACACCTGTTGCCTACTATAGCAGCAACAGTCAACCAGAAATTTTAAAAACATTACAGCCATTATAACACCGTGAAGATGTTATATTGGCTGCACCACCAAGTAGGCCACTGCTTGGGGACAGCGTTCGGATCGCACTTCCGACGGGGTGTCCATCCTCCCCGGATGACTGGGGGTCTCACCTTTAAGCGTCGTTACAGATATTAAGGTCGGTTGTGCAAGAAAGTAAGTTTTGACAGAAAGTAAATGTGCTGGAAGTTAGTCAAACAATTACTTTAAGCCACCCACTAACAGACACAACCTACAGGGCTTACGGACTATCTCTTAGGTTTTTCTTTAGCGTTCCTAGCCCGTTTCGAAGAAAACTTCAAATTTTACTTACGAAAACACAGTTTAGGGCTTTGTTAGTACCACCCGCTGCACATTTTCGCTCTGATACCAGCTGTGGTAGAACCGCCCTAATTAAACTGGCTCAAGCACGCTAACCGTCATCTCAATCACTTGATCCAGTTACACGTACTTCAAACAGTTCAATTAGACGATCTGTCGGGTCAAGCCCGATGAGACCACCGTATTTCCGATCGAACAAATGTGCACAAGGCTCCCTCGAAGGAGAGCACAGATGTTACCAACATCACCATAAATTACAACAGTTCCACAATTAAGTTTTACAAGCCCGAGTTTAAAACACTTATAGTACAAACCAGAGTTCTGAATAAAAGCGCGAAAGCTAAACGACGAGATACAATAACATGTTCATAAGTCCGAAGAACATGTCATCAAAAGCACACAACAAGCCAGTTAGTCCTCGATCCACTCAACGGTCCAACCCGCCGGAATGGTCTGACCATCGATGATCCACTGCTCGGAGCCATCAGACCCATTGAAATCACACTCTGAAAAACAAAGCCACAAGCAAGGCTGAGTAACTAATACTCAGCAAGACTTATCCGAATATGGTTTATAACACCGACTCCTAAAATGCAAGGCTTTTGGCTGTGGGGTTTGTTTTGCCGAAAAGCAACTAATTGTTGATCCTAACTTTCAAATTTTAGCGATCAAGTTCATAGTCATTATCAAGTATCCACGTGAGCACCTTTTCTATAGCAAACATGTGGAACAACAATAATCAGATAACCATTATTATTTATCTTTCCCTCCTGACTACTTATGCTGCACAGCGGACAAGCGGTATTCATAATGGAGAAGTGCCGCGATCATGATCGAATTTACACCTTGCAAGGGAAACCTGGACACACGGCACGTAAGCGCTCCCAGAGCCTTACGTGACTACCTTTCCCGTCATCTCCCGAGTATTCAGTCTAAACCCACTAGTCCCGGGTGCAAAGCCCTACTGGTCCCGGACCATATAGCCGCAACTACACCCGCCATCCGTCCACTCCCAGAGTAGTGGGAAGAAGCCCAAATACCATTCGATTCAGGTACATCAGTTTCCTGGGACCCAGACGCCAGTATATGCACAGTACGTTCAATACTTGCCCAACAGTACAGCCATGACCTTAATTCCATTTGATACGTAGACGGGGCAAAACTCCATACCACAGGAGCATGGAACCACGCCCCATCCACGAGCCTCATGAATTCAACATAACGTAGAGAGCCTATGTCTCGCGAGTGACTGGAAATCACTCGACTTCTACCGGTCCTATTTAGCATGGCAGGCTAACGACCTACACATACTAATATCTTGACCTAGGAATCCTAGGGATTATGCATCTAGGGTTTCAGCCATATCCAAAACTTAAATGCACAATACTTAAGTAATTACGTTGCATAGTTTTGAAAATAGGGTTATGTTTACGGTGCTTGCCTTCCTGCTCAACAGCCTTGGGCTCTACCAAACTATGGTTCAGGTCTTCTGGAACGGGCTCAACAACAACTGCGGTCTCCACCGGGGCAGCAACGGGTTCAGCCACCAACTCGTACAGACCGTCAGCCACTGCGGTATCTACATGAAATGCATCATATGCACGAGTACGATGAATGCAAAGACAAAATAAATAGGATGCTCCTGCTTGCAGTGAACAGTCATGAACTAACTTGTCTATTTACTTCATGAGCACTAGTTACACAATAAATAGATTTTAACATGTAATGCATCAAGGTACTGGTGGTGATTATGACTAGCCATTTTAGCATGTAAAACATAGCTCATGATAACATGAGTGGCATCTACTTATATACTTATGGTTATATATATATTTCTTTCAACTTAGCTTTACTCCTAAATTTATTCAGAAAATATACTAAGTTTCAGATCAGCAAGTTAACCTTTTATAAAAGCACACACTCACATGATCCTGCCACTAAAGGAAAAACTCTAATGTAACACCCTATCTAGCATCTAAAAGAAGCATGCATGACTACTAACAAAAAGATAGCAAAAACACATATAAATAACTGGCACAAGAAGCACACTAGTCTCTACAGCAAGGAATGCACATCTACTAATCTCACCAAACAAAACTTGCAAAAAGATTAGCTACTAAACAACTATGCAACTAACTAAACCCTACATGCTAGCGTTCACTAACAGAACTAAACAGAGGGATAAAAACATCTATTTTACTCCTACTCATATTTTTCTGCAGAGAGAACTTCTTGAGCAAATCAACAAAATTTATTTCATAATTTTTGGAGTTTTCTACGATTTTCTACGAATTTTAAAAGGAGCAGCTACATCCTAAAAAACAAGGACTCGGGATTCAAACAACCACGGGCCTCAACAAAAACTTCTCCTCCCTCAACTCTCCTCCCTCAACTCTTCCCCCTCATGGGCCTACTGCGCCCCAAGCCCAACTGGGCTCCTCTCCCTCTTCCCTCACTTGGCCCAAGGGGCGACAGATCCAGCCCGAAACCCAGCGCCGTCTCCCTCCCCTCCCCCCCACGCGCCTTCGTCCTCCTCGCAACAAAACGCGAGACGGAGGGGAAGGGCGCAGGCGCGGTTCGGCCGCCGCCGCCGCCCAGCACCTCCTTGCTCCCGGCGCCGAAACAACAAAACAAGGAGAGCCTCGCGTGTTCCCGGACCACGCGAACTCGTCTTGCTAGCTTGATTGGATGGGGATAAACCGTGGGAGGCTTACAACGAGGATGAACTCACGACGGAGAGAACGAACCGTGATCTCAGATTCCGGCCATGGAAGTGGATGGGAAGAATTGGGGATGGCTTGGGTGTGGGGAGGAAGGTGTGAGGGTGCTCTGGGTGCGAGGAATTTAGCCTAGGGCTAGCGAGGCGAGCGGGGTGGAGAGCGGCCGTCGGTGGCTAATGCGGTCGGGGCGTTCCTTTGAGGCAGGGGTGCTCTCGTGTAGGTGGAAAGGCCGGGATGAAGGGCAACACACTCGGGAGCAGGTGGAACAGCTACTCGGCCGCGCGGACAGTGGTAGGCGTGGCCGAGCTCGGGCGAGGACGACGCGACGGCTTCCTAACCGACCATGTCGGTAGTCGCCGACGTCAGAGCGCGTCGAGGGGCAGGCGGTGCAGGGCATGGCGGGACTGAGGGTGATGACGGGCACACAGGGCACGGCATGGCGAGGTGGGGCGTGCGCTGCAGCCGTGCCAGAGCAGTAAAGACGACGCAACGGCGCGACAGACGGCGACCGCGAACACGTCGTGACGACGTCCACCGATCAGCCCAACCTCGCGTGGCTAAAACTCCAAAAAGTACTGCATAACCAGCCCCAACCAAGAATACCAAAGTTGTAGAGGGATGGTAGGGCTACAACTTTGAGTAGGGAGTTTGTTCCAGAACTCAACAGATTGGGAGATAAAAGGGATTGAATTCAGCCAAAATTCACGAGTTCAGCCAATACTTAGCAAAATCGGAATTGGTAGAAATTGGGTTCTGAGGCTGTTTCAGAATTTGGATTGCGGGAGATTGGGGAAACTTTAAGGAGTGAGTTTGGTACCACTGGAAAGATCATTGAAAGCTCTACAAGATTGATAAAGGCTTCAACATAGGATAACCAGCCTATCATATTTTAATTAAGCACTCAAGACAGCAAAAAGACATGATTTTGAACTCAGCGCTAGAGAGCTAAAACACATCTAGAACACTAGTTATGCACATGAGATGTTCAGGAAGCTTGCTAGGCATGCTAAAGAGAGTATGAATGAAGCATTAAAAGTATCTTAGTAGGAACCATGCATAAAAAGCACATGAAATGATAACACATGTGTATGCATGAAATGATAAAGCACTAATGACTAGGTTCGCATGCTTTCTTTATTATACCATTAGATGACAGGGATTATGCTACATGATCAACGATGCAATGCATTAAGTTAGTTAGTTGATAAGCACATGGCCAAACACCATAGGTGTTACAGAGAGGCCCTTCCCTGGTATTTATGAGGGCAAGGACGGGACGCGCCCGGAAAATGCGCAGCGGCTCCCTGCCCACGATGCCCACGACCCCCCACGTCTCCTCATCAACCGCGCCATGACCCGACGCCATAAATCTCCATGGCGGCCCATTTTCGTACGGCCGAGCGGGCCCACGAGGTAAGAACCAGGTCAGGGCGGCCCAATCGAAGCCCAAAATAGCCCGGGGGTTCGAAGGCCGGCCCGAGAAGGGTTCGAAGGCCGCTCCCGAGCACCACCCGAGCGAGGGGCGGGAACGGGTGGGTCCACTAAGAGGCTAGTACCCTGGTACACGAGTACCAAGGGCACCCCGACCCGCGTTCGAGCCCAGAAGTGCCCGACCCCATGTATCTTACCGTAAAGAGGCAACGAGCCCTTGTGACCTGTCGAGCGGTCACGAGAACTAAGGGGGTCAGACGCCGGGGAATTGTTGAGGTTGTTCACAAGCTGATCCGATCCGACTCCCCTCAGAAGGGGTGTTGGGGCCTCACTCGAACCTACCCATTTGAAGCTCAACGAGAGCCGTGCTTCGGCCTGAGTGGCAAAGTGCGATGTATCTCTTACCCTCCTTCCTATCGCAAGGAAAGCGTGAGGGGAAAACGCAAAAAGACGAAACGATTCCTTGTCCGGACACAGGTCTCGGGATACACACGGGGGTCGGAATCGCAAATAGAGACCAATGACGGGTCGCAGAAAACACAAACAAAACAACACTTTCATTCATGAATAAGGATGAAGTACACAAGGCACACGGCCGCAGAAAGATACAAACAGGGATCGCCACCCTTACGTGGCGATCATAGGCATCTAAGAGGAGGAGGAGTCCTAAACCCAGCAGAAGGCCATGCATTCCGAGGTCGCTGGCCTTTTTTTGGCTTCTCCTTCCCTGATGATGCCCTGAAGGGTGAAGGTGCATAGGAACAGCCTCCGGCAATGAGCCGACTGCCGCAGTGGGCTTCGAGCCTTCTCCGCCTCAGACGGTGAGCAGCGCCGACAACGGTTACCCCCAGAAAAGCGGGCAGAGAGCCGCTTGAGGGCTGCGCTGGCGACGACCCGCTACCGAGAAGGCGGAGAGTAGCGCCAACGATCCACCACGACCTCAAACCCTTCTGGAAAAGGCCCACGGAATGCAGGCATCAGAAGGGGAAAGTGGGAGGATCGGCAGCGTCGACGACCGGAGCGGCACACAACGCCCCCCCACACCACCACCACCAAGGTGACGGGCGTGGGAGGCGAGATTGCCACGCCCCTGCTAGACGCAACATCACGCAGATGTCGCGCCATGCACCTTGAACCCCGTCCTTCGCTGGGATTCTTTTGGCTTCAACACCCTGAGCTCCCGGTTCCACCTTCCGGAGGACGCCCCAAGGCAGTGCCGGCGCTAGCCTGCTCCATCAGGAGAAAATGGGGAGGAAAGGAACCAGTTCGGGTGTTCAAGGAGCCAGGGCAGGAACCCCTATTTATAGCCAAGAGCAGCCTCGCCCGAACGCCGCATGGGGGCTACAGAGTTTGGCCACGCGACGCGATCATGCCATCGGCTCAGAAAGGACAAAAACCCTGCTGAAGAGGCAGCGGCCGCGTGTCCCAAAAAGGACCGACAAGACCAAGCGGGTCAGGGTCCCGTGTAACTGGCGCACCGCGCAGCAAGCTGTGACGCGGGGTGCAGGCCTATTTACAGACGGTATTGACCGGCGTCCGATTCTTAAAAAGGAACGACGACTCTAGTCAGCGACACGACCGCTCGGGCTAGTCTCAGCGACTGAGCGAACGCTAGGGTTCGCCCGGTCGCTCGGGGGCTACACCCACCAGGTGCGCTCGCGTGCTCCCGGTGAAGAAGACAATAAAAACCCATGGATCCACCCTCTGACCGAGTCTACGACTCGCTCAACGGCTCGGGGGCTACGCCCGGTGGGTGCGCTCGCGCGCACCCACGGCAGGAGTTGAAGGATCCAGCACAAAGTTCCTACATAGGTCACGACGACCCATGAAGGGACTCGGGGGCTACTGTCGGATATAAATATCAGGGGCGTCTAAACCACGAGGATAAGACACCTAAATCTAACAATAACCGACTCCTAAATAAGCCCACGACGCAACCGAGTCTCACCAACGGCTCGGCCATAACCCAGCTACGGCCTAGTTGTGGCCCTACCACGGCCAGACATGCCACACTCCGCGTCGCCCTGCCCCCAGGGGATAGGCGACCAGGGTCGAACACCCGACCCTACGGGGGTCGGACGAGGGAGCCACTGTAGGCAGGGGCGCCCGCTTCGCCCGACCCACAAGAGGCGTGGGCCCGCCAGCTGTCTTTCCGCCTCGCCCGACCTTCTCTGGGTCAACCAGCCATCATAACAGAGGAGCTGGGCCTGTCAGGCGTGGCAGGACCAGGACGTGACGAAACGCTGCCCGCATTAAACATTAAGGTGGGCGCCGCTCGCCTAAAATGCCGGCCTGCCCGGCCTAAAAACTAATGATGATATGTTGGCATGCCCGGCGCCTGCCTCGTCATCAACAAGTGATGAGGTGGCATGCCCGTTGCCTACCTCATCATGAACAAGTGACGGGACGTGCCTAGCACGCGTCAAGCCCTGGCGAGGGCCAGAACGTTGATGACTCCGGCTTCCACTCCACCATAGCCCGACCATCATTACCCCTAAACGAGTAATGGAGGACTGGTGAGCAATGCCGAAACGTCAAATACCACTGACAACTACAATAGGATGCTCATCATGAGTACTCTTCACGATCCCCAAGACTGGACACGACGACGAGTGGAGGGATGAAGGCCTGCCCGACCCTTTGGGCCCTTTTTCCTTTCTCCCCCACAGGGTTTTCTTTTCTTTTTATCTGATTATGTATCCGACCCAGCCTTTTTCCCTTGAACTATAAAAGGGAAAGAAGGGTCACTCTCGAACTCTCTCTGGACTCCACAAGAAAACCGAACACATACTCACAGAGACCTAGGAGCCCCTCCCTCTCTCGACCACTTGTAACCCCCTACTACGAGCAACGCGAGTAACACGAGCAGCATCAAACTGGACGTAGGGCATTCGTGCCTGAACCAGTATAATTTCTTGTGTCCTCTCACAAACCATCTGGGCCTTAGCACGCAATCCCACAAAATTTCACTAGTCGGCCATTTTCGGCGCCGACACAAATGAGAGGAAAGAATATAAGCAAAGACACTGTTTACACCTAGTTCTAAACACCATGTTTACAACTAGGTTGCCAAATTTCTCCATAGTCATAAAGATTTATTAACCAAGGTTAAAACACCATATCTATCCCAAGGTCAATAATTCCTTATAGCACAAGAAAAATAAAGCACATAGCAAAGCTTATAAACCAACCAATGCAATGCAAATGCTAACAAAGTTCTCAAAACTAAATGATGATGGTCCGCGATCATGTCTAAACACCATGTTTACACAAGATTACAAATGGAAAATGCCGATGAAGCATTAACATGGAGATGAAAGCATTCATCATAAAGATTTGTGAGAGCGCCAAGCTAACAAATGCATGATGGAATGATGGAATGGATGCACATGCAAAGAGTTAGCAAAAACAAGGGTTAGCAAGATTTGAAAGGCCTTTCAATGTTGTTCCACAATCAATTCATTCAAAGAGTAATTGCTTAGTGTGACAAAACTTGGCCAACCACCTCATAAGAAGTGAAGCATTGTCGACAAGAAAGTCATTCATCGAAAAGAACCGAACAACCTAGCTAACGAGGTTTAGGGGAAGGTTCATGGGTATCCTATATTTTTGGCTTGAAACAAGAATTTTGAAGAGAGAAGTCAAGTTTAGAAAATCTACCTAAGGTGGTTTAAAACAAAAAGAAAAACTAAGGTTGTTTCATTGGGTGGAAAACAAAACCTATGGTTTTAGGATGGCTATAGGTATGAGAGATTTTTCTAAAGGTTTAGGATCTCATAGGAGAGCTAGTCAAAGTTTTCAGTTAGAACAAGGAATAGAGATAGACATGGCTAATCTGAATGGTGACGGCAAGCAAATCAACACAAGTCGATCCTATCCTTGTTGGCTCTGGTTTTTGGCGGGGGTGATAGGAAGGCTTAGGTGGGTTTGACAAAAAGTTAGGTCAAAACAAAACATGCAATGCAATGCAATGGTGAGAACATCATGGCATGAAGTGCAACATGAGGTGGATGAACACAATGACATGATATGATGTGGTGGTCTAAAAACAAAACAAAAGTTAGCCTAAGTCAACTAGCCACAAGTTTAGAATCAAAGGGTGGTGTCATACCTCATATTTCTCTCTAAAAAGACACAAAAGAAAAAGACTCTAAACACTAATAGGCACACAAAAGGGTCTACAAGTTTTCCAAGATCAAATAACAAAGTGCTCCCTCAATAACATTTAGATCACACAACATAAAGTTGTGGCATTTATTAGAGCAATGGTACAATGTTACGTGATGATTCGATTAAAGAGCACAATATAGACCGTCATATTATATAGATAATAAACAGAAGATCGGGTTGCCTCCCGCAAAGTGCTTCATTTAAAGTCATAGAGCTAGACTTTCTCACATACCTTCTCATTGTTGTGAAGCCATGGTCTTTTGTGCGAGAATCCAAAGTATCCATGCAGCTTGATGTTGCCTTGTGTAATTCGTCGTGGTTTGCTCAAAACATCTTCATGTATCGAATGTCACCTTATTGTGTCTTCGATGCTAATATTCTTGAGGATCTTTCTTTTGTTCTAAGCTTCTGAAATTGGTCATGTACGCTTGATGAAAGCATTGCCCAAGCTCCTCTTCATTGTAGTCATCATTATCTCCTCTACCTTGTTCTCATCATGTTGCTTCTGCCTCTTCTTCAAGGATTTTTCCCTATGTCTAGAACAGAACATATACCAAAGTATAAATCTATTGAAAAGTTTGTGAAATTACCTTTCCAACGAGTGGTCATTCATCTTAAACGGAGTTCAAACGAGAGAGTTATGTCAATTTTACTTCAGCGCTGCGTGCTGTCCAAAAAATTTCAGAGTGCACGACCTTCGATGTTTTGATCGTAACCACTTGTAGGAATCTCCGTTTGACTTGGTTCTTAATTTGTTGGAACCAAAACTTCATGGGACTTTTAAATATGCAAAGGCATTCTGTTGTTTTCTTTAGAGGTTGCACAGACTTTTGATGTGAATAGTACCTTCTTGCGAATTGATCCTAAGATGTTGATGGTCTTGATCTTGTGGTCTTTGGAGCATCGTGTTGTGCATCCTTAGGATTCAAGATCATCACCATTAATTCACCAGTGAGTGGAATTCCAATGATGTGTCTTCTCCATAGTTCTTGCTTTACCCAAGGTGCCGGGATCATAGGGGGCTCTCGCGCTTTATGTTGATGATCTGAGCAATTTCCTTTGTTGGTAGCATCGCTCAATTAGAAGATTCTTGAGCATCCTACTAGAGAAGATTTGTAATGGCGTGGTGCTTCTAATCTTGTTGCCTCCAGTTTTGATCAACTTCAAATCATCATCTTTTGTGCTCAAGGACCTCCAATCATCCCTTGACATCATCATTAGCTTCTCTGTTGTTTGCTGCTGCCTCTTCTTCATTGAATTCCTCTTCATCCACAGCAGAACATATACCAAACTTCTACTCCATTGAAATATGCATCAAATTTCCTTTCCAATGAGTGCTTATTCACTCCAAATAGACTCCGGATGAAAGAGTTATGCTTGTTTTACTCCGGCACTACGTTCTGTCCTGAGCAGATTTCAGAACGCGTGGTGTTGAAAGATTTTACCATAACTCTTTGCACCGATCTCCAAAATTTGCGATTCTTGATGCGTTGGAAAGAAGACTTGATGGATCTTCATATTTTGTAATTTTCATCAATGGTACCTCTCTGATCATGGGCAAAAAACTGGTCTTAATAGCAACCTTCCAGAGATGTTGATGATTGGATCTCACGACTTCTATGGGGCATGATTCATCACCTATAGCTTGAACAAACAATTCTCCAAGAAATATTAGTCTTAAAAATTAATTGACATGGCAGCATACCTTGTTCATCTTCACTTGTTTAGGGTGGGGGCTCGATAGCGGATGATGGGCCACTAACAAAAGTTAGCACCTACCACTAAAGAGCGGATCTTCACGTAGCCATCAACTTGTTTGAGCGAGATTGGACTTGTTAAAGCCCAAGCTTAGTGTCTAGATTTCCACCTACTTTCAAGAACACAAACAAGAAAACAACGGTATATGCAATAATAAAAATTAAGGTTAGTCCAAAAAATTAGATAGATCTCCCTAGGGTTCGAGTTGCCGATTCTCGGCAATGGCGCCAGAAAAGCTTGTTGATGGTCCATAGACACGCCAATTGTGAACCGCAAGTGCACGGATCATCGTAGCTTTTCTCTTAGAGTATTCATCGAAGGTTTATCAATCTGTGGATCAACAATGAACTATCTAGGGTTTTCCATCTAATCTAATGGATCTAATCCTAGCATGAAGCGTTGATTGCATATAAAGGATAAAACCTACTAAAAGATATGAGTGGTGTGTAGGTTGATCGCACCCAAGAACATAGGCAAAGATAGAGCAACCAAAGAACAAACGGGCCCATCGTCTACTAGTTGTAGTTCTAGCAAATAAGAGTAGCGCATCATGCATCTCATCTAAAGCCGTCTTTAAACTCTTACCTCTGGTCAACCTTCCGAGAATGCCACCTTACATGGGATCACACCCTGTCATGATGCTTTCTATCGGTGTGGTTAGTTTACAAGGGTACGTCCACAAGTGAACGTGTCTAGATATCATAAAGGGTCGACATACTAGATCTAATCGCCACGATTATATAAAGCATGCTATATAGTCTAACCTAGGATTAGACTAAGAAACAATCATATTCATGATAAGTAGAAAGCATAGAAGGAGGCATCAAGTCACTAAGAGATCGGATGACATGAAGAACATTACTCATATAATAGATGCATTTGGATCATCACCACCGAATACATACCATTGATGATTCCAACTTATTCATGAACTCCACCATGGTACAACCACGCAGGGAGGCCATGGCGGCTAGGGTAGGCCTAAGCCATCCCTAGACAACTTCGAGGACTTGCAGCGGCCGTCGTCTCCTTTTGGTGTATGCCCTAGGTTTTGCCGAGTTCTGGTGGATGGATCCGCCTCGCTTCGTGTACAGGGACTATAAATAGTCCGAGGAGTCCGTGGTTCAAAGAGGAGGTCGAACCGACATAAAAACACCCTAGGCCGGCCGGCCTAGGCCTTTTTTGGCCCCGCTCGGTCCCATCTTTCGCGTGCAACCTTCTCTCGACGATCCTTGTCCATGTATGCATGATGTCCTATGAAAACATTGGTTTGTGCCTCCTTTGCTTGGCTTGATTCCATCGGGTTCGGTGTTGCTTTTGGACTTGAATATAAATGCCCCAAATTGGGTCATTTTCTTGCAAAAACATGATATGCTCCAAAATACAACACACATATGAAAATGGGGTTATTTCACGTGCCAAGTGGCGGGTTAGTATATGAATTAGTCCAAAACCACCACTTAAATGGCACTAAAAGTGTACGTATAACGAGCGTCAACAGCAACTGAGGATTGAACCTAATCTTTTCACACGAATGTCACAAGCAAGTTGGAAAGTAGGTTTCCCTTCTCAAGTAGGTTTGGTTAGTTGGCATAGGACAGGGTTGATTCAGACAATCTGGAAGTGAAGTATAGGTTTTCAATCGATAGGAACTGTTGTTTTGTTGCTTGTATCAACGTGGGAGGGGACATGTACACAAGTATCTAACTACCTCATATCTGAGTGATCACGAAAGATGGGCTTCTTGAGGGACTCCACTGATCTTCATGGCTCATGACAAAAGATGGCTTGTTTAATTTTTTGCTGGCATAGAAATTATTAATTAAGTTAGAAGTGACACAATGTACAACTTGTATTGGCCAGATGCAAGTGCTCAGTTAAATCCGAGAGATGTGAATGTATATAGATGTATGGATTTGACAGATAAAGCAGTGTCAGTTATACCTTGCTATGTGAATATGTGATGGCCTGGTCACCAGCTTGCTTCATAAGGCCCAGGTATTGATTATGTTTATTCACATATTGCATTATTCGTAGAACTTGCTATGTGAATGTGATGTTCATTTATCTATTTCATTCGTGATGACTGAGCAGCAAAAAAGCTTGTAGAGCGCAGGCAGATGACACACTTGCATATGCACACAGTATGACAGCACTAGGACAAGGCTGCCCAGCACTGGTTCCCCAAACAGCGACGGGGGAGTGAAAGTGCATCTAGGCCCTCAAGTGGATTTTGGTGAATTGAGTGACAAAATGATTAAAGGACTAACTTGTTTGTTTGAGTGCATGAGCACGAATCTATTTGTGTAATTCATTTACATTTAATGTGCTCATGATATATGGGGTTATTAATCCAAGCAAGCTGGTGTGATCCCATGATTCTTGATTATCGAAAGTGGCAAGTCTTTGATGCTTGTGATGGAGACATGGTTCTATGCATGATATGTGGTCTCTAATTGCTCAAGAAGGACTGTCATTAATTATTGGGATGTTAATTTCAATGAAGGTAGTTTAGAACATTATTGGTCTCATGCCATGGATGTTCTTTGAACAAGATATGAGACAATATCACTATGATGAAGATAAAGATTTTTAGATCAGCTAAGAAAAGAAGGAAAATACATAAGATTGGATATTGCAAGACTTCATGTATGTATGATAAAATGACATGAGCATATATGTGATATATTGGTCTTAATTGATAGGAAGCTTGCAATTCATGGGATATTCTTTATCAATTAAGAATAAGCATTTGAAGAATCTTTCAGATGGAATTCACTCTATGGCAAAGTGAAGCTAACTTGATGATGCAAGGGTAAGTGGTGAAGAAACAAATCGAGATGACTAGAGCGAGGGACTAAGTAAGCTTTGGTTAAGTGACGACTTATGACCATGTGCGGGGGGGTTTCGAAGTATCATATCCAAGTCTTGTCAAGAGAAGCAATGCAATGCATATACATGTTATGGTTGATATAGGGAGTGGCCTAAGGATCAAAGTGAATTCAAATATAAGTTATGGAAAATCCTAAGTCACCAGCTCAAGGTGGATATGCTCAGATCAAGATACAATGTTGAATGCCCTCAAAGAAGTGATTGATCAAGTATTGGCATGATTGTTGACATACAAGCTGAAGTGGTTGATTGATGATTCATCTTATGTCTTGAGTATAGGTATGCCGTACTATCAAGAGGGATGCAATATTGGTTGAATGATAATCTCAAAAGTGCTCAAGCAAACCCTTGCAAGTCTAACCATGAGAGTTTCTAACTTAGTGGGGGTTTCCTGGGGAAACCGGTGGAACCAGTTTTGGAAACCGGTGAAACTGGTTTCAGTGGTCTCGAGCATCTAACGGCTAGTTGGTTTGAAATCCGAAGAAACCGGTTTTGGCAACCGGTGGAACCGGTTTTCTCTGATAGAAAAACGGCTAGTTTTTGGAGAGATGGGTATTTATACCCATGAGCTCCTCTTGGAGGAGCTGCTGGTTCTGGTCGTGTTTGACACTTCCTAAAGGCCAGCTGAGCTCTCCCCAACCTCTCTAAGTGAGACTTGTGTTCATAGCTTGAATCTTTGAGTTAGGTTGAGAGAGTGACTTGTGTGTGAGCATTGGAGAGCAATCCTAATCCTTGAGCACTTGTGGTTTTGTCAATTGTTGACGCTCCTTAGCGACACACTTTTACCGTTGTTTATCTTCAATAATGGTATGAATTTGATATCTAAACTAACGATCATACTCTATAACCGGGACATTTTCGCATATGCATGTGTTTTTGGAGGAATTCTGTTTACATAGGTTTTTGGGCTTAAATGGAGCACAAATGGACAAGGCTTGGAACAAAGGACGACATGATGAAAGATGAAGGCCAGCGGCCCAAGGAAGAGGCCAGGCCAGCTGGCCCCACATGGCCTAGGCCGGCCGGCCTAGGTGGTTTCAAGCCCCGTTCGTGCTCAACTTTGGTGAACCGACCTCCAAGAGTATTTGAAAGGCAAGTGCTTCAAGATAAGGTCAAGAGACTTCGGGGTCAAGGCAACTCAATTGGAGAATTTGGAAATTTATCACTTCCCATTCTTATCTCAAAGATATCCCAAAGCAAACGACGTCCAAAGGCCCACATGCATAGGTGGAACATCTACTGAAGCTTCCAGAAGACTTGGAGAGAAAGGTGAAGACGAGGCGGCCGAGGAACAGGCTAGGCCGGCTAGCCTGAACCCCCCTGGGCCGGCCGGCCCAGGCCTTTCCTGTGGCAGTTCACCCTCCTTCGACCTAGCGTTTCCTTAGGGTATAAATACCCCCTGTGCCTTCGTGCCACGCGTCAATCAATTCGTCATTCGCCGCCGAGGAGCAGAGAAGCTAGAGGGACACCTTTCGGAGAGCTGAGGGTCCTGCTAGTTGTCTAGGGTTCTTCCCTAGCCGACGTGGAAGCCCTGCGAGGAAGACCACGTCGGAGTTCTAGAGCTAGGATCATCAAGATCAAGGTAGGATCCCGGTGGTGATTTTGTGATGTACTTACATTCATGATGAAGTTATTTGTGTTTCCGAATCTTTAGCGATCAAGTGCCTCTCTTTATGGTTTCGTTCTTGCTTGGGTTTGCTTCTTCTCCAATCTATTCTCGAGATAGATTGCTCGGGATGTTCTTGTAGCCATGGTGTCTAGGGGTTCATACCGGATCTACCAAGTGGTTCGACACTTTCACTTGTGAACGTGCCCTTAAGTTACCCACGCCGAAAGAGAGCATCGTGATAGGGTGTAATCTCATGTACGGTGGGGTAATATATATATAAATAAATATATATATATATGCGATCTAGATTGGTTATCTCTAACTTTCTCTTGCTACCTCTGGTGTTTGGCTTTAGTAGATTAGATTGGTTTTTCAACCCCTCTTCAAGATAAAAGGCTTCCAATGCTAGTTGGATTGTTTCTTGTATCTTTAGTTCCGTGGATTGATAAACCTTGGGGAGTACTCTAAGGGAAAAGCTACAACTGATTCGTGCGCTTGCGGTTCACAATTGACGCGCTTAGGGGCCGTCAACAAGCTTTTCTGGGGCCGTTGCCGGGGAACTATCGATTAAGATCCGATTTGACTAGTATTTGTAAATATTTATTTTTCTTGATTTTCTTTTGATTTCCCCCTTTTTAGATCTCTTATTNGAGGTCGTGATTTAAAGATGCTTTTCATTGAGATTCACATCTATCTTACTTCACTCTATTTGGCTCGGAGCTGCAACGTATGCATGATCTAGGCGATCTAGATTGGTTATCTCTAACTTTCTCTTGCTACCTCCGGTGTTTGGTTTTAGTAGATTAGATCTATTTGCAACCCCTCTTCAAGATAAAAGGCTTTCAATGCTAGTTGGATTGTTTCTTGTATCTTTAGTTCCGTGGATTGATAAACCTTGGGGGAGTACTCTAAGGGAAAAGCTACAACTGATTCGTGCGCTTGCGGTTCACAATTGACGCGCTTAGGGGCCGTCAACAAGCTTTTCTGGGGCCGTTGCCGGGGAACTATCGATTAAGATCCGATTTGACTAGTATTTGTAAATATTTATTTTTCTTGATTTTCTTTTGATTTCCCCCTTTTTAGATCTCTTATTTTCTCTTTCATCGAAAATAGATCTAATCCACAAAAACAAAAAAATCAATCTAATCTAGTTTTTTATTTTATTTTTATTCTATCTATTTCTTTTAGATCTTGTATATATATATTTTTTTCACTAACCCTAATAGGAGATGGATGGCTACCTCTCCAACAAACCGAAAAATTTTGTGGATGATCCAAAAAAACTTTATAGGCAAAGGAGACACGAAGCACAAGCTAAGAAGCTGGAATTAGTAGATCCAAAAAGTAAGACCGGAAGTTCATCATCTACTCCACCACCAAGTCCAAGGAAACCGCCACTGCAACCCGAGATGGCGGAACGCAGGATCGGAGAGCTATGCATCCCGGACGTCAAGGATTTGCCTATCCAAGAACTTGGCGATGTCGGAGGACCGTTCGAGATCAAAATTTCAACCATTCGTATGGTGCAAAGCTCGCCCTTCATTGGAAAAGAAGATGCCAACCTTCACCTTCAAGCATTCATCCAACTATGCCGCACCTTCGATATGCAAGGAGTAACTCAAGACCAAGTGAGAGCAAGGCTCTTTCTGTTCTCTCTACTTGGGAGGGCACTTCAATGGTTTCATTCTCTACCGGTGGAGACGGTGAAAAGTTGGGACGCCTTGATGAAAGCTTTCATGACGGAGTTCTACTCACCGGGCAAGACTCAGATTTTGCGCAACAAGATTGCTACCTTCGCGCAAATCCCGACAAAGACTATTGTGGAAGCCTATGAGCGCTTCAACAACTACATCCGAGCCGTGCCACATCACAAGTTTCCAAAGGAGGATATAGTCCAGAAGTTCTACTAAGGCCTCACGACCGCATCAAGGGTAATCATCGACGCATCGGCCGGAGGATCCATTATTGAGCTCACCCCAACTCAAGCTCTCAAGCTATTCAAGAAGGTGGCGGACAATGATGCGTGGGCATCATCGGGACGGCTGCATCCTACACCATCCGCGGGCGTTGCTAAAAGTGATTTGCAAGTGGAGCGTGAAGAAATACTTGAAGGGAAGATCAATTCACTCATGAGAAGATTGGAGAAGATGGAGGTGGACAAGAAACTAGCCAATGCTATTGATTTGAAGGCAGCCGAAGCAAGGTCCACATGTGAAGATTGTGGAGAGTACGGCCATGTCCAGAAGAATTGTCTGGAGGAAGCTAAAGTGCTCGAGTACATGAGGAAAGGGGATTTGTCTCCACCATCCTACTTCCGCTACGGGCAAGGTAGACCTCAATTTAATGCAAGCTCATCTCTTCAAAACTCGGTGCCTCTTCGTATACAATTGAAGGAGTTCATAGAGGAGCAATGCAAGATCAACAAGGACACCGTCTCCAAGTTCAAGACTATGGACAAGATATTGGAGAACATTGATGGCAAGGTGACGGAGGTCGGAAGCTCTAACCACCAAGTGCTCAACATGATGAAGATGCTAGAGGTAGGCGTCCGAAATGGCCGACTAGTAAATTTCATGGATTGCGTGCTAAGGCCCGGATGGTTCGTGAGAGGACACAAGGAATTATACTGTTTCGTGCACGTACGCCCTACATCCAGTTCAATGCTGCTCATGTAACTCACGTTGCTCGTAGTAGGGGTTATATGCGATCGAGAGAGGAAGGGGCTCCCAAGTCTCTGTGAGCGTGTATGTGAGTGTGTTGGGTGGATTGTGATCGGTCGTTCTTGGGGCCCCCGGCAAGGAGGGCCCTCCTTTCCCTTTTATAGCTCAAGGGAAAGGGCCGGGTCGGATACACAATCAGATGAAAAGGAAGAATAACCCGAGGGGGAGAAAGGAAAAAAGGCCCAAGGGGTCGGGCAGGCCTCTGCTTCTCCGCTTGTCGGCGTGTCCTGTCTCGGGGATCGTGGAGAGTACTTATGATGAGTATCCTGTAAGTGTGTCAGTGATATTTGACATTTCTACACCGTGCATTAGAGCTCCATTACTCGCTCAGGGGAAATGATGATCGAGCTAGGATGGAGTGTAAGCCGGGGCCATCAACGTTTTGGCCCTTGCTCAGGGCAGGACTCGTGCCAGGCAACATCCCGTCACTCGTTGATGACGAGGCAGGCGCTGAGCGTGCAAACCCGCCATCGTTAGTTTTAGGCCGGGTAGGCTGGCACATTAGTGAGCGGCGCCCGCCTTAGCGTTTAATGCCGGCAGTGTCCGATCACATCATGAGCCTGCCACGTCTGATAGGCCCAGCCCCTGGGTCATGATGGCTTGTTCACCCGGAGGGGGTCGGGCGAGGCGAAAGGGAAGCCGGTGGGCCTATACCCGATGTGGGTCAGGCGAGGTGGATACCTCCGCCTACAGTGGTTCCCTCTCCCGACCCCCGCAGGGTCGGGCGAGGCGGCGAAGTTCATGCGACTCCAGTTGTCCTACCTTCAGGGGTCGGGTGACGCGGAGTGTGATGTGTCAAGCTGTGGCCGGACCATGGCCGGGCCTTAGCTAGGCCGTAGCTGGGCTGTTAGCGAGACTTGACTGCTTCGCGGGCTACTTAGGGATCGGCCTTCCCCGAATCGGGAGTCTTATCCTCGTGGTTTAGACGCCTCGGATATTTGTATCCGACACTAGTAATGAAGGAAGACTACCGGGGCAACCTCAAAATTCGGAGACGGCAAAAGCAATTCAAACTCGCTCGGGAAAGGAGTCCAAAGATGTCGAACACCCGGCCAGAGCAAGGAAACCTAAGCCAAGTGTTGAAGCTGAGATGACATCAAAAGAGAAGGCGCCTACTCCCGCACCGAAAATAGTCACCCAAGAGCCAGAGTTTGAGATGATCGATGAAGATACAAAGATTCTTCCTCCGAGGCCACGTTACCACAAAGGTAAAATTGATGAGCATTTCAAAAAATTTGTTGAAGTGGTGCAGGTTGAACATCAATATGCCGCTCTTGGACGCTCAATAAATTCCAACATACTCTCTCTACTTCAAAGACATACTTTCGAACAAGCATGAGATGCCGCCGCCAAGCACCATCAAGATGACCGAAGAATGCAGCGCGGCTATCGCCGACCAAGCTCCCAAGAAGAAGAGGGATTTAGGGTGTCCAACCATCCCGTGTTCCATCGGATCATACATGTTCGAGAGGGCATTGTGTGACCTTGGTGCAAGTGTGAGCGTCATGCCGAAGGCCGTGTACAAGAAGTTACGCTTACCGGAGCCGGAACCCACCACCATGTGCCTAGAGTTAGCGGACAATTCCGTTCGCTAACCTATGGGCGTCGCTGAAGACGTACCCGTGAAGATTGGAGAACACCTAGTCCTCGTTGACTTTGTGATTATTGATGTGGGAGAAGGGACAAAGTCGCCACTCATCCTTGGGAGGCCGTTCCTCAAGACTGCAAAGGCAAACATCGACGTTGGCAAGGGGAGATCAAGTTCAACATTAATGGCACCATGAGCGAATTCAAGTTTTGTCCACGCCTTGAAGTATGCAATATGATCAATTAAATATATTCCACTTCACCGTCATGACACCAAGGAGGAGCCGAAGAAGAAGGAAACGAAGGAGACCAAAGAAGTTGTTGCATCCGTCGAGACAAAAGCTCAACGCTTGCTTGTGAAGACGAAAAAGATGACTAAGCCGATGAATAATCCCGCACCCAAGCCAATGGTTGTGCAAAAGT
The DNA here is from genome assembly GCA_004135705.1 of Alloteropsis semialata. Taxonomy (NCBI): domain Eukaryota; kingdom Viridiplantae; phylum Streptophyta; class Magnoliopsida; order Poales; family Poaceae; genus Alloteropsis; species Alloteropsis semialata. The sequence continues at coordinate 43,804,912 of CM014276.1, read as the reverse complement.
GGGTGCCAAAGACTGCAACGCCACCACCGAGCGTTGGTCTGAAGTGAAGAAAAGATGAAGTCTAGCTATAGACTATAAACAAAGCACTTTGCGGGAGGCAACCCGTTCGTCGAGTCAAGCTACCGGGAGGACAACCCGTTCGTCAAGTCAAGCTATCGGGAGGATAACCCGTTCGTCGAGTCAAGAATAAGCTACCGGGAGGACAACCCGCGAAGACCTTTTGAGTAAGTGAGTCATGAATTTTGCTACGCAAGACTTGGTAAACATTTGTTAAATTGGTCGTTCGGTCAGACATTTAAATAAGAGTTGCTCGATCATTTTGATTTTAATTCTTATTCTAAACCAATGACTTGAGCCTTCCCATGTTCTATTGTTTAATCTTGAGAAACCCAAAACCAAATTCCCATACCCATGTTGGCGACCATCCTTCCCATGACGGCCGAACCAAGTTGATCATTGTAAAGACACGAGTAGAGCCAAGCGTTGTTCTAAATTCTTTAAATTCTTTGACGCATGATAGGCTCACGCAACCTTAGTAATTTTCAGTTTTATTTCCCTAGGATTAGGAATTTTCTAAGCCCCTTTTATTTTATTTCTTTCAAAATATCTCTCTTATTTGGCCAAAATTAGATCCTAAACCTATGACCCATGGTTGAACTCAAGAAAGTTCGCTATCAATTCATGAAAGCGAGCAATATCGGTGCAGTCAAAATTAATGTAGTCGAAAAATATTTCTTGACTTACAAATGTTTATGATGCTCAAATTCTCCTCTAATTATTTATTCAAACTCATTGCTTGCTTTGAGTTGATTTTATTTGATAAGATTAGAGGAGAACTTAAGCATTTAAACACTCTTTGGAAGGGTTTTATAATCATGATCATCACAAACGACCAAGATTACCTTCACGGGAAGAATCATTGTGCTCTCCACCTAACTCCACATGCAAGAGGAGGCAGCCATGCATGGTGGTACACTCATTTTTGCAAGATTGAAGGTAACATTTGGAGTGGAGTTGAAGCAAAGGACAAAGACATTAATCAAAGTGGAGAAACAATGTGCAAGTGGACAACTTTGCTAAAGAATGAATGCGTTGACGGTCATTACTGGTACACTTTTAGGGCTGATTTGACATTGATTTTAGACTAATTCAGATACTAACCCGCCACTTGGCACCTGAAATAACCCTGTTTTCAAGTATGTCTTGTATTTTGGACTATGTTGTGAATTTGCAGGAAATACGACATATTTGGCGGAGTTTGACGTGGACCAAAGCACCCACATGGATAAGGATTGAGGAGAAGGACCAGCCCGCGAAAGATGAAGACGAGAGGAGGCAAAAACAGGCCCAGGCCAGCCGGCCTGGATCCTGTGAGCCAGCCGGCCTAGCCCATTCTGAGGCCCGTTCGTGCTCCCCTTTCTTCAGCATGAAGTAAATGCAAACCCTAAGGGTTCCGGCCGCCGTCCTTCACTAGAGACCTATATAAACACCCCCGAGGGCACCGTCAAGATCATCATCATCGAGGAGATTAGATCTAAAGCCACCATTGGAGAGAAACACAAGTAGGAGACGCCGCCGAAGGTCCTACCCGTCGTCCGGGCGCCATCTCAAGTTGGAGGACAGCGAGGAGTTCATCTTCGCCGGAGGCTTCCACACCATGAACCGCAACGTCATGCTTAGCTTCATGGGGTAAAGTCCTCGTTTGTCCATGGGTTGTAAGGAGATCTTGATTTGCAATTACTAAATCCTTTTATAAGATCAATCTATCATGTTCTTAGTTGATGGTGCTTTACATCTTAATAGCCGGCCGGCAGCTTTATGGGTATGCATCGCTCGTTGCTCTGCATACCTAGATCGCATCAACGATTCATGTTCCTATAGCTCGATAGGTGAGTACCCTCGTGTAGTGACAGTATGCGGGAGGGAAAGTGTTGAGTTTGGTTCGCATCTTATTGGTAGATTAGATTGATTTTCTCTTGCTTGGCGATTACATCTCATAGTGATCCTAGACCCTATGGGCAAATGCTCCCATACCTTGTGTACTCCTCTCGCTCGTAACATTGATTAGGTTAGATTGTTCTTTAATTCATACATCACTTCAATCAAAAGAACATTCTTGCTAACATCATTAGTGCTAGGTTAAGCTAGATTGCTACGTTTAACTTTGTATTAATTTTGTTGGTTACTAACACCTAACCTTTTCTCTAGGAAAAATCTTTGTTTTTGTTTCTGTTTTTGTTGTCTAGATGGCCCTTGTCGTCCAACCCATGGAGGAAGGAGAAAAATCACTAAGGGATTATGCAAGCCCACAATCGGAGGACTTCGACATACAAAAATCAGATTCGACACTTGAAACCACCGAGTACGAGATCAAGCCTCAAATCATCAAGATGGCGGCTGCAAATCCATTTAGAGGGGAAGAGGCCGACACCCATATAGACACATCAAGTGGTTCACGATGCTATGCAATACGGTACAACAAGATGGGGTTCCTTTAGCTTGGTTTAGATGGAATCTTTTCCCATACTCATTTGCAAATGAAGCAAAAAGATGGTACGCGCTTGCATCCTTCGAGGTAAAAGGAAATTGGAATAAGTTAATGAAGAAATTTTGTGGATGGTTCTTTCCGATACCCAAGATCCAACATATTAGAAGGCAAGTGATCAACTTTACGCAAGGAGAAGACGAAGGAATGGATCAAGCATGGGATAGATTCAATGGATTGATTGAATAAGGACTGAAACTAGGATTCTCCGGTGATGTACTCTTGCATACTTTCTATTTTTACCTAACCCCCAAATGCATGGAATTTGTACAAATGTGCGTAGGAGGGGATCTCATGGAGAAAACACTCACGGAAGCTGCCCAAATTCTACAAAAAATAAGCAAGGGGGCAGCCATGCGAACAGATTGGGAAAATCGCCTTTCGGGAGACGTTGAGCAAGAATCCCGTGTGGGGGTGCTTGCTGGAATTTTCAGAAAAGAGACCCTGAAAGCAAAGGAAGAACAACCAAATCATAAAAAAGCTACAGGAGCAACCCACGATGAAGGAGCACCGGTCCGAGACATGAAGAAGAATAAACTGGAGGTGGAAATTGGGAGAAGTTTAGCGAATGCAAAGTCGCTAAAAGAATTTGTGCAAATGGATTGGATCCCGATCGACTTCGGTAAACTCTTTGACAAAGGAAGATCACATCCAAATCAAAAGAAGTCCATAAAAGCCATAGAGTCGGATTTCCCAAGGACAAACATCCGGGCTACATATTAGACAAAGGATCGGCCGGAGAAATTATTCGGAAGCTTTTCGATGAAGATGAAGAAATAGACCCCTACCATGTTGCCGAAGTGAAGAAAATCATGGGAGTAAAGCCGGAAGCATCTCCATTCGTGCACCTAGCCGAGGTATACGCCATACAAGCCAATCATGACGAAGGTACCCACTACCTACACCTTACATAAGTTGCACGATCAATGGAAAATTATTTTGCAAAGCTTTATGCGACATTGGATCCCGAGTAAGTGTTATGTCCTCAAAGGTTTATGATGGGTTTTATAGTAAAACTTTGAATCTTGCTCCTACATCTACTAAATTAATCATGGGAGATGGTAGAACAACTAAACCTTTGGGCATCCTTAAAGATCTAAATGTTGCTATCTCGGGTAAAATTATTCCAACCGACTTTTTCGTGCTTAATGCTTGCCATGATGAACATGATGATATAATTCTTGGTAGGCCTTTTCTTAAGTTGGTTAATGCGGTTCTTGATGCCGGAAGGGGTAAAGTCACGATTGAATTAGATGAAACCAAATACACTTATGACTTTTTGCCGGCTTTGCATATTGCCTTACCTCTACTTCTCAATAGTGGAGAAGTAGAGAGCCTTCGCTTTGTTGAAACTTTCAGGAACCCTCTCCAACGAGCAATGGAGAATAGAAGCATTCATGATGATCTAAATGGAGAACTAAGAGAAGCAACCGAAGGGCTCGAGGCACAACACGGACAAGTTGCTGAAATTATTGAGGAAGCACAAGAAGGTGATCGGATACACTTTTGGTAACTTGAAATGTATTAGTCCCGCCTTTTGTACTCATCGCATACAACTTGAAGACCAGTGTAAACCCGTCGTAGAGCATCAAAGGAGGTTGAGCCATGCTATGTGTGTTGTGGTTAAGAAGGAGGTAATTAAATTGTTGAATGCCGGAATTATATATCCCGTACCACATAGCGAATGGGTGAGCCCCGTGCATTGTGTACCGAAGAAAGGAGGACTCACCGTGGTGAAGAATGAGAAGGATCAATTGATACCGCAAAGGACCGTTACGGGTTGGAGGATGTGCATAGATTATTGAAAATTGAATAAGGCTACAAAGATGGATCACTTCCCACTACCATTCATTGACGAGATGCTCGAGAGTTAGCAAAGCATTCGCATTTTTGTTACCTTGATGGATTCTCGGGATTCTTCCAAATACCTATTCATCCGGATCATCAACACAAGACCACGTTCACTTGTCCATATGATACTTTTGCGTATAGAAGAATGCCTTTCGGATTATGCAATGCTCCCGCTTCTTTTCAAAGATGCATGATGGCTATATTCTCGGATTTTATTGAAGAAATTATGGAGGTATTCATGGATGACTTCTTGGTGCATGGTACTAGTTTTGAAAATTGCTTATCAAATCTTGATAAAGTTCTTAAGAGATGCGGAGAAGTCGACCTTGTGCTTAATTGAGAGAAGTGTCACTTTATGGTGAGGCAAGGAATAGTTCTTAGATATGTCATTTCCGAAAGGGGGATTGAAGTGGATAAAGAAAAGATTGAAACCGTAGAAAAATTGCCACCACCTACGGATATCAAGTCCCTAAGAAGTTTCCTTGGTCATGCCGGATTTTATAGAAGATTTATAAAGGACTTCTCGAAGATCAGCAAACCGTTGACACAACTTCTTCAAAAGGATGTGGAGTTCGACTTTGATGAAAAATGTTTGCATGCCTTTAGAACATTGAAGCAATCACTCGTAAGTGCTCCTATCATTCAACCTCCGGATTGGAGTCAACCTTTTGAAATTATGTGTGATGCGAGTGACTACGCCATTGGAGCTGTTCTTGGACAAAGAAAAGAAGGGAAGGTATATGCTATTTACTACGCAAGCAAGACCCTTGATGGAGCTCAAGCTAATTATGCGACAATGGAGAAGAAATTGCTTGCTGTGGTATTCGCTTTTGAAAAATTCAGATCTTACATAGTAAATTCAAAGGTGATTGTGTACACCGACCATGCGGCGATTAAATATCTTTTGTCCAAGAAAGATGCGAAGCCACGTTTGATTCGATGGATTTTACTATTACAAGAATTTGACGTGGAGATTCGAGACAAGAAAGGGTCAGAGAATGTGGTAGCCGACCACCTATCAAGGATGCATCAAGGAGATGATGGGATGAAGCCTATTGAAGATAAAAATGAGAATGACCATATTTATAGAATACTTGATAGGGATGGATGGATGGAAGACATAATAGGAGCAATAAGGGGAATGCCTTTGGATCATTTGGATAGAAATGCAAGGCGAAAGGTTATCTCCGAGAAGAGGAAATAATTGGGATGCACCATACTTATATAGACATGGAGAAGATGGAGTTCTAAGAAGGTGTATTCCAAGAGAAGAAAGAGAAGAAATCTTAAGGAAGTGTCACTCGTCGGAATATGGAGGACACTATGGACATTATAGAACTCATGCTAAAGTATGGTCATGTGGATTTTATTGGCCGGAATGCATGAAGATGCAAAAAGATTTGTTGCAACTTGCTCGAAATGTCAAAGAACAGGAAACATATCGCAAAGGAATGCCATGCCATTGAATTACAATTTGCAAATTGATCTATTTGATGTATGGGGAGTCGACTTCATGGGACCATTCTTGAACTCGCATGGGTACGAGCACATATTGGTGATGGTTGATTATGTATCAAAGTGGGTTGAAGCGATTCCATGTCGCAAAGCATCGACCGAAGAATCCATACATATGATTAAGTCGATGATATTCCCTCGATATGGTGTCCCAAGAATTTTGATAAGTGATGGAGGAACGCACTTCACGGGCAAGAATTTCCGCAAATGCTTGGCAAAGTTGGGGATCGAACATAGGTATCTACGGCATATCATCCTCAAACAAATGGGCAAGCGGAAACTTCGAACAAGCAACTAAGGATATTCTAAAGAAGACTGTGACTAAAGGAGGAAAAGATTGGTCGAAGAAGCTAGATGATGCACTATGGGCTTATCGGACCGCACATAAGACGCCAATAGGTATGACTCCTTATCAATTTGTTTGTGGAAAAACATGTCATTTGCCGGTTGAGCTAGAACACAAGGCATATTGGGCAATGAAAGAGATGAATTTTGATGAGGATGCCGCTAGAGTTAAAAGAAGAATCCAAATAAGCGAGTTGGAGGAGTTGAGATTGAAGGCATACAGTAGTGCAAGCATCTACAAAGAAAGAGTAAAGAGATGGTATGATAAGAGATTACAAAGAAAAGAATTCAAAGAGGGAGACAAAGTTCTACTATACAACTCAAGATTCAAACTCTTTGGGAAAGGAAAGTTGCAAAGTAAGTGGGATGGACCACACGTTGTCCACTCAATCTCACCGACGGGAGTGGTAACGATCATGGACATCAAAGGAGACCAATATGTGGTGAATGAGCAGCGACTTAAGGTTTTCCTGGAGCTCGACGTTGTGCCTCTTCACTACATCGACATCTACACCATGATGGAAGAACCGGAGCGTCAAGCCTAACGACACTAAACAAGGTAACTTTGTAAATATTCTCCTTTTAGTTTTTGTTTTCTTCCTATTTTTCTTTAAGTTTTTCTGGGTCTCGGTAGACAAAAGGGTTAACAATTAAACCAAAAGCACCCCGTAAAAATTTGAAGGCCAGGGGGGGAACCCCCCCCAGGCCGGCCGGCCCATAGACCCCCAGGCCGGCCGGCCTACCCATTTCCGGGGTCGGTTTCGTGTCATCTTTTGGTATGTTGGAGATTAGGAAGGTTCAAATCGGTATCCAGTAGTTTGCGCAGTTTAAACTTGGAAAGATTGGACTTCTCATTCAAGACTTCGAGGACATAAATAGAGGCACCATTGAGATCCAAATTCACATCTTTTTCCAATCTACAACCACCACCTCGTGAACCAAGAAAGCTAGGGCATCTTCCATGAGCATGGGCGTCGAAATTGAAGCGTTGGCAACGAAGGAGGGGGTGTGCCGGCCGGCACACCCACACCAGGCCGGCCGGCCCAGGCCCTTCCTGGGGCGGCTGGCGAGCTCCTTCGCCTGGAGGCTAAAACTTGCGACCTCAAGCTCCCCTGCGTGAAGAAATTCTCTACCAAGCTCATATGCGTACAGGAGGGAAGGTGCCTAGCAAGAAGATCGCTGAACGCCATCCCGTCATCATCTTGAGCGACGACGAAGCAAGCATCGAGACGCGCTCCGTCATCGTCCTCCCAAGGCGCTCTAAATGCCTCCTTGGCGTGAAGAGGAAGAGCTACATGGAGAGAACTCCCGAGGCCAAGGACTTTGGAGGAGATAGTGATTGGGAAGATGATCGGAGTGCCGCTTCGTGGGGCGCCGCCAGACATGATGACGATGACGGGTACATATGGGAGGATGAACCAAAGGAGGTGGACAAGCTGAAAGAGAATCGCCGCAATGAGCCTAAAGAAGATGAACCCGAGGGCGGCGAAGATCCAAACTCCTCCGCATCACAATGGGTGTTGCCGTCCTTGCCGTGAGAATATTCATTCACTTTTTGAAGCCCTAGATGAGTGCCTCCAATCTTTGGAGTTGCTTAATCAAAAGGTGGAAGATCTTAAGCGGCAATCGGATGGTAACTTCAAGTTCCTCAACCGCAACGTGAGGATTCTTTTTAGTATGTATGGGAACTTGAAGAAGCAAGGAGAAGGGAGTAGCAATAGTGCCAAGTGCAATTGCCCAAGGTGCCGTTGAAGGTGTTTGCGAGCGTCTCACCCGTGTGATCTATTTTCTTACGACGAGGACGTCGTAAAATCTAAGCATGGGGGGAGAGGTGTGACGCGTCGTTGTTTTTAATTTTTCTTAGTTGGTTTTAGCCGAGATCTAGTTGGTGTGATTTTGAGAGTCTTAATGTTAGTATGAGTCTTTGTGTGAGAGTCTTAAATTAGCGTGTGTGAGAGTCTTAATTTAGTGTTGAGTCAAGAAAATCAATAAAAAGAGTCTTTACTTTTGAATAATTGTTGGATCAAGCAAATTTACTTATGCATTCAGTTTTTACCTTATTTCTTGAAGTACTTGTTCATGAGCGATATCTTGGAATTTAATCTTAGCTGTGGAGCTTATTATTTGATCAATCCTTACAAATACCCCTACCCAATCTTGAACTAGTGCTTGGTTTTTGATGATACTTGCTAGTAAGGCTTGAATTGGAGAAAATTTAAATTTATTTTATCACTCTTTTAAAACCTCCGCAAATGCAAGGTTGATCTAGTTCTTGTCAAGTTGAGAGATTATATCCTATACCTACCAAAGCCACCTTATAATCGTTCCACCATAAGCATTGGAGGTGCAATGAGTTGAGTTAGGATTTCTTTCTCTCGAAAGTTTTAATTTTGAGCAATGATCATGTCCTTGATATTCGGTAATGGGAGTTCTTCATTGGAACAACTCATATGATCTACCGGATTTCAAAAACCCGAACCCAAATACATCTTATTTTATTATCTTTTCCTTGAACACAACCCACTACTGGAAGATTTGTTCTCTTTTTGGGCGAAGTTTGAATAAAATATAATTTGAGAAGAGAGCAAGGAAGGAGTACAAAAAGATTGAACCAGAACCGAGCTAGGACGACCCGAGGCCGGCCGGCCTGGACCCTCCCAGTTGCGGTTCGAGCTCCGAAAAATTGTAGAGTTGCCTCGGTATTTTATTTGCCTATTTGCGCGAGGAATTGTTCAAGGAAGGTTCGGAGAAGAGAAGGAAAATTCAGGAAAGGAAGAAAAAGAAAGAAAGAAAGAAGGAAAAAAATATGAAAAGAAAAGAAAAAGGAAGAAAGGAGAAAAATGCAATAAAAGAGGGAGAGTTCTATAGTTGGAAGAACAAGAAAAGTGCAAAGGAAGAACGCCTTATTGTTGAGAACAAATCTTCTTTTCCAACCATGTGCAATCCGACAACGAGAACGTCGCTTGTGCCTTGAAGTCAATTTTGATATGCCCTTGCACATGTCCACCATTCTAAATCTTCTTATCCTTGAAACCCCTCACATTATGGTAGCATTCTCATGATCATTGGCTCGGAAGGTAAGCAACAGTTAGAGAGTTTCTTAATTTGACAATATGTGTATTTACTTTGCTAGCCCTATCTACAACTCCACTTATACTTGAGAGACTTATGCGGTGAGATGAGAGTTTACAAACCTAGTAGGATAGCCACTTATACTTGAGTTGTGAGTTGAGAGCTTGCAAAATAGGATAGCCACTTATATTGAGAGACTTGAAAGGACTTGTGCAAGAACTTTGGTCTAACTCTTGTTGCAGAGAGATTGTTTTCAAAAACCTCCGAGGAAAGCAAGAAAGTAAGTGTTGCTGATTTCCAAGATTTCTAGCTAAGGGTAAGTGGTTGTGGAGTAATGTTTTGGATAAATCTTTGAACGCCCATACTTCGATTATCTTTGTTGCTCCGCTAACATTTACTTGAAGATCTTTGGTTAGACTTGTTTCCTTAAGTATGTTTTGCAGAGCAAGAGCTTTTGAGCAACCCCGTTGGAAGATATTAATAGCTTAATTTACTCGAGGACGAGCAAAAGCTAAGCATGGGGGGATTGTTGATGGTCGTTATTGGTACACTTTTAGGGCTGATTTGGCATTGGTTTTAGACTAATTCTTATACTAACCTGCCACTTGGCACCTAAAATAACCCCGTTTTCGGGTATGTCTTGTATTTTGGACTATGTTGTGAATTTGCAGGAAATACGACATATTTGGCAGAGTTTGACGTGGACCAAAGCACCCACATGGATAAAGATTGAGGAGAAGGACCAGACCGCGAAAGATGAAGACGAGAGGAGGCAAAACAGGCCCAGGCCGGCCGGCCTGGACCCTGTGAGCCGGCCGGCCTAGCCCGTTCTGAGGCCCATTCGTGCTCCCCTTTCTTCAACGCGAAGTAAATGCAAACACTAAGGGTTCTAGCCGCCGTCCTTCACCAAAAACCTATATAAACACCCTGAGGGCACCGTCAAGATCATCATCATCGAGGAGATTAGATCTAAAGCCACCATTGGAGAGAAACACAAGTAGGAGACGCCGCCGAAGGTCCTACCCGTCGTCCGGGCGCCATCTCAAGTTGGAGGACAGCGAGGAGTTCATCTTCGCCGGAGGCTTCCACACCATGAACCGCGACGTCATGCTTAGCTTCAAGGGGTAAAGTCCTCATTTGTCCATTGGGTTGTAAGGAGATCTTGATTTGTAATTGCCAAATCCTTTTATGAGATCAATCTATCATGTTCTTAGTTGATGGTGCTTTACATCTTAATAGCCGGCCGATAGCTTTATGGGTATGCATTGCTCATCGCTCCGCATACCTAGATCGCATCAATGATTCATGTTCCTATAACTCGATAGGTGAGTACCCTCATGTAGTGACAGTATGCGGGAGGAAAAGTGTTGAGTTTGGTTCGCATCTTATTGGTAGATTAGATTGGTTTTCTCTTGCTTGGCGATTACATCTCATAGTGATCCTAGACCCTATGGGCAAATGCTTCCATACCTTGTGTACTCCTCTCTACCACTCGTAACATTGATTAGGTTAGATTGTTCTTTAATTCATACATCACTTCAATCAAAAGAACATTCTTGCTAACATCATTAGTGCTAGGTTAAGCGTAGAAATCCCTTGTATCGTGGACTGATAAACCTTGGAGGAATACTCTAAGGGAAAAGCTACAACCGATCCGTGCGCTTGCGGTTCGTAATTGGCGTGCCTAAGGGCCGTCAACAGAATGGTTCACAACATTTGGACGGTGCAAATCATGTGGAGATGCTGGACACTGATCAAGAATCCACTCAGGAAGATGTGGGAGCAAGGGCACGTGAAGCAGGCCAGGGAGCACCCTAGGCCGGCCAGCCCCAAGCACCCCAGGCCGGCCAGCCTGGTGCCCATATATGCGCCTTAGTGCTCATCTTTCACAGGTACGCAACTCATGCAATTTCAAGTCCTTGTTCTTCAGTTCTTCTACCTTGAACACCAGCAGAAGCTCTAAAAAATTTTGAGAATCAAAACCACATCCAAAAATCTCCAAAAATTCACTACAATTCCTAGTTTTCTCCTCTTCGATATATTGTTTTTCCATCGGTGAGAAACCCCCGGTGTGTTGGTTTTTGTGTTTGTGCAGCAAGGCACCATGAGGAGGCAAGTTTTGAACTTCATCACCGGAAAGAGGACAAGGTCATCGGCGTCCGACGCGCCATCTGCGAGCTCTTCGTGGAGGCACTCCATTGCGGAGTCACCGCGAAGCGTGGAGGAAGACAACCCCGTACAAAGGAGCAACATCCTGCTCCTTGGAGAGATGCAAGACCCAAGAAGTACCTCCATGAGGTTCACCAAACCTCGTGGGCGTGCCGGCACACCACCACCTCCTACACCTCGACGAGCCACAAGATCAACCGCACCACCGCCATACAAGCCAAGAATTTCAGAATATGGGTCTGTAATTTTGTCAGAGGAAGAAGAAGCGAGGCTCAAGAATTTGAAGGGAAGAGTGAAGGCAAACACTACATAAGTTGGGATTCTATGGTGATATCTATGTGCTATTGGACAACCTCGGATGGAGGCAATTTTTCGATGGTGTTCCGGTGGACGTGCATGTAGAAATTGCTTTGGAGATTATGATGACCATGAAAGTTGTGACAAGAAAAATTGATGAGCAAGAAGTGTCATGCTTTGAATTTAGTTTGAAGAATGAAGAAAAGTCCATCACCTTTGAAAGAATTGGAAGCTTACTTGGTTTCAATGGTGATGCACCGAAAAGAGCCGAAGTTGAAGAAGGAGGGATGGATAGATTTTGGAAGAAAATTGCAAAGGATGACAACCGCCAAAGGAAGAACATAAGCAATGTCATACTTTAAATATTTCATTCTTGGATGAGCAGGAGAATTTTTGAACGGATGAGAGAGTCCAAAGTAACCGACATGGAGTTAAATTATTTATACTCTGTGTTGGTGAAAAAGCATGCAATTGATCTTACCTACATCATGATTGATAGGTGGGTATGCGAAGCAACATCCGGCTCCAGAGAGATCGGCTCGGGTTGTTATCTCTCCATGATAGCAATTGCATTGAACCCGAGATTGGAGACAAATTCGGCATTCTTCATGAAGGGGACCGATTTTGGAATTGACGCTATGAGGCAAGGACGCTACATCGGGGGAGATGAGAAGAATGGCTACAAAATTGCAAATACAAGTATTTATCTCCCCGTTGCAAGATTGAAGTTATTTGGAAGAGGAAGAGTTGATTGGCGGGATGAGAAGATTTTGATCAAGGCCAAAAAGAATAAAAGAGGGAAGCATGTTGGAGAGTCATCGGCACCGGGTGAAGAAGTGGGAGAGGAATTACCACCGGCTAGTTCCTCTTATTGGACAATGGAATTTCAAAATGCACCAAGTGGAGAAGGACCTCCAGGATGGGGGCATCAATGGGGACATGCACCAGCTCAAGCATGGGTGTATGGAGCGTCGGTGCCACCAACGATGTATCCACCGCCGCCTACATATAGCAGTTATGGCTACCCACCGCCGCCACACCAAGGAGTGTTCCTGGATCCATCCTTTGGAGCTCAATTTGCACATCTCCAACAACCGGAAAGAAGCACGAGGACAATTGGAGCCTATGCCAATAGGAACTTGGAGGACATTAATGCCATTCGGAGGCATACGGACCGACTAAAAGATGGAACTGCGGGGATTGCATACTAAATGGGACTTCTAGGGTTGGCGCCGCCGGAACATTTTGATGGAGGAGCTTCTCAAGTGTATTATGATCAAGGATATAACGCAAGACATCCGCCAAGCCAAGAAGAGTGACCGACAAGGACCAAGAATAAATTGCTCGCACATGTGGTTTGAGCTTTTCCCTTTCTTTTATTTATTTTCAGCGTGTGTGCAAGCTTGTGTGCATAGCAATTTTCTATTTTTATTTATTTTCAGCACGTCTACTAATGTGTTCTTTTGTTTATCATCACCATGATCACAATATATATCACTGATACTTTCATGACATGATTGCTAGTGATGATAGAAAGTTTATGCCATGTTGAAAAATGATGATCGTTGCTGCTTTGTCTATTTTTGCGCTTGGCCTATGCATGACTGAACTAATACTCTCCCCAACACGATCTGAAATTTATCTAAATACCAGCTCAATCTTTTGTGGAGGTTATGATAATTTTAGACCCATATTTATTATTCTTGCTCTCTCTTTTAAACTTGTCAAGGAATGTTTAATTGCTGAAATTAATTAAAGCTAGCCTTGTCATTAATACCTTTTGCAATTGCTTTACCTATCCAAAGCCTAAATGACATATCATGTTGAACCATAGTTTAAGAATTATTTTCAAGTGAATTGATTCAGGATTTATCTTCTCTGGTTCGAGAATAAGAAGCTGACCATTCCGTTTTGTGTACCTTCTTTTTGCTAGCCTATCTATCCATACATTGTGAGTTTCTACATCGGAAACTTCACAAACTTCGCTGGATATCCAACCCAAAACCAAATTATCTTTTTGTGAAATACCTCCTTGACCACAACCCAATTTGAGTATGGATCATTATCTCGAGGAAATTCCCAAGAATCAAGAGCTTGATACAAGGAATATATGTTTGGGAGGCATCAAAAAGTGCGTACAAGAAAAAACTAGAAGAAATGGAGGACCACAACAAGTGGGCCGGCCGGTCTCATTACCATGAGCCGACCGACCTACCCCCTTTCCTCCTTCGATGGCTTCAAAATTCGACAAGAAGATACTCCCTGAAGATTCCAACCATTTTCCTAAAGATTGAGATGGATACTTACTCTAGCATTGGCCACCACTTCTATGCTCGAGGACGAGCAATCGTTTAAGCATGGGGGGAGACTGAGTAAGTATTAATGTTGCTAGAAGTTCTAAGGAGCATAAAGAAAAAAATAAAAGAAAAAATATATGTGTTGAAAAGGAAGAAAGAAAAGAAAAAAGTGTGAAAATAAATGCTCCTTAGTTCTTTTTGCTTCATTAAATTCTATAGTGCCTTAAAGATTATTCCATACTCAAATATTCCAACCATATGCAATCCAATAATGAGGACTTCATTTGTGCCTCTTGATCAACCTTTGCCATTTTCACATGTCCACTATCTAAAAAGCGTGTGTTCCATTTTCCCCCTCTATACAAAATCGATTATTTTCCATGGTCTTTTTGACGAGTCTCGGTAAATCCATGAGAAGTATTTCTTGTTTTGATAATATCTTGATTATAATATCTTTTGTTAGGACTAACCTTTCCCATAGCTCCAGATAAAGTCTTACACATACATGAGAGAAAGGAAGGTAAAGAGAGTTCTAGCAAGTTCGAGAGACAAGATGAGCTGAGAGTTTCCATGAGCAATTGCATTGAGGTTTAAATTATTGACTTTGGTTTAGCAATACTTTTGAAACTTACTTCCTAATTTCTGAGACTTGTTTAAATTAGAGAGCATGTGTTTAAAATCTTTGTGGGGAACACTTAATTCATATCTACCCTCCATACTAGAAAGAGTTGGTTACAACTTGAAGAGTTAATCACAAAATATTTTGAGGGTATAATGTTTTCTCATGTATGATCAAGTGCAGGGATTGGACACCGAAAGGCAACGCTGATTTTTATTGAAGACTTACTCGGATTCTTATTGAAGACTTACTCGAGGACGAGCAAGGTTTAAGCATGGGGGATTGTTGACGCTCCTTAGCGACACACTTTTACACTTGTTTATCTTCAATAATGGCATGAATTTGATATCTAAACTAACAATCATACTCTATAACTGGGACGTTTTCACATATGTATGTGTTTTTGGAGGAATTCTGTTTACGTAGGTTTTTGGGCTTAAATGGAGCACAAATGGACAAGGCTTGGAACCAAGGATGACACGGTGAAAGATGAAGGCCAGCGGCCTGAAGAAGAGGCCAGGCCGGCCAGCCCCACATGGCCTAGGCCGGCCGGCCGGCCTAGGTGATTTCAAGCCCCGTTCGTGCTCAACTTTGGTGAACTGACCTCCAAGAGTATTTGAAAGGCAAGTGCTTCAAGATAAGGTTAAGAGACTTCGGGGTCAAGGCAACTCAATAGGAGAATTTGGAAGTTTACCACTTCCCATTCTTATCTCAAAGATATCTCGAAGCAAACGACATCCAAAGGCCCACATGCATAGGTAGAACATCTACTGAAGCTTCCAGAAGACTTGGAGAGAAAGATAAAGACGAGGCAGCCGAGGAACAGGCTAGGCCGGCCGGCCTGAACCCCCTGGGCCGGTCGGCCTAGGCCTTTCCTGTGGCGGTTCGCCCCCCCTCTTCGACCCAGGGTTTCCTCAGGGTATAAATACCCCCTGTGCCTTCATGCCACGCATCTATCAATTCATCATTCGCCGCCGAGGAGCAGAGAAGCTAAAGGGACACCTTTCGAAGAGCTGAGGGTCGTGCTAGTTGTCTAGGGTTCTTCCCTAGCCGACGTGGAAACCCTGCGAGGAAGACCACGTTGGAGTTCTGGAGCTAGGATCATCAAGATTAATGTAGGATCCCAGTGGTGATCTTGTGATGTACTTACATTCATGGTGAAGTTATTTGTGTTTTCGAATCTTTAGCGATCAAGTGCCTCTCTTTATGATTTCGTTCTTGCTTGGGTTTGTTTCTTTTCTAATCTATTCTTGAGATAGATTGCTTGGGGTGTTCTTGTAGCCATGGTGGCTAGGGGTTCATACCGGATCTACCAAGTGGTTCGACACTTTCACTTGTGAACGTGCCCTTAAGTTACCCACACCGAAAGAGAGCATCGTAACAGGGTATAATCTCGTGTACGGTGGGGCTTTCAAGAGTTTGACCAGAGGTCGTGATTTAAAGATGCTTTTTATTAAGATTCACATCTATCTTACTTCACTCTATTTGGCTAGGAGCTACAACTTATGCATGATCTAGGCGATCTAGATTGGTTATCTCTAACTTTCTCTTGCTACCTTCGGCTAGGCGTCGCCCGATGAGCTACCGAAGTGTGTGGTGAGCCACGGGATCGTTTGTGAAGGTTTCACCTCATCCCCGCAAGGAAAGAGGTCTCTTAGTGGAAGGAGGAGATAACTTGACCTTGTGTGGTCGCATAAGCTTCCTCAACGGAGAGTAGGATTCGCTGTGCCTTGGTGGCGGCTTGGTGCAAGCAGTGAATCCGAACTTCGGGAAAACAACTCCTTGTGTCTTGGTTTGAATTTCCTCACTTTGTCATTTCTAGCATATTACTTGTGCTTTCGCTTCGATCTACTTTGGTATGCTTAAGCTGTGTGCAGGAGCTTCATTGGAACACTTGGAAACATCCCTGTAAGCTTCACACCATCTGTGGTTTGTGCTAGAATTCGTAGAGGGGCAAATCTTAGTGCAATCTGTGTCAAACTGGTTTTTTTGGTTTGCCAAACTGGTTTTACCAGTTTGGGTGCTGACAGTTGGAATTAGTTTTTGTAAATCGCAGATTCGCCTATTCACCCCCAAGCTTGGCTTCACATCCTAGCATAACCGCGGTGAAGAAAAGATGTCGATTGAGGTACACTTTGAGCCCCTTGAGCTTGATTTCTCAAACTATGCTTCTTGGGCTGTTAATGTTCATAATTCTCTTAGAAATGTAGATCCTATGGTTGAACATATTTTAGTTGTTAGCATTCTACCTCCTAAGTTTGATATTGACAACATCGATAAGTCACATATCACTCAAGAGGAGTTAGCTTGCTTGCAACTCAATGCTTGTGTTACTGACTTTTTGCGAAGATCTGTTTGTGAAGATATATGGGACATCATCTCTAGCAAAAGGGAAATTTATAAAGATGCCCATCTCATTTGGTCTCTCATCACAGAGATTTTTGAAAACTTCAAAAGCGATGATGAAGAGCAAGAAGTCATGGAATCACCTGAGAAATGCTCAACTGCATCTGAAACATCTATTGAGTCTTAGGTGGTTCCTGCTAAGGAGCTAGAACAGTAAAAGGAGGAAAGTGCAGTTTCTTTGGAGAAACCGGTCCAACCGGTTTCAGGAACTGGTTTAACTGGTTCTGGCCAGGAAGCCGTCCCCAAGTGCATCCAAGACATTCAAGCTGCAAACGTCACTCCATCAATTTCAGGTTCCTCATTATTCAATGATAATGGACCTAAGTGCTTGATGGCTTGCAGAAAGAAGAAGAAGACCAAGAGAGATGAATTCCATAGAGTTGGAACCATCAAGGCTCTAACTCAAGAGCTTAAAAAACTCAAGCTTTCACATGCCTCTTTGGTCAGTAAGTATGAAGTCTTGTCAAAGGATTATGCTTGTGCTACTGATTTATCTACTTATGTAGTATCCTTAGAATAAGAAAAACAAGTGCTTGGTGCTCAACTTGAGAAGCTCACTAGTGAGCATATGGCTTTGCAATCTCACTACAAGGAACTTGAACGTTCTCATGAAAAGATTGTAGAATCATATGCTCTACTAGAAACAGCTCATGAGGTTATGATTACATCAGTAAAATATTTTGAACCTCATACACACACATGCACATGCTCTCACATGAATTCTATGTTATTATGTGAAAAATCAAGTTGCTACTAAGCAACCCAAACTTGTGTTGAGCATGTTGTTGTAGAGTCTTGTGATGATTTTCTCGCTGAAGAAATGAAAGATATCAAGCAAGAGGATTAAAAGATCAAGAATGACTTGGTCAAGCTTAAGGGAAAGTGTCAAGTGCAACCTTCTCAAGATAACCGTGAAAACATGGTGAATAAGCTTGAGAAGGGATCAATGGTCATTAGCTTAATCCCTAAGCATGACAAAAAAGTCAACAAGAACAAGACTCGAGAAAAGAAGAAAAAGGAGCTTGATCACATACAATGCTTTGAATGTTCAAACATGGGGCATTATGCATCCATGTGCCCCATCAAGCTTAAAAGCAAGGCAAAGAAGCATAAAGGATCCAAGAAAAGGGCTTGCTACAGATGCAAAGAGGTTGGACACTTGATTGATGCCTGTCCACTGAAAATGGAAGAGCTGTCTGTGCAAAACCGGTTTAACTGGTTCAAGAAACCGGTGAAATCGGTTCTGGCTGAGGCAGTGCATAAACTCTACAAGAAGAGTGATCAAGCCAATTCTAGAAATAAAAAGGCTAGCAAGATGAAAGGGATTAAGAAAAAGAGCAATACATCACCAAGCAAGATCAAAAGCCGTATTTGCTACATTTGTCGTTCAAAGGGACATATGGGTAAGAATTGTCCAAATGGTAATGCTCCAAAATCTGATCTTGTCCATTATGATTTTGCTAAGCTTGGGAAAGACAAAGCTGGCACTTATGGTACTAGAGTGATTAGTTCACCTCAAACTAGCATAAGAGCTATTTGGGTTCCCAAGTTTTTTGTTACTAACCTTAAAGGACCCAACATGGCTTGGGTACCTAAGAGTACTTGCTAGACCTGTAGGGGAACAGAGATGCATTGAGGCTTTGGTAAATAAATCAAAATATGTGAACTTTACCAACTTGCCAAAGCATCACTGAATCTGCTATATCGTTTCCAATGACATCTTGGTAACATATTCTAATTGGTTGCCTTATACATATTCTTCTTTGTGGATACAAGTATTTCATATTTGGTTGTGAATGCTTGGATATGTCTAAGTCACTTATCTCGACTATTTATTCCCCGTATGCCATAAGATGCTTTTAATGGCTCTCTAGTAGAGCATATTACTTTAAAGTACAGGAACTTAAAAAAACAATGAAGAAAGAATTTCTCGGAACATATAAAGATGTGTTTCCACTGATATGGAAGCTGCCAGGAAAAACCGGTTTGACCGGTTTGGAAAACCGGTTTCACCGGTTTGGCCCAGCGTGCTTCACTTAAATTCTGGTCAGCTCCAGACCTTCCGCCCTGAAAGGTCTGGTAGGCTCTGGCTGAGGTCAGAAGTTCTGATCAACAGTGCCAGAAGTTCCGACAGGAAGATTAATCTATATTGCCAGATTTCATCTAAGGTGGAATATTACAAAGCACTTCCATGGCATACAAATTCATGTACTATCTTTGTGGTAGTGAGTACTCTTGGCACTATTTTAATAAATGCAATTTATTTATGTGCCGGGACCAAATTGTGAAATAAATTCCTCAAGCTCATTAAATTGAACAAGTGCATGTGACAAGTGATTCAAACACTTGATGCACCTATTGAGGGGGAGTTTATCTTACAACTTGTGTCTTTGAGACTAACAATCTCTTTTAGTGATTTTGTAGTCCCATTTGTGAGAGTTTGTCTCTATCTGAAGCAAGCTACGCATTTTGTTCAAAATTGGTAAAATTGTATCTATCTCTTACTTGGACAAAGAATATTATTAAGTAAATAGCTGCTTGTCATAATATAGATTAAATCCCTTTGCTTGTCTTTGTGACAAGATTGATGCATATGAGCTTGCCTTCCATCCATATACACATGTGCATCAAGAAAAAAGAATTTAACCTATATTGTGGGCTTTCATCTTTTGGTGATCCATTATGCCTCTCCAATTCATGGTCACTAAATGATAAAACTCGGTCTTATGCTATTTATTGCATTTTTCTTCTATGATGCATGAAAAGGAAAACATAAAGAGAAAAGGCATTCGGATTATATTGATAATGCACAAGTCTTTTGATATGAATCTTCACCAATGTGAAGAAAGGATTAGCTAGAGGCCAAGGTATGTGTCTTTAACCCATGTTTATACATTGAGCATCTAGGCCTCATAATCTATGCTAGTGTGTGCATTCTTGCATGTAACTCTCTCAAGTCCCGCTCTTTGTACCTATTAAATGTTTAGTAAATTCCTTCTTTAAAATTGACTAGGTGTCATATGTTCCATAAAATGATGAAAGGATATGCTAAACATTCTAATATGGTTCTTGACTTGATTTGTTGCATGCTTATGTGACATAGGATAGAATTTGAAAAATCCAACTCGCATGATAGGACTTGTGTGTTTTCAAAAATATTTGGTTCTTGGTCTTTGTGACCTAATCGATCTGTTTGTGACTATTGTTGCCTTGATTGATTGATGGCTAGTCACAAATGGTGAGATTTTCCTCAAGTCCATAAAATCCTTTATCTTTCCCAACCCTCTTGGAAGAATCAAGGAGGTTTGATGAATATCGGAAAATCTCAATCTATCAGTGCTAAATCAGGAATCAAGTGTGAAGAAGATCAAAATCAACTGTTCTGGTTTTCTGGCAAAAACCGGTTTCACTGGTTTTGGCCAAGGCCACACACCTTATCTCTTTACCACAGGAAAAGTTATCCCTTCACCCCTCATTCGCTCCACCTCTCACCCAGGCCCGACCCCTCTCTCTCTCCCAAGCACACCCACGGCGACCTTGGTCCCCCCATGGCGATTTGAAGATTCCCCAAGGAACAAGGTCGGTTCCTCTTGAAGTTTGAGAAGGATTAGGCGCTGGGAGTCAGTGGAATCGGTGTAGACTCCGCTTTGGATTCAAAATCTCATGCGGCCTAGGTATTCCGAGGTATCAAAAGTTCCCCTCACGCGATCTATTTCCTCGTTGCATATCTATCAAAACCCTTCGAGGAATCATCTCCTAGTATGCCCAGGAAGCTACCCCATGAATGTTTTGAATTTGGGGGGCTACATTTTGAGGATGGGCAATTTAGGGTTCTCTGCCCAAGAACCGGTTTCACCGGTTCACCAAACTGAAAACCCTAGATAATCCATCTTCAACGTGTAATCCTTTCTCAAAGTTGTAGGACTATTTTTCATGGATATAATCTTGTCTTCCTACACTTTTTCATCCATCCTGCTCAACTAAGCCTCATCTATGATCTCTCTATGCAAGGACTGTTGGTTATGGAATATAGCTTGTGAACATGGATTTGAATTCAATTAATCATATCTTTAAATCCATCTTTTATCCCTGTCTTGCACCTGTTCTTGCTGCTCTGTGCAAAACCGGTTTCACCAGTTTGGCAAACTGGTTTCACTGATTCTGGACAGAGTAGTGCCCAGCTGATCTCAAAAATCCATCTAGTGGTCTTTTTAATCTCAAATTTAATCATGAGTTCTGATCTTAATATTCACATCCTTTTTAACTAGGAAATTCAGACCTATGAAAGAAGAAAGAAAGAAATGGCTGATGATCAAGGTGGTTCTAGATCGGGAGGCATGCATGGTGATGATCCTCCTAGGAGCAGTGGGAGAAATCTGAGGCCAAGGAAGTAAAAAAGAGCATCTTACAGAGATATTGAGGAAGTTCATGAGGAAGCCATTAATACTTCCAGTGATGATGATGAGGTTAGTGATGAGGACTTGTTGACGGTCCATAGACGTGCCAATTGTGAACCGCAAGCGCACGGATCATCGTAGCTTTTCCCTTAGAGTATTCCATCCAAGGTTTATCAATCCGTGGATTGACAATGAACTTACTAGGGTTCCCCATCTAATCTAATGGATCTATCCTAGCATGAAGCATTGATTGCATATAAAGGATAAAACCTACTATAAGATATGAGTGATGTGTAGGTTGATCGCACCCAAGAACATAGGCAAAGATTAAGCGTAACCAAAGGATAAACGAGCCTATCGTCTTCTAGTTGTAGTTCTAGCCAATTAGAGTAAGCGTATCATGTATCTCATCTAAAGCCGTCTTTAAACTACTATAAATAGTCCAAGGAAACCCTAGCTTGAAGAGGAGGTCGAGGCGGCGCAGAAACAATCCAGGCCGGCCGGCCAGGGCACCTCTGGGCCGGCCGGCCTAGGGCCTTTTTGTGGCCCCTCGGCCCAATCTTTCACCTGGAAGCTTCTAGATCCTCCAGGAGTTGATTTGCCAATGCATGTGCGTATTTGACGTCGGTTGCTTCGGGATAAGATTTGGTCTTGATATCTTTCCTTATGTCTGCCTGATTCACCTTGATCCCGAAGCCATCTGACCTTATCTTCAAGTCCTTGCCCTTCCACATTCTTGGAGGTTGGTTCACCATAGATGAGAGCGAATGAAATCCGAGTTGGCCTTCATTCCTTCGCTCTATGTATGATCTTGGTCTTTGTCCAAAAGTGCTCATTTATAGCTCAAAAACCTGCGTAAATCAAAATCCTCCAAAAATACATGCATATGCAAAAATGGGGATATTTCAAGCGCCAAGTGGCAGTTAGTATATGAATTGGTCCCAAAATACCACTTAAATAGCACTAAAAGTATGTCACTAACAAGCGTCAATAATCCCCCCATGCTTAAATCTTGCTCGTCCTCGAGTAAGTCCAAGATCTTTGCTTAAAAAAGAAATCAGCGTTGCCCTTCAATATCTTCCCTACACTTAGTTATACACAACAAGACACATTGCTCTCAAGTGTTTAGCATTTAAAGTTCAAGTTGTGACCGGCTACTTTTCATTATGAAAGATAGACTAGCAATAAAAAACAAGCCATAGTAATAAATAAATGCAATGCTCTTGAACTTAAGCGAACTTTAGACCTTTACCTTGTTCCATCATGAAGAGTTTTCAAAAAGATGCATATCCAACATAAGTGATATTCTCTTGCAAAAGCTCATGGGAACACTCATCTCATCAAGTCGCTCAAGCCTATACTAGACTATTTTCAACCTATTCTACTCATATTTGAAAGTGGAAGGCTTATGTGGAGCTTGGTCGGTAAAAACAATGCTAGCAAAACATTATATCTCAAATATTGCCAAACTAAGAGAGTGTAACACCCTAATTTTCATCACAAGAAATTTTAGAAACATTTTCTGACTTGTCTAGGATTTATTTAAGGTATAAATAAATTTCTAGGATTTAATTGGAATTATCTAAGATCTTATCAATTTTAATATCAATTCAAATAATTATGGTCATAAAAAATGTATTGTTGCATCATGCTGGTTGCATTGTTTATCGTGTTGGCATTTCAAATTTGGATGGAGTTTGTTAAAATTCAAATTTGAATTGCTTTGAATTGAGTGTTTAGTTTTCTAAGTACGTTTAGGCATCAAATAGGTTTCTCTGGGAATTTTTCAGAATCTTCTGAAATTTATTCCTATTTTCCTAGAGCTAAATCTTTTTCTCAAAGCTTCTAGAAAGTCTTTCCACGAGCTCCAAATATTATATTTGGGTTTCTCGTGTCCATATCTATCTCCAGGAGTTTTCTCGGTATTTTTGGAATTTTCTGGATATTTTTCGTGCATTAAATATGTGTCCAGCCTTTTTCTGGATTTATTTTTGCGCAGAAAATTATTTCCAGAAATTCCGAAAATAGGAAAATCAATTCAGAAATATCTTTATTCCGAACCCTACGTATATATATACTGCCGTGTTCGTCTCGACGCGCTGATTTCAGATCTAAAATCCTTTTCTCGAGTTAACTCTCCAAACTCCGTAGATCTAAAAGTCAAAGTTGGTCTTCGTCAAACTCCGGCGAGCTTTTCCGGCGAGACCGTCGACTTCCGGCGAAAACCGACACCGCCACGGAGTTCCTCTCGTCGAGCTCTACGCCGTGGTGTGGTGGATTGTACGAATCGGATATCGTCTCCGTCATCTTCCCCAACTCCGGCGACTTTCTTTTAACTCCGGCGAGCTTTTGCGTCGCCGTCGATCATCTTTGGCTGGAGGTGAGCACACCGTCGCGATCCTCGTCTCGTTTCCTTTCGGTTTTGCCGTTCATGCACATGTTTCGTGCATCGTAGCCCTGTTTCCTTGTTTCTTCTCTTTTTCCTTGACGTTTCTGTACCTGTAATCTTGTATGCGTGATTTGCTCTGTAGGTCACTGCCTGCATCCTCCTGCAACCGCTCGTCCCTGCTGCTCCTCGCCGCTAGCCGCGCCGCGCTACCGCAGGCCACGCGCGTCGGCACCCAGCAGGCACGGCCGAGCATTCTGCCCCGGCAGGAACCGACGCCGAGTGCTCCCATGTCCAACCATGCAGAAGCTTCGGTCTCTGTTAAGAGATGCAAAGATATGTTACGTGATGCAAAAAGGAAGGAGATGATAGTTTTGCTTTTCAGCCCCTGAAGAATTTGGTAAACAATAGGAAATATTATGTGTCATGCCCTTTTTCCGAAAACACCCTATAGAATCTCTTCTTTCGCACATAAATCCCACCCATGACCTTTTTTTAGAGCTAACCCTGATCTTTCATCTATTCGCAATCACTATTTCCTGTGTCTTGAAAATCTTATCTGCTAGTCCTTTTCGGCTACAGTTAATTATGACTAGATCCCTGCAATCTTTGTTTTTCAATATCTTAATCGTTTTAACTCCGTTTCGAGTGATTCTTTCGCCCACGTGACCCTAAGGACATGATCTACAGCTTTAGAGTGTTCTTTTGTATTGCTTTAATATTTGGTGTATTGTTTCTTATTTTATTGCATTGTTTTCTTGTATGTGCCCCTGTGACGCGTTTAGACGGTGCAACAATTGTGGTGTTCAAGGATTGTTTGTGAAATTCGAGGAGCAATATTTTGAAGACTTGAGCAGTACCCTTTATTATTTGGATTTAAGGCAAGTGTATTCTTGATCATGATTTTCAGTCCTAATAACCAAATGGCATGCTCACATTTTATAGTTATGCTATGCTTGCATGCTTTTAATCCTGATGGGTCCTATGTTAAGGATTGACTAGTTTCAATTATCATACCTTGTCAAACCCTGGGTTTATATTTCAATATTGGGTAGTTGATGCTTAGTTGCTTTAACTTGGGAATGGTTACACTAAGATCCAAGATAATGAATTTGTGCCATCATTTTATTCATGTTCCTATGCATTTTAATAATAAGACCACTTGTGTTAATTGGAACATGGAGTGACCACCCAGGAAAACAGTACAACCACAAGGACTAACGGGCTATGGTCTTGGCTAAGTAACTAGAGGATCTCAATGTTGTGTGGAGGCACTGCTTGTTTTGGATGGGGCTGGTTGCTACCGGCAAGTTTTGTGTGCAGAGGCGCGGGAGAGGAAGGTTTTCCTTCTAGAGACCTGCATGGTAAGGGAGCACACACACATTGAGAGATTCTTTGGAAAGGCCTCGCTGTGAAACCCAGTACTTTGTTCACGTGGTGTGAGGGGAGTACATGCCTTTGGCAATGGGAATCACGACTTGTGGTGAAAGTGTACAACCTCTGCAGAGTGTTAAAAACTGATATATCAGCCGTGCTCACGGTCAAGAGCGGCCTGGACCCTCGCATGATAATTTGAACTTGAAGATGAATTAAATTGGATCATTCCTGCATTGGATATGGTTATGGTTTATGGTATATATTTATGCTTAATTGGGTTGGTATGCACTTATACCTTAGTAATTATGCTGCTAATTAAAATATGACCAACTAAAGTGCTTAAGCTAAATTAAATAGCCAGCTATTCCTTGTTAAGCCTTGCATGTCATTTGCTTTTGCTCTACACTTGCTGAGTACCAACCATAAGTGTACTCAACCTTGCTTTATCCGCGGCTCAGGCTAAGACAGGAGAGTCTAGTGGAGTATTTTAGAGATTTCTAGGCGTACGTGTTCCCCCAGTCAGCTGCCTGTGGTGAAGTGTTGAAGATCCGCTGCTAGTTATTCGCTTCGCGTGAGTGTAATAATATTCTTTAATATTATTTATGTTTTGCACTATCTTTTATATCACTGATGAAGTCTCATATGTGTGTAAACTTGATCCTGGCGCACATATGATAGTCATCTGGTTTTGTCCTTAAAACCGGGTGTGACAGAAGTGTATCAGAGCTGTGTTGACTGTAGGACGTAAGCCTAGAGTAGCAATGGTCGTTTTTATGGTCTTAAATGTTTTCTTCTACTTGCTCTACCTTGTCCACTCCAACCTTTGTCTAAATTCGTTGTAAAATCTCACCTTGACTTACCTTCTCCTTTTGACTCTTAATCATCATCCAACTTTACACTTGTTTTTCTGTTCCTTCTCTACCTCTTAGCTAACGTTTCTCTATAAGCCAACAGAAACATCATTGTTCACGTTGGATGCACGGTTAATGAGTTTTGAATTATCGAAAACCAGAGAAAAGTGGATATCTTGGAAACACCATCAGTCGTGCTTTATCTCAACACAAGGATTAGGAAATCAACCCCTCTAAATCTATGTCACCGATAGTAGAGTCTTTGTTGAGGTCGATGTTTAGATTTTGTGTAGGATTGTTTGCTTCGTGCTTGTTGTGTGCTAAGTGCATGATTTGGTTCTTTGTAGTGAGTGCGTTGTTTTGCGGAGTGATGACCACAAAGCATCAATTTAAATAAATCAATAAAGCTAATAGTTAGTTTTGGTTTTATCTTGGTCTCCAATCTTAGTACCTATATAAGTTCCTAATCAGTCTATGTTGCATCAATCTTTAATCTCGGTATACTCAAATCTATTCCCGTCACCCCTGACACAGCAGTACTTTTTAATTCATATCTAGAGCTACCTGACTCCAATTGATGCAAATCTAGTTGGATTAGTTACATAACTTTATAAGTTATTTTCTGGCAAACTTTCACGATTTTTGGATTATTGGACAGAGAGATAAATGACTTTTTGTTGGATAAAGAGAATCTGTTTCGGTAATCTGACACAGTCAACTTGTTTATTTCATATCTCCAGCTACAGAACTCCGATTGACATAAAACTAGTTGAGTTAGTTCCATAACGGAGTAGACTATTTTCTGGTAGAATCTTGCGATTTTTGGAAATTGTGGATAAGATATACATGCGTTTTGGTGAAGCATACAGAATCTGCTTGGGGAACCTAACACAGCAGACTTTTTTATTTTATATCTCGAGTTCCAGAACTCCAAATGAGGTGATTCCAGTTGGGTTAGTTTCAGAATTTCATAATATATATTCTGGAAAAAGTTTGAAATTTTTGGATATTCTGTCTACGAGGTACAACTGTTTTGTGGAGACAAACAGAATCTGTCTAAAACTAGAGGAAGTTCTTTTTAGGAACCTATGCTATCTTTTGTCGATCATGTTCAATCACATTAGAAAACCTTCATCATTTGAGTGTTACTGCTGGAACTTATATCTTTGTCCAGATCTTGACCATATCAAATCTATTTGTACCTATCTGAGTTCTCTTTTCTGTCCAAGCAGATGGTGAAGACTAGATCTGGTGCTGGTGATTCACAACCAAACTCGAGTCAGAACCATAAGTCACCTGCAGCAATGGATCAGTTTCTGGCTACTCAGATTCCAGTGTTGAATCAGTTAGCTAACACTATGGCTAATCTTCAAGATCAGATGAATCAAGCTCCACCACCACCACCAAGAAACAAGCATAAGGAATTCATGCGCCATGAGCCTCCTACATACTCCCACTCCGCTGAGCCTCTTGAAGCAGATGATTGGCTCAAGACTATGGAAAAGAAACTTGAGATTACTCAGTGTTCTGATCGAGAGAGGGTTCTTTATGTATCAGGAAGATTAGAAGGTCCAGCATCAGATTGGTGGGATTCATTTTGCTATGCTCATGCAGACTCAGGTAATATCACTTGGCAGGAATTCAAGGACGAGTTTCGATCATACCATATCCCTGCAAGTGTGATTAAGCAGAAGAAGAAAGAGTTTCTCAGTCTAAAACAAGGAAGGATGTCAATGATTGAGTACCGTGACAAGTTTCTACAATTGTCACGATATGCACCAGAAGAGGTGGCTAATGATGAGAAGAAGCAAGATCTCTTTCAAGATGGTTGGATTATGCCTATTCGATATATGTTGTTTGTGCATACCTTTTCTACCTTCGATCAGCTTGTGAGTAAGGCACTCTTGGTAGAGGACATGAGACGTGAGATAGATGAGAAAAAGAGAAAGTTTGATGGTGAGAAACACATACAGGCAACCCGCAACACCTGTTATCGTCTTGTTCGACAGACTGCAGTGCAGAATTATCCAGCCCAACAGGATGACCATGTCACGCAAGCTCGCATATCGCAGAATCACCCTCAGCAACAATGTCAGGGCTATCAAGCAGCAGTTCAAGAGGTGCCAGCAGTTTCCCATGTCAAGCCTAGCCGATCAAAGGCTCCACGTACAGTACTGTGTTTTCATTGCATACAAAAAGGACATAGCTTGGATAAATGCCCAAAGAAATATCCGCAGTTGTATGGTGGGAACAAACCAGTACATGCTATAGTACAATCTCGAGTGGCTAATGGTCAAGGATCTACTCAGATTAACAGGAAGCAACTTAACTCTGTTCAGGTGAATGAAATAAAGAGTATTTCAGTTGCAGATGTTAGAGTAGTCTGTGATTATCCAAATGTGTTCCCTAATGATTTGCCAGGAATGCCACCAGATCGAGATATTGAGTTCCTTATTAAGCTTCAACCGGGAACTGCACCTATTTCCAAGAGGCCATATAGGATGGCTGTTGATGAGTTGGAAGAACTGAAGAAACAACTCAGAGAGTTGTTGGATAAGGGATTCATACGCCCTAGTTCATCACCTTGGGGAGCACCAGTGATCTTTGTGGAGAAGAAGGATGGTACTCAGAGGATGTGTGTTGATTATAGATCACTTAATGAGGTGACTATCAAGAACAAGTACCCGTTGCCCAGAATTGAGGATTTGTTTGATCAGTTAAAGGGAGCCAAAGTGTTCTCTAAGATTGATTTGCGTTCAGGGTATCATCAGTTGAAGATCAGGCCATCAGATATCCAGAAGATAGCTTTCACTACTAGGTATGGGTTATATGAGTATACAGTAATGTCTTTTGGTTTGACTAATGCCCCTGCCTACTTCATGTATCTGATGAACAAGGTGTTCATGGAGTACCTGGATAAGTTTGTTGTGGTTTTTATCGATGATATTTTGATATACTCCAAGAATGAGGAAGAACATGAGGAGCATTTGAGGCTAGTAATGGAGAAGCTCAGGGAGAATCAGTTGTATGCTAAGTTCAGCAAGTGTGAATCCTGGTTGAAGGAGAGTCTAGTGGAGTATTTTGGAGATTTCTAGGCGTACGTGTTCCCCCAGTCAGCTGCCTGTGGTGAAGTGTTGAAGATCCGCTGCTAGTTATTCGCTTCGCGTGAGTGTAATAATATTCTTTAATATTATTTATGTTTTGCACTGTCTTTTATATCACTGATGAAGTCTCATATGTGTGTAAACTTGATCCTGGCGCACATATGATAGTCATTTGGTTTTGTCCTTAAAACCGGGTGTGACAGAGAGAGATCTATTGGAATTACCGAGACTAGTAAAAAAGGCCATGGAGAATAAATGTTGGAAAGAGAGAGGGATGGAACAGACACATTTAGATAGGTGGACATGTGCAAGTGGCAAGTGGATGATCCCGAGGTACAAATGAAGTCCTCGTTATCGGATTGCATATGGTTAGAAAATTGAGTATGGAATTGTCTTCAAAGCATTTGGAATTTGATGAAGCTAAAAGAACTAAAGAGCATTATTTCTCTCTTCTTTTTTCTTTCTTTCATTTTTTCCTTTCATTTTTGTTTCTTTTCTTTCTTTTCCTCTTTTTTCTTTTTATTTCTTTTTGCTCCTTAGAACCTTTGGCAACATAGTACTTACTCAGCATCCTTCCCCCCATGCTTAAACGATTGCTCGTCCTCGAGCATAGAAGTGAGAGTTGATAATTGCTGAAGTAAGTCTATCTTGACCTTCGAGAAAATTACTTGAATCTTCATGGAGTTTTGATGTCTCCCAAATTGATGTTCTCTAAATTAGGCTCTTGATTCTTCTGAATTTTCTCGCGATAATGATCCATACTCAATTGTAGGTTGTGGTCAAGGAGGTAATCACAAAAAAGTTATTTGGGTTTAGGGTGGATATCCAGCGAAGTTTGCGAAGTTTCCGGTGTAGAAACTCGCAATGCATGGATAGAAAGGCTAGCAAAAAGAGGGTATGCAAAACGGAATGGCCAGCTTCTTAGTCTCAAACCTGTTGACGGTCCATAGACATGCCAATTGTGAATCACAAGCGCACGGATCATCGTAGCTTTCCCTTAGAGTATTCCATCCAAGGTTTATCAATCCGTGGATCGACAATGAACTACCTAGGGTTTTTCATCTAATCTAACGGATCTATTCCTAGCATTAGGCATAGATTGCATATGAGAGTAAACCTTTATGATATGAGTGGGTGTAAAAGTTGATCGCATCCCAAAGCATAGCCAAAGATAACATAACCAAGGTCAACGAAGGCCTATTCGTCTCTAGGTATAGCTCTTAGTCAAAAGATGATCAAAATCATAGATTGCATCTCTACCAATGGTACCCGAGTCTTCTCTCCGAAAGGCGGCTCGCAAGTGGCCTACTTTCCAATGGTCACCGCCACGGGGTGCATGCCAACGCCTAAGGTTTCCCAAAGCTTTACCCAACCAACTAAAAAGCGCTCGATGAGCTTCCACTTGTAGTGGCTTGCGACAACTCCCATCGTACTCGCCATTGATCCAACTCAACATCACGTCGTCGCTAGAATTTTTCCCTCCATCATGCTGTCACCACACCGGGGTAATCAATGGACTAGCTAGAACACGCTACTTCAATGTATCTACAAGATATGGACTAATCACCACGATTAGATCTAATCTTACTAAGAGCATACGGCTGTCACACATATGAATATAAAGCATCAAAGAAGTAGACCAAGGTAGAGACAGCTAGAATAGAGATTAGATTGATATCACCATTGTGTGTGTACATACCCCGATGAATCTTGGGGCTTGACTCTTGAGCTCCGCCATGGCACAACCGCGCAGGGAGGCCATGGTGGCTAGGGTTGGCCTAGGCCATGCCCTAGGTACCTTTGAAGACTTGCAACGACCCTCGTCTCCCTTTGGTGTATGCCTTAGTTTTCGCCTTGATCCCAAAGTCATCCGATCTTATCTTCAAGTCTTTGTCCTTCCTCATTCTTCAAGGTTGGTTCACCATAGATGGGAGCGAACAAAATTCGAGTCACATGGCCTTCATTCCTCCGCTCTATGCATGATCTTGGTCTTTGTCCAAAAGTGCTCATTTATAGCTCAAAAACCTGCGTAAACCAAAATCCTCCAAAAATACATGCATATGCAAATATGGGGTTATTTCAAGTGCCAAGTGGTGGGTTAGTATATGAATTAGTCCCAAAACACCACTTAATTAGCACTAAAAGTGTGTCGCTAACGAGCGTCAACAATCCCCCCATGCTTAAACCTTGCTCGTCCTCGAGTAAGTCCAAGATCTTTGCTTAATAAGAAAATCAGCGTTGTCCTTCAATGTATTCCCTATACTTAGTTATACACAACAAGACACATTGCTCTCAAGTATTTGGCATTTAAAGTTCAACTTGTGACCGGCTACTTTTCATTATGGAAGATAGACTAGCAATAAAGAACAAGCCACAATAATAATAAATGCAATGCTCTTGAACTTAAGCGAACTTTAGACCTTTACCTTGTTCCATCATGAAGAGTTTTCGAAAAGATGCATATCCAACATAAGTGACATTCTCTTGCAAAAGCTCATGGAAACACTCATCTCATCAAGTCGCTCAAGCCTATACTAGATTGTTCCCAACCTATTCTACTCATATATGAAAGTGAAAGGCTTATGTGGAGCTTGGTAGGTAAAAACAATCCTAGCAAAACATTATATATGAAATATTGTCAAACTAAGAGAGAGATCTATTGGAATTACCGAGACTAGTCAAAAAGGCCATGGAGAATAATTGATTTTGTGGAGAGGGGGAAAATGGAACACACGCTTTTTAGATAGTGGACATGTGCAAATGGCAAAGGTTGATCCCGAGGCACAAATGAAGTCCTCGTTATCGGATTGCACATGGTTGGAATATTTGAGTATGGAATAATCTTTAAGGCACTATGGAATTTAATGAAGCAAAAAGAACTAAGGAGCATTTATTTTCACACCCTTTTTTTCTTTCTTCCTTTTTCAACACATATTTTTTCTTTCCTTTTTTTTCTTTATGCTCCTTAAAACTTTTAGCAACATTAATACTTACTCAGCCTTCCCCCCATGCTTAAATAATTGCTCGTGCTCGAGCATAGAAGTGGTGGCTAATGCTAGAGTAAGTATCCATCTCAATCTTTTGGAAAAATGGTTGGAATCTTCAGGGAGTATCTTCTTGTCGAATAATGAAGCAATTGGAGGAGGATAGGGGTAGGTCGGTCGTCTCATGGTATTGAGACCGGCCAGCCCACTTGTTGTGGTCCTTCGTCTCTTCTAATTTTTTTTCTTCTGTGCACTCTTTGATGCCTCCCAAATATACGTTCCTTGTATCAAGCTCTTGATTCTTCAGAATTTCCTCAAGATAATGATCCGTACTCAAATTGGGTTGTGGTTAAGGAGATATTTCTCAAAAAGATATTTGGGTTTAGGGTGGATATCCAGCGAAGTTTGCGAAGTTTCTGGTGTAGAAACTCACAATGCATGGATAGAAAGGCTAGCAAAAGGAAGGTACGCAAAATGGAATGGCCAGCTTCTTAGTCTCGAACCATAGAAATCAATCTTAATCCAACTCATCAAAATATAAGTTTGCAATCTAAAGGTTTCATCATGATAGATCATGTATATGTAAAGGCTTTGGTAGGTAGAACTTTGCAAGAGATTCATGAATGTAGATAGCATAAGAATCAAGTTTTAAATAAAATAATACAAGGCATAAGGTCATCGGTAAACTTAAATCAAGAGCAACATAAGGAATATGTGGGTCTAGAATTTAGTCATTTAACCTCCACAAATAAAAGAGCCGGTATTTATATCGATTTAAGTTCATTTTATAGAGAGCAAATAGTCAAGTCATATACAACATCATGTAGGTAGAACAAAGCGGCAACTTTCATCACTTTTCTATAAGCAAAGGCATTCAAAAATGATATCATCATGGTGAGCACAAAGTGATGGTGGTCATTATTTATTGAAAACAAAAAACAAAACTAGGTTGTCCTCCTAGTAGCCATGTTATTAACAAGAGAGATATACAAAGATTTCTAACCTATGGTTGATGGCATACATATATACAAGCATTAAGAAGCAGATGAACAAAGAGAAGGTTGAGGAAGAGTTACCATCTTTCTCTTAAGTATTGTACTTAGCATGGAAGAAGAATCTTGAGCATCTTATGACGATCTTGATTATTGTACTCCATATGGCCTTTTCCTTTTCATCCAACAAATCTTCCCCCATGCTTAGCATGTTGCTAAACATGGAAAAAGATGGTGAACCGTCATGTGATTCTTGATGTCCTTCCGCCATGTGTTTGGAGATTATCTTTATGCTTCTTCACCTTTGTTGCCTTAACTTTTCTTCAACCCCTTCTCATTGTCACTAAGCATTGGTCCCAATCATTTTTCTCACCGTCATCATCTTCTTGCTTGTTGTCCTCATTGCTGCTTCTTCTTCCATGAATTTTTCCTCTAATTCCAGAACAGAAAATGTACCAAACCATTACTCCATTGCAAAGTGCACATATTTCTCTTTCCAACGAGTCATCATTTGCCCAAAAAGGATTCCGAACAAAAGAGTTATGCCCTTTTTATTCCAGCACTGCAATTTGTCCCGAGCTGATTTCAGAACACGCAGCACCCAATGTTTTTGTCGTATCTCCTTGTATGGGTCTTCAAATTCATTGATCTTGGATACGTTGCAATGAGAATTTGATGGAACTTCTGAATATCAACTTTTTGTTCCTTGTACATCTTTGAACATGTACAGATTGTTGATGGAAACAGCAGTGTCTCTTTCAATCTTCGGAGATGTTAACGGTCTTGGTTGTAACTTTGATCATGAATTCATGGGATTCCTTCTTCATGCCTACAAAACAATTGAAACGCACACACTACCCCCGGGGTGATGGTTGGGAGTATAAACAAATGCCAACAACCAATGACATCCCTAGGACCTTAACTTGTGGCATAATCAACCTAGTGAAAGAGAAAAATAAAAACCTAATGGGTGTGCATGTGTGTAAAGTGAGTGCATGAAGTTAGTAACATGAAAGGCAGGGACCAAACTTTATAGAGATTGAACAAAGTTTTAAACACCATGTTTGCTACTATGTTGCCGAAACTCTCGGATTAAACACCATGTTAAAGCCAAAGAATTTAAGCGCTCGAAAAAGTTTAGAAAACCTAATCATGCTAACGAAAGTGTCGGTGTTGAGTGGATGCAAAATGGGTGTGCAAATGAGAGGAAAGCATATAAACAAAGACAATGTTTACACCTAGTTCGAAACACCATGTTTGCCGAATCTCTCCATAGTCATAAAGATCTATTAACCAAGGTTAAAACACATGTTTACCCCAAGGTCAATAATTCCTCATAGCACAAGAAAAATAAGGCGCATTGCAAAGCTTATAAACCGACCAAGCAATGTAAATACTAACAAGGCTTACAAAACTACATGATGATGGTTCGCGATCATGTCTAAACACCATGTTTACACAAGATTGCAAAAGAGAAATGCCCATATGAAGCATTAACACGTATATGAAAGCATACATCATTAAGTTTCATGAAAGAGCCAAGCTAACAAATGCATGATGGAACGATGGAGTGAATGCAAAGAGTTAGCAAAAACAAGGGTTAACAAGTTTTGAAAGGTCTTCCAATGTTGTCATTCATCGAAAAGAACCAAACAACCTAGCTAACGTGGTTTAGGTGAAGGTTCATGGGTATCCTATATTTTTAGCTTAAAACAAGAATTTTGAAGAGAGAAGTCAAGCTTAGAAAATCTATCTAAGGTGGTTGAAAACAAAAAGAAAAACAAAGGTTATTTTATTGGGTGGAAAACAAAACCTATGGTTTTAGGGTGGCTATAGGTATGAGAGATTTTCCTAAGGGTTTAAGATCTCGTAGGGAGGCTAGTCAAAGTTTTCAGTTAGAACAAGTAATAAAGATAGACTTGGCTAATCTGAATGGTGAGGCAAGCAAATCAACACAAGTGTGTTGGCTCCGGTTTTTGGCGAGGTGATAGGATGGCTTAGGTGGTTTTAACAAAAAGTTAGATCGAAACAAAACATGCAATGCAATGCAAGAGTGAGAACAATATGGCATGATGTGGAACATGAGGTGGATGAACACAATGACATGACATGATGTGGTGGTCTAAAAATAAAACAAAAGTTAGCCTAGATCAACTAGCCACAAGTTTAGAGCCTAAGGGTGGTGTTATACTTCATATAACTCTCTAAAAAGGACTCAAAAGAAAAAGACTCTAAACACTAATAGGCATACAAAAGGGTCTACAAGTTTTTCAAGATCAAATAACAAAGTGCTCCCTCAATAATATTTAGATCATACAACATAAAGTTGTGGCATTTATTAGAGCAATGGTACAATGTTACTTGATGATTCAATTAAAGTGCGCATTATAGACCGTCATTTTATATAGATAATAAATAAAAGATCGGGTTGCCTCCTGCAAAGCGCTTCATTTAAAGTCATAGAGCTAGACTTCTCACCTCAATTATGTTTATGCGAAGCCATGGTCTTTCGTGCGAGAATCCGAAGTGTCCATGCAGCTTGATGTCTCTTGGTGTAATTCATCATGGTTTGCTCAAAACATCTTCATGTATCGAATGTCACCTTATTATGTCTTCTATGCCAACGTTCTTGGGGGTCTTCATTCATTCTTAGTTCTAAATTTTATCTTGTACACTCGATGAAAGCATTGCCCAAGCTTCTCTTCATTGTCGTCATCATTATCTCCTCTACCTTGTTCTCATCACGTTGTTCCTGCCTCTTCTTCATGGATTTTCCCCTACGTCCAGAACAGAACATATACCAAAGTATAGACCTATTGAAAAGTTTGTGAAATTACCTTTCCAACGAGTGGTCATTCATCTTAAACGGAGTTCAAATGAGAGAGTTATGCACAATTTACTTCAGCGCTGCGTGCTATCCAGGATTGATTTTAGAATGCATGACCTTCGATGTTTTGATCATAACTGCTTTTAGAAATCTCTGATTGACTTGATTCTTATTTTTTTGGAACCAGAACTTCAAGGGGCTTTTAAATATTCAAAAATATTCTGCTGTTTTCTTCAGAGGTTGTGCAAACTTTTGATGCGAACAGTACTTTCTTGCGAATTGATCTTGAGATGTCGATGATCTTGATCTTGTGGTCTTCGGAGCATCATGTTGTGCATCCTTAGGCTTCAAAGTCATCACCATTGATTTACCAGCAAGTAGCATGGCTCCAGTGATGAATCTTCTCCATAGTTCTTGCTTTCCCTAAGGTGCCGGGATCGTGCGGGGCTCTTGCTCTTTATGTCAATGATTTGAGCGGCTTCCTTCGTTGGTAGCATCACTCAATTAGAAGCTTTTTGAGCATCCTACTGGAGAAAATTGGTGGTGTAATGATGCTTCTAATCTTGTTGTCTCCAGTCTTGATCAACTTCAAATCATCTTCTTTTGTGCTCAAGGCCCTCCAATCATCCCTTGACATCATCATCAGCTTCTCCATTATTTGCTGCTGCATCTTCTTCCTTGAATTCATTTTCACCCAGTGCAGAAAATGTACCAAACTTCTACTCCATTACAATTTGCATCAAATTCTCTTTCCAACGATTGCTCATTCACTTCAAACGGACTTCGGATGAAAAAGTTAGGCATATTTTACCCTGGCACTACGTCCTGTCCCGAGCAGATTTCAGAACGCGTAGTGTTGAAAGCTCCAAAAGTTGCGATTCTTGATGTGTTGGAAAGAAGACTTCATGGAGCTTCATATTTTATAATTTTCCTCAATGGTACCCTTCTGATCATGGGTGAAAAACTGGTCTCAACAGCAACCTTGCAGAGATGTTGATGATCGGATCTCACGACTTCTTCGGGGCATGATTCATCACCTACAGCTTGGACAAACAAATCTCCAAGAAACATTAGTCTTAAAAATTAATTGACACGGTGGCATACCTTATTCATCTTCATTTGTTTTGGGTGCAGGCTTGATAGCGGATGATGGGCCACTAACAAAAGTTAGCACCTACCACTAAAGAGCGGATCTTGATGTAGCCATCAATCTTGAGGGAGCGAGTTTGGACTTGCCAAAGTTCGGATGTTAAGAACTTCTCAATCGTCATGTGTCTAGGGTTTTACCTGCATTTATTGGACACAAACAAGAAACACAGGATATATGCAATAATAAAATTAGGGTTAGTCCAAAAAATTAGATAGATCTCCCTAGGGTTCGAGTTGCCGATCCCGCAACGGCGCCAGAAAAGCTTGTTGACGGTCCATAGACGCGCCAATTGTGAACCGCAAGCGCACGGATCATCGTAGCTTTTCCCTTAGAGTATTCCATCCAAGGTTTATCAATCCATGGATTGACAATGAACTACCTAGGGTTTTCCATCTAATCTAATGGATCTATTCCTAGCGTTAGGCGTAGATTGCATATGAGAGGAAACCTTTATGATATAAGTGGGTGTAAAAGTTGATCGCATCCCAAAGCATAGGCAAAGATAACATAACCAAGGTCAGCGAAGGCCTATTCGTCTCTAGATACAGCTCTTAGTCAAAAGGTGATCAAAATCATATATTGCATCTCTACCAAGGGTACCCGAGTCTTCTCTCCGAAAGACGGCTCGCAAGCGGCCTACTATTCAATGGTCACCGCCGCGGAGTGCATGCCAACGCCTAATGTTTCCCAAAGCTTTACCCAACCAACTAACAAGCGATCGACGACCTTCCCCTTGTAGTGGCTTGCGACAACTCCCAACGTACTCGCCATTGATCCAACTCAACATCACGTCGTCGCTAGAACCTTTCCCTCCGTCATGCTGTCACCACACCGAGGTAATCGACGGACTAGCTAGAACGCGCTACTTCAATGTATCCGCAAGATATGGACTAATCACCATGATTAGATCTAATCTTACTAAGAGCATACGGCCATCGCACATATGAATATAAAGCATCAAAGAAGTAGACCAAGGTAGAGACAACTAGAATAGAGATTAGATTGATATCATGTGTGTACATACCCCGATGAATCTTGGGGCTTAACTCTTGAGCTCCGCCATGGCACAACTGCGCAGGGAGGCCATGGCGGCTAGGGTTGGCCTAGGCCATGCCCTAGGTACCTTCAAAGACTTGCAGTAACCCTCATCTCCCTTTGGTATATTCCCTAGTTTTCGCCAACTTCTGATGGATGGATTCGCGAGCCCTCGGGGTACAGGGGCTATAAATAGTCCGAGGAAACCCTAGCTCGAAGGGGAGGTCGAGGCAGCGCAAAAACATGCCAGGCCGGCCGGCCTAGGGGCTTTTTGCAGCCCCTCGGCCCCATCTTTCACGTGGATGCTTCCAGATCCTTCAGGAGTTGATTTGCCAATACATGTGGGTATTTGACGTCAGTTGCTTCGGGATAAGATTGGGTCTTGATATCCTTCCATATGTCTGCCTGATTGACCTTGATCCCGAAGTCATCCAACCTTATCTTCAAGTCTTTGCCTTTCCTCATTCTTGAAGGTTGGTTCACCATAGATGAGAGCGAACGAAATCCGAGTCACAGGGCTATTGACGGTCCTTAAGTACCACTTTTGGCCGTCAACTCCTGCAGAAAATATGTCAAATATAATCACCAAACATAGTGATAGGGTTTATATCTAATCAATTCCACGAGTTTTGGTGAATATGTGAGAGCAGGGACTAAATGGCAAAAGAGGAGGATAATTGGGCTCAGGGCCAGGTCGCCCGACCTCCTTAGGTCGGCCGACCAGGGACCCAAGCCCAATGAAGCCCATCTTTGACCACAGCAAAGAAACACACTCCAGGACCATCCTAGCCACTAACTCCATGACGGTTTGATCCAAGAGATGGGAATGGTCCAAGGAGAGATCACATGGATTGAAAGGCCCACCTCGCAAACTAAACGTACTCAATCCAAGCTATACCACCTGGAACCGCTATGAGAACCCACTAAACAGTCACTCAGCCGAAGATGGGCCCGATCGGTGCCGGTGGACGGTCGCCCGACCGAGCCCGGTCGCCCGACCTGGTCCGGAGACCAAACCTCCTCATCCTTCTGGTACGGGTTCCCACTGCCTCCAGGAGTCCATCTACGCCATGCATCACTCAAGGCGGTGGATCCAACGTCGGTCGATCTCTCCGCGTTGCCCGACTTGTGACTGGGTCCGTTCGTCCTCATCTTCCACGTGTCCACTCCCAACCGCCTCTACAAGCTATAAATAGGTGCACCGGCTCTGGTTCAACACACATAAGATTGAGAAGCCACAAGCTCCACTCCAAGGCGAAGCTCTACTCCAGTGTAGTATCTAGAGAATAGGGAGAGAGTGAGGGGTAGTCCGGGGGAAGTGCCGGGTCTGTCGGCACTCTTCCCCGATCTTGTACCTCGATGGATGCTTTCTTCTTCTAGTAAGTGTTCGTGATCTCTTATGGTATTAAGTTCTCTTGATTAAGTAAGTTCCCTGCTATAGTTGCTTGCGGGTTCATCGTTCATTAATCATTTATGCTTAGTGAATACTTTGGTCTAGGAACAAGACTAAAGTAGTAATTGATAGCATAGACGTGGTGTCTGGGCTAGAAGTTACCTTTGTTTGCCTCGTAGCCCCACGGATTAGAAGAGGTAGGCGGCAGGTGGTGACAGCGCTGTCTGTCCTTTGTAATCCTCCACGTTCGGGTACGGCGTAGAGCTGTTGGCCGGCAATTTCCTAGAGGTCTAGGATATCCCGGTGCCCAAAGTAACTAAACTATAGACGCTGAGCTTATTCTTCTTCAAGGTCCTTAAACCATAGGAATCCTCTCTACCCTCGCCAATCATTTCTCTTGTTGTCCTTGGACGATCTAGTTAGAAGATTAGTACACACGTTCCCTGTGGATTCGATACCCTGAATACTTCCGGGTGAAAGCTACAACGGTATCCATGCGCTTGCGGATTTATCTGCGACCATAAGAAATACCAACAAGCTTTCTGGCGCCGTTGCCGGGGAATGGTTGCTGTATTATCTTCGAACCTTGTTCGTCCTCGTATTTTTTTATTTTTCTTTTATTTTTTTTACAAGTTACCCCCTCTACCATGGAGCAATATTCTATTATAGACTTCTCTGCTCCAAGGCGCGAGTTCTTTGAGCTACCACCTTCTGATCAACCAATCACCACATCTAGCTTTGAACTCCGCCCCGGCTTTATAGCCATGGTTCGGAATAAAACCTTCTCAGGGGCCAACAACGAAAATCCTTACGATCACCTGCGAGAATTTGAGCTGTTGTGCTCGTGTCTAAGGATCTCAGGTGTGGCACAAGAGACCATCAAATGAAAGTTATTTCTGTTCTCTCTCGAGGAGAATGCGAGAAAATGGTACTACCAGACCGTTAGGGACGTAAACAGAAATTGGGGAAAATTACGGGACAAGTTTTGTCTTTACTTCTTTCCCATTCACCGTATGTGTGCCCTTCGAAGGGAGATTGTCTGCTTCCAGCAGGTTGAGAAGGAAACTCTAGGTGCAGCTTGGGAAAGATTTGTTTCACTAAACAAATTTGGCCCAGACATAGGCATACCCGACTTCATGCTCATGCAACATTTTCGATCAGGCCTAAAAAAGGAAGCTGATTTCATCCTAGATGGTGCCGCCGGTGGTTCGTTCATGCACGTAACCCTGGATGAAGGGAGAGCTCTTCTAGAAAAGATTCTGGAAAACACTCCCTCCATCGAAACACAGCACGAACCCCAGCACAGCTCTAAGACAAGATCCGAGCAAGATGATCCTAGTATGGTCATACCCGAGCCAAACCATTTTACCTCGCACGATCCAGTCTTAGAGCCCACTCCCGAACCAAAGCTACCGAAGGAAGAAGAAGTTCTACCTTCGGCATCCGAGGATTCTGGAAATCCCTCGGATCACACTAGGCACAAAAAGGCTACGACACCTCCCATTTATCATCCATCAGATCCACTCAAGGAGGTTTTCCCCGATATATCCATAAGGGAACCACCAATAGAATGGTTAAAGGAAGTAAAACGTTCTTCCGAAGCAATTCGGATGGTTGCACCTTCCAAAACCATGCGTTGCTCTTTATGGGGAATTACTGTAGAAGCCTTTTACAACCCAACCGTCGAGGCTAGCATCATGTCTGAATCCTTTGCGAACACTTTCTTGGGCAATACGCCTCTAGCGTCGACTGACAAGCTTTTTAGAAGTCCCTCAGGACACATCTTTGAATGTCATGGAATTGCAAGGGTTGTGTCGATCCAGATAGACAAAATCAAGGTTCATCTAGATTTCCATATCTTTTCTATCCTCGATTTTGATCTTCTCATAGGTTTCCCACTAGAAAAGCTTCTCCAAAAAGAAGCATCTCATGGGAGCCTTCATGACACGCTTGGGAAAGCTACTTTTTCTTGCCCAGAAATTCCAAGAGCAAAGCCTCCTCCCCAGCATAGCCCGCTCGAGAAGGTAATGTTTGTGTCGCCATTCGAACCTACTTCTTATCTCGAACGACCTTCATCATCACCTTCAATCAAGCGGAAGCTGTGTCCCTTAGGCCCTCAGGAAGTTATTCTCGATTATGATCAAGAAACAACTCCAATTTTCAATGATGAACCTCTTGAGTTGGAGAACCCAAGGGCCATGGACACGTTTTATGTATTGACTCTGGAATCCGAGCGAAAGGATTCAATAAATGAGCATGAAACCTTATCTTTCAAAATCCCACAAGAGTCATGCTCATTTAATGAATCTCTAGAGTCAATCAAATTTTGTGCCACAAGCGTGCACGAGGACTACAACCACCTTGAGGTCCTTTTTTCTAAAATGATTAGGAGGTTGGTTGTCGATGCATTCGTTTATCATAAACATTGTAGATTTCATGTTGCATTTTTGGTACTAACATTGCAGCTAGAACTTCAATGGTACATCTACAATTGACGATGGAGTGGGGAACTACGTCGCCAATGATAGCAGCAATGTGAGGATTCCCCATGGTCTAGCTTTGAACCATAAACAAAGCACTGCCGGGAGATGGCCCGGATTATCATTTATT
The DNA here is from genome assembly GCA_004135705.1 of Alloteropsis semialata. Taxonomy (NCBI): domain Eukaryota; kingdom Viridiplantae; phylum Streptophyta; class Magnoliopsida; order Poales; family Poaceae; genus Alloteropsis; species Alloteropsis semialata. The sequence goes on along the minus strand of CM014276.1, from coordinate 43,762,690 downwards.
TTTCCTTTCAAATAAAAGCAAGAACATGTTTTTAGTATAAGCTTTCCTTCGGGTATTCTTGGTCGCTAACCATTTCAGGTGGAGATAAAGAAGAACGATGGACAGGTGATGCTTAAGAACATGGAGTTACATCAATAGTAACACCTTGGTAAGTTTTGATCATGGAACAAATTTCGAAGAAGGCCAACACATTTGAGTTTTGGTGTCCCGCGACACAAAATTCCAAGTGTGGGGGAGGTTGGTAAGTATTTCGCAACACGTTCCATTAGTACAAAATTTTATCTTGGTTCTCAGGTGATGATGATCTTTCTTCTTGCTCTAAAAAAATCATAAAAAAATTAGCATAGCTAAATAAAGAAAATATATTTGAATTCAATAAGGCTATTGGTCCTTAAAACCAAAGAGCCATTGTTTTGTTTCCACCATGTATGAATAAATGCAGGTACAAGATCAAGTGTGGAGGTCTCTCGAGTTTCCTGACGTGCACATTATCGAGACCACCCACAGATATGTTGTACAACATCGCACAAGTCAACTCAAGAAAGATCAAGGTGAGCGAAGCCCAGAAGGGGTCGTCCGATCCGCCAGGTCGGCCAAAGGCCATCTGGCATCACTCGTCCACATTTTCGTCCAGAGCGATGGTTTGCACATCCTGTCCCTCACCCTCTCTAGTTCATGAGTTAATTCAATCCTATCTTGAGATAATCTTTAAAATTAAACTCATGATAAAATGAACTTGGATGCTCCTTTGGTTTACATGTCTATCCTTGATTGGCTTGCATATGCTTTATTCCTTGCACATACACTTGTTGCTTGTGAACATATCTCTTTAGGGAAACATGTATATCTAAGTGGTTGATTAATGAGATATGGTATGATGAAAGAAATCTTGCTCTTCCTGTATAAAGTGCTTGGGATGTTTTTCTTGCAAAAACCTTAAAATCAATAGCCTTGCAAAGCTCCTCAGTGATGCCTTATTCCTACCAAAGCCATATGATGTTCATATTGAAAACCCCATACACATATGCTGCTTGTTTGTTGCATTGAGCTTTGTCAAATTGTTGTGACCCTTGTAAGATGCTTTTCATGCTTTCATGATCAAGATCACATACACTCCACATATACATGCTAAACTTCTATACTGGAAGTTAGCCACAAAATAAATGCTCTATATAAGTATTGATCTCCCTCTCTTCAAATATCCTTCGCAAAAGAGACATGGGCTATGAAAAAAAAGAGAGACATGCTCACAAAAAGCATTGAGCATGATAAAAGAAAAAAATAGAGATAGCCATGTTCTCAAAATAAATTCAAGAGGAGAGAGATCATACAAAAAGGAGCTACAATTCCATTGTTCCACACACATGCACATCTTGATCAGATTGTATGAATAGTTTTCTTCTTGGATCCGCTCTTTGACTTTGCAATATATGTGATGCAAGTATGCCTTATCTTTACTCCTACCTTGAGCCCCACATAAGCCTTTTAGAAGTAGGTAAAAGAAGGCAAATGCCTTAGTAAGGAACCATACATATTGAGCGATCTGAGAGAATCATTTGAGGAGCTAGGTAAGGTTATGTTTTTGAAAATTTATCAAAAACCCAAGTTACTTTACAAAGGAGTGAAGATGACTTGAATCAAGGCTGTTCCGTTTCTCAACCATCCAAGATGACATGATAGACACTTCAAAATTCACAGGTGCAGGTATGTTTTGGAATAAGTTATATGTTTGCATCATATCAGTTGGAGTCATGTTTTCCACCTTAGTCTTTAATCTTTACTCGAGAACGAGCAAAGGCTAAGTGTGGGGGAGCTTGTTGACGGTCCTTAAGTACCACTTTTGGTCATCAACTCCTGCAGAAAATATGTCAAATATAATCGCCAAACATAGTGATAGGGTTTATATCTAATCAATTCCATGAGTTTTGGTGAATATGTGAGAGCAGGGACTAAATGGAAAAAGAGGAGGATAATTGGGCTCAGGGCCAGGTCGCCCGACCTCCTTAGGTCGGCCGACCAGGGCCCAAGCCCAATGAAGCCCATCTTTGACCACAGCAAAGAAACACACTCCAGGACCATCCTAGCCACTGATTCCATGACGGTTTGATCCAAGAGATGGGAATGGTCCAAGGAGAGATCACATGGATTGAAGGGCCCACCTCGCAAACTAAATGTACTCAATCCAAGCTATACCACCTGGAACCTCCATGAGGACCCACTAAGCAGTCACTCAGCCGAAGATGGGCCCGATCGGTGCCGGTGGATGGTCGCCCGACCGAGCCCGGTCGCCCGACCTGGTCCGAAGGCCAAACCGCCTCATCCTTCTGGTACGGGTTCCCACCGCCTCCAGGAGTCCATCTACGCCGTGCATCACTCAAGGCGGTGGATCCAACGTCGGCCGATCTCCCGCGTCGCCCGACCTGTGACTGGGTCCGTTCGTCCTCATCTTCCACGTGTCCACTCCCAACCACCTCTACAAGCTATAAATAGGTGCACCCGGCTCCGGTTCAACACACACAAGATTGAGAAGCCACAAGCTCCACTCCAAGGCGAAGCTCTACTCCAGTGTAGTATCTAGAGAATAGGAAGAGAGTGAGGGGTAGTCCGGGGGAAGTGCCGGGTCTGTCGGCACTCTTCCCCGATCTTGTACCTCGACGGATGCTTCCTTCTTCTAGTAAGTGTTCGTGATCTCTTATGGTATTAAGTTCTCTTGATTAAGTAAGTTCCCTGCTATAGTTGCTTGCGGGTTCATCGTTCATTAATCATTAATGCTTAGTGAATACTTTGGTCTAGGAACAAGACTAAAGTAGTAATTGATAGCATAGACGTGGTGTCTGGGCTAGAAGTTATCTTTGTTTGCCTCATAGCCCCACGGATTAGAAGAGGTAGGCGGCAGGTGGTGACAGCCCTGTCCGTCCTTTGTAATCCTCCAAGTTCGGGTACGACGTAGAGCTGTTGGCCGGCAATTTCCTAGAGGTCTAGGATACCCCGGTGCCCAAAGTAAGTAAACTATAGACGCTGAGCTTATTCTTCTTCAAGGTCCTTAAACCATAGGAATCCTCTCTACCCTCACCAATCATTTCTCTTGTTGTCCTTGGACGATCTAGTTAGAAGATTAGTACACACGTTCCCTGTGGATTCGATACCCTGAATACTTCCGGGTGAAAGCAACAACGGTATCCGTGCGCTTGCGGATTTACCTGCGACCGTAAGAAATACCAACAATGGCCTTCATTCCTCCACTCTATGCATGATCTTGGTCTTTGTCCAAAAGTGCTCATTTATAGCTCAAAAACCTGCGTAAACCAAAATCCTCCAAAAATACATGCATATGCAAATATGGGGTTATTTCAAGTGCCAAGTGGTGGGTTAGTATATGAATTAGTCCCAAAACACCACTTAATTAGCACTAAAAGTGTGTCGCTAACGTGCGTCAACAGAACCATAGAGATCAATCTTAATCCAACTCATCAAAATATAAGTTTGCAAATCTTAAGGTTTCATCATGAAAGATCATATATACGTAAAGGCTTTGGTAGGTAGAACTTTGCAAGAGATTCACGAATGTAGATAGCATAAGAATCAAGTTTTAAATAAAATAATACAAGACATGAGGTCATCGGTAAACTTAAATCAAAGAGCAATATAAGGAATATGTGGGTCTAGAATTATTCATTTAACCTCCACAAATAAAAGAGCCAGTATTTAGTCAATTTAAGATCATTTAATTAAGAGCAAATAGTCAAGTCATATACAACATCATGTAGGTAAAGCAAGGCGGCAACTTTCATCACTTTTCCATAAGCAAAGGCATTCAAAATATGTCATCGTGGTGAGCACAAAGTCATGGTGATCATTATTTATTAAAAATAAAAACAAAACTAGGTTATCCTCCTAGTAGCCATGTTATTAATAAGAGATTATACAAAGGTTTCTAACCTATGGTCGATGGCATACATATATATAAGCATTAAGAAGTAGATGAACAAAGAGAAGGTTGAGGAAGAGTTACCGTCCTTGTCGATGCTTGTAATGGAGTGTAGCGCGGCTTCCCCCATGCTTAAGCATTGTGTTTAGCATGGAAGAAGAATCTTGAGCATCTTATGGTGAACACGATCATTGTACTCCATATGGCCTTTTCCTTCTCGTTCAACAAGTCCTCCCCCATGCTTAGCATGTTGCTAAGTGTGGAAGAAGATGGTAAACCGTCATGTGATTCTTGAAGTCCTATCGCCATGTGTTTGGAGATTATCTTTATGCTTCTTCACCTTTCTTGCCTTAACTTTCTTCAACCCCTTCTTGTCATCAAGCCATGGTCCCAATCATTCTTCATATCATTATCACCTCCTTGCATGTTGTCTTCATTGCTGTTTCATTTTCCATGAATTTTTCCTTTATTTCCAGACCTGAACATGTACTGCACCCTTGCTCCATTGCAAAGTGCACAAATTTCACTTTCCAATGAGTCATCATTTGCCCAAAAAGGATTTCGAACAAAAGAGTTATGCCCATTTTATTCCAGCACTGCAATCTATCCCGAGCTGATTTCAGAACACGCGGTGCCCAATGTTTTTATCGTATCTCCTTGCATGGGTCTTCAAACTCATTGATCTTGGTTTTGGAACGAGAATTTGATGGAGTCTTTGAATATCCACTTTTTCTTCCTTGTACAGCTCTGAGCATGTGCAGATTTTTGATGAAAACAGCAGTGTCCCTTTCAATCTTCGGAGATGTTAACAATCTTGGTTTGCAACTTTGATCATGAATTCATGGGATTCCTTCGTCATGCCAGCAAAACAATTGAAACGCACAAACTACCCCCGGGGTGACGATCGGGAGTATAAGCAAATGCCAACAACCAACCACATCTCTAAGACCTTAACTTGTGGCATAATTAACCTAGTAAAAGAGAAAAATAAAAATCTAATGGGTGTGCGTGCGTGCAAAGTGAGTATGCAAATAAGAGGAAAGCATATAAACAAAGACAATGTTTAAACCTAGTTCTAAACACCATGTTTACAACTAGATTGCCGAATTTCTCCATAGTCATAAAGATTGCTAACCAAGGTTAAAACACCATGTCTATCCCGAGGTCAATAATTCCTTATAACACAAGAAAAATAAAGCACATTGCAAAGCTTATAAACCAACCGTGCAATGCAAATGCTAACAAGGTTCTCAAAACTAAATGATGATGGTCTGCAATCATGTTTAAACACCACGTTTACACAAGATCGCAAAAGGAAAATGCACATATGAAGCATTAACATGGATGTGAAAGCATTCATCATTAAGTTTTGTGAGAGAACTGAGCTAACAAATGCATGATGGAACGATGGAATGGATACAAAATACAAATGCAAAGAGTTAGCAAAAACAAGGATTAACAAGGTTTGAAAGGTCTTTCAATGTTATCATCGAAAAGAACCAAACAACCTAGCTAACGAGGTTTAGGGGAAGGTTCATGGGTATCCTATATTTTTGGCTTAAAACAAGAATTTTGAAGAGGAAAGTCAAACTTAGAAAATCTACCTAAGGTGGTTGAAAACAAAAAGAAAAACAAAGGTAGTTTAATCGGGTGGAAAACAAAACCTATGGTTTTAGGATGGCTATAGGTATGAGAGATTTTCCTAATGGTTTAGGATCTCGTAGAAGGGCTAGTCAAAGTTTTCAGTTAGGACAAGGAATATAGATAGACTTGGCTAATCTGAATGGTGCAGCAAGCAAATCAATACATGTCAATCCTACCCTTGTTGGCTCTCGTTTTTGGTGGGATGAAAGGAAGGCTTAGGTGGGTTTTTAACAAAAGGTTAGATCAAAACAAAACATGCAATGCAATGCAAGAGTAAGAACAACATGGCATGAAGTGGAACATGAGGTAGATAAATACAATGACATGACAAGATGTGGTGGTATAAAAACAAAAGTTATCCTAGATCAACTAGCCACAAGTTTAGAATCAAAGGGTGGCGTCATACCTCATATTTCTCTCTTAAAAGACACAAAGAAAAAGACTCTAAACACTAATAGGCACACAAAAGGGTCTACAAGTTTTCTAATATCAAGTAACAAAGTGCTCTTTTAATAACATTTAGATCATACAACATAAAGTTGTGGCATTTGTTGGAGCAATGGTACAATGCAACTTGATAATTCGATTAAAGAGCACAATATAGACCGTTATCTTATATAGATAATAAACAAAAGATCGGGTTGCCTCCCGCAAAGCGCTTCATTTAAAGTCATAGAGCTAGACTTCCTCACATGCCTTGTCATTGTTGTGAAGCCATGGTCCTTCGTGCGAGAATCCGAAGTATCCATGCAGCTTGATGTTGCCCTTGTATAATTCATCGTGGTTTGCTTTAAACATCTTCATGAATTGAATGTCACCAGCTTGTGTCATCATATGCCAATGTTCTTGGGGTTTTCATTTGTTCTTAGATTTTGAATTTGATCTTGTATGCTTGATGAAAGCATTGCCCAAGCTCCTCTTCATTATTGTCATCATTATCTCCTCTACCTTGTTCTCATCAAGTTGCTCCTGCCTATTCTACATGGATTTTCCCCTGTGTTCAGAATATAATATATACCAAAATATATTTCTATTAAAAATTTTATGAAATTACCTTTCCAACGAGTGGTCATTCACCTTAAACGGAGTTCGAACGAGAGAGTTATGCTCATTTAACTTTTAGCGCTGCGTGCTGTCCAGAAAATTTCAGAATGCACGACCTTCGATACCTTGATCATAACCGCTTGTAGGAATCTTCGATTGACTTGGTTGTTGATTCATTGGAACCAAAACTTCATGAGGCTTTTAAATATCCAAAGGTATTCTATTGTTTTCTTCAGAGTTTGTACAGAATTTTTTTTGAATTGAGCCTGAGATGATGATCTTGATCTTGTGGTCTTTGGAGCGTCGTGTTGTGCATACCTAGGATTCAAGGTCATCACCATTGATTCACCAGTGAGTGGCATTCCAATGATGTGTCTTCTCCATAGTTCTTGCTTTACCCAAGGTGCCAGGATTGTAGGGGGCTCCTGCTCTTTATGTTGATGATTTGAGCGGTTTTTTTCGTTGGTAGCATCACTCAATTAGAAGCTTCTTGAGCATCCTACTGGAGAAGATTGGAGGTGTCATGGTGCTTCTAATCTTGTTGCCTCCAGTCTTGATCAACTTCAAATCATCATCTTTCATGCTCAAGGCCCTCCAATCATCCTTTGACATCATCATCATCTTCCTCGTTGCTTGCTGCTGCCTATTCTTTGTTGAATTCCTCTTCATTTAGTGCATAATATATACCAAACTTCTACTCTATTGCAATATGCACCAAATTCCTTTCCAACGAGTGCTCATTCACATCAAACGGACTCCGGATAAAAGAGGTATGCTTGTTTTACTCCGGCACTATGTTCTGTCCCGAACAGATTTCAGAACGCGTAGTGTTGAAAGATTTTACCATAACTCCTTGCATCGATCTCCAAAAATTATGATTCTTGATGCGTTGGAAAGAAGACTTGATGGAGCTTCATATTTTCTAATTTTCCTCAATGGTACCTCTCTGGTCATAGGCAAAAAAACTGGTCCCAACAGCAACCTTTCAAAGATGTTGATGATTGGATCTCACGACTTCTTCGGGGCATGATTCATCACCTAAAGATTGTACAAACAAATCTCCAAGAAATATTAGTCTTTAAAAATCAATTGACACAGTGGCATACCTTGTTCATCTTTACTTGTTTTGGGTGTGGGCTCAATAGTGGATGATGGGCCACTGACAAAAGTTAGCACCTACGACTAAAGAGTAGATCTTCACGTAGCCATCAACTTGTGGGAGCGAGTTTGGACTTGTTGAAGCCCAAACTTAGTGTCTAGATTTCCACCTCCTTTCAAGAATTCAAACAAGAAAACAAGGGTATATGCAATAATAAAAATTAGGGTTAGTCCAAAACATTAGATAGATCGCCCTAGGGTTCGAGTTGCCGATCCCCGACAACGGCGCCAGAAAAGCTTGTTGACGGTCCATAGTCGCTCCAATTGTGAACCGCAAACGCACGGATCATCGTAGCTTTTCCCTTAGAGTATTTCATCCAAGGTTTATCAATCCGTGGATCGACAATGAACTTACTAGGGTTCCCCATCTAATCTAACGGATCTATCCTAGCATGAAGCGTTGATTGCATATAAAGGATAAAACCTACTTAAAGATTTGAGTGGTGTGTAGGTTGATCGCACCCAAGAACATAGGCAAAGATTAAACGTAACCAAAGAATAAACGAGGCTATCGTCCTCTAGTTGTAGTTCTAACTAATAAGAGTAAGCATATCATGCATCTCATCTAAAGCCGTCTTTAAACTACTATCCTCTGGTCAAACCCCCGAAAGCCCCACCGTACACGAGATCACACCCTGTCACGATGCTCCCTATCGGCATGGGTAACCTAAGAACACATTCGCAAAGAACGTGTTGAACCTCTTGGTAGATCCGGTATGAACCTCTAGCCACCATGGCTACAAGATCACCCCAAGCAATCGATAAGCTTAATAGATTGAAATCAAAGCAAACCCAAGAAAAGCACATGATCGTAAAGGGAGGAATCGAGTCGCTAAAAGATCAGATGATATGAAGAACATTACTCACATAATAGATGTATTAGATCATCACCTCCAAGTACATACCATACATGATCCACTACTAGCTCTTGAACTCCACCATGGCACAACCATGCAGGGAGGCCATGGTGGCTAGGGTTGGCCTAAGCCATCCCTAGACAACTTCGAGGACTTACGGCGGCCGTCGTCTCCTTTTGGTGTATGCCCTAGGTTTCGCTGAGTTCTGGTGGATAGATCTGTGAGCCCCCGCGGTACATGGGCTATAAATAGTCCGAGGAAACCCTAGCTCAAAGAGAAGGTCGAGGCGGCACAGAAAAAACCCAGGCCGGTGTTGGTATATTTTAACGATCACAGATGAATCCGCAAGCGTACAGATACCGATGTAGCTTTCACCCGAGAGTATTTTAGGGTATCGAATCCACAGGGAACGTGTGTGTATTAGTTAAGAATTAAGAACGACCGAGGACAAGAGAAGGGATAATTCTGTAGAAGGTAGAGAGGGTTATTTCTATGTATTCTGGATAATTCAGGATTAGCTCAAGGTGTTTACAAAATTACTTGCTTCGGGACGCTCAACCGTCAAAGTCCGGAAAGGGATGAGAAGGGGACTAAGCAAGCCAAGCAATGGTCCTACTGACTCTAGTACTTCTCACGTGGTGGACTACGTAGGCCGTCAGGGCTGTCACCACCTGGGGCTACCACTACAAATCCGTGGCACTAGGCGCACTCCAAGGTATTCAAAAGACTATACACCACGTATACTCAATTAAATACTATCTTAGCTTTATAATTACTAAGACACTTATCACAGCAAGGAGCCCACAAGTATAAAGTAAAGCTTGAACTATATTAAATAAATATTAATCCAGAAATACAAGAGAAAATACCCGGATGTTACTCGAACCTGAGCCGCATCCGCCGAAGTACAAGAAGAAGGGAGGAAACCGACAGCCCCGGCTTCTCCCCGGCTCGCACCTCAACTCTCACCTATTTCTACTAATTGGATAGAGCTTTGCTTGATCTTGTGCCTTCTCTGTGTCTTTTGGAGTGAAGGAGGGGGTCTCTATTTATAGGAGGAGCAAACTTGGGTATGTGGAGATTCCCCACTAAGAACTAGGGGTACCCCTCCTTCCTTGGCGACATCTGGCAGCAAACCGACGTACTCAGGGTCGGTATCACCGGGGGAATAGCTCCCACCGACGTTCTGGGGTCGGTGGGGGCAAAAACCAGTCAAAACCGGCCAAAAACCACGCAGAACCGGATCCCAGAAGACAAAGCCACGCGCCTGTACGTCGGTTGGAGCAAAAACCGGACAAAACCGAGGGAGAACCGGCATACGGAGAATAAACCCGCGTCGAACCCCGCAGAACCGCGCCGCGTCCTGTCTTCGCGCGACACCTGTCCCGGGCCTGCTCTCTCTGCGCCGAACCGGCCCGGCCTCCCGC
>CM014276.1:43736647-43752339 GCA_004135705.1 Alloteropsis semialata | reverse complement strand
TCTGACCTTATCTTCAAGTCTTTGCCCTTCCACATTCTTGGAGGTTGGTTCACCATAGATGAGAGCGAACGAAATCCGAGTTGGCCTTCATTCCTCTGCTCTATGTATGATCTTGGTCTTTGTCCAAAAGTGCTCATTTATAGCTCAAAAACCTGCGTAAACAAAAATCCTCCAAAAATACATGCATATGCAAAAATTGGGTTATTTCAAGTGCCAAGTGGCGGGTTAGTATATTAATTGGTCCCAAAACACCACTTAAATAGCACTAAAAGTGTGTCACTAACGAGCATCAATAGGACTATAGAGTTGGACATCGTCAAGGAAAAGGAAAAGCTGTTGAGAGCAGTGATGATGGGTTGATGGCAGTGATGGGGAAGAAGAAAGTGGTGATGATGTTGGGCAAGGAGAAGAGGAGGAAGAAATGGCCAAGCCAGAAATTAGAAAACCTGTTGCACCAAGAAGAGGAGAAAACTTTCTTCTAGGTGGGATGACTGAGATGGCAAGGAGAAAAAGGAGAGAGAACTATCTTGGCACTCCTAAGACCGCCACCGATTATTGGTTTCATACCTTGTTCCATCAAGATTATTATGCTACAGCTGTTATTGGAAAGAAGGGAAATATTGAGGCCGAGGCAAAATGAATTGATTGGGAGTACATGGCTAAGTTTGAACATCCTATCTTCAATGAAACCATCAGTGTGTGTACTAACACAAGGATCAAGAGACTCATGAGCTTCAGATATTCATGGAACAAAGAAATCATAGCTCAGTTTTATGCCACCTTATATGTTGAGGAAGGTGTAAATGTGAGGAAGATGCATTGGATGACTGAGGGAAGAGCATATAGCATCTCTTTTTCTGCATTCTCTAGAAGGTTTGGACTTGGAGATGAGGATGCCTCTTATCCCACTTTACATAGAGCCAACGATCCTATGTCTCCTAAAGACACAAAGTTTATGTATCCAAGGACCGAGCGAGTCAACACTGGGAAGGTAAAGGGTCTCTACACCTACTATCAGATTTTGAATAATCTTTTTAGAGTGACTCTTACACCTAGAGGAGGAAATCAACAAGATGTGTCAAACTATGCTAGAGATTTGCTTGCTGCTATGAGACCTCCTGAGGTTAATTTCAGCATTGGGGAATATTTATGGAAGGAAATCAGGAATATATCTGAAAGTCCCCAAAGGCTTGGTGGATTTGCACCTTATGTCATGTACTTGATTGAGAAATCTATTCTCAAGAAGTTTGTGAAGGACACAAAGCATGAGCCATTGAGGATAAAACCACCCAAGAAGGTCAGAGTTCCTTCTCCAACTAATGATCAACAGGGAGAAGCAAGTCAGCCGCAGCAGCAGCCTTCTGCCACTGCCCAGCCTAGAACTGGTTTTATCGGTTCTGAAGACCGGTTAAACCGGTTTGGGGCTGACCAGCGGCAGTCCTCTTCTTACCGTGCTAGTGAGAAGCCATCGTCCCTCATTCGTCGTATTCTCAGCTTCTTCACTGGCATCTGCAAGAATCAAAGAGATATATTAGTTCAGCAGCAGAGGGTGAGAAGAGAAACAAAGAAAGATAGAGATATGATGAAGAGGATGTACAATGCGTAGAATATTCAGCCTCCAAGATCTCCTATCTGTCCAGAGCACGAGGAGCCCGAGATACCCTCTCTTGATGACATGGTGGCTACCTATCAGTCGAGCGCTTACTTCGAGCCACTTCAGCACCACTTTGGATATGGTGCATATCAGCCACCTCCACCTCCACCTGCACCAGGAATGACTGGAATGGACTTCCCTGGAGCTTCATCTTCTACAGCACCACCACCTCCTCCACCACATGGTGATGATCTTGCTACTAGATTGGTGGACAACATATTTGGTCATACTGGTGGTCATGGAATGTGGGCCGGTTATTCTCCAAGCCATAATGGGGATGGACAGTGACTGGAAGACAGGATCGGGTAGCACTACTCTTCTTCTAGCCCTTATTGGATGCTTGATGACAAAAGGGGATAAGAGCAAGGATTAAAGCTTAGTTTTTGAGTTTAGTGTGCTGTCCCTGGGACAATCGGTTTTATCGGTTTGGCAAACCGATGAAACCGGTTTCTGCTGTGTTGCAGAAACTTGGATGTAATAATTCTATCAAATCTTTATCCTTTGTGAACTTGAGGAACTTTATTGTGTGCTACTGTGTGTAATGAACCTTTTATTTCAATTAAGTGATCCTGTGCTAGTGTGATATGCATGTTTGATTGATGTAATGAGTTGTATGTGTGATAACTGGATGAACCGGTTTTGGTATGGACAACACACTTTTTTTCTTTGAACTTTGAGGTATGCATGTCATTTTATTATTAAATGTTGTTATTGTTTATCTCTGCATCTTATTGATCCATGGATGCTTAGAAATAGGGGGAGCTCCCATGTCTTTCTCTTATATGTGCATTTGGCAAGTGAGGCCGAACTTTTGAAATTCCATTCAAAGCACATATTAAGGGGGAGCTCATAACTGATCTGAGAATTCATTAATGTTTATTCATTTTATCTGTGAGCTTTAATCGGGTTGTCATCAATCACCAAAAAGGGGGAGATTGAAAGTGCATCTAGGCCCTCAAGTGGATTTTGGTGAATTGAGTGACAAAACGATTAAAGGACTAACTTGTTTGTTTGAGTGCATGAGCAGGAATCTATTCATATAATTCATTTACATTTAATGTGCTCATGATATATGTGGTTATTAATCCAAGCAAGCAAGTGTGATCCCATGATTCTTGATTATCAAAAGTGGCAAGTCTTTGATGCTTGTGAAGGAGACATGGTTCTATGCATGATATGTGGTCTCTAATTGCTGAAGAAGGACTATCATTAATTATAGGGATATTAATTTCAATGAAGATAGTTTGGAACATTATTGGTCTCATGCCATGGATGCTCTTTGAACAAGATATGAGACAATATCACTATGATGAAGATAAAGATTTATGGATCAGCTAAGAAAAGAAGGAAAATACATAAGATTGGATATTGCAAGACTTCATGTATATATGATAAAATGACATGAGCATATATGTGATTGTTGACGCTCATTAATACACATCTCAGACCGTCAACTTTGATATACAAATACACATTCACCATAGCTATAGGGATTATATCTAACAAGTTCAACTAGTTTTGTTGACTATGTGTATGCAGGAGGCAACAGGTGAAATTTGAGGCAAAACAGGCTCGGTGGGCGGTCGCCCGACCTAGCCAGGTCGGCCGACGCCCAACCGAGGCCAAACGACCCTATCTTTGGATATATGCTAGGGAAGCCACTCTAGACCAACCCTTGCCTATGCACCAAGGTTGGGTCAAGCCCATATGGGAGAAGGACCTCAAGAGAAGAACAAAGGGGCCACATCCACAAGTACACATACTCAAATGGAGTGATGTCACCTAGGGTGGAACTCCACGGCCTGCAAGATAGTGGCTGGTAAAAGATGAGGCCAATTGGGCACAAAAGGTCCGTCGGCCGACCTGGCCCGGTCGGCCGAGCCTGCCCCGGAGCCCAATGGGGCCCACTTTCCTCCAGGGAAAAGAAGCACACTCCAGGACCATCATAGCCACTGATTCCATGTCGGTTGAATCCAAGAGATGGGAATGGTCCAAGGGGAGGTCACATGGATAGAAGGGCCCACCTCGCAACCTAAACGTACTCAAATGCACCTATTCCACCTGGAACCGCCATAAGGACCCACTGATCAGTCACTCAGCCGAAGATGGGCCCGATCGGTGCCGGTAGCCGGTTGGCCGATCTTGCCCGGTCGCCCGACCTGGTCCGGAGGCCAAACCGCCTCATCTTTCTGGTACGGGTTCCCACCGCCTCCATGAGTCCATCAACGCCGTGCATCACTCAAGGCGGTGCTACTTAGTAAGTATCCGGGATACTCAGCTTAGTATTTAAGTCGGAGTTATAGAAATCTGAGTTCTCTATTGTGCTTGTGGGTTCGTCGCTTTATTTATAAAGTGCTCTAGTCTCTAGCTAAGATTAGAGTAGTAGTATATATCTTACGCGTGGTGCTTAGGTTATCGACTACCTTCGTTTGCCTCGTAGCCCCACGGATTAGAAGAGGTAGACGGCAGGTGGTGACAGCCCTGTCCGTCCTTTGTAATCCTCCACGTACGGGTACGGCGTAGAGCTGTTGGCCGGCAATTTCCTAGAGGCCTAAGATACTCCGGTGCCCAAAGAAAGCATAGGAGAATTCTCTTCGCTAGAATCAGTCTTAGTGCTAAGTTATCCTCTCTACCCAGCCTTTATATACACTCGATCGATCCGGTCAACTTTAGTAATTAGACAATGCCTTCTTGCTCCCTGTGGATTCGATACCCTGAATACTTCTGGGTGAAAGCTACAACGGTATCCGTGCGCTTGCGGATTTATCTGCGACGTAAGAAATACCAACAAGCTTTCTGGCGCCGTTGCCGGGAACGGTAGCTGTGTTGTCTAAGAACTATGGTTGCCCGTTTATCTTTTATTTTATTTTCTTTTATTTTATTTCGGTTACCCATGGACTCAACCCGAATCCATGAGTACTCTGCTCCAAAGGGCGAATTATTGGAGCCGCACCCCTCATCAAATTCTATGCAAACAGATAGCTATGAGCTTCGCCCTGCTTTCATAGCTATGGTCCAGGAGACATCCTTCTCAAGACGTGATGAAAATCCATAACATCACCTGCACACATTCGAGTTGCTCTGCTCATGTCTGGTCATATCAGGCATGACGCAAGCAACGATTAGATGGAAGCTCTTCCCGTTCTCTCTCAAAGAGAGGGCAAGGAAGTGGTATGACCATACCGTTGGGTAATGAACAGTGAGTGGGAAAAGTTACGAGACAAAGTTTTGTCCGGAGTACTTCCCCGTTCACCGGATCTGTGCCCTTCGGAAGGAAATTATTGACTTCCAACAAAAAGAAAAGGAAACGATCGTGGCAGCACGGGAACGATTCTAGGATTTCAAGGCTGCCCGATTCGTTGATATAGCCGCCAGAGGATCATTCCTATACGTAATGCCGGCTAGAGCGAGAGAGGTCCTGGAGAAGAATCTAGAGCACTCTCCCGCTGCTATGGATGGAACTAAGCAAGAAGACCTTCAACTAGATTCTATCTTACCCGTAGGCTTGCCCAGTCCAGATCCAACTCCTGAGACACCATCCGTTAAGGCAGAGGAAACTCAGCCTTTCGGATTACCTTTTGACTTCGAGGATGATCTCTTTGAAAATCATGGAAACACCTCAGAGTACTCAAGGCACAAGAAGGCTACGACACCCCTCTTTCTCATCCTCCCTGTCCTCCCCATGAAGCATTTCTCATGAGAAACATAAAAGAGGAATGGTTGGATGGAATGAGTCACTTTTTCAAAGCAATTTGGAATAGTTCACCTTCCATAATCCTTCCATGTTATATAAGGGGAACTGTCGTAGAAGCCCATTTCAACCCCAACAAGAAGGACAACATCATGTCATGGCACATGCCACATAATCTCTTAGAAAATGTTCTGCTAAGGCCATCCAACAAGCTCCTCAAAAGTTGTCCCTTTGACACATCATTTAGTGTCGGAGGATCACTAGTGCTGTGACAATCACGCTAGACAAAATCGAGGTCAATTTAGATTTCCACATCGTTGATACCCTCGATTTTGATCTACCCCTAGGTTATCTGTTAGAAAGGCTTCTCCAAGAAGAAGTATCTCATGGGAGCTTTTATAACACGCTTGGGAAAGCTGCTTTTGCCACTCCTATCTCCTGCCAGAAATTCCTAAGGCAAAGCCTCCTCCCAAGCGTAGCTCACTCAAGGAGGTGATGTTCGTGTCACCATTGACCCCAAATTCTCATCTCTATGAGCACAAATGATTTCCATCACCCTCGCTTGAGCGAAAGCGTTGGCCCCATGGCCCTCGGGATATTGTTCTCGACAATAGTCAAGAATCAACCCCGAGTGTCCACATTGAATCTCTTGAATTAGAGAACCCAAGGGCCATGGATAGGCTTGAAGCGTTGGCTCTGGAGTCCAAGCAAAAGGATTCCATAAATGAGCATGAAACCTTTTCATTCGAAACCCCATAAGGATGCTCATTTAAGAAATCTCCAGAGTTTACCACGCTTTGTGCCACAATCACATACGAGGACTACAACCAACTTGAGGACTTCAATTCTAAAATGTTTAGAAGGTTGGTTGTAGAGGCATTTGCTCATCATAAACATTGCAAATTTCGTGGATGCATTTGTGGCACTAACCTTGCAGCTAAAGCTTCAATGACACATCAACAATTGGCGATGAGCTTGGAAACTACATCACAAAAATAGCTGCAATGTGAAAATCCCTCATGGTCTAGCTTCAGACCATAAACAAAGCACTGCCAGGAGATGGCCCGGATTACCATTTATTTCCCTTCAAATAAAAAGCAAGAACATGTTTTTAGTATAATCTTTCCTTCGGGTATTTTTGGTCACTAACCATTTCAGGTAGAGATTAAGAAGAACGATGGCCAGGTGATACCTAAGAACATGGAACTACATTAGCTACAAAAACCTCGGTAAGTCTTGGTTTGGGAAAGATTACAAAAGAAGTTTGAACTCCACACACTTGAGTTATGCTGCTTTCCACTGCAAACTTCAAGTGTGGGGGAGGTATGTGAGTATCTCGAGTAAGTTCCTTTTGAGCCAAATCTTATTTCGGTTTAGCGCTAGTGTTAGTTCTTGCACATTAAAAAAATATATATTTAAGTTCCAATAAAGGCTCTTGGTCTTTAGAACCAAAGGGTCGTTGTTTTGTTTCCACCATATATGAATAAATGCAGGTAGAAGATCAAGTGTGGGGGTCTCTCGAGTTTTCTGATGCACACATGTTCGAGACCACCCACAGACAGGCTGCACAACCTCGCACATGACTGTACAAGAAAGATAAAGGTGGAGAAGGACTAGAAGAGGTCGGCCGACCCTACCAGATCGGCCGATGGCCCTCTAGTGAATTTCGTCCCCAATTTGGTCCAGAGCGATGGTTTGCGCACCCTATCCCTCATCCTCTCTGATTCATGAGTTAATTTGTTCCTATCTTGATATGATCATTAAAATTAAACTCATGATAAAATAAGCTTTGATGCTCCTTTGGTTTACATGTCTATCCTTGATTGGCTTGCATATTCTTTATTCCCTGCACATGCTCCTGTTACTTGTGAGTATATACCTTTAGGGAAACATGTTTATCTAAGTGGTTGATTAATGAGATATGGTATGATGAAAGAAATCTTGCTCTTTCTGTATAAAGTGCTTGGGATATTTTTTCATGTAAAACCTTAAAATGAATAGCCTTACAGAGCTCCTCAGTGATGCCTTATTCCTACCAAAGCCATATGATGTTAACATTGCAAAAATCTATACACATATGCTGCTTGCTATTGCATTGAGCTTTGTCAAATTGTTGTGACCCTTGTAAGATTCTCTTCATGCTTTCATGATCAAGATCACGTACACTCCACATACACATGCTAAACTTCTACATTGGACTTTAGCAACATACATTTTATCCACCCACAAAATAAATACACCATTTAAGTGTTGATCTCCTCTCCAAGTATTATTTCAAAAGAGACATGGGCTATAGAAAAAAAAATGGACACATGAAGGTCCAAGTAAAAAAAAAGAGAAAAAAATATGGGCACATGAAGGCCCAAATATCATGAAAAAAATATATATATTATAGCCATGTTCTCAAAATAAATTCAAGAGGAGAGAGATCATGCAAAAAGGAGTTATCATTCCATTGTTCCACACACATGCACATCTTGATCAGATTGTATGGATAGTTTTCTTCTTGGATCCTTTCTTTGACTTTGCAAAATATGTGATGCAAGTATGCCTTATCTTAACTCCTACCTTGAGCTCTACATAAGCCTTTTAGAAGTAGGGTGAAAGAAGGCAAGGAAATGCCTTGGTGAGGAATCATACATAATGAGCGATCTGAGAGAATCATCTGAGGAGCTAGGTAAGGCTGTGTTTTTGAAAATTTATCAAAAAACCTAAGCTACTTAACAGAAGAGTTGAGATGACTTGAATCAAGGCCATTCTATTTCTCAACCACTCAAGATGGCATGGTAGACACTTCCAAATTCACAAGTGCAGGTATGTCTTGGAATAATTTATATGCTAGCTTCATATCAGAAGGAGTCATGGTTTCCACCTTAGTCCTAAAGCTTTACTCGAGGACGAGCAAAGGCTAAGTGTGGGGGAGCTTGTTGACGCTCATTAATGCACATCTCAGACTGTCAACTTTGATATACAAATACACATTCACCATAGCTATAGGGATTATATCTAACAAGTTCAACTAGTTTTGGTGACTATGTGTATGCAGGAGGCAACAGGTGAAATTTGAGGCAAAACGGGCTCGGTGGGCGGTCGCCCGACCTAGCCAGGTCGGCCGACGCCCAACCGAGGCCAAACGACCCTATCTTTGGATATATGCTAGGGAAGCCACTCTAGACCAACCCTTGCCTATGCACCAAGGTTGGGTCAAGCCCATATGGGAGAAGGACCTCAAGAGAAGAACAAAGGGGCCACATCCACAAGTACACATACTCAAATGGAGTGATGTCACCTAGGGTGGAACTCCACGGCCTGCAAGATAGTGGCTGGTAAAAGATGAGGCCAATTGGGCACAAAAGGTCCGTCGGCCGACCTGGCCCGATCGGCCGAGCCTGCCCCGGAGCCCAATGGGGCCCACTTTCCTCCAGGGAAAAGAAGCACACTCCAGGACCATCATAGCCACTGATTCCATGTCGGTTGAATCCAAGAGATGGGAATGGTCCAAGGAGAGGTCACATGGATAGAAGGGCCCACCTCGCAACCTAAACGTACTCAAATGCACCTATACCACCTGGAACCGCCATAAGGACCCACTGATCAGTCACTCAGCCGAAGATGGGCCCGATCGGTGCCGGTAGCCGGTTGGCCGATCTTGCCCGGTCGCCCGACCTGGTCCGGAGGCCAAACCGCCTCATCTTTCTGGTACGGGTTCCCACCGCCTCCAGGAGTCCATCAACGCCGTGCATCACTCAAGGCGGTGCATCGAACGTCGGCCGATCTCCCCGAATCGCCCGACCTGTGACTGAGTCCGTTCGTCCTCATCTTCCACGTGTCCACTCCCAACCGCCTCTACAAGCTATAAATAGATGCATACCGGTCATTGAACATCATCATCGAGCTAGAGCATCAAGTCAAGGCGAAGCCCTCCTCAACTGAGAGTAGAAGTAGGGAGATAGTGAGGGAGAGTCTGGAGGAGTCCCGGCGTGTCGGCGACCCTCCACTTGTACCTCGGCGGATGCGAGCTACTTAGTAAGTATCCGGGATACTCAGCTTAGTATTTAAGTCGGAGTTATCGAAATCTGAGTTCTCTATTGTGCTTGTGGGTTCGTCGCTTTATTTATAAAGTGCTCTAGTCTCTAGCTAAGATTAGAGTAGTAGTATATATCTTAAGCGTGGTGCTTAGGTTATCGACTACCTTCGTTTGCCTCGTATCCCCACGGATTAGAAGAGGTAGACGGCAGGTGGTGACAGCCCTGTCCGTCCTTTGTAATCCTCCACGTACGGGTACGGCGTAGAGCTATTGGCCGGCAATTTCCTAGAGGCCTAGGATACCCCGGTGCCCAAAGCAAGCATAGGAGAATTCTCTTCGCTAGAATCAGTCTTAGTGCTAAGTTATCCTCTCTACCCAGCCTTTATATACACTCGATCGATCCGGTCAACTTTAGTAATTAGACAATGCCTTCTTGTTCCCTGTGGATTCGATACCCTGAATACTTCCGGGTGAAAGCTACAACGGTATCCGTGCGCTTGCGGATTTATCTGCGACGTAAGAAATACCAACAGTGATATATTAGTCTTAATTAATAGGAAGCTTGCAATTCATGGGATATTCTTTATCAATTAAGAACAAGCATTTGAAGAATCTTTCAGATAGAATTCACTATATGGCAAAGCGAAGCTAACTTGATGATGCAAGGGTAAGTGGTGAAGAAACAAATCGAGATGACTAGAGCGAGGGACTAAGCAAGCTTTGGTTAAGTGAAGACTTATGACCATGTGCGAATTGCTAAGGTGAAGTATCTAGTATCCGGGGGGTTTCGAATATACATGTTATGGTTGATAAAGGGAGTGGCCTAAGGATCAAAGTGAATTCAAATATAAGTTATGGAAAATCCTAAGTCACCAGCTCAAGGTGGATATGCTCAGATCAAGATACAATGTTGAATGCCCTCAAAGAAGTGATTGATCAAGTATTGGCATGATTGTTGACATACAAGCTCAAGTGGTTAATTGATGATTCATTTTATATCTTGAGTATAGGTATGTCGTACTATCAAGAGGGATGCAACATTGGTTGAATGACAATCTCCAAAAGTGCTCAAGCAAACCCTTGCGAGTCTAACTATGAGAGTTTCTAACTTAGTGGGGGTTTCCTGGGGAAACCGGTGGAACCAGTTTTGGGAACCGGTGAAATCGGTTTCAGTGGTCTCGAGCGTCCAACGGCTAGTTGGTTTGAAATCCGGAGAAACCGGTTTTGACAACCAATGGAACCGGTTTTCTCTAACAAAAAATAGCTAGTTTTTGGAGAGATGGGTATTTATACCCATGAGCTCCTCTTGGAGGAGCTGCTGGTTCTGCTCGTGTTTGACACTTCCTAAAGGCCAGCTGAGCTCTCCCCAACCTCTCTAAGTGAGACTTGTGTTCATAGCTTGAATCTTTGAGTTGGGTTGAAAGAGTGATTTGTGTGTGAGCATTGGAGAGCAATCCTAATCCTTGAGCACTTGTGGTTTCGTCAAGCAACTATTGAAGCATTTGTTACTCTTGGAGGTTCGTCCTCCTAAACGGCTAGGCGTCGCCCGGTGAGCTACCGAAGTGTGTGGTGAGCCACGGGATCATTTGTGAAGGTTTCACCTCACCCCCGCAAGGAAAGAGGTCTCTTAGTGGAAGGAGGAGATAGCTTGACCTTGTGTGGTCGCATAAGTTTCCTCAACGGAGAGTAGGATTCAGTGTGCCTTGGTGACGGCTTGGTGCAAGCAGTGAATCCGAACTTCGGGAAAACAACTCCTTGTGTCTTGATTTGAATTTCCTCACTTTGTCATTTCTAGCATATTACTTGTGCTTCCGCTTCGATCTACTTTGGTGTGCTTGAGCTGTGTGCAGGAGCTTTATTGGAACACTTGGAAACATCCCTGGAAGCTTCACACCATCTGTGGTTTGTGCTAGAATTCGTATAGGGGCAAATCTTCATTTGTCAGTGCAATCTGTGTCAAACCGGTTTTTTCAGTTTGCCAAACCATTTTACCGGTTTGGGTGCTGACAGTTGGAATTAGTTTTTGTAAATCGCAGATTCGCCTATTCACCCCCCCTCTCTAGGCGACATCAAGGTCCTTTCAGGGAGGAGGAAGCACTCCCCCACGGTGGAGGGCTAATTAGCCCAGGTTTAATTAACCCCTGGGGATATCCCTTCCGGGGCTCCACTCCCCTTGCTTCCAAAGTGGCCCTTAAGGGGTTAATCATCTGATTTTATAGTTCAGGGGATGAAGTATTCCTTATTTGGTAGTTTGGGGGGTTATGTAGACTTTTTTGCCACATCATCGTCCACGTCAGTTGCCATGTGGCAAAAACCACCTCCAAAACCGCTTTGGGGGTTATTTAAATGGTATTGTATAGTTGAGGGGGTTAACACCCGATTTTATAGTTCAGAGGTGATGTATTCCACCTTCCATAGTTCAGGGGTTATATAGACTTTTTCCCACGGACATCGGATATACGGAGATGCGGAGAATATTTAATCACTATGTAGTTAGACCATCTCCAACAACATATCTAAAATTGGAGACCTAAAATTTGCTTTAGGTACATGAAAGAGAAAAATTTAGTTACACAAAGCTTGCCCTCTCCAACAGCATGCCTAAAATTGGAGACCTGTTTTCTAGACATAAAACACTGACGAATGGGACATGGCTGTTAGTGCCCCTCTCCTTCTTCCTTGTCCATTCTCCTCTCTCATTCCCGTTGCCACGCGCCTCGCCGCAGCTCCGCTCCATGCCGCCGCCCCGCCAAGAGCCACAGGTTCCTCCTCGCCGTAGCTTCATGGGGTTATATAGATTTCTTTCGATGTCCGTGTGCATAAGGGCAGACAGCCATTGCCCCCCCACCCCTATTCCCCATGCCGTGGGCGGTGGCGCGCCCAGATGCAAATCCTCCACTAGTCTGCCCCGATGCACCGCTTCTCCTTCCCCACGCGACCTCTCCTCTCTTTCATGGCATCTGCAACGTCTCGCTGGTGGCTACCAGCGCATGGGCGACGAGTTTCCCCACACATGGTGTTTCCCAATCTACCTATCTGTCGTGTGTCCCGGTGTGTTTTTCTCGTCCTGATTCAAAGTTTGCGCCTTTTCTTGGTTGCTGCAGTTTTGGATCTGGATTGTCGCAACTTTGGATTTTTATTTATGCTTCATGATTTTTTGAAGGCAAATGGAGGAAATACGTGTTTTCTTGGTCTGAGAGTTTGTGCCTTTTATTTTACCTTTTGGGTTTGGCTTTTGGATTTTGATTGTCAGGTTTGGATTTACCCTTGCTATTGTTGGTTTTGAAAGTCAGACGGGTGAGGAAAACACTTATTCTTTTAGTTCAGGCTGCCGCATCGACCGCTGTTGACGGCCCTTAGGCACGCCATTTACGAACTGCAAGCGCACGGATCGGTTGTAGCTTTTCCCTTAGAGTATTCCCCCAAGGTTTATCAATCCATAGAACAAGGGATTTCTACGCTTAACCTCGCACTAATGATGTTAGCAAGAATGTTCTTTTGATTGAAGTGATGTATGAATTAAAGAATAATCTAACCTAATCAATGTTACAAGCGGTACACAAGGTATGGAAACATTTGCCCGTAGGGTCTAGGATCACTATGAGATGTAATCACCAAGCAAGAGAAAACCAATCTAATCTACCAATAAGATGCGAACCAAACTCAACACTTTCCCTCCCGCGTACTGTCACTACACGAGGGTACTCACCTATCGAGCTATAGGAACATGAATCGTTGATGCGATCTAGGTATGCGGAGCAACGAGCGATGCCATAAAGCTGCCGGCCGGCTATTAAGATGTAAAGCACCATCAACTAAGAACATGATAGATTGACCTCACAAAAGGATTCGGCAATTACAAATCATGATCTCCTTACAACCCCATGGACAAACGAGGACTTTACCCCATGAAGCTAACCATGACGTCGCGGTTCATGGTGTGGAAGCCTTCGGCGAAGATGAACTCCTCGCTGTCCTCCAACTTGAGACGGCGGCAACGTCTTCTCCTTGTGTTTCTCTCCAATGGTGGCTTTAGATCTAATCTCCTCGATGATGATCTCTTGACAGCGCCCTCGGGGGTGTTTATATAGGTCTTTGGTGAAGGACGGCGGCTGGAATCCTTAGGGTTTGCATTTACTTCGCGCTGAAGAAAGGGGAGCACGACAGAACGGGCTAGGCCGGCCAGCTCACAGGGTCCAGGCCGGCCGGCCTGGGCCTATTTTGCCTCCTCTCGTCTTCATCTTTCGTGGGCTGGTCCTTCTCCTCAACCCTTATCCATGTGGGTGCTTTGGTCCACGTCAAACTCCGCCAAATATGTCGTATTTGCTGCAAATTCACAACATAGTCCAAAATACAAGACATACTCAAAACGGGGTTATTTCAGGTGCCAAGTGGCGGGTTAGTATAAGAATTAGTCTAAAACCAATGCCAAATTAGCCCTAAAAGTGTACCAATAATGACCATCAACAATCCCCCCATGCTTAGCTTTTGCTCGTCCTCGAGTAAATCAAGCTATTAAAATCTTCCAATGGGGTTGCACAAAAGCTCTTGCTCTGCAAAACATACTTAGGCAAACAAGTCTAACCAAAGATCTTCAAGTAAATGTCAGTGGAGCAACAAAGATAATCGAAGTATGGGCGTCCAAAGATTTATCCAAAACATTACTCCACAACCATTTACCCTTAGCTAGTAATCTTGAGAATCAATAACACTTACTTTCTTGCATTCCTCGGAGGTTTTTGTTCGGTTTTTGAAAACAGTCTCCCTGCAACAAGAGTTAGACCAAAGTTCTTGCACAAGTCCTTTCAAGTCTCTCAATATAGGTGGCTATCCAATTTTGCAAGCTCTCAACTCACAACTCAAGTATAAGTGGCTATCCTATTAGGTTTGTAAACTCTCATCTCACCACATAAGTCTCTCAAGTATAAGTGGAGTTGTAGGTAGGGCTAGCAAAGTAAATACACATATTGTCAAATTAAGAAAACTCTCTAACGGTTGCTTACCTTCTGAGCCAATGATCATCAGAATGTTACCATAATGTGAGGGGTTTCAAGGATAAGAAGATTTAGAATGGTGGACATGTGCAAGGACATATCAAAATTGACTTCAAGGCACAAGCAACGTCTTCGTTGTGGGATTGCATATGGTTGGAAAAGAAGATTTGTTCTCAACAATAAGGCGGTCTTTCTTTGCACTTCTCTTGTTCTCCCAACTATAGAATTCTCCCTCTTTTATTGTATTTTTCTCCTTTCTTCCTTTCTCTTTTCTTTTTATATATTTTTTCTTCTTTTTCTTCTTCCTTTCTTTCTTTTTCTTTCTTTCCTGAATTTTCCTTCTCTTCTCCGAACCTCCCTTGAACAATTCCTCGTGCAAATAGGCAAATAAAATACTGAGGCAACTCCACAATTTTTCGGAGCTCGAACCGCCACTGGGAGGGGCTAGGCCGGCCGGCTCAAGGAGTCCAGGCCAGCCGGCCTGGGGTCCTCCCAGCTCGGTTTCGGTTTAATCTTTTTGTACTCCTTCCTTGCTCTCTTCTCAAATTATATTTTATTTAAACTTCGCCCAGAAAGAGAACAAATCTTCCGATAATGGGTTGTGTTCAAGGAAAAGATAATAAAATAGGATATATTTGGGTTCGGGTTCTAGAATCCGGTAGATCATATGAGTTGTTCCAATGAAGAACTCTGATTATCGAATATTGACGAGGCTAGCAAATAAGAGATAAGATAACCAAGAACATGATCATTGCCCAAAATTAAAACTTTCGAGAGAAAGAAATCCTAACTCAACTCATTGCACCTCCAATGCTTATGGTGGAACGATTATAAGGTGGCTTTGGTAGGTATAGGATATAATCTCTCAACTTGACAAGAACTAGATCAACCTTGCATTTGCGGGGGTTTTTAAAAGGGTGATAAAATAAATTTCCTCCAATTCTAGCCTTACTAGCAAGTATCATCAAAAACCAAGCACTAGTTCAAGATCGGGTATGGGTATTTGTAAGGATAGATCAAATAATAAGCTCCACAACTAAGATTAAATTCCAAGATAACGCTCATGAACAAGTACTTCAAGAAATAAGGTAAAAACTGAATGCATAAGTAAATTTGCTCGATCCAACAATTATTCAAAAGTAAAGACTCTTTTTATTGATTTTCTTGACTCAACGCTAAATTAAGACTCTCACACATGCTAATTTAAGACTCACACAAAGACTCATACTAACATTAAGACTCTCAAAATCACACCAACTAGATCTCGGCAAAAAATGGCTAAGAAAAATTAAAAAACAACGATGCATCACACCTCTCCCCCCATGC
>CM014276.1:43697766-43732041 GCA_004135705.1 Alloteropsis semialata | reverse complement strand
GACAATCTTCCTAACGTGCACAATCCACCAACTCGTTACAATTCTGGTGAAGTTGACACGACCCTCAGCATATTTCGAGGGCAACTCGGAAGTGCAAGTGAAGGCACACCCAAGACCTTGAAATACGAAGAGTGGCGCACAATCATGCTATATGTGTTGACCAACCTCTCCGAAGTCGAGCCGTACATCCCGTAAGTTCTCAACAAACTTATTCCATTACTGACCCATATTCTTCATCCAACCATCGTTTTTCTCGGTGGTACAGGGAATTTGTTGAACAATCCTGGCGTCAATCGAGGCAACCTAGACCGGACGAAGTAGATACCCTTCTTAGAGAGGCCAATTTTATTTCTTGGTTCAAACGGAAGGTTCATTCTAATTTCCGTCCTATTAGTTTCACATTATAACTTGGTCGTCCAATAACATAACGGACAATCATGCTCGAACTTGCAGGCCCAAACCGATGCGTCTATGAGTGCCGAGTTGAGACAAGTTGCCGATGGTTGTGCCTATAGGGTCAAGTCCTTTGGCTGTTATGATGTGAATGGTTATCGTTTTCGCACAAAGAGCCATGAGCAGAAGATGCCCAATCGAAGGACCACAAATACCGGAGTTTGTACGCCAAGCCTTGATGGGGTTGAGTATTATGGAATAATTGAAGAAATATACGAACTCAATTTTGGTGGATGCAAACCTCTTCATCCTGTCATATTCAAATGCCATTGGTTTGATCCCTCAGCTGTGAGACGGACCCTAACGTTGGGCTAGTTGAAATTCAACCATCATCCGTCTATGCCGGAGAAGATGTATATATTGTGGCTCAACAGGCCACACAGGTTTATTACCTCTCGTATCCGTGCACAACCGACAAGCGTCTTCAGGGTTGGGATGTTGTGTACAAGGTATCACCACACGGAAAACTACCAGTCCCAAACAATGACGATTACAACTTCGATCCAAACACGTATGCCGGAGAGTTCTTTCAAGAAGATGGGCTAGAAGGGAGTTTTGTGATAGACTTAACCGAAGTGGACGAAATGGAAGTAGAGCAAATGAATGAACAAGTGGACGATGGAGATGTGGTTCTTAACTTGAAGGACGTGCAGTTACTTGAAAACATGCTTTTAGGCGTTGAGAGTGATGATGAGATGGAAGAACCTGAGGAGCACGGGCATGAGGATCTCGAAATGCGTGATAGTGATGATGAGAACCAAGAAGAAAATCTCGATCACGATGATTATTTCTAATACATGTATGATCCTAGCTATTTTTTTATTTGCAATACCATGCATGTTAATTACTTTATATATTTTGCTCAGTTTGCTTCTATTTCTCATTATATTTTGCATATCTTTCTAATTATGTTTATTTTGCCTTTTTCAATGCAGATGGTGGGCGGAGTTAGGAACGTGAAGTCCCTTTACCGGAGGGGTCACGTGAGGAGGAGGCACCTTCAGGGTCTGGGAGCGGTGGAGCCAGGGGGCGAGGGAAGGGTGGACGCAGGGGTCGACGGAAGGGCACGGTACCGACCTCCTATACCTTCGTCCTCGTCTTCGTCTGAGGAGGAGGTTCCTCCCGCGGTGGTGGAGGGCGAGGTGGAGTCGTCGGAGGAGGAGAGGGGGGATGCGGGGGAGGGGTCCGGGGAGGGTTCCGCTTCTAACGCCCGATTATGGGCGCGCGGTCCATCCCAACTCCCGAGGCGGCCGATACCCCCAGCACACCGTCCGATGATCCGACCTAGCGGTGCAAGGTAATAAACTTTATATGTTATCATTCTATTTTTATTTAATATGTTGAATATCACTATAGAAACTAACAATCTATCTTGATCACTTTGCAGGGGTTGGGACGTGGTAGAGCGGGGTGCTTCTCACAGCCGGAAGGTCAACGGCATCCTGGGTCTTCTGTGCAGGGCAAACTTCCCTGGCATAGTTACGCACCAAGGAGTCCAGGAGCCGGCGGAGTCGTTCGCCCACTACTACGACGCCACGGACGACCAAGAGGACCGGGAGGGCAGGAGCTTCCCCAACAAGGCCGAGAGGGTGCTTGCCGAGCTGTGGGTAAGTGTTTCCCGCAATACATATTTCAACACACACACATATATATATATGCATGCTTTCTACATTTGTCACCACTATATCGCATATATATGTAGGATTTTTACAGATGCGCCCCGGGCCACGAGGTGGAGGCGGGTGAGCAGGCAAAGAGGGCGGCTCACAAACTGGTCAAGGACATGTACTACGAGGCGCGGATCCAGGCCGTCATTGACTACTGGAAGGACAGAGGCACAAAGTACTCCAAAGAGCAAGCCAGAACCATTTACCTGACCCACGATCAATACATCTCGGTAAATATAAAACTTTAATTACAATTCCTTATATGATTAAGCACGTATAATCTAATCTTCTTCTACATCATCCTGCGTAGGTGATTCCCTGGTGGTGTGCCTCGCATCCCCAGGCTTGGGAGAAGTGGGTGGCCTACTGGTGCTCCCCTGAGTGGATGGAGACACACCTGGCTGCCCGGGAGCGCCGTTTGCTGATGCCAGGTCCAGCACACCACCAGGGCAGCCTTACCCTCCCCGAGTACAAACAAAGATGGGTATGACATCTCATTTTATAATTGAAACGCTCAATTCTGCAATATTTGTAATCATATTGTTTTTTTTGTGTGTTTTGTAGTCGGCGGCACATGGAGGCGAGGAGCTGACTGACTTCCAGGCTATTGCCGTGTCCCACATGGGCAGGGCCACGTCCGAAGTCCGCTACAACCCCGAAGCCGGGCCGGAGGCGTACAGCAATCCCATGGTCCACGCCCGCCTCACCACCTACTCGGAGATGGGACGCCAAAAGCATGGGCCTGAGTGGGATCCGGCCGCCGCGCCGCTTGATGGTGAAGTCATCATGAGGATGGCAGGAGGCAAGAGGCATGGGAGGTACGCCGTCGGCGACAGCACGATCGACACGGCCAGTACCCCCACTCTCTCCCAGATCAAAGCCGGTAGCGCTAACCCTGACATACGCCATCCGCAGACCGCTAGCCACTTCAACATGCAACTAATCCAGGTTATTTCTGCTTTATTACACTTTAGTTCATTTTTCCTTACCGTTGAATTCTAACGCTTTGATGGAATATTGCAGGCCCAGCTAGAGGAGGAGAGGAGGAGAACGACCATGCTAGAGGCCCGGCTGGATGAAGAGCGGCAGTGGCGGGAGGAAGAGCGAAGGCGGCGGGACGAGGAGCAAAGGCAGCGGGACGAGGCCGAGCGGCTCCGCATGCAGCAGATGACCGAGTGGTACAACTGGTTCAACGGCATGGCAAGGGACATGGGCCGATCTCCGCCTCCGCCTCCGATGACTTTCGCCCCGCCAGTGATGCCACCTCCGTCATATTCTCCTGTGAGTCACCGCTGAAACTTTATAATTTCATTTCGATCAATGACAACCTTAGAAAACTTAGATTCACAACCGTAGCTTAGAAAACTTAGCTCTACTTTGTTTCTGTCCTAAAACTTGTGCAGAACTTTGCTGGATCGGCGGCGGCGTCGAACGAGGCTCCTGCGGCGGAAGAAGACATGCCGACACGCCTCAGCCGCAGTCTGTTCGGCCCACCGCCTGGGCCTACTCAGTGATGCTGTGCTTATGAACTTTGTGATTATGAACTTAGTGTGTTTGTGAACGAATAAACTTTACTGTGCTTGTTAGTTGTGAACTTATTGTGGATTTATGGTTGTGGATGAGATACTATTTGCTATGGTTATTGTGGATTTATGGTTGTGGATTTTATCTATATCAACTGCCTATAATATGTATATATATCTATATGAACTGCCTGTGATGTATTTTCAGTGGGGGCACGTTATACCTGAGCAAACAAATGAAACAGGGGCAATTTGGCACCTTTGCCGAGTGTACACTCGGCAAAGAGGCCCTTTGCCGAGTGTTTTTGACAATACACTCGGCAAAGGTGCTATTTCTGTTACTTTGTGATGCACCTTTGCCGAGTGCCGAGCCTTTGCCGAGTGTTTTATTTCGGGCACTCGGCAAAGGTGCATCAAAATGCAACCTTATGGTCAACCTTTGCCGAGTGTGTTACCCTGGACACTCGGCAAAGGTTGGGGCTTTGCCGAGTGCCACGTGGCAACACTCGGCAAAGCCTGGCTCTTTGCCGAGTGTTGCCAGGTGGCACTCGGCGAAGGCCCGGCGTCAGCCGTCCGCCGCCGTCGCCGCCACGTCGGCGTGACGTCAGCAAACGATGGCGCGCCGGCCGAGTGTTGCCAGGTGGCACTCGGCGAAGGCCCGCCGTCAGCCGTCCGGCGCCGTCCACGCCACGTCGCCGTGACGTCAGCAAACGGCTGCGCGCCGTCCGCCGGGCCGTTACGTGCATTTTTGCCGAGTGTGGGCCCAGGCACTCGGCAAAGCCTTTGCCGAGTGCCCGAGATAATACACTCGGCAAAGAGCCCCTTTGCCGACTGGAGCTGTGCCGAGTGCTCTTTGCCGAGTGTAACACTCGGCAAAAGCTTCGCCGAGTGTATTTTGCCCTTTGCCGAGTGTTTCAGACACACGGCAAATGTGAGGTTTCCCGTAGTGACAAGAATCTGACAAACTAAACTACACTTAGTTTTAGAAAATTAATCTGAATAAAATTCAATATATAGGAAATGTCATCAACGTACTTTCACTTTTCCTTACAAAGTTGGTCCCATATTTTTTCTAAAAGAACTTACAATTAAAATGCTGAAAATAATTAAAAAAGAACCAATGTTTTTCCAAAAACACATAATAAAGATGCTGGAAAGTGGAAATTGTGCACTCTTGCTGCTGCCAGCGCAAGGGCTTACTAGGAGTGCCGGTATAGCAATTTCCTTACTCAAATGAAGGAGATCAGATCCAGATCCTAATGTATTCTAGCGGATAACTTTCCTTTCGGGAGTCAACGATACGTGCAAAGCTCCGGGAGAACTTCGATGCCACGCGAGTCAGTGTCAGCGACAGGGAGAGTATTTCCTTGATTGCAATTGTTTGAAGCGCCTGTCGAGCTGACAAGATTAGTACATCTTTAATTCTTGATCACTAACGACAATCTGGGGGCTATAATTTCACGATAGCAACAGACAGAATTTCTGAATCTTCCAATCAGAGAGATGCTAGTAGCAGCCTCTGCTGCTCTATAAAATCACCTCCATTCATCACTCTCTTCCTCACACAAGTGAAGTGTCAAGACAACTCGACCGCGTACACAGCCGATCACTACCCGCAAGTACACCTCCATGTCGTCACTGGTCGACATGGGTTCGATCGCTGCCGACGGCGAGCGGCCGCACGTCGTGTGCTTGCCGTTCCCGGCGCAGGGCCACGTGACGCCGATGCTGAAGCTGGCCAAGGTGCTCCACTGCCGGGGCTTCCACGTCACCTTCGTCAACTCCGAGTTCAACCACCGCCGCCTCCTCCGCTCCCGCGGCGCCGGCGCGCTCGACGGCCTCCCGGGCTTCCGCTTCGCCGCCATCCCGGAGGGCCTGCCGCCGTCCGACGCCGACGCCACCCAGGACGTGCCGTCGCTCTGCCGCTCCACAATGGAGACCTGCCTCCCGCACTTCAGGAGCCTCCTGGCCGAGCTCAACGCCTCCCCGGACGCGCCGCCGGTCACCTGCGTCGTCGGCGACGACGTCATGAGCATCACCCTGGAGGCCGCCAGGGAGATCGGAGTGCCGTGCGCACTGTTCTGGACGGCCAGCGCCATCGGGTACATGGGCTACCGCTACTACCGCGACCTCATCGACAAGGGCATCTTCCCGCTCAAAGGTTTGAACTTAGAAACCTCTCTCCGTCTTGCCGTGTTGGCCAGTGCAGGCAAGTGCTCATATTTTCTGGTTGGGATGCAGATGCGGAGCAACTGACTAACGGGTTCTTGGACACGCCGGTGGACTGGGCGCCGGGGATGAGCAAGCACACCAGGCTCAAGGACTTCCCGAGCTTCATTCGCTCGACGGACCCCGACGAGTTCATGGTCCACTTCGCCCTCAAGGTGACGGAGCAGATAGCCGGCGCGGACGCCGTGATCCTCAACACCTTCGACGAGCTCGAGCAGGAGGCGCTAGATGCGATGCGCGCCATGATCCCGGACTCGGCGTCCATCCACACCATTGGCCCGCTCGCCTTCCTCGCCGAGGAGATCGTGCCACGGGGAGGCCCGCTGGACACGCTGGGATCCAACCTCTGGAAGGAGGACGTCTCCTGCTTCGACTGGCTCGACGGCAGGGAGCCGCGGTCGGTGGTGTACGTGAACTACGGCAGCATCACGGTGATGACCAACGAGGAGCTGGTGGAGTTCGCGTGGGGGCTGGCCAACAGCGGCCACGACTTCCTGTGGATCGTCCGCCCGGACCTCGTCAATGGCGACGCCGCCGTGCTGCCGCCGGAGTTCCTGGAGGCCATCCAGGGCCGCGGCCGCCTGGCGACATGGTGCCCGCAGGAGGTGGTGCTGAGGCACGAGGCAGTGGGCGTGTTCCTGACGCACTCCGGGTGGAACTCGACGATGGAGAGCCTCTGCGCCGGGGTGCCGATGCTGAGCTGGCCCTTCTTCGCGGAGCAGCAGACCAACTGCCGCTACAAGTGCGTGGAGTGGGGCGTGGGCATGGAGATCGGCCAGGATGTGCGGAGGGAGGCCGTGGAGGAGAAGATAAGGGAGGCGATGGGCGGGGAGAAGGGCAAGGAGATGAGGCGGCGCGCGGTGGAGTGGCGTGAGACCGCCGTCCGCGACACGCAGCCTGGCGGGCGCTCATACGCCAACCTCGACAAGCTGGTCACCGACGTGCTCCTCTCGGGTGGCAACAGTTCTTGATGAATCTCAAGTTCGATCTCAACATGGGTTTCCCTTCGACAAGTGTCCCCCTCGCCTCGCACCGCGCACCACCACCTTGTAGAGCGTGTGATCTGCATGAATATGGTGCCCTGAAAAGTTAGTCTTCCAATCTGCCGTGCGTGAATCTTAATGCAAGTAAATCGTCAATTGTTATGCACCTGATGGGAGGTGTCACTAGTTTTCTTTGTCAAATACTGTAGTAGTATACTATTGGTGTATTTCACCAGTGAATATACTGGATGCATGTACGGAATTGCTATATCTTTTTAAATCATCAAAGGTTTGCCGTGTTTTTATGAAAAGCGTATGAGGGTCAATTTCGAAGCATATAAAGGTTTGTTAGGGCTGCTGGAATTGAATTGGGTCCTACCAAATCAGACTAGTTTTTGAAATACATTTTTTGATGCCAAATCTATTGTTTAAATGTAATGAATTTGCTAGTTGCAGCCGAAGCAGCTTGGCGGCATGGGGCATGGCGACGCGGCGAGCGGAGCAGCAACAACACGGTTGAGAGCTGGCCGGGCAGGCAGCCAGAGCGGCGGCACAACATGTTCTTTTTTTAATTTCATTTTTTTAAGATGGTCGACGTATTTTTTCGCTGTGAGAACAGAGAACGGCAAAATTTGTTTTTGTCATATATCTGAAATTCTCCCGAGAGAGTCGCAGAAGCCCCGGACGCCGGCATCACTTGTATGGATGAAAGATTGCGCAGATGCAGATCCAGGCAGCTAAAATGCGGTTGACGTGGTCCTATCGGCTGCTCTCGGGAAATTCCCAGGATTTCATCATCAAGAGATATACATGTTGATCACCCGCAGCGAAGCGCGGGTACCAGTGGCGTAGAAAATTGTGGAGGATTATACATGGACACTGCTTGCTGTGCCGAATAAGCGGAAACTACAAAGACCAACTTATTACAATAGTTTATTATCCAAGTTTACCACACCTAAGTTTAGGAAGCCGTAATATTGTTGGTCTCTTGGACCGACTCCTTACAGAACCACGATTTATCAGCTTAGTCCAGAAGGCAGCGTCGACCAAGTCACCTTCACTGAGATTAAACCAAGAGCAGTCTTTATTTTTTGAGTATTATGCCCATGGGTTTCCGCCTTGAAGGAACAGAAATGTTGGTCCGAATTGGATGACGCTGCACCTATTTTGAATGTCAAATCTAGCGAAGAATTCTTTAGTACAGCAACCACAGACCTCTTTAAGCCACATGCCTGGGTGATGGCGCCATCAAAGGGCTAGATTCCGTCGTGCAACCCACTAGTTAAACAACTGAGCGACAAATCAAAACTGCTTTGGACTTCTGATATGAGGACCTCTACAGTTGCTTCAACTGCACAATGAAGGCGTGAAAATGTCATGTCAATTGCGCCATAATCTCCAGGGATGTGAATCGTAAATGGCTGATTCCATATGCCTGCAGGGCCTATCATTGATGCACCATCGATCAGCTGTAGGTCGTCTTTTTCTTCCTTCCCTATCCTGATCCTCATGTCAAATTCGATCAGAGCAAGGTCCATCAAGTCTATCCCTCGCTTAGGGCCAGTCATATTGATGAGAGAACCCTACAAATTATTATAATTAGTTGTTCTTCATATAAAAAGTAAGAAATATCTAAAGCTAGATGCTTTCCAAGTAACAACATTAACTTAAAAGGAATATTTTACAACTGATAATCTAAATCTGTCACGTATCAAACAAAATGGTTACAAAGTGCATAATGGTGATAGAGAGGGGAAATAGGACCTGATATTCATTTGATTTTGTTTTTAAACCCGAATAAACATAACCCAATGCAAAATGATTAGAGAAGACTTGTGTAGTGATGATGAGATCACTAATGCCATTTTCATATGAGCCTATAAACAAAACAAAATCAGTTTGTGTAGCAAGTGCACTAAGCAGCAACCTGTAGTCAAGAACTATTCAGTATTTTTTTTTGGAATACATGTTACTACTGTGGTTTCATGGTTCAGATATGTTCTCCTAGTAAAGTATCCATAATATAGTGCTCCCTCCTATCCATCAACGTAAGGTGTGCCTTGGAAGGAGCAAGTCTTCAAGAGTGGATTTTGGCCTGTGATTTCCCTAACAATATATTCCTGATTCCTATGAAACCAACACCATCCTACAAATAATTCGAGTATCAATCTAATGATGCAACTTCTGTACACTAAACATACATATAATTCGCCTAATTTTTGCCAAAACTTGTAACAGACTGACTTTTCAAAAATACTTGGGAACTTTGACCAATGCACGGCTACCAAGGTGATCTACATTTCTTGTATGTGTAACACCACCGGTGTTAATGTAACACTAAGAGAGTCATTAGAATACTGATGAGGAGAAATACAAAGATTAAGAGCTAAAAAGCTTTTAATTGAGCCAAGTTAGCCTTAGGGGCATTTAGGTAATTTGTCACCATGGAAAGGTTGACCAAGTCAAACTTCAGTTAATAATGCCAAAAGATAGCAAATAATCCAAAATGCTTGGAATGGTTAAGTTTGAGAAGAATTCAAACTTAAAGTTTCAAATTTGGTTAAGTTCAAAACACATGTGAGGATGATTTTGGTCCAAATTCAAGGGCTTGTAACTTCCAAATTAAAAGGATTTAGCCCAAGGTTATATTGAGAGAAATGTAGCCCTATGTTAGGACTACAACTTTGGTTATTGAAGATTCAAAAGTTTATGTTTGGTTTTTGGAGAAAACTTAGCCTAAAGGTGGCAGGCTTGAAAGAGTTAACTGAATTTGTGGATCTCTTTGAATTGGTTAAAGTTCAGAGCAGTATAACTTGTGATATGGGAAGAATTAGATCAAGGTCATATAAGGAAAAGTGTAGCCCTATGTCCCATCTACAAATTTGGTATTTGGAGCTCCTGATGTTTACTTGTGAAATTGGGAGTAATTTGGATCTCAAGATGGCAGTTTTGAAAGAAATTCAGAGTTTCACAGTATTCAGTTAAATAGGTCCATGTTCTCAGTGTTGTAACTTCGGATTCTTTGAGTTTTAGGCTTTAATGTTTATAAGGGAATTGTAGCCCTATGGTTCAGCTACAACTTTGGTATTTTGAGTTTGGGAAGTTTGCATTCAAAATCTGGGGGAAAATGGAGTTGAATTCGCTCGCTTGGACGGTTTTCAGAGTGAGATGCCGAGTTCAGAGCTGAGCAGAGCGAGATCGGCCGGCGCTGCCACGCAGCTGCTTGCCACCAATGGCCGGCCAGGCCACGCGCCGTCGAGGCTGACGTCCAGCGCAAGCGTATGCAAGCAGGAGATGGCAAGTTAAGCGGTGGATCACAGGATAAGGGCCGAGCCGGTCGTCTTCACCTTTTCTTCCTTTCTGCTTCTCAGCTCGCCGTCGTTCACCGCCAGCACCGCCGCTTTGAGTTCGCCGCCACCAAAGCCTCTCCGACCAATTACCGTCCGCCCAACGTTTTCCCAGCCCCTGAGCTTTTCAATCCACCCGCTTGTGCTCAAAACCATCCACCCTAGCCACCAAATCGACCCTTTCTTCTCCGTCGAGCTGCCGCCGGTCGTCTCTGTGCCGCTCGGTGAAAACCATCTTCGCGTCATCCTCGTCCTTAATAGATGGTGCGGGTGTGTGTCCCTTGCTCTTGCGCAGCTCGCCGTGGTGTTCCTGGCCCGGGGTTGTGCCCCTGTTGGTCGGAACGCGGGCGCCGCTCTAGAGCGTCGCCGAGCTCGGGCCGCCGCCGCGGAGATCCATGCTCCGGCTGATTAGGGCTTAGGGTTAGGTGCGCCGCGGGTTCGCCTTGTTGCCCTGGTGCCGTTGGTGCCATTTGTTGGTGTGGGGAACCACGGATGGGCCGAGTCCAAGCGCCGCCGCCGTTTCTGTGTTGTCGCCGCCGCCGCTGCTCGCGCAGTCGCCGTTGGGCAGTAGGGTTAGGGGGCTAAGCCATAGGGGAGTGTGTGGGTGAGAGCCGAGTCGAGTCGTGGGGTTAGCGTCGCCGGGGACCTCGCCGTCGTCGAGTTCGCGGGGCGGTCAGCGCCGCCGCTGCCACGCGGTCGGTTTAGACCGAGAGCGCGCGCGAGCGGGAGAGGGAAGAGGGGAAGAGAGTGGGCCGGGCCCACATGTAAGAGAGAGAAAGGGAGAATAGGACCACGGGTTTCAATACCAGGAAGTCTAGGGGGTTTTCTGCAAAGTTGTTTTGGTTTTTAGTTTGTAGTATTTAGATTTAGTTTTAAATAGGTTTAAATGGTTTAAATTCATAATAATAGTTAAATTTTTTATTTAAGTACCTTTTCTTTTTGGTATTTAAATAAATAAATAAGTTAAGAATAAATAAAATTTTGAATAATGATTTATAATAAGAAATTAATAATAATAAATAGGATAATTCTTTTATTTGTTTAGAATAAGTCATTAATGCTTTTAAAAATTATTAAAAATTCTAGAAAAATAGAAATAAATAGGAAATCATCTGTTTAGGGTTTTGCAGTGCTGTCTAGCTTTGTTATTAGGTTTGAGTGTACTAACTTATGCATCATATCGTTAAAAAGGAGAAGCTTCAGGAGTCGAGTTCGTTGAGCTTCCACGTGAAGGACCCCAGGAGCCAGAAGAGGTGGAGTTGGAGTTAGAGCCCGAGCCTGCTGCTGTTGCTGCTGACTCTAACCCTGCTGTTGATCAAGGCAAGCACCGGAGCATCCAAACCCTATTTTAAGTATTACATCATGTATCACTATGGTATTGCATGCATTACGTGCTAGGAGTTGTGTGAAATATTGATTGCATAATTCTTCCTTGATTAGGACAACACTAGAGGTCACCCTTGTTTAATGAAGCTTAGTATGCTTAGATTCCTCACAGTTCCACATAGCATTAGTGAGCTCAGGTTTTGCTCTATCACCTTTACTTGATGTTACAAAGATGAAATGGAGATCGGGTGCGAGGGTGAAGGCTGGGAAAGGAGTCTCAAGCCGACACATCGCCTCGATCGTCTTAAGATTTGCTGTTGTTTACCTGTGATCAAGCTTTGAACGTACTAGTCATATGCCAGAGATTCCAATCGGTAAGCTGATGTAGGTGTGGTTGTTCCTAGTCTTGAAATGTGGTTCGCTGGACTAGTCGTGGTTGGTGGCAGGGACGTGGCCGTAAACTCACATGTCGGGTGCTGCCAGACGTGGGGCCGGTGTGGAGAGGGGGGGAGGGGGGCATCCCTGGGTTTGAGCGAGGGTAATTCAGGACTTGGAGTGACCATAGTGAAAGGGTGCCTTATGTGGACCACCCTGGGGACCACACAACGCGTATGACTAGGTTTTGCCCTGCAGGGATAAAAATTGGTCCGGATCGCTGCACTTCTCGGTATGAATACCGCTTGATCGCTGATAGACACCATAGTAACAAGTTAACGTTGATGATGCTTATGAAACCTGAGGCTTGCTTAAATACCACATGTGTGATTTACTTCTGCTGCTAATTTAGTCTTTCAGGTAATCACTATAATGGTTAAACTCTAAAGTTTAGAATGGATATTAGTAAGCTTTTATGCAAAAGTTTTTCCTATCCACAGCCTCAAAGCCTTGCATGCCCTTGTGTGTCTATATTTATATGTGTATGTAGACGGGTCAGACTTGCTGAGTACTTTTGTACTCAAGATACTATAACTGTTGCAAAGCCGCCAGAAGATTTTCAGTACGGCAGGGAAGGACTCCAGAAGAAGAAGAGGCATGTTGATGAGCCCAACATGTTCTCTTGTCTTTGTCTTGTCTTTGTAGAATAAGTGATGTCTTCAGAACTATTCTTGTTATGCACTTATGTTTTGTTCTTAAGTCTGTAATAACTCTTTTCCTTGTATAATTAAGTGTGTTGTGAATTCGTCTGTTGTGCTCCTATGTGGTGCAATTCTGTGTATGTGAATTGTACCTAAGTCAGTGGAGGTTTCAGATGTCCTGTGGACATCTGACGGACTATCGGGTTTATACCGTCTGAAGTGCGTAAGCTGTGATTGTCCGTAAAATGATGATCCAACGCACTTGAGCCGGTTTAAGCTGGATGGTTCTACCACAGCTAGTATCAGTGCACATACATAGGATAACAACAGAGAAATTGTCAAGAAGACCTTTCCTTGGCTCTATTTTGATAAAAACCTAGTCTTGTTTAGTAAGGTGGCAATAAGACTAACTGTTAATATGGTATTTCATACTGCTAAACTTACGATTCAGTAACGACGCACCTTCGCTCAGGTGAGTAGGTAAGCTGTTGTTACGATTCATATAATATTATGACTCTGACTTGCGCAAGCTTGCTGCGTGAGGGGGCCCGTTCAATGATTGTTCGAGGGCGACATGTCCATTGGCTAGCCCGTTGGGCTTGTCTTTGAGGCTTGTCGACATCTGCCGCCTGATGTGGAGTGCGGAGTTCCCGCCGTGTGATCTTATTAATCACGGTCGCTTTACCCTGAGGAGCGGCCTACTCAGGGGCATCCCATATGGCAATGATATGGGACATGCAAACGCCGACCATACGGTGGTGAGTATGGGAAAAGTGAATACGTGTCAACGTATGAAGCGCTGTCCATGTAGCGTTGAACGCATGTGTGTCATTTCTATAGTGAATGGTAATGAATGGTTTTCTGCAGGTACACTAACATAACCGCGAATCTAGTAGATACGATTAGCCCTATATTGGGATAAGAGACGTACGATGCCACCAGTTTTTAAAACTCTACGTTTGTCTTCGTCTTATATGGAACATAGGCAAACGTCTGCATCCTAGCTGCATTGTATGTCTAGCTGCTTTTGGGTTTTCTTTTGGGGAGTGACGTTAGAGTCTTACCGTTCTTGTGAATAGATGGACAGTGCCACTAGCTGGGTTGATGCAGAAGGATGGACCCATTGATACTTTGTTGACAGGCAAGGTTTTCCGAAGTTGTTGTGGGATACACTTCAGGAATTAGGCTATACAGAGTATCCAGAATATGTTGGCAAGGAGTTCATAATAGAGTATAGCTATGAGTGTTCCATGACGGTCAATATCCCTGCTTGCACCGCTTATCCTGAGTGGGAGCCTTTTTCTATACATGTTAAGGGAGCTCAGTATTCTGACTCCATGGAAACTGCTGCTCACAGGGCTTTAACAGCCATATGCGAGAAGCATAGGCATGATGTCAGTAATACTAGGGCAAAGTATTTTCCCGTTGCACATCAAGATGATGGAGTTGGGAGGCGTCGTCAGAAGGCTGTGGTCAGTGAAGACCGAGAATAATACAACCCTGTTCTTGCTGCGTCATCGCAATACATGAGTTCTATGTATAATCTTCACCAAGATTATGAAGCTGAGTATTGGAGGAAGCAACATGAACTTGCAAGTGCCCAAGCCAGAGAGCAGACCCTAGCAACAGATCTGAAAGTAAGTCAAGATTCTCGGGCATCTCTGGAGAATGCTTATGCCAGGGATGTCACCGCCAAGACAAGTGTTATTGAGCATCTTGGGGAACAGCTAAGAGGAGCATATGAAAGAGTAAACCAAAGTGAGCAAGCTACCATGGACACTAGAAGGGAGTTAGGAGCAACAATTACAACACTTGAAGCTGAGAGGTTAGAGCAGATGCATATGATTATGGCTCTCCAGCAGCAAGTTGAAGATTATCAGAACATGGTTATGCCCATGGGGATTGAAGCTCAAGAGGAAGCTCCAGCTCCGGAGTTCCCACCTCCCGTGCCCGAGGAACAGAATGTTGAAGCTGCTGATATTGAAGGGAATGTAGTCCAATTCCCCGAAGCAGAAGTTCCTAACTTGTTTGCTCATGAGAACATAGAGGATTTTATCAATTTTGACATGGAAAATAACTTTGATGGGGTGCATCCAGGTAGGGCAATTGAGGCAGAAAATAATGGTAGTGAAGATCACAGCCATGTTAGCCATGCTTCAGTTTCGGTTAATATGGGGATGCCAGGGTCACCAGCTGCATTTGTTGGAGAAAATCTGCTTATCATTATCAGCATGATGAGTCAGAGGAAGTAACATCCAGGCCTTGGTTACCCGCAGGACACACGGTGATGGCAGTGAATCCTGAGCAGTTGAATATGGCAATGGCTAAGTTAGGACTGGATACTATAGATCTGGGGTTGTATCCTTACCCTGGAAGTTTTTAAGAGTTGTACTTTTGCTTGTTTTGCAAGTTTGAATAATGGCACTTGTATGATAGGCAGTAGACGCCTGTTGGAGAGGCGTAAGGTGCCAAGGTTTGTTTTAATGTAATTTGTGGACAAGTTGTACTTTTGTGT
This sequence comes from Alloteropsis semialata, assembly GCA_004135705.1. Taxonomy (NCBI): domain Eukaryota; kingdom Viridiplantae; phylum Streptophyta; class Magnoliopsida; order Poales; family Poaceae; genus Alloteropsis; species Alloteropsis semialata. The sequence continues at coordinate 43,716,922 of CM014276.1, read as the reverse complement.
GTTGTACTCTTTGTTTTGTAATGATATTCCAGGCTACTTGTTGTGGTTTTTGATGCCTTTACAATCCTGTGTGATTGTTATTCTACTCACCAGCTTAGATGAAGTTCCGTCAGACAGATTTAGTCACTGACGGAAGCTTTGTCATTTTGTAGAATGGCGCCACCAGTAAATGAGACCCCAGAGCGGTCCGGTGCTCGTCCAGAACCTCCGCATGGCCCCATGAGTGTGGCCGAGGCGTTGGCCTACGTTCTGAACGCCAATCAGGAGCACACGGACCTGTTGACGCGTTTGGTGGAGAATACGGCGCCATTGCTCCGAGGGCGCTGTGAGGCAGATCCTGTGGTAAGATACAGCCATTTCACCGAGACCCACCCGCCAGTCTTTACCAAGCCCGAGCATCCTTTGGAGGCAGACGAGTGGCTGAATACCATTGAGCAGAAGTTTCGGGCTGTTCCAAATTGCACAGAGGTGCAAAAGGTGGAGTTCGCAGGATTGCAGTTACAAGGTCCTGCAGGTATGTGGTGGGCGAGCTAGCTTGCCAGACTACCTGCCGGCACTGAAGTGACATGGAGGGAGTTCAAAGAGGCATTCCATGCCCATTTTGTCCCGGAGGGCATCATGGACATGAAGTTAGAAGAGTTCCTACAGCTACGACAGAAGGATAAGAGTTTACTTCAGTACATTAGTGAGTTTGAGCACTTGGCTCAGTATGCCCAGGACCAGGTGAATACGGATCGCAAGAAGATCCGGTGTTATTTGAGGGGATTGAATCCCCGGATGCAAGATAAGTTGTCAGTCAGTACCTTTACTGACTACAATGCAGCGGTGAGTACTGTCATCACCGCTGAAAGCAAAATGTTGGTGTTTGATGAGTCATTGAAGAGAAAGGCCCCCACCTGCTGGAAGCTCTAACAGTGCTCCACCTCCGCAGGGAATGAGGGTGGTGTTCCGTGGACCTGCAAGGCCTAACTACCAGGCGCCACAGAGGTAGCAGACGCAGCGATGGGTGGTTAAAAATCCCACCAATGTCCAGCGCTCCAATGCTCCTCAAGGCCCCAGTGCCCGCACTGGCACCGCCCCAGCCAACAATCAGCCATGCTACAATTGTGGTAGGCCGGGACATTTTGCCAGGGATTGTCGACTTCCCAAGGCAGGAGCCGCACCGTCCGCACCAGCTCAAGGCCAGAATACAAACCCTAGGTTCGTGAAGAAGAGGTTCTTGAACACCAGGACTGGACGCGTTCATTTCATGAACGTAGAGGAGATTCATGAGGGAGAACTTGTGATTGCTGGTGTCGGTTTTTTATGCCGTCTAGCCTACTATGGGGGGTCCCCAAGGTAGTGAGTTGTTCGGTGGGGGATCGCCAGACCTGGAACTTGAAGGTAAACGCGGGACACAAGACACGATTTAGACAGGTTCGGGCCACCAAGGCAGCGGGCCCTACGTCCTGTATGGGGTGTATAGTATTGCGCCCTGCGCTGGGTGTGTTTCAATCTGCCCATCTAGGTACCGCAACCCTCCTTTATATAGTCCAGGGGGTGGGTTCCTAGTCGGCTACAAGGTAGGAGTCCTAGTAGAATTACAGAGTATGAGTCCTAGTACGATTACATGGGAATTCTAATAGGACTCCGCCTTCTTCCTTCCTTGCGGATACTGGGGATTCTATCCCCGACAGCTGGTATGTTCTCTGTCAACCAACACCCCGCAGTTATACTTTTTGATTCTAGTGCATCGCATACCTTTATCAGCAGAGCTTTTGTGACAAAACATCAGTTAGAAGTAAGCTCTACACCTACACAGTTTTTAATTCATGCACCGGGTGCTACCCAATCCACTAGTGACATAGCTTGGGGTGTTACCATAAACCTAGGAGACCATAGAGTCTTTGCCAATCCTATAGTGCTGGAAAGTCAGGGTATTGATCTGATTCTTGGAATGAATTGGTTAAAGCAACATAAGGCTTCTATTGATGTGAAAAATAGAACTTTGCATTTAGTTGATAATGAAGGCAATGCTATCCAAGTTCAGTTGAACTCTCAATCTGACCTTAAGGCGACAGTGAACAAAGTGGGGACAGTTGATCTCAAGTCTATACCAGTGGTGTGTGATTATCCAGACGTGTTTCTGGATGATCTACCGGGAATGCCTCCGGATAGAGCTGTTGAGTTCACCACTGAGTTAGAGCCTGGCACAGCACCAATCTCCAGAAGACCTTACAGGATGTCACCCAAAGAACTTGAAGAACTGAAGAAACAGTTGCAGGAGATGCTAGATAAGGGTTTTATCAGGCCCAATTCATCTCCTTGGGGATGTCCTGCTCTGTTTGTGAAGAAGAAAGACAAGAGTTTGAGGCTCTGTGTAGATTACAGATCTCTCAATGCTGTGACCATAAAGAACAAGTATCCGCTTCCTCGGATTAACTTGTTGTTTGATCAGCTAGCAGGAGCTAAGGTGTTTTCTAAGATAGATTTGAGGTCTGGATACCACCAAATCAAGATTAAGCCTGAAGATATACCAAAGACAGCATTCTCAACCCGATATGGACTATATGAATATCTGGTCATATCATTTGGGTTGACAAATGCTCCAGCACATTTCATGTATCTTATGAACTCAGTATTCATGTCTGAACTTGATAAGTTTGTGGTGGTTTTCATTGATGATATTTTGATTTACTCCAAGAATGAGGAAGAACATGCTCAACACCTGCTTATTGTTCTAGAAAGACTTAGGGAGCATCAGTTGTATGCCAAGTTGAGTAAATGTGATTTCTGGTTGAATAAGGTACCTTTTCTTGGACATATCTTATCAGCTGAAGGAGTGGTAGTTGATCCAAGTAAGGTTCAAGATGTTCTGAATTGGAAGCCACCAACCAGTGTGCATAAAGTGCGGAGTTTTCTGGGATTAGCTGGATATTATCGCCGGTTTATCCCAAATTTCTCCAAACTAGCTAAACCAATCATAGAGTTACTGAAGAAAGACACCAAGTTCAAATGGACTCCTGAGTGTAATGAGGCTTTTCTGAAGTTGAAGTCCCTGTTGACCACTGCTCCAGTTTTAGCTCAGCCAGATGTTGAGAAGCCCTTTGATGTATATTGTGACGCATCAGGAATTGGATTGGGGTGTGTACTAATGCAGGAGGGAAAGGTAATTGCTTATGCCTCTAGACAGCTCAAGCGATATGAAGAGCATTACCCTACCCATGATTTGGAACTTGCTGCCGTAGTGCATGCCCTCAAAATATGGAGACATTATCTACTTGGAGGTTTGTGTCACATTTATACTGATCATAAGAGCCTTAAATACATATTCACTCAATCTGACCTAAATATGAAGCAGAGGAGATGGTTAGAGCTCATTAAGGGCTATAACTTAGAAGTGCACTATCATCCTAAAAAAGCCAATGTGGTTGCCGATGCTTTAAGTCGGAAATCACAGTGTGCTTGCATTTCAGCCTGCCCGTATGATCAGACTCTATGTGAAGAAATGGAGAAGCTGAATATCCAGATGGTAATGCATGGTGAAGTTGCAAATCTAAGGGTTGACTTAACTCTTCAACAACAGATTGTTGAAGCTCAGAAGGAAGATTTGGGCATGAAACACCTTAGAAGAAGATTGGCCAATGGTGAAAAACTGTGCTTTACTCAAGATGATCAAGGTGTATTATTTTTCAAGGATCGGATAGTTGTGCCTAAAAACTTTGAGTTAAGAAAGAAGATATTGGGTGAGGCACTTCTGTCTCAATTTTCTATTCATCCGGGTAGTACTAAAATGTATCATGACTTAAAATTTTGGTGGACTCGGATGAAACGAGAGATCGCTAAGTATGTGGCAGAGTGTGATACATGCCAGAGAGTCAAGGCATTCCATCAGAAGTCGCCAGGGTTGCTGCAGCCTTTGACTATTCCCAGTTGGAAGTGGGAAGATATATCCATGGATTTCATTGTGGGCTTACCCACAACATCCAAGGGGTATAATTCAATCTGGGTAATAGTGGACCGTTTGACAAAGTCTGCACATTTTATTCCAGTCAAGATCGCCTACCTTGTGCGAACTTATGCTGAATTGTTTATATCTCGGATTGTGGCTTTGTATGGAGTACCCAAGACAATAGTGTCTGATAGAGGCTCTCAATTCACTTCTAGGTTCTGGGAGCATATGCATGAGTTGATGGGTACTATTTTGATTAGAAGTTCTGCCTACCACCAACGGACTGGAGGACAAACTGAAAGAGTGAATCAGATACTTGAGGATATGCTAAGAGCATGTGTTCTAACTTTTTTCAAGAAATGGGATGAATGCCTACCCTTAGCAGAATTCTCTTATAACAACAGTTACCAAGCTAGTATTGGTATGGCTCCATTTGAAGCACTGTATGGCAGAAGGTGCAGAACTCCACTCAATTGGTCAGGATCTGGTGAAAGAAATGCTTTTGGACCAGATCTTGTGAACGAAGCTGAAGAGAAAGTAAGATTAATTCAAGCTCATCTCAAGACAGCTCAGTCAAGACAGAAGAATTATGCAGATACGAGAAGACAACCTTTAGCTTTTGAAGTAGGGAGCTATGTATATCTAAAAGTGTCACCAATGAAAGGTATCCATCGCTTTGGAGTTAAGGGCAAGTTAGCTCCAAGGTATATTGGTCCTTATCAGATATTGGAGCAAAGAGGTCCTGTTGCTTACAGATTAGCATTACCTGATCAGTTGTCTTCTTTGCATGATGTATTCCATGTGTCCCAACTTAAGAAATGCCTACGAATTCCCGAAGAGGTGATTAAAGATCCAGAGATAGAACTAGAGTCAGATTTGACCTATGAGGAGAAACCTATCAGGATTCTGGATCAGAAGGAGTGGAGTACTCGTAGGAAGAACATTAAGTTTTACAAGGTTCAATGGAGTAATCACTCTGTAGATGAGGCTACCTGGGAGCAGGAAGATTACCTTGTAGCTAAATATCCAGAGTTGTTTAAGTAGCAGTAGTAACGTTGTAATAAATCAGTCTTTGAAAGTGTTGGGCAGAATCTTGTTTGTACTTAACCATGCAGAAACTCAGTGTTCTTAATGAAGATGTTCTGTTCCTAAGTTTTTAACACATTTTCCTTGCCGCGGCTTAAGCTGGATGTTTGCCCGCCTTAACTAAATCTCGGGACGAGATTTTCTTAAGGGGGGAGGGCTGTAACACCACTGGTGTTAATGTAACACTAAGAGAGTCATTAGAGTACTAATGAGGAGAAATACAAAGATTAAGAGCTAAAGAGCTTTTAATTGAGCCAAGTTAGCCTTAGGGGCATTTTGGTAATTTGTCACCATGGAAAGGTTGACCAAGTCAAACTTCAGTTAATAATGCCAAAAGATAGCAAATAATCCAAAATGCTTGGAATGGTTAAGTTTGAGAAGAATTCAAACTTAAAGTTTCAAATTTGGTTAAGTTCAAAATACATGTGAGGATGATTTTGGTCCAAATTCAAGGGCTTGTAACTTCCAAATTAAAAGGATTTAGCCCAAGGTTACATTGAGAGAAATGTAGCCCTATGTTAGGACTACAACTTTGGTTATTGAAGATTCAAAAGTTTATGTTTGGTTTTTGGAGAAAACTTAGCCTAAAGGTGGCAGGCTTGAAAGAGTTAACTGAATTTGAGGATTTCTCTTTGAATTGGTTAAAGTTCAGAGCAGTATAACTTGTGATATGGGAAGAATTAGATCAAGGTCATATAAGGAAAAGTGTAGCCCTATGTCCCATCTACAAATTTGGTATTTGGAGCTCCTGATGTTTACTTGTGAAATTGGGAGTAATTTGGATCTCAAGATGGCAGTTTTGAAAGAAATTCAGAGTTTCACAGTATTCAGTTAAATAGGTCCATGTTCTCAGTGTTGTAACTTCGGATTCTTTGAGTTTTAGGCTTTGATGTTTATAAGGGAATTGTAGCCCTATGGTTCGGCTACAACTTTGGTATTTTGAGTTTGGGAAGTTTGCATTCGAAATCTGGTGGAAAATGGAGTTCAATTCGCTGGCTTGGACGATTTTCAGAGTGAAATGCCGAGTTCAGAGCTGAGCAAAGCGAGATCGGCCGGCGCTGCCAGCAGCTGCTTGCCGCCGATGGCCGGCCAGGCCACGCGCCGTCGGGGCTGACGTCCAGCGCAAGCGTATGCAAGCAGGAGATGGCAAGTTAAGCGGTGGATCACAGGATAAGGGCCGAGGCGGTCGTCTTCACCTTTTCTTCCTTTCTGCTTCACAGCTCGCCGTCGTTCACCGCCAGCACCGCCGCTTTGAGTTCGCCGCCACCAGAGCCTCTCCGGCCAACTCCGTCCGCCCAACGTTTTCCCAGCCCCTGAGCTTTTCAATCCACCCGCTTGTGCTCAAAACCATCCACCCTAGCCACCAAATCGACCCTTTCTTCTCCGTCGAGCCGCCGCCGATCATCTCTGTGCCGCTCGGTGAGAACCATCTTCGCGTCATCCTCGTCCTTAATAGATGGTGCGGGTGTGTGTCCCTTGCTCTTGCGCAGCTCGCCGTGGTGTTCCCGGCCCGGGGTTGTGCCCCTGTTGGTTGGAACGCGGGCGCCGCTCTAGAGCGTCGCCGAGCTCGGGCCGCCGCCGCGGAGATCCATGCTCTGGCTGATTAGGGCTTAGGGTTAGGTGCGCCGCGGGTTCGCCTTGTTGCCCTGGTGCCGTTGGTGCCATTTGTTGGCGTGGGGAACCACGGATGGGCCGAGTCCGAGCGCCGCCGCCGTTTCTGTGTTGTCGCCGCCGCCGCTGCTCGCGCAGTCGCCGTTGGGCAGTAGGGTTAGGGGGCTAAGCCATAGGGGAGTGTGTGGGTGAGAGCCGAGTCGAGTCGTGGGGTTAGCGTCGCCGGGGACCTCGCCGTCGTCGAGTTCGCGGGGCGGTCAGCGCCGCCGCTGCCACGCGGTCGGTTTGGACCGAGAGCGCGCGCGAGCGGGAGAGGGAAGAGGGGAAGAGAGTGGGCCGGGCCCACATGTAAGAGAGAGAAAGGGAGAATAGGACCACGGGTTTCAATACCAGGAAGTCTAGGGGGTTTTCTGCAAAGTTGTTTTGGTTTTTAGTTTGTAGTATTTAGATTTAGTTTTAAATAGGTTTAAATGGTTTAAATTCATAATAATAGTTAAATTTTTTATTTAAGTACCTTTTCTTTTTGGTATTTAAATAAATAAATAAATAAGTTAAGAATAAATAAAATTTTGAATAATGATTTATAATAAGAAATTAATAATAATAAATAGGATAATTCTTTTATTTGTTTAGAATAAGTCATTAATGCTTTTAAAAATTATTAAAAATTCTAGAAAAATAGAAATAAATAGGAAATCATCTGTTTAGGGTTTTGCAGTGCTGTCTAGCTTTGTTATTAGGTTTGAGTGTACTAACTTATGCATCATATCGTTAAAAAGGAGAAGCTTCAGGAGTCGAGTTCGTTGAGCTTCCACGTGAAGGACCCCAGGAGCCAGAAGAGGTGGAGTTGGAGTTAGAGCCCGAGCCTGCTGCTGTTGCTGCCGTTGCTGCTGACTCTAACCCTGCTGTTGATCAAGGCAAGCACCGGAGCATCCAAACCCTATTTTAAGTATTACATCATGTATTACTATGGTATTGCATGCATTACGTGCTAGGAGTTGTGTGAAATATTGATTGCATAATCCTTCCTTGATTAGGACAACACTAGAGGTCACCCTTGTTTAATGAAGCTTAGTATGCTTAGATTCCTCACAGTTCCATCATAGCATTAGTGAGCTCAGGTTTTGCTCTATCACCTTTACTTGATGTTACAAAGATGAAATGGAGATCGGGTGCGAGGGTGAAGGCTGGGAAAGGATTTGCTGTTGTTTACCTGTGATCAAGCTTTGAACGTACTAGTCATATGCCGGAGATTCTAACCGGTAAGCTGATGTAGCTGTGGTTGTTCCTAGTCTTGAAATGTGGTTCGCTGGACTAGTCGTGGTTGGTGGCAGAGACGTGGCCGTGAACTCACATGTCGGGTGCTGCCAGACGTGGGGCCGGTGTGGAGGGGGGGAGGGGGGCGTCCCTGGGTTTGAGCGAGGGTAATTCAGGACTTGGAGTGACCATAGTGAAAGGGTGCCTTATGTGGACCACCCTGGGGACCACACAACGCGTATGACTAGGTTTTGCCCTGCAGGGATAAAAATTGGTCCGGATCGCTGCACTTCTCGGTATGAATACCGCTTGATCGCTGATAGACACCATAGTAACAAGTTAATGTTGATGATGCTTATGAAACCTGAGGCTTGCTTAAATACCACATGTGTGATTTACTTCTGCTGCTAATCTAGTCTTCAGGTAATCACTTAATTGGTTTAACTCTAAAAGTTTAGGATTTAAGTTTAGTAAGCTTTTATGCAAAAAGTGTTTCCTATCCACAGCCTCAAAGCCTTGCATGCCCTTGTGTGTCTATATTTATATGTGTATGTAGACGGGTCAGACTTGCTGAGTACTTTTGTACTCAAGATACTATAACTGTTGCAGAGCCGCCAGAAGATTTTCAGTAAGGCAGGGAAGGACTCCAGAAGAAGAAGAGGCATGTTGATGAGCCCAACATGTTCTCTTGTCTTTGTCTTGTCTTTGTAGAATAAGTGATGTCTTCAGAACTATTCTTGTTATGCACTTATGTTTTGTTCTTAAGTCTGTAATAACTCTTTTCCTTGTATAATTAAGTGTATTGTGAATTCGTCTGTTGTGCTCCTATGTGGTGCAATTCTATGTATGTGAATTGTACCTGAGTCAGTGGAGGTTTCAAATGTCCTGTGGACATCTGACGGACTATCGGGTTTATACCGTTTGAAGTGCGTAAGCTGTGATTGTCAGTAAAATGATGATCCGACGCACTAGAGCCGGTTTAAGCTGGACGGTTCTACCACAGCTAGTATCAGTGCACATACATAGGATAACAACAGAGAAATTGTCTAGAAGACCTTTCCTTGGCTCTATTTTGATAAAAACCTAGTCTTGTTTAGTAAGGTGGCAATAAGACTAACTGTTAATATGGTATTTCATACTGCTAAACTTACGATTCAGTAACGACGCACCTTCGCTCAGGTGAGTAGGTAAGCTGTTGTTACGATTTATATAATATTATGACTCTGACTTGCGCAAGCTTGCTGCGTGAGGGGGCCCGTTCAATGATTGTTCGAGGGCGACATGTCCATTGGCTAGCCCGTTGGGCTTGTCTTTGAGGCTTGTCGACATCTGCCGCCTGATGTGGAGTGCGGAGTTTCCCGCCGTGTGATCTTATTAATCACGGTCGCTTTACCCTGAGGAGCGGCCTACTCAGGTGCATCCCATTTGAAGCACTGTATGGCAGAAGGTGCAGAACTCCACTCAATTGGTCAGGATCTGGTGAAAGAAATGCTTTTGGACCAGATCTTGTGAACGAAGCTGAAGAGAAAGTAAGATTAATTCAAACTCATCTCAAGACGGCTCAGTCAAGACAGAAGAATTATGCAGATACGAGAAGACAACCTTTAGCTTTTGAAGTAGGGAGCTATGTATATCTAAAAGTGTCACCAATGAAAGGTATCCATCGCTTTGGAGTTAAGGGCAAGTTAGCTCCAAGGTATATTGGTCCTTATCAGATATTGGAGCAAAGAGGTCCTGTTGCTTACAGATTAGCATTACCTGATCAGTTGTCTTCTTTGCCTGATGTATTCCATGTGTCCCAACTTAAGAAATGCCTACGAATTCCCGAAGAGGTGATTAAAGATCCAGAGATAGAACTAGAGTCAGATTTGACCTATGAGGAGAAACCTATCAGGATTCTGGATCAGAAGGAGTGGAGTACTCGTAGGAAGAACATTAAGTTTTACAAGGTTCAATGGAGTAATCACTCTGTAGATGAGGCTACCTGGGAGCAGGAAGATTACCTTGTAGCTAAATATCCAGAGTTGTTTAAGTAGCAGTAGTAACGTTGTAATAAATCAGTCTTTGAAAGTGTTGGGCAGAATCTTGTTTGTACTTAACCATGCAGAAACTCAGTGTTCTTAATGAAGATGTTCTGTTCCTAAGTTTTTAACACATTTTCCTTGCCGCGGCTTAAGCTGGATGTTTGCCCGCCTTAACTAAATCTCGGGACGAGATTTTCTTAAGGGGGGAGGGCTGTAACACCCCTGGTGTTAATGTAACACTAAGAGAGTCATTAGAGTACTAATGAGGAGAAATACAAAGATTAAGAGCAAAAGAGCTTTTAATTGAGCCAAGTTAGCCTTAGGGGCATTTTGGTAATTTGTCACCATGGAAAGGTTGACCAAGTCAAACTTCAGTTAATAATGTCCAAAATGCTTGGAATGGTTAAGTTTGAGAAGAATTCAAACTTAAAGTTTCAAATTTGGTTAAGTTCAAAACACATGTGAGGATGATTTTGGTCCAAATTCAAGGGCTTGTAACTTCCAAATTAAAAGGATTTAGCCCAAGGTTACATTGAGAGAAATGTAGCCCTATGTTAGGACTACAACTTTGGTTATTGAAGATTCAAAAGTTTATGTTTGGTTTTTGGAGAAAACTTAGCCTAAAGGTGGCAGGCTTGAAAGAGTTAACTGAATTTGAGGATTTCTCTTTGAATTGGTTAAAGTTCAGAGCAGTATAACTTGTGATATGGGAAGAATTAGATCAAGGTCATATAAGGAAAAGTGTAGCCCTATGTCCCATCTACAAATTTGGTATTTGGAGCTCCTGATGTTTACTTGTGAAATTGGGAGTAATTTGGATCTCAAGATGGCAGTTTTGAAAGAAATTCAGAGTTTCACAGTATTCAGTTAAATAGGTCCATGTTCTCAGTGTTGTAACTTCGGATTCTTTGAGTTTTAGGCTTTGATGTTTATAAGGGAATTGTAGCCCTATGGTTCGGCTACAACTTTGGTATTTTGAGTTTGGGAAGTTTGCATTCGAAATCTGGTGGAAAATGGAGTTGAATTCGCTGGCTTGGACGGTTTTCAGAGTGAGATGCCGAGTTCAGAGCTGAGCAGAGCGAGATCGGCCGGCGCTGCCACGCAGCTGCTTGCCACCAATGGCCGGCCAGGCCACGCGCCGTCGAGGCTGACGTCCAGCGCAAGCGTATGCAAGCAGGAGATGGCAAGTTAAGCGGTGGATCACAGGATAAGGGCCGAGGCGGTCGTCTTCACCTTTTCTTCCTTTCTGCTTCTCAGCTCGCCGTCGTTCACCGCCAGCACCGCCGCTTTGAGTTCGCCGCCACCAGAGCCTCTCCGGCCAATACCGTCCGCCCAACGTTTTCCCAGCCCCTGAGCTTTTCAATCCACCCGCTTGTGCTCAAAACCATCCACCCTAGCCACCAAATCGACCCTTTCTTCTCCGTCGAGCCGCCGCCGATCGTCTCTGTGCCGCTCGGTGAGAACCATCTGATGAGGACATCCTCCATTATTACCCGCTGGCAAAGACGCAACAAGAAAATGGGCCAAAAGAGGCCCAGTTGTAGTCGGGCGGTGACCGTGTGAGCCTCTGAATAATCCCACCTTGCTTAGCTAGGGAGGAGGAAGCCACCTTAAGGGGAGAGCCACCCTTCCCCTATCGGACTAGTCTTTTGGGGCGATTGGGCCTTTCCCTGAGGGGTGCGCCGGAGTGCGGTGCTAAGATTGCAGAGGAGTATGGTGCTAAGATTGCCGAGGCGCAACAAGAGGCCCTAGTGGCGTTGTAGCCGGATCGGTGCATCATGCTTCGGCCGGATCGGTGTGTCGAAATTCGGCTGCCGGTGCTAAGATTGCTGCATTCAGAAAATCCGGATCGGTGCGTCGGGCTTTCCATCCAACCCCACCTGGGCTGGACTCATCACCATCTTCGCGTCGTCCTCGTCCTTAATAGATGGTGCGGGTGTGTGTCCCTTGCTCTTGCGTGGCTCGCCGTGGTGTTCCTGGCCCGAGGTTGTGCCCCTGTTGGTCGGAACGCGGGCGCCGCTCTAGAGCGCCACCGAGCTCGGGCCGCCGCCGCGGAGATCCATGCTCCGGCCGATTAGGGCTTAGGGTTAGGTGCGCCGCGGGTTCGCCTTGTTGCCCTGGTGAGGTTGGTGCCATTTGTTGGCGTGGGGAACCACGGATGGGCCGAGTCCGAGCGCCGCCGCCATTTCTGTGTCGTCGCCGCCGCTGCTGCTCGCGCAGTCGCCGTTGGGCAGTAGGGTTAGGGGGCTAAGCCGTAGGGGAGTGTGTGGGTGAGAGCCGAGTCGAGTCGTGGGGTTAGCGTCGCCGGGGACCTCGCCGTCGTCGAGTTCGCCGGGCGGTCAGCGCCGCCGCTGCCGCGCGATCAGTTTATACCGAGAGCGCGCGCGAGCGGGAGAGGGAAGAGGGGAAGAGAGTGGGTTGTGCCCACATGTAAGAGGGAGAAAGGGAGAATAGGACCGCGGGTTTCAATACCAGGAAGTCTAGGGGGTTTTCTGCAAAGTTGTTTTGGTTTTTAGTTTGTAGTTTTTAGATTTAGTTTTAAATAGGTTTAAATGGTTTAAATTCATAATAATTGTTGACACTGGATTTTCGCACCTGACATGCTGAGTCAGATGATGACGTGGTGAGGTTGAGACTGCGCAGTGGACCCGTTGACTGGTCAAGGCCGAAGGTGACAGAGAAGGAAGCCGATGCTGAAGAGGGGTCCGATGAAGCAGGAGTCCGACCCGATGACGAGTTCAAGAGGAAAGGCGCGTCGGCTAAGAAGGAAGCGTATCAGATTCAGGGACTATTTCCTTTTCAGAAGGCATATGGGAGTCCCGTTTTATCTTTAACTTAGTTTATTTTATTCGCAAGTTAGCCTGGTCCGATCAGGACTCTCCATGACCAGGGTATAAATATGAACCCTCGTCCATTGTAAAGACTATTCTCACAATCAATACAACCCGGCTTCACGCCAAAACCCTAGTAGTAGTTACCGACGAAGCTCATTGGTGAATGGGCTGCATCAGTTCTGATCTCCGGCTTACCAGTAAGTTAGTCAATTTATCGAACTAGTATAGGCTTTGAATTGAGGCGCATCGCCCTTTCTCGTTTATACTGTTCAACCGATTTATCTCTGGATAATCAAGATTGATATAGATTCCCTACGTCGGAGCTAGATCAATATTGATTATTCAACAGATTATCGTTTATCGGACTACACTTTAAGCCTAGATTCCCTACGTCGGAGCTAGGTATCAAGATTAGTCTAGATTCCCTACGTCGGAGCTAGAGTAATCTTGGTTACTAAAGGTAGTCTTTGCGGTTGTTTGGAGTTGCTAGATTGGTTTAGATCTACGCCATGTGAATCAATTCTACTTCTTCAACGGCTTTGAGCATTGGTCTTGGTCCGATTTAAGCAATATTTATCTTACAGCATCGTTCTATGTCTGATCCTGCTTTGTGGTTTAATCTGGTTGTTCTTTGAGTATTGCACTGGTGTAGATTCCCTACGTCGGAGCTGGATCTTTGCAATACGATTAGATTAATCTTTGATTGTCATGCTTGGTCTAGATTCCCTACGTCGGAGCTAGATTCATCTTGATTAGTCAAAGGAAGCTTTGATTATGCCTTATTGCTATTTGAATGTTAAGTGTGGTGTAGATTCCCTACGTCGGAGCTGGATCTTGCTTAATTATTTGGTAGCATATCTTAGAATCAGAACGAATCTGTTAATGTTTTACTTGCTTATTTTGCTTAATCTGATCAACACCTGTGCGAGCATCTTGTTTAATTAACAGGTTGACAAGTCGAGTCTGATTATCTAGCTATCTGATCTGATCATAGTTGGAGAAATCTAGATTCCCTACGTCGGAGCTAGATTTCTCTGAAAAGGCTATAGTCCGATCGGTTGGTTAGATGGTCCGATAAGATGAGTCATACTGGTAACTAGACAAGGTGGACAATGTATCGGCTTACACTTTGATTATTTAATATCTTGTTTCAAGACACAGCTGATCCATTATTTTACATATTGGCCTTGTTTATGCTTTATTTCATTATTCAAAGGCTGATCTGTTATATCAATCAAGGTCCGATCCTGATTGGTCCGATTCTGAGGTCCGATTTGGTGTCTGATTGAGGTCCGATTACTCGGTCCGATTGACGTCATCAATGAAGTTCGATTTTGAGGTCCGATTGGTATCGGCCGACACGTGTCTGATTGGGTCTTGGCTAAAATTCGACGTTACTCCATCGTCTGAAATAGAGCCGGCACAATCAAAGAGCAATTTAACTGTTTTATTCCCTTGTCAATTTCAGGTCAAATTGACTGGCACGCTGCGAACCTGAACTGGAGTGTGGACTGGCACTGGAGCGAAGCAAATCTCCCCGGTCTTCGTGTGCTGCACGCGGAGGATACGACCGCCGATTTTCCGCGTCAACACATTTTTGGCACGCCCGGTGGGACACGAGAAACAAAGTCCAAGATGTCGTCGTCTGATGCTGAACAAGAAACCGTAGCAAGACTTGCTGCTGAGAAAGAAGCTGCTGAGAAGGCTAAAAACGACAAGAACAAGACGCCTGAGACGGCCATGCCCATTACAAAGGCCGATCTGTCCAAAGCTCAGTTGGATGCAGTTCAGGCCCAGATTGATGCGTTTGAGAAGCTCTGCCTTGGCCAGTTTGGGCGTAATCGTTCAGGCCCTATACTCAAAGGTCCTCTCCCGGATCCAGAGTTGATCAAGAAGACAACTGATGCTCGGGAGTACCAGGTTAACATGACAGAGATGATTCACCAGGCTGTTCATCATGCATTAATCAACCAATCAGGCACTTTGGTGAATTCTTTGGACAATCTCATCAAGAAGGCGGTGGACGATGCTATTTGCTTGAAGGGTCCAGTGTTTATAGCAGATTCTGCAGGAGCATCAGGATCAGGAAGAGGCAAAGAAACTGCAGATAATGCAATGACCGTTGCTCCACAGATGCCGATTGCTCCACCACCTCCTGTTGAACTGGCCAATGGAAGAGGCAAAGAGACTGCAGATAATACAATGACCGTTGCTCCACAGATGCCGATTGCTCCACCACCTCCTGTTGAACTGGCCAATGGTTTTCTGTTGATGGCCGATGGAACTATTGTCTGCCCACATGGTGAAAAGTATGCCAGGACTCTGAACGAAGGAGAAAAACAACCCGCTGCTGCAAGACTACGTACAGAGATTCCTTCACATCAGCGTATGGTCGGAGATTACAATAACTATGTGATGGACATAGCTGATGGAATGCCACATGGAAATCAACAGTCCGATTGGTCGCAGAAAATAGCCGAGGTGATCCAAAATCAATTCGGCTTGAAGCCTAAAGACGAAGCGAGGTTGTATCGGCACCCGTACCCGTCTTACTTTGATGCAGTGCCACTTCCTCCGCGTTACAAAGTGCCGGATTTTTCCAAATTCTCCGGGCAAGATGATATGACCACCATCGAACATGTGAGCCGATTCTTGGCTCAGTGTGGTGAGGCTGCTTCAGAGGAGGGACTCAGGCTTAGATTTTTCCCTCTGTCACTGTCAGGGCCGGCGTTTACCTGGTTTACGTCGTTGCCAGCAGGATCCGTCACAGGATGGTCCGATATGGAGAAGCAGTTTCATAAATACTTCTTTTCCAGTCTCAACGAAATGAAGATTTCTGATTTGATTGCTGTCAGGCAGAGAAATGATGAGACCGTCAAGGAGTATATTCAACGGTTCCGTGACACCAGGAATCGGTGCTATAGTTTGAAGCTATCTGATATGCAATTGGCCGAGCTTGCATTCCAGGGTTTGCTCGCGCCGATCAAAGAAAAATTTTCTGCTCAGGAGTTTGAGACGTTGGGACAACTGGTTCAGAAGGTGTCAGCTCATGAGGTCCGATATCAAGAGATGAAGCGTATAAAGTTTTCTAAACAAGTATCTTATCTCTCTGATGCTGAAGAGGAAGCTGATGTCAACATAGCTGAATGGACCAAATCCAAGAAGCCAGTGTCGCTCCCATGGATCAAGCAGAACCCCGAGAAGTTTGGATTTGATATAACAAAGGCCGATAAGATTTTTGATTTGCTGCTCAGTGAGAAGCTTATTCAGCTTTCTCCAAATCATTCTATTCCATCGGCCGATGAATTGAAAAATCGCAAATATTGCAAATGGCACAATTCAACTTCTCACGAGACCAATGAATGCAAGGTGTTCAGGAGGGAGATCCAATTGGCTATTGAATCAGGCAAGATCAAGTTTGAAGACAACAAGAAAGCCATGAAGATCGACGGTCATCCTTTTCCGAATAACCTTGCTGATTTCTCCTTTTCCATTAATATGGTTAATGCTGATGAGAAGGGGAAGTTTAAGGTGCTTACATCGGACCACGCCAAGAGTTCTGGTGCCGTTGATCCTGCAGTTCAAGTTACTGTTGAAAAGCTACGGAGGAATCATCAGGCATTTGGGCGTGAATCTAATGCTCCTGGTGGATATCGACCACGTGTGACTTCCCAGATGTTGATTAACAAGTACAAAAGGCAGCAGGCAGCAGCCCGAGCATGGGAAGAGCGCGAGGAACGACGACGTCGGAGGCGCGAGTATCAAGCAAGGCGGCTTGATGAAGAATTTGATGATCAGCGCCGACGTGATGACAGGTTCAATGGCCGACGCCGATATGATGAATGGTCTGATGGCCGACGCCGATATGATGACAGGTCCGATGGCAGACACTGGTTTGATGATAGAGTCGACGATCGCCATCAGTACGGTTATGGGTCTAATTGGCATATAGACAGGCGTCAAGGTTACGACCGATATGATCAGGATGATGATCACTGGGGTGTCCTTTCTTCGTATTCTGCTGGAACGAGAAGCTTAGACTGCCATCAAAAGCAGATTGTCCTGAATGCAGTTTCCAGTATGAAGAATACAGAGCTTCCAAAAGAGGTCGACGATTAGTTCATGAACGGATCGGCGTCAAGATTGATGATCATCATCGAGGAGATGAAGGCCGAGTTGATGCTCATGGCCATAAAAATATCGAAGGCCAGGCTGATGCTCATGGCCCTGAAAAAATGGAAGAGAAGGCTCCAGTTCAGAATCGGACTGAAGAACCTCCAATGAGGCCTGGACAGTGGTGCCCATCAGGGATTTCTAAGTCCAAGAAGAGACGTGTGCAACGCTTGCGTTATAATGAGCAGATTCAGGAGCGAGAATTGGCAAAAGAAAAGAAGTGGCGCATCAAGATGGCCAATGATGATGAAGCAAGTACATCGGCCGCAATAAATATGGTTTTGATGTTGCCTTCTGATTTCGCTGCTCCTGATGAACAAGACGACCATGAGGTCGATTATGAACTGGAAGAAGCCGCTGCATGCTTGGTTCTTGATTCAGAAAAAGCAGTCTTTGAGAAGCCGAATGCAAATGGGTATCGGCACCTGAAGCCTCTGTACATCAAGGGATACGTTGATGGGAAGCCGATGACCAAGATGCTGGTTGATGGAGGAGCTGCTGTCAATCTCATGCCCTATTCCACATTCCGCAAGCTGGGTAAAGGGATTGATGATCTGATTAAGACCAATATGACACTCAAGGACTTTGGCGGAAATGTTTCAGAGCCTCGGGGGGCAATTCATGTGGAATTGACCATCGGCAGCAAGACATTGCCGACTACTTTCTTTGTGATTGATGGCCAAGGTTCTTACAGCATGCTCCTCGGACGTGATTGGATCCATGCCAATTGCTGCATACCATCCACAATGCACCAGTGTTTGATCCAATGGCAAGGCAATAAAGTGGAGATCGTCCCAGCTGATGATTCGGTTAGCATTGCTACAGCTGAGTC
This sequence comes from Alloteropsis semialata, assembly GCA_004135705.1. NCBI lineage: Eukaryota > Viridiplantae > Streptophyta > Magnoliopsida > Poales > Poaceae > Alloteropsis > Alloteropsis semialata. The sequence goes on along the minus strand of CM014276.1, from coordinate 43,699,174 downwards.
AACAATTTGGGAGTTTGAAGGAGTTGAATGCCTGTCAGAAAAAGTATGGGATGGTGACTTCCTCAAGGTGTCCGATCAAGGACTACAGCCGATCCAAGCAGTCGGCTCTGAGACTTTGTTTTAAATGGATGATTATATAGAAGATCTTGAAGACCGAAGTGAGTTCGGTAAATTAGGATTTGGATTTACGTCGGCCGATGAATTAGAAGAAATAGATATAGGATCTGGTGATAGACCAAGGCTGACGTATATCAGTGCTAAGTTGGATCCCGAGTATAAACAGGAGTTAATAAAACTTTTGAAAGAGTATTCTGATTGTTTTGCTTGGGAATATTATGAAATGCCAGGTTTAAGCCGTGATATTGTTGAACATCGGCTACCTATCAAACCAGGGTATCGACCACACAAGTAGTATCCAAGGAGGTTCAAGACTGAGATGCATGAGCCAATTAAGGCCGAAATAACGAAGCTATTTGAAGCTAAGTTTATCAGGCCATGTCGATATGCTGAGTGGGTATCAAATATAGTTCCTGTTTATAAGAAGAATGGAAAGCTACGTGTTTGCATTGATTATAGGAACTTGAACAAGGCAACCCCGAAGGATGAGTATCCGATGCCGGTGGCCGATATGCTTGTTGATGCAGCATCAGGCCATAAAGTGATGAGTTTCCTGGATGGTAATGCTGGTTATAATCAGATTTTTATGGCGGAAGAAGATATTCCCAAGACTGCATTCCAATGTCCAGGTGCTCTCGGTTTATATGAGTGGGTTGTTATGACTTTTGGTTTAAAAAATGCTGGTGCTACTTATCAACGTGCTATGAATTATATCTTTCATAGGTTGATCGGCAGGATAGTCGAAATCTACATTGATGATGTGGTAGTCAAATCAAAAGGTTATCGAGATCATTTGGCCGATTTGAAGGAAACACTGGAGTGTACAAGACAACATGGATTGAAGATGAATCCGCTCAAGTGTGCTTTTGGCGTATCGACCGGCCAATTTCTCGGTTTCTTGGTACATGAGAGAGGAATTGAGGTGAATGATCAGAACCGCAAGGCGATTGATGATATTGAACCTCCAACAAACAAGAAGGAATTGCAGAGTTTGATTGGAAAGATTAATTTTCTGAGGAGGTTTATATCAAATTTGTTGGTCCGATTGGAGGCATTTACTCCTTTGCTGAAGCTGAAAAATGAAGAAGAATTGGTTTGGGAGCCTAAGCACCAAAAGGCATTGGATGAAATCAAGCAATATTTAGCATATCCGCCAGTTCTTATTCCACCACAGAAGGGTAAGCCGTACAAACTTTATTTATCGGCTTTTGATCATGCAATCGGCTCTGTTTTGATTCAAGAGATTGATGGGAAAGAACGGGTTATATTCTATTTGAGCCGAAGATTGCTA
>CM014276.1:43647143-43696766 GCA_004135705.1 Alloteropsis semialata | reverse complement strand
TGAGGAGTATCCAAGAAAATGGCATATTGTGCTTCCTGAAGCTCTATGGGCCTATCGAATGGCTTGTCATGGATCGATCAAAGTTTCTCCGTATGAACTAGTTTATGGACATGAAGCCGTTCTTCCATGGGAAATTCGTACTGGATCAAGACGTATCGAACTTCAGGATAAATTGAAGGCCGGCGAATACATGGAGCTCATGAATAGTGAGTCCGATGACTTGGCTGTTCGTCGGCTGCGCGCTCTTGAAAATATTGAGGCTAATAAACTTAGAGTAGCGAGGCATTATGATAAGAAAGTTAAAGGGAAAGAGTTCAAGGAGGGCGATCTTGTCTGGAAGGTTATCCTGCCAATTGGTTCTAAAGATCCCAAGTACGGCAAGTGGTCACCAAACTGGGAGGGACCTTATCAAGTCGTCCGATGTGTTCCTGGAAATGCTTATATTCTACAAACACTTGAAGGAGAAGTGTTCCCTAAAGCATTAAACGGGAAATATTTGAAGAAGTACTACCCTAGCATTTGGGTAAACTCATAGAGCCGATGCTATGCGTCAGGCTTAAAAGCCGATGGAAAATCGCCTCAAGAACAAAAATAAGAGCCGATGCGATATGCATCGCCTTAAGGGCTATATACAAACAGAGAAAAATACATTACATCATCAAGCCGCTCGATGACGGATCATGCTGTTTGAAAAGGGATTGCATATATATTCATATATTTTTCATACAGAAGGATTTCAGAAGATAAAAGGATCTAGTAGGCGTCGATGTACTTTGTTCATCATTGCCAGAACAAGACTAGAAAAGGAAGGGCAAAAGGAAGCGCAAGTTTGAGGAGATATCTTCATCCTTGAGTCGAAGAAATCCGCTCTGGATGCAGTCCCTTGAAGAGCGCGCCGGTGGACGCTCCGCCCTAGCCTGTAAAGGGCACTCTATTACACCCCTCTGAAAAACCTTCCCTTTGGTGAACCATGGAGGAACCTCACGAGGATTCTTCTAGCAGAAGTTCCACCTGGATTCACTGCAGGATCAAAAAAGGGGGGGAGTACCCTATACTTCTTCACGAGAATTCTTCTAGCAGAAGAGGGGGAAGGAGTCGGATCCTATATCAAACAGAAGGAGTTTGTGCTCTACCATGAATATTAGCTGCGCCATGGCTAAGGGATGGTGGAAGAAGAGGACGTGAGGCAAGTATTTATAGCCGGCGGTCGATGGACGCATTAAAAGAGAAATGGAATCCAAGGGGCGCTCGTGGAAACCGTCCAAATGAAGAACAGTATTCTCGTGGAGATGTGGCATTGATTCAGAGCTGCTGTAATTGGAGGAGGGGCGTCTTTTGAGGAACTGCATTGAAGAATCGTTTCGCCTGAGTCAATAGATGCATGGATACCCGTGAGGTAAATGCAGGGTTCTGTATGCTATTCATTGTCAAAGATACTGTTGCTTGGAGAGAGAGAAGAAGATAAGCTCCACGGGTTGTTGATAGAGAAAGAAGCGGTCATGGCCCGAAGATCGAGGAGCCGCGCAGTACAGGGATGGAAAGTTTCAGCACGAAAATCGGTGAAGGAGTTATGATGGCAGACACGAATTTTGGAACAAAATAATATTTTATTCCAAAATTGGGGGGCATGTGTTGACACCGGATTTTCGCACCTGACATGCTGAGTCAGATGATGACGTGGTGAGGTTGAGACTGCGCAGTGGACCCGTTGACTGGTCAAGGCTGAAGGTGACAGAGAAGGAAGCCGATGCTGAAGAGGGGTCCGATGAAGCAGGAGTCCGACCCGATGACGAGTTCAAGAGGAAAGGCGCGTCGGCTAAGAAGGAAGCGTATCAGATTCAGGGACTATTTCCTTTTCAGAAGGCATATGGGAGCCCCGTTTTATCTTTAACTTAGTTTATTTTATTCGCAAGTTAGCCTGGTCCGATCAGGACTCTCCATGACCAGGGTATAAATATGAACCCTCGTCCATTGTAAAGACTATTCTCACAATCAATACAACCCGGCTTCACGCCAAAAACCTAGTAGTAGTTACCGACGAAGCTCATTGGTGGACGGGCTGCATCAGTTCTGATCTCCGGCTTACCAGTAAGTTAGTCAATTTATCGAACTAGTATAGGCTTTGAATTGAGGCGCATCGCCCTTTCTCGTTTATACTGTTCAACCGATTTATCTCTGGATAATCAAGATTGATATAGATTCCCTACGTCGGAGCTAGATCAATATTGATTATTCAACAGATTATCGTTTATCGGACTACACTTTAAGCCTAGATTTCCTACGTCGGAGCTAGGTATCAAGATTAGTCTAGATTCCCTACGTCGGAGCTAGAGTAATCTTGGTTACTAAAGGTAGTTTTTGCGGTTTGTTGGAGTTGCTAGATTGGTTTAGATCTACGCCATGTGAATCAATTCTACTTCTTCAACGGCTTTGAGCATTAGTCTAGGTCCGATTTAAGCAATATTTATCTTACAGCATCGTTCTATGTCCGATCCTGCTTTGTGGTTTAATCTGGTTGTTCTTTGAGTATTTCACTGGTGTAGATTCCCTACGTCGGAGCTGGATCTTTGCAATACGATTAGATTAATCTTTGATTGTCATGCTTGGTCTAGATTCCCTACGTCGGAGCTAGATTCATCTTGATTAGTCAAAGAAAGCTTTGATTATGCCTTATTGCTATTTGAATGTTAAGTGTGGTGTAGATTCCCTACGTCGGAGCTGGATCTTGCTTAATTATTTGGTAGCATATCTTAGAATCAGATCGATCCTGTTAATGTTTTACTTGCTTATTTGCTTAATCTGATCAACACCTGTGCGAGCATCTTATTTAATTAACAGGTTGACAAGTCGAGTCTGATTATCTAGCTATCTGATCTGATCATAGTTGGAGAAATCTAGATTCCCTACGTCGGAGCTAGATTTCTCTGAAAAGGCTATAGTCCGATCGGTTGGTTAGATGGTCCGATAAGACGAGTCAAACTGGTAACTAGACAAGGTGGACAATGTATCGGCTTACACTTTGATTATTTAATATCTTGTTTCAAGACACAGCTGATCCATTATTTTACATATTGGCCTTGTTCTATGCTTTATTTCATTATTCAAAGGCTGATCTGTCATATCAATCAAGGTCCGATCCTGATTGGTCCGATTCTGAGGTCCGATTTGGTGTCTGATTGAGGTCCGATCACTCGGTCCGATTGACGTCATCAATGAAGTCCGATTTTGAGGTCCGATTGGTATCGGCCGATACGTGTCTGATTGGGTCTTGGCTAAAATTCGACGTTACTCCATCGTCTGAAATAGAGCCGGCACAATCAAAGAGCAATTTAACTGTTTTATTCCCTTGTCAATTTCAGGTCAAATTGACTGGCACGCTGCGAAGCTGAACTGGAGTGTGGACTGGCACTGGAGCGAAGCAAATCTCCCCGGTCTTCGTGTGCTGCACGCGGAGGATACGACCGCCGATTTTTCGCGTCAACAATAATAGTTAAATTATTTATTTAAATACCTTTTCTTTTTGATATTTAAATAAATAAATAAGTTAAGAATAAACAAAATTTTGAATAATGATTTATAATAAGAAATTAATAATAATAAATAGGATAATTCTTTTATTTGTTTAGAATAAGTCATTAATGCTTTTAAAAATTAATAAAAATTCTAGAAAAATAGAAATAAATAGGAAATCATCTGTTTAGGGTTTTGCAGTGCTCTCTAGCTTTGTTATTAGGTTTGAGTGTACTAACTTATGCATCATATCGTTAAAAAGGAGAAGCTTCAGGAGTCGAGTTCGTTGAGCTTCCACCTGAAGGACCCCAGGAGTCAGAAGAGGTGGAGTTGGAGTTAGAGCCCGAGCCTGCTGCTGTTGCTACCGTTGCTGCTGACTCTAACCTTGCTGTTGATCAAGGCAAGCACCGGAGCATCCAAACCCTATTTTAAGTATTACATCATATATTACTATGGTATTGCATGCATTACGTGCTAGGAGTTGTGTGAAATGTTGATTGCATAATCCTTCCTTGATTAGGACAACACTAGAGGTCACCCTTGTTTAATGAAGCTTAGTATGCTTAAATTCCTCACAGTTCCATCATAGCATTAGTGAGCTCAGGTTTTGCTCTATCACCTTTACTTGATGTTACAAAGATGAAATGGAGATCGGGTGCGAGGGTGAAGGTTGGGAAAGGAGTCTTAAGCCGACACATCGCCTCGATCGTCTTAGGATTTGCTGTTGTTTACCTATGATCAAGCTTTGAACGTACTAGTTATATGCCGGAGATTCCAACCGGTAAGCTGATGTAGCTGTGGTTGCTCCTAGTCTTGAAATGTGGTTCGCTGGACTAGTCGTGGTTGGTGGCACGGACGTGGCCGTAAACTCACATGTCAGGTGCTGCCAGACGTGGGGCCGGTGTGGGGGGGGGCGTCCCTGGGTTTGAGCAAGGGCAATTCAGGACTTGGAGTGACCATAGTGAAAGGGTGCTTTATGTGGACTACCCTGGGGACCACACAACGCGTATGACTAGGTTTTGCCCTGCAGTTATAAAAATTGGTCCGGATCGCCGCACTTCTCGGTATGAATACCGCTTGATCGCTGATAGACACCATAGTAACAAGTTAACGTTGATGATGCTTATGAAACCTGAGGCTTGCTTAAATACCACATGTGTGATTTACTTCTGCTGCTAATTTAGTCTTTCAGGTAATCACTATAATGGTTAAACTCTAAAAGTTTAGGATGGATATTAGTAAGCTTTTATGCAAAAGTTTTACCTATCCACAGCCTCAAAGCCTTGCATGCCCTTGTGTGTCTGTATTTATATGTGTATGTAGACGGGTCAGACTTGCTGAGTGCTTTTGTACTCAAGATACTATAACTGTTGCAGAGCCGCCAGAAGATTTTCAGTAAGGCATGGAAGGACTCCAGAAGAAGAAGAGGCATGTTGATGAGCCCAACATGTTTTCTTGTCTTTGTAGAATAAGTGATGTCTTCATAACTATCCTTGTTATGACCTACCCTTGTTCTTATGGAACTCTGTAGCCTGACATGCACTTATTTTTGTTCTTGAGTCTGTAATAACTCTTTTTCTTGTATAATTAAGTGTGTTGTGAATTCGTCTATTGTGCTCCTATATGGTGCAATTCTGTGTATGTGAATTGTACCTGAGTCAGTGGAGGTTTCAGATGTCCTGTGGACATCTGATGGACTACCGGGTTTATACCGTCTGAAGTGCGTAAGCTGTGATTGTCAGTAAAATGATGATCCGACGAACTTGAGCCGGTTTAAGCTGGACGGTTCCGCCACAGTATGAAATGACCAAAATGCCTATGGAACAACAACAAACTAATCTTCTATTAATTATTAAGGAAATCAAGAGTGTGTTTCATGTATACTGAATAATTCGAGAACACAGTTAATACATCATTCAAAATCTATCCCAACTTACTTTAAAGATGTAAAGTATATTAGTAGTTGTAGTATGCAATTGAGAGTATGTAGTGATCCAATTTCATATGTTTTACGCATGTGAGAAGTTTAGCCTCATATTATGAAATGAATAATGCAATAGGTGCACATAATCTTTGGAAAAATGTAGAGAAGTATGAATGCGCACCTGCTCCACAGCAATGGGATCATCCCTGCTAAATTTGACAACATAATTAAGCAATGGATCCAGATCATCCCGTACTGCTATGTATCCGTACAAGTCTACCAAGCTACAATCCACCGGTAATTTAGCCAACTTTAATGATAAAATTTGCAGCATGCGACGAGGAAAATGTTTCATGCAAGTTCCATTGCGAATGGTAGAATTTGTGGGAATTGGAAACGCCATCGCCTCCAAACGGGCTTGATAAAGAAAGTCATGATGTAAGTTTGTAAGTTTGTAACTGTGAATTAATGCAGTAAACAGATAATTGACATTCAAAAAGTACATATGCTATTTGAGTATAACATGGCCTTATTGGAATTGTTTTCCATTTTGTGTACAAAATAGAAACAATCTATGTTCTTTTTACTAGGAATTGGCAATAGGATTATTCCACATAAGAGTATCTAGTGAATGTGCTAACACTAATGGCCCTCCTGTTAACCCGCCTTTGTATGACAGTAAGGCAGGTAGGCACATAAGGTCAACGAAAAGGCAACTTCTTGAGGTGCAGGCAAAGCAAGATGTCTAAACATGGTGTCAAACTACACTGAGCAATTGCAGTGAACCAATCCATGACTAGAAGGGGTGTAACTTAAAAAAAAAGATGTAAGCCTACAAAGCCAAGGAAGAGAGAAGCTAAAGAGATGCTTTTAGACCAACAGGGTGAGGAGGAATCAAGAAAAGCGAATTCAAATTCATTACCATCCATATAAACTATAAAATTTAACCTCTGGATGCTTTTTTCCCTTGTCACAGCTAAGACTTCCTGTGTGTAAATTCAAATTCATCACACAAACTATGGTTTTAAATGCCGTAAGGTGACCCATTCTCGCTGTGTGCGCCTTATCGCCTAGGCGCCAAGGCGGAGCTGTTCTCCAAGGCGAACTGGGTTCGCCTGGGCCAAGGCGACACCTTTGAAACACTGACACAAACTACAACCAAGCAACTCAGAGCAGCAGAAAAGCAATTACTCTACATTTGACTTTCACATTCAACATGAGGTCAGAAGCAATTGATGTTCCACACACAACAGCAAGAAAGAAGGTCAAGGTCGACAATTACCAATACAAATTGTTATCAATCAGTGAGGCAATGTCTCCTTTTGTATAGGTAATACTTTTGTGTAGAGGCAAGAAAAAAAATTATAATTTTGCTAGCTAAGTGGTATAGATTTTGGAAAGTGGCAATCCAGTCCTCATGTTAAACAGGGGCATTGGAAGGTTTGGTCAGCCCATTCCACACCTAGTAGGCATTTAGGTTATTAGTGACTTGTATTATCAGCGGTTTGTGGCTGCACTCATGGAGACTTTAAACCTAATGTCATAGCAGTGTATAGATTGTTATCTACACTTATACATTTTCCTGTAAACTCTGCCGCTCATGTACATGCTCAAAGGCTGTGTCATGTCACATATTGCTGCATTATTTGATATGGAAGTGAATTTCAGGGAGAAAGCACCAATTTATTCAGATCCACATGGGCATTTAAGCATTTATGTAATTACATAGTATGGAATAAGGTCCTAGCACATCTCAATATCTCATCAAAACTCTACATGCCACATCAGACTCTCCTTTATGGTAACAGTGCAGGTTGCTATTTGCCTATTTGTTGCAAACAGTGACAGTTGAAGAGCCTGAAAAAGTAAAGTGCAAGGTTTGGGGTGGAAGTGCTACTATTGCCCCAAGTGCAAGGACCTCTGGTGCAAGTATCTCATAAGTAAAAGAGTGCAAGGCAAGAAAGGTTTGGGGGGATGTCGCATGTCGCACACGACTGACAGTGCTGCAGAGTTCTATATGATCACAATAAAATTGGTGAAGCTGTACAGTATGGAAAGAGATACACTATGTTTAAGGTAGTAAATCATATCTGTAACAACAAAGGAAAATAAATTAGAGATATTGATCACTTACTCTCATTATGATCCGCAATACAATAACGGTCCTTCCACCATGTATCCATGCCCCTGTATATGGAACTATCCCGGTGTCTACTTTTTGCAAGTATATTATTCACCGTATATCCTTCATCTTCACTAACTTCTTTATCAATACTGGCAACAATTCCCCTCTTGTGATCTTCCGTTTCGCTCCTTTGGTCCTCTTGATCACAGCCAGTGTGCTTCACAATTTCCCCTATTGTATCATGTTTAACATATATAACCTCTGAAGCGTCTTTATCACTTATCTCATCTCCAGCTATAACCCCTGATATTATACCAGTGGTGTTCATGTGCTTGTTGCCCTAACATATAATAATAGTGTTCGCAGAAGAGAAGGACTCCCCCATGTATGGTCTACGAGATTCATCACCTTTTCCTCGACTGATGGTGGCCGTGTTTTGAGGTTCACAAGGAAATCTATCATTAAAGAGTTTAAAAGGCCAATATCAGTATATTGAAGTCGTAATGTAACATTATATAAGCCTGAAATCGCTTTGTATTTTTTATCTGAGTCATAAGGGATTAGCTCAATGAAATCCTTTTTAGAGGCACTACGGCAGTCGATATGGCAGCCTGGACTAAAAGAATAAGTGTTTTCCTCACCCATTTGACTTCGAAAACCAACAATAGCAAGGGTAAATCTAAACCTGACAATCCAAATCCAAAAGGTAAACTAAAAGGCACAAACTCTCAGAAAAAGAAAACATGGACATTTGCCTTCAAAAAACATGAAGGGTAAATAAAAATCAGTTGGCCACGATCTAGATCCAAAACTACAGAGAAAAGCAAACTTCAGCATCAGGACAAGAAAAAACACCGGGAAACATGATGGGCAGGTGGATTGGTAAACACCATGAGCGAGGAAACTCGTCGTGCATACGCTGGTAGCCACTAGCGGCGAGACATTGCAGATGCCATGGTAGAGAGGAGAGGTCTAGTGGGGAAGGAGAAGCAGTGCATCGGGGCAGGAACGGTGGAAACTTGGTGGGCGTCGTGGAGGGGCGGAGGGGCGTCTGGGCTGCGCTTGATGCACTCCCGTTAATTTTTTTTTTATCTCTTCTCTATCTCTCTCTACACCTTAAAAAAAGCAAATTCATAGGTTTTTTTCGTCTTCACGTTCCCGACGTTTTTCGTCGCTCTTCTCCAACGTCGCCTGCTCTTTCGTTTCGTCCGCGAGGGCGTTGCGTGTGGTGCGTCCGGTGAAGCCCACGATCTATTCCCATCGCCCGCAGTTCTCCGATTTTTTTTTTCATTTGCTAATCTAAACGCCACGGTAAAAAAGAAAACAAGAAATCTCCCCGCGGTCGCCGCACGCCGCGATCCCCTATAGCCGCCGCCAGGGCCATCGCACGGGACTGCGCAACCTGCAGGATCATTGCAGGGACCGCACGCCGCCGCCAGGGGCATCATCGAGACCTGTGCCCACGATCCCCTACGGTCGTACGCCGCCGCCAGGGCCATCGCTGGGGCGGCGGACAGGGTGTGGATGTAAGCGAGCGCCGTCGCTTGTCGCCGTTGCTCAGGTGAAGGAGTGGATGGGCTCGAGACCAAGGATCGGAGTTCCCTCCATGGAGGAGTCCTATCGCTGGAGGCGCAGTTCTGCAGGGCATGGTGGAGAAGAAGCGGTGGGTGCCCACGGAGGAGGGGGCGGCGGCGCGGGGCTACGCGATCCTAGACGCGGCGCCGCCGGACCTGCGCGGCTGCTCCTGCCCGTCGGCGCCGTCTCCCCATCCTCCATGCACCACCTCCATCGGGTAGCACCGTCCTCCGCTGCCATCGTCCTGAATCCTGACGGAGAGACATCCGCGGAGAGGGGCGCCGCGCCGGGCGGGAGACGCGTCATCACTGCTGCCCGGTATCACGTACCCGTACTCTCGTACACCTGCTTTTGTTAGTAGTTTTTCGTTAGCATCAATTCCAGTCTTACTATATAACCTATTTGATAAGCAAATACTACCAATTTTCCTTTGCCTTAGTATGCCATATTTTAGTGTAGAATTAAAAAACGTTGCATCTGCCTATTGTTAGTGCTGTCTTTTATGGATTATTCCTGGGATGATAAGTGTCGTTCAGGCCGTAAATTTGAATTGAAACTCGTCTTCCAGTTTGGACCTGGATTTTACGATCTTTCCAAGTGTTGGGACCTGGACTAATTCATTCTACTCCGAAGATATTATGAATGTGTTGTAGTCCTTGCACTTGGATGGAATGATTTTCCAAGTGTCAGGTACTTAACGATTCGTTCTACTCAGATATATTCTGAATGTGTTGTAGCCCATCCTGAAGAAAGTGTAAGATGCTGGTAGGTTTATCTTCTGAAGGAATCACGATTTAGTACAGACCGTTGATCATGCATGCATCATGCTGTGATAATAACTTATTTGTACTGTGTTAGTGAATTGATAAAAAAACTGGCTGACTTTTACCCGGAAGTAGCAGTGGAATTTTTAACTCTTATTTTCACCGGAAGTAGCAGGGATAAATATCTTCGAAGACGCATCTATCTTTCATGTGTCTTAGTATTTTCCTGCTTAGGAGTAGCCAATTCTTACCATTTCGATACATTTATCTAATTATTTGCCAATAGTTTAGGTAATTAATCTGAGGTCTATGGTCGATTCTTCACAGCAAGCACGATGGTGAAACCCGTAACACAAAACTGCCTCAGAGGTGTTGAATCAAATGATGCTGCGGCCGGCGGCCTTCTTTCCCTGGTCGTGACATCTGTCCATACTAGCTACTGACTGATACGTACTAGCTACTGACTGTTGTTGGGTTGATGTATCTGGAACATTGTTTAAAAAAAGATTTGGACTTAGTACTGATGATGGAACTTACAACCCAGGACGCGTAGTTTCCACGGACGGAACCTGCTGATTGTGGCAAAAAAAATTAACTTGCCCTGACAGCATTCTTATCCGACATTATCCATCGATCGGGACGCGTCGATGGCCCCGAGTCCCAAACGATATTGATCCCCCCTGGCAGCGGCATCTGGCGCGCACCGCACGGCCTCGTGCTGATCGCAAATGGGAACATCAGTTCGGCACTTCTGCTTTTTTTCAGCGCGTGTCGCGTCGCCCGGCGATCTTCCTCGGCAGTGTCAACGATGCGCTGCCTGTGATGTTCGTTGTGCAACTTACTCACACAGCTGCCCCTCGATCACGTGCTTGCTCCATATATTAAAAAAGAAGAAGAAGAAAGAACTCGTGCGTCACGTTGCCTGCTCACGCCGTCACGACGCGGCAGTTGGTATATATTGGCCTATTGGCCGTGCCAAGGCGTATACCTAGGATGCCTTTGGTAGGGCTCCGGCTCCAGCTCCATCAGCAGCTTCGGCTGGAGCCCTACCAAACGGCCTCGGGTGAAACGGCTCCGGAGGAGAAGCTCCTTAAATTTCGCTGAGAGGAGCCGTGGGTGCGAGGGAGAGCCAAAAAAAAGTAGCTCCCCCTGGCTCCGTTCCCGTCTTCACGTCAAGTACAGAAATACCCATCGACTTCATAATAATTACAAGGAAAATGCCACTGCACCTCTCCTGTCCATCCTCGCTCAAGCTCGCCCATGGCGTACTACAGCCCGACCAGAACTGCGCGGCCGTCCGGCCTCCTCCTTAGACTGGAGCTCTGTGTCTTTGGCGGAGCTCCCTCGAGGCCGTGCGACCAAGCGTGGGCGCTAGCGCAAGCGTCTGGCTCATCGCGAATCCTCGCAAGGCTAGAGGCAGGAGCGTCGGAGCAGCAACGGTGGCCGGTGCGGCAGCAGCGCATGACGAGGGAGAAGACCGGCTGGTGCAGCGAGGAGAAAGAGCAGGCAGCGGTGCAGTCTTTGGAGCTGGAGTCTGCAGTGGATTGGCCTCGTGATGGTGAAAAGACAGGAGATAAGGATGGTGCGGCCTTTGGAGCTCTGAAAGGATAAGGAGGGAAAAAGAAAAAGAAAAAAGAAATGAGGGGTGAGGGAAAAAGAAAAAAATATAGTCTTTAATTTTTTATTTCAGATATTTTTATAAGTTAAGAGCAACATAAAATTAATCTACACAAAGTCAGGTAGCCAAGACAAATTGAACATTTGACCTCTTTCATCTCTTCACAAAAATTAGGCGAAGCCGTTCTGCCAAACATTTCGTAAAAACGACTTCAGCTCCACCATAGGAGCCGCTTCACCAGAGGAGCCACAGCTGAAGCCACAGCTGAAGCCATTTTAGAAAGAGCTGGAGTCCTGCCAAACAGACCCTTGTTGCACCAACCAACTGAGGCCGTAGTATTTTTGGCTCTCGCTCGCTCAAAGCGCTCCAGTCACCGGTTTTTCGGGCAGCTTCGACAACAGAGCTGTTTTTTTAGGCCTGTTTGGCATGGCTTCTCTTCTGGCCGGTGCTGGAGCTGCTGAGAAGCTGTGCCAAAGGCACCCTCAACCAACTGAGGCCATAGCTTAAGCGAGCTAGCTGCACAGCGGGTCTCGGATCGGAGCCACGGCAGTGAAGAGAGCGCGCGCGCAACTTGCGGTTCGGCCATGGCTCTGGATGCCAAAGCTCTGCGGGCGGCGGCGGCGGGCCTCGACGCCGCCGGCACCGAGAGGCAGCGGCGATCGCCCGGGAACGGCGGCGGCGCTACGCCTGCGACGACGGTCCTCCCAGCTGTACCGGTGGTGCTCTGCTGGAGCGACGACAGGAGGATGAAGCAGGAGCTGGTGGCGTGGGCCATGGCTGTGGCGTCCATGGTCGTCAGGGAGTCCATGCATTGCTAAGGCGCGTGCCTAGCTTGTTTGCTGCCAGGCATAGTTAATTAGTTCGTTAATTACTATACGGAGGACGAAGCGATCGATCCATGGGACTGGTTGCATTAGTCATTTGTTCTTGGTGGAGTGAATCACACACCTAGATAGCACGAGGAAATGTCAAATGTCACCCGTGTTCACCACGATGTGGTGCTTCTTCTGTACATAGTTTGGGAAGAATACACACTACATTTTCGCGAAGTTTCACCAGAGGGCCAGGCTAGCATGCACGACGGTGCTCGTTGCCCGTACGTGGGCATATATGTATATGGTCGCGTGGTGCGTTACCTGAAAATCAAAAGTTCCTGACAGAGAGAAGATAGTGTTCTTTTAGGATCAATCAAGTGGCGGACCTAGAATTTGAACTTAGGTATGCCATACCAGGCCAGAGAGACAAAGGGCATGCTAGTGCTGCACAAACGCTAGGATGGAGGCAACTTGTGCTATACTAGCTACTTTTTTTGGTGAAAGGAGAGAGTTTTATTGCTTAAGAAGTTTCATCACTTACAAGCAATGCGACACGGTCCGGAAAAGAAATAAAAGACACAATACATTGTTTTGAGCGAATGGCTAGGTGAGCTAGCTCATGTGCTACCTTATTCTGCTCTCTCCCGATCTTGAGTCCATGCTCTTTAGTTGCTCAGCATCATGGAGCGCATCGTGAACAAACGGCGCCACAATAGACCTATCAAGGCCGCCTGCTCGTAACTTCTGAACCACTGAGGAGCAATTGACTTTCAATATCATATCCCGATCAAACCAACGCGGGAACAACCTAGCTAATGCCTTCGAGGCAAGCGGCTGTCTCCACTTCCTCCGCGTCTCTACAGTATCGCAGCCATCGCCAACCATGAGCAGCGGCTACCCGTCTCGAACCAGTAAAGAACATTTACTAGGACTTAAGAGTTGACATGTATTCTTCTCAAAATAACAATAGTTGAGCATACTCGTGCTACACTACTATTCTACTTGCATCTTGCAATCAAACGAGACATTTGAACTTGGGACGGAGACTGAACTGACAACTTGAAAATAGCTAAAGAATATTTCCTATGTTTGAGCTAAATTTTTAGATATGCCATGGCATATCGGGCCCACCTATTGGGTAGGCACAACGAAAACAGCATACCGTTTTTTTTGGTCGACAACAGTGGCTTTCCCCAACAAATGTCAACTCCAGGCCTCATCGCAACCGTAAGGGGATTGTCACAAAATTACTACTCATGAATCATGACAGCTTGCCAATATGAAGAGGTCAACTGTGTCACGTCCTGACTGGAGGACTGTCGCTAATGAAACGCCTTTCATGACGATTTTAATTAGGTGTTGTCGTTGTTTATACTGGAACGGTTGAGCCATTGCTATCATCAGTGTTTGGAGCTATACGTCCTGGAAGTCAGAACGCGTAGTTTCCACTTTCCACGGACGATACGTACGATGATGATGCCGGGGAAACGTGGCCAGACAGCATTTGTAAACACTTTTACTTTGCTCAACACGAGAATGGCCTGCGCTAATTAATTGTCTGGACAATATATGTGGTACATGCTGTTAAGGAGAACAGTATTCCCATAGCGACGAAATCTTGGATTGGGGAATCCACGCCTTTTCTTTATCATCGTCGTCATCATCACCTTTTGCCTTGCGGTTATTAATGTGTTGGTTTGGACTATAGAATTCCGATCAAAAAGTAAACTAAGCGTATCGTAGTTGGTTAAGTTCGTTGTGGCCCAACTTGCCCATCATAGTTAGAGCCTTTGACCCAACACGTGTATCTTATTTTTCTAGATTTATTCTAAAAATTAACCAAGTCTATCGGAGGGTGCTCATAGAGGTGAATGTACGAGCACACGTGTGTGAGCGTATGCATCTGTAATTCTATTTTGCAAAAAAAAAGAATTCTGATAAAATAAAGTACATAGACGGAAATAAGAATTCCGATAAAAAAAAGTATGTGAATGAAATAAACGGATGAGTGAAGTGCACCATGGGTCTCTAAATTATTCATGAATTCTCGTTTAGGTCTATGAATTTTCATAGTGATCATCTGGGTCCATCAGCTTTTCAACTGGTTCACTCCAAGTTTACTCAAGGTCAAGTCATGGACCTCAACTCATCTTTGGAGTGAACCACTTTAAAAAATTTAAGGACCTAAATAATCACTTTGAAAATTCATAGACCCAGATGAAAACACGAGAATAGTTTAAGGACCAACGATGCACCTCACTCTAAACAAGGTCAACAACTTTGTGATCCGTGGTCTCATATACGTCTGAGTACGTACCTGCCATTATATTTGAGGGGGGTCGACACGTATATATAACAATGTACGCGATGCTGATCATCAATCAGCAGTCGCAATTAGAGCTGGACGAAAAGCTCGTGACTCGTTAGCTCACTCGGCTCGTGACAAACTCGGCTCGGCTCGATTTATTAACGAGCCAGCTCGAATAACCACTTCAGCTCGTTAGTATAACAAGCGAGTTCGAGCTGCTCGCGAGCCCTAGCCCCACTCTGGCCGCACGCCCGCGCCCCTCTCTCCTGGCGGCGGCGGACTCTCCAGGCCGCACACCTCTCTCCAAGCCGGCGGCGCACCTCCTCCATCCCGATCCCGATCCAGTCCGTCCCCTCCGGACTCTTCCGCTGCTCCCTCAAGTCCCTTGCCCCCCGCTACCCGGTGCAGGAATCTGAGCTTTGAGGACAGACGGCCATGGCTGAGGGCCTGAGGCTTTGTGCCCGGACGTCATGGTCCTCGTGCAGCAGAGAGACATGGATGTTCCTGGCCATGTCAAGTGCATCTCAGCCACGCTCATGGAGTTCGTGAATCGTGCCAATCTTGCATTTTTTGGTACCGCATTGAGCTCTTGCAGCCTGGAATTTTTGGGTACCTCTGCTCCCGTGATGCCTGGAATTTGATTGGTAGAATATCAGTGTTCCTTGTGTGTTCATTTTGTTTCTTTGTATTGCTCGAAACGGTGTTTTCCTTGCTCATGATTAAATTGGAAAATGAAGCTCCTTCCTGGAACAGAGGCTCTCACAAATTTCCGGCTTCTCCCGTGTGTTTGTTTGCTGACGCTCCATAGCATTGCTCCCTCCTGTGGCTCGCGAGCTGGCTCGAGCCAGCTCGGGTTACTAACGAACCGGGCCGAGCTACGTTTTTAGCTCGTTTAGATAACGAGCCGAGCCGAGCCAGCTCGTTATCCAAACGAGCCAGCTCGAGCTGAGCCGAGCCGAGCCAGCTCGTTATCCACCTCTAGTCGCAATCGTATCGCCTGGACACCTACAAACTACTAGAAAACTTATACTAGAAATAATCCAGGGTTCCAGGCCGGTCACACCTCTCTAAAACAAAGATTATCCCCACTCACCAGTTGCAGCATGGGCATTGGATCTCTCGAACTGCCAACGGCCTGATCACTTCACAGTTCACACGCGCGCTCGGTGGCGCCACGCACGCTCAACGATCGCGACGCGTCCATCGATGACCCCGACGCCCTCCCGGACGCGGCCGCTGACGCCGGCGATGATGCTACGCTACCTGCGGCCTCGCCTCGTTCGCGTCGATCGCGACTCGCGAGATGTGATCGCGCGAGGCCAAACCAACTCCTCCAGCTCGCCCGTAGTATTCTATAGCTCACCAAACCAACCACTCCGTTTGATTTGCAGCGCTTGTCGCGCAGCGATCTCCGGAAGGAAAAGGTGTGCGACAAGGAGGCGCCACCTGCGATGAAAGCACAGCAGCGTTGCGCGCGCGTTCACGGCCGGTCAGACGAGGGAGGCGAGGCGAGGCGACGTGCTCACACTCGCGTCGCGTGCTTGGCCGCGCTGCGCGCATGATGCATCATCGACGTGTTCCCCAGACAGCGCGCACGTAACCGTAGGATATTCGGACCCTGATGCGCACGTGCTGCTCGTGCATCGCAATTCACAAGGCCACTCGTGCGTGCACCGCCTCTGGTATATATAGAGCGTCTCTGAAGCGTCCTGGTCGCATCCAACAGAGAAGACAACCCTACTCAGCGTGCTCGATTTCTCGAGCGCTAGAGAGCCTAGAGCTAGCTCCTTCTGCGTCTCCATATTCCCTGACGACGCTGACTTTCCTTGCCGACCGGTGGTGCGGCAGTTCCAGACTTCCAGTTCAGCCAAGCCTCGAGCGCCATGGCTCTGGACGCAAGATCCCTGCCAGCGGCGTCCGTCCCCGTCCTGGACGTCGTCGGCGCGGCGAGGCCGTGGTCCGGGAACGGCGGCGGCGGCGCTGCGGCGTCCGAGGGAATGGCGGCCGTGGACGTGGACGTGCCGGCGCTGTGGAGCGACGAGGGGAGGATGAAGCGGGAGCTGGTGGTGTGGGCTAAGGCCGTGGCGTCCATGGCCATCAGGGAATCGATGCACTGCTGAATTGCAAAGGGCGTGCTCATTTAGGGGCAGAGACGAAATACTCTCTCTTTTTTATTCTCGATCTTTTCAGATTTCTTGGCGCGGAGCGGATCAATATCCGCGATGAAGCTTGTACATGATCCGCTCTGCTTCCCGACCATGTTTATTGTTCGATCCACTGTCGATCGGCTTGTACATGACTTTTTTTGGGGAGGAATGAAGGACGGAAATGGAAGAGATTTTGGCCGCAGATATATATTTTTCCATGGCGTTTTTACACGCTCCAACTTGAATTGACGCAGAGTAGTTACCAGGTTTTGTTGCCTCCTACAGTATATAGTTTGTGTTCTCGTCATTGGCTGCTTGGTAGTGTGGCTATCTGCACAGAGACGGGGAGTTACTTGTTTGCTGTTTGTCACACCCGGTTTTAGAAACAAAACCAAGTGCTACCTATATGTATGCCAGGATCTAGTTTCATACATATAGTGACATCATAAGTGAATAACAACAACAGTATCACGTAAATAAAAAGAGAGTTGATCAGAGATATACGCTTAATCCTGGAAACGAAGGCTCCAAACTCGCAGGCAATCGACTGGGGGTTGCGCACGCTTAGAACTTCAACTTCAAAGCAACTTCTTCCTCTGAGCAACATTGGTTATAACAAGGGTGAGTACATGTCGTACTCAGCAAGTGTAGAGCAAAAGCAAATGACATGCAAGGCTAAATCAAGGATAGGCTGACAATTAATAGCATTAAGTATTTTAGTTAATCAAATTTTAATTAGCAGCATAATTACTAAGTATAAGTATATACCAACCCAATTAATGAACTGAGATAAATAAATGCTCATAAAGTAACCACAATTTATTTCAACTTCAAGTTCAATTATCATAAGAGGGTCCAAGCCGCTCATAACCATGAGCACGGCTGATATATCAGTTTTACACTCTGCAGAGGTTGTACACTTTCCCCACAAACAATGTTTCCCACATAGCCTGAGGTAGCTAGCCTCTTCAACACTTCCTTAGGTGAGGGGCCAAAGAACCATTACATGACCTTTACAAAGAATTATTAACATGAAACAACCTGCTAAGGTTTCAAGCCACAACAGAGCATAACCTTTCCTAATCGCCGAGTTACTTACCAAAGCATACTCCCAAGAGGTCCGGCTATACCCCGTCTATGCTTCCCCTCTTGCCCTTTCGGTAAGATCATTACAAGTTAACTCTTCTAATTAATTAGTCATGACCAGAGCCCATTAGCTATGTGGTTGCACTGTTTTCTTGGGTGGTCACTCCATGTTCTAATTAAAATAATGATCTTGTTTACCGTCCAATGAGCATATCACAAATTCATAAGTTCAACATTAATGTTCCCCGTAACCCATGGTTAAGCAACTAAGAAATGCTACCGAACAATAATTAAATACCCAGGTTATGCAAGGGAATAGGGGTAAAAAAAACTAGTCAAATCCTTAATATAGGTCCCATCATGATTATAAAAGCATGCAAGCATAGCGTAACTACAAAGTGAGCATGCATATAGTTATTAGGACCGAAGAGTATGATCAAGAATACACTTGCCTTAAATCCAGAGAATAATTGCTCAGATTAACCTTTAACTCTTGTTCTTCACCAATTCTTCTATTCGCAGCAAACAACGAGCACAAGCAGACGCTAACAAAGAAACAACAAGCACAACTAAGAACAATACACCAAACGAACAGAAAACAATAAAAGAACGCACAAAAAGAAGGGGCTCGATGCTAAGGTCACGATGGCTCAAGAAATGCTGAGAACGATGCTAAGGATGAAAAAACAACAATCGTAACATTTATGTTATGAGAGCACAAGAGACTATATGCTTGGTTTATTTTAGCTTAATAAAATAATGTAAAGGATATTTCATAAAAATACCCTAAATTAGAATTATGTCATATTAGAGTTTACTAGCAAATATGCCCGTGCGTTGCAATGGGAGGGAAAAAACATTGCTTAATAACCATGTTCTGAAACTCTGGTGATAATTTGATTTATGACCCACAGTAAAACTTTTAAATTTTTATTTATATAAGAGTAAAATGCACTATAGGTTCTTAAATTATTCCCGTGTTCTCATCTGAGTCCATGAACTTTCAAAGTGATCATCTAGGTCCTTAAACTTTTAAAGTGGTTTACTTTATGTGTGAATTGAGGTCCATGACTGGACCTCGAGTGAACTTAGAATGAACCACTTGAAAAGTTGATGGACAGATAATCACTTTGAGAATTCATCGACTTAGATGAGAATTCTGAAATAATTTAAGAACCGATGGTTCATTTCACTCTTTATCTAAAGCGCTTGCATGGTTTAATGTACTATGTTTTGGCTATGTGAATTAATTTCAACACTTTTATGCTCTCTTTAACTATATGATTTTGTTTACAATATTATTTTCTGTATGCGAAATTATTTTGTCACAATCGTGCATACCATGTACAAAAATAAATTCATGCATATTTATTTTATTTCACAAGTTATATACAAACTAACCGGCTCTAGTAGGTTACAAATTGCAATAAAGACGTTAGCATGTGTTTGGATTAGTGATGACTTGGGGTGGTCTTGAGCTCTCGACTCGTACCTCTTTTCTTTTTTACATGGTCATTCCATCTCGTGCTTGGTTCAACACACTGAGAGCAACTCCAATCAATCTCTCAGATATGAGTTCCTAGTCCTAAGGGTCTCTCATCTATATTTTAGCTTTACTTTCCCTCTCGCTCTAATCAATCTCTCACTCCATCCATGTCTTATAACTATCTAATTAACTGTCTTATATGTAAATGGTAATATTACAACTATTATTTATGGAATTACTATGATTGTAATATTTTCAATGGCTATTTATTTAACGTTCCTACGTATCAACATCAAAACTATGGGGGTGTTTAGATGCCCATTTTATGCATGAAGTTTATGCATTGGGCCACGTGTACAGAGAGAAGAAATGAACTGATATGGTTCTCAAGATGAAAACTTTATGCATTTTGTGTGGAACTAAACACGCCCTACGTTCTTCTTTGTTTTCTCTCTCTGCCACCCCACCCCCCCTTTCTACTCTCTCTACGACTGTGGCTCTGCAGAACACTCTGGTCTATTCTTTTCTCTTTCCAAGAGCCGTTTTCTTTCCCCTTCTACTATTCTTCGTTAATTCTGTAATCCATTGCCAAGAAGCAAGCTCCTCCCAGTATTTCTCCCTGCTCAGCTGAATCCAATTCAGGTCCACTTCTCTGCTCCACTTCCCAAGTTAGCACGCACACGAGCCACCGCAGCTTCCAGCCAGGCACGAGAACACCAGTTGCTAGTTGCTACTCCTTGCAGCAAATTTGCGGCACAGGCGGGCAGCTCTGCCTTTGCGTTGGGGACGCGGTTGTTTTTGAAAAAAGAAAAAAGGGGGACGCGGTTGTTGTGGCACAGGGTCGCGGCTACGCAGTGGTCGGTGGAGCCGGAGATAGAGTCTGTATGACCAGGACAAGGCGGCGTGCAGGTCAGCAGAGGGAGCAGTAGCAGCTCATGCCTCTTATCAGTCTCTCTTGAATCGAGCCGAGAGGCCAAGAAGCACCCATCATATCTCCTTCTCCCTATGTTCTTTACCCGTCGACCTCAATCTCCTTGTGCAAGCAAGCAAGTAGCAACAAGCTTCGCCATTCTCCATGGACTCACAGCACCAAACCAGAGCACGCCTCCCCTCCGCCCAGGCAAATCGCGTCTAGTTCCGATCCAGGCCACCAGGCACTGTCGCCGTGTTGGCCACTGCATGGCCGCGCTGCCAGGGCATCGCCTAGGCGGAGGTCGCCCTCGCCCGCACCGAGACTCTGGATTCACGCCTGCGGGATAGAAAAGCTCGCCTGCACCTCCGCTACCCTGCATTCCTTCGCCATCAAGCCATTGTGACTCTGTCCCTCTGCTGCCGCCCTTCTCCACTCCGGCTCCCTCCGTTCAACATCCACTCATCTCTGATTCGAGACCTAGACCTTCCCCAACTTCAACTGTGACTCCGCGCCGCCGCTCCCCACGCCTGCCCCTGCTGCGCGTCTCCATCGGAATCGAGCTTGGCCGCCTGCTCTATCTTGGAATCGAACATCTGCGATGCGTGATGGATCTGGAGAAGGCGCGGGGAAGCGAAGGGGTCGTGACGATGCAGGGAGGCGAAGACGAAGGCGACTCGAATCGCGGGGAACCTGCTGATGTTGGTCCCACATGTCAAAGGCAGTCGACGGACAAAACTTTTGGACGGACGAAACGTTAGGTAGAGATTAATATTAGGTAGAGATTTTACAAAACTGTGATAAGCTTAGTCAAATTTTATACATCTAAATGTTCATGTATGAATTAGACCAATTAAACTTCTAATTAGAAATAAAAATAGGTGTGAACATCTAAACATATAACTTCATGACGTGTTCAGCTAACCACGTTATTATTCAAGAGACATTAACATTGAGTATTAATCATATATTAACAATAATTGTGAAAACCGTCGGTTAACTCTAAATAGCTTTTAACTAGTTACATAGCAATTAATCAAATTAACTTGCCGAGATATAACCTAGTTCACTACTGGAAACTGGGTTTTCCCTGAGTGTGCACAAACCGACAGGGAAATACAAAATCCCGACAGGGAAATTAGAAAATTATTTTCCTGTCGGTCGACCGACAGGAGTAGAGCGACAGGGAAAATTGAATTTGTTTGACGGTTTTTAGTTTCCCTGTCGGTGGTTGCATTTCCCTGTGGGTTCTGCACCGACAGGAATATTACCCTCCACCAAGTTTATGTTCCATTTCCCTGTCGTTATTAACTCACAGGGAAATAAATATAACTGACAGGTTTATTTTTTGCCCTGTCGATGTAATCCCGCCAAAGAAAATTAGTGTTTTCCTGTCGTTTTTCTTTCGACAGGGATATGTTTTCCTAACCGACAAGGTAATGCATTTGCCCTGTCAAATGGTTACCGTCAAAGCAAATGATATTTTTTCCCTGTCGGCATTGAGCTGACAGAAAAATTAACATACAACCGACAGAAAAATGAATACCCTGTCATTTTGTAAAAATGAATATATTCAGCTAGCTACTGAAACAATATCAAATTGAATTTGGCACAGAAAGCCTGACCACATTGTTCATCAACAATTCAGGACCAACCCATATAAATTTCACATCCATATTTCATATATATCATAATATCATGTCCAAATGTTGGCAGCATAATACACCACAGCCATAAACTTCTAGCACTGCTGCATCCAGTACATGTAAGGTTAGGAAAACAGCAGCACAAAGCCATAAACTTCTAGCACTACACAGAACTAGCTAGAGATTAGCAGCAGCTCACAAAAGCCATAAACTTCTAGCACTACACAGAACTAGCTAAAGATTAGCTACCGGAGTCATACTACACCAAACAAGCACTGCAAGTCTGCAACTCCCCTGAACTGAACTGTGAGTTGCCTTACAGCACTACAAAAAATGAACTGAGCTGCCCTTCTATTTCCAAAATGATCAAGCTCCATCACACAGTGCACTGATCAAACTGCATCATCACACAAAGCATTGTTTTCACTCTGTTGGTTGTTGCCGTCAATGTTAGCAATGTTTGTGCTGTCGGGGTCCTCACCTCCATGACCACTAACATCCATGCTGTTGTTGATGGACTCCGAGCCAGCATGAGATGAACCACTTGCCTACATGATGAGAGGTACATAAGCACATCTGAAAATTCTATATGAAAACAGATCTGGAAATGCTATATGAAAATAGTAGGCAAATAAAATTTATTTGATCAATACTGGATTGAAAATCAATATGCATTAGTGGTTAAACTTACCTATGGTACCAAGCATATACTACTACTAGTCATGTTACAGCCATGTCTCATTCTACCATGAGATCTGAACTAATGCAAATTAAGTCCAGATGCTATGCAAGAGAATCAAGATGAGGCCACTTCCTCACTGCTGCATTCTGTGTTGTCATTCTGAATACCACAAAGTTGCAGTTAGCTTCCATAGTAACTATATTTGAATATAGTTTTCCAACTAAACAAAAATTTCTTGGACTAGACAAAAGATGCTAGTTATGCTACTGAGAAGACAAGTTTTTACTTGGGCATAAACACTCACAATTGCTCGGGCGGCAGATAGACGTTGCAGTGCTTCAACTGGTATTTCCTTCTCCAAGTCTCGATACAGTCCCTGCAGTGAGAACATGTATATAACTCAGAATAGAAAAAAGCAACAGCTATATAAAAATGAATATATGGAATAACATATGTACCAGTATCAAGTCTGTAGCAACTTTGATTTGCTGCAATGCACTGTCCTTCTCATGGACCTCTCGCTCTAGCCTTGCATTTACATGGCGCAGGCGTGCCATTTCCCGAACCATGCTTTGCATATACATTGAATTTGATGGCTGTACTATATTTTCCTTTGCAGCAGCCCTGACATCCACTGCCCTGACAGCTCCATTTGCTATGGGAAAACGACCATGGGGTGTGCCACCAGACATGTGATAAAGCACCTTCCCATTCAACTCTTGCTCCTGACCCGGCTCCCGTCGCCGCCGCTGCCCTTCCATTTCCCCTTCATCTTCCATTTCCTCATGCTCTTCATCCTCGCCTTCTGGATGTGCAATGCTCCTAACACCAGCTATGTAGTCATCCTATACATCCAATGGCAATACATTAATTGGATTCACTAGGCACTTTCAATGTGGCAAAAATATTTGAATCTGCGCAAAAAGTAGAACATAAATACCATTCGCTTTTGTGCTTTGCGGCTCCTGACTGGACCGCTGCTACCATTGCCATCAACACCACTCATGCCAGATTTCATCACTGCATATACATTAAGAGGGTTTGCCTTCTCTGGTCCAAACTTAGCTTCCTGCAAAGACAATAAATGGTAGAATGAGACAGGAACAGATGAATAGGCCTCATGAGTTGTGCCTGTAAATGACAGAGCATACACATGCATACCATAACTTGTTGTGTCTCTGTGAATGGTCTTGAACCTCCATGGTTTTGAGCAGTATCTTCACCACTCAAGCGACAATCTTGTCCTCTCTTCCTTTTTAGCTTGAAGTCTTCTGAGCACCAGTATTGGCAGAGATTGGGCCACACCTCATCATTGCACCACTTGAGCCGGCCGTCCAAGTATTGTTCATAGTCAAGCTCTATTGGGCGGGCTAGGAGATCATCGAGTACCTGTCCTTGTTTCTCATAGTACACCTTTACACAATCCACACGTGCTTGATACATCAAGTCTCTCACCCTTTTCTTCAAATAGGTTTCAAGAACACAGTCCGCCTCTTGCTGCTTCTCTTCCACAACCTCGAACAAGCGCTGCAAAGTGTATGAAAGAAACCAGCATTTATTAGAACAAAAACAACAAAGCAGATCAGCAAGTTATGGTAGAATTGCTATAACAAAAACAACAGAGATAGTTCACCAAGTTATGGTAGAATTGCTGCAAAATTCACTTGCATAGAGAACCTGTTACTTACCCAAAATTCAGAAAGCACACGATCTCCACTTGTCACTCCCAACTCATTAGGGGTGCTCAGAAAATAATCACCCCAATCCAAAGCTGGACGAGGATCCCCCATGACCATACCATCCTCGTCCTTGTCCTCAACCAAACCTGGGTATTCCCTCCTAAGAATAACCCCAAGCTGAGTAGTGTATTTGTATGGGGGCTTGTAGTTGACATAACTAAATTGCCTGCATAAAAAATGGTTGTTGTTAGCTGTTCAATAATGAAACCTACTTGTAAGCATAACAATGTACTCACTGGTCACCACTTGGTCTAAGAGCCACCTTGGCACCTCGCACAGGCATCGCTAATTTTGTTTGGGACCCTGGCTTCCTTCCTCTTTTTTTAGGTGGCTCAACTTGAGCAGCAGCCATGCTGGCCCTTTGGGAGGAATCATCGGCAGTGGCCGAATCATGAGAAGCGCTCCTTTGGGCAGCAGACCTGGCAACACGCTTGCTGCGTGTATGACGAATGCTACGGGTCATCTGCATATGGACCACAAGTTAGAGCCATTCTACAATAGAACAGAACATTAACTTGGAAGAAAGATTGACTGGCAGCAGGTGCAAGCAACAATAAGAATGTAGACAACAAGTGCAGATTTTAATAATAAAACAAGTATCAAATACAATGAATCCTTTCGGATTTTCTAGGATAATTTGCTTAAGTAAACAATTCAGATTTACAACTACAAATTCAGAAATCATTTGGATCATATGTCTCTTCCTCCTCTTCATCCATTGGTTCATCTTCTTCCTCTGAACTTTCACCCTCATCCTGAATAGCATCTTCATCATATTCCTCATCCTCAGCAACTCGGTTCTCTATTGCTTCCAAGTCTTTTGGGTCAATAATCTCATCTGAGCCCAATGAAGTTATAGAGTCCAAGGCAGCCCCCAAATCAATAACAAATGTGCCATCTAACCCATCCTCTTGATATACATCCTGAATTGGTTCTTCTTGAATCATCGAATCATCATTGCTGCCATTTTGAGGCACACATCCATGTGGAGCAACTTGGTACACAACCCACCATGGATACAGATTCTTATTGTTGCATGGGTACGATAGATAGTAAACTTGAGTGACTTGGCTGGCCATCACATATGGGTCAAAATTTGACAATCTTAATGAATGCTTAATCTCTACCAAACCTAGATCTTCAGTACGCCTCATTCCATTGGGTGTTGGGTCAAACCAGCGGCAATAAAATAAAACCAACTCTAGTTTCATACTGCCTTCCCATTTAATTTTTATGATATCCTCTATGACACCATAATACTCAAGAGCATTGCCACTTTCATCATATGAAGTGACACAAACACCACTATTGATGGTTGTTAACCCAGGCCTTCCACTCTCATATTTTTCTGAACGGAATCTATATCCATTAACATCATAACATCCAAAAGAGCTAACTTGAGTGCGAAAACCATATGACATTTGGCACAGAACATTGTGAATGCTAGCTGATTTCATGCACTAAAAAAAAATCCATGTTCTGAGTTAATATTTTATATTTCTTTGATAGTTCAGTATATAGATAATCTGAAGTGGATAAGAACATTACTTGCTTTTTGAACCAATCAAAGAAATTTGGCCCAGATTTTATACCACGACTATTTTTCCAACCATTTAACCTTAAATCACGAAGTTGTTGTTCTGTGGGATTAAGCCGGCTCTTCCATTGCTCATTATCAAATTGTCTACAGCAACAAATAAACTGTTATGCCTAAATGTAAAAATACTGAAGTAAAATTACTGTGCTCAGTTTGTTTTAGAACATACGTGAAGAAATCATCCATCTCAGGTATGTTTGTCAATATGTACAGGAAAGCAACCTTGTACTCCTCATTTGAGAGCTCACGGAGACCGGCGCCGCCTCAAGGAGGCTGCCGGAGATCGGGGAGGTCGGGGAGGCGCCGTCCAGGGAGGCAGGGCCGGGCGGTGCTCGCTAGGACCGAGAGGGAGGGAGGGAAGGAGGCGGCGTGGGTGGGCAAATCTGTCGAAGGAGAGGCAGGCGGCGCGAGAGGGGCGTGGGATTGGGGTGTCCGCGCGATTGGGGAGGGGGTGACGGCGCGATTGGGGAGGGAAAGGGGCAGGACCGAAGGGGTATTAGGTTTTCTAGGGTTAGACGCGCGGGAGGAATTTTTCCGTTGCCGCCTGCTCTCTGTCTTCCCTTTCTCCGCAGAAAAGCCCCGTGACCAGCCAAAAATGTTGGCGCGCTCGTGCAATTCCATGAGCGCGAAAGAAAAATGTACGCGCCAATGTTGGCGCCCCATGGATCTCAAAATTTTGGATCAATTTTGCTGAGAGTGTGGAATAATTTTCCTGTGTGTTGTAAATAACTCACAGATTAATTACCAATTTTCTTGTGTGTTTGTTCAATTATCTTGTGAGTTTCTCAGCACCGACAGGGTAAAGTATCATTTCCCTGTGTGTTTACCCATTTCCCTGTGTGTATTCGGATAACCGACAGGGACTAACAAATTTCCCTGTGTGCTTTGCAATAAACCTGTGTGTTTCCTCCACACCGACAGGTTAATGGCCAATTTTCCTGTGTGTGTTGAAAATCCCGTCAAAAAAATTCATCACACTCAGGGAAAACCCAGTTTCCAGTAGTGGTTAACTTTTAATTAGAAAACTGGTGAACAAGTATTTAATCACATTAACATTTTAATAGATACTAGAAACAACAATTAAAACAAGCTTATCATTATTGTTGCTAACGTATGACTTGGATTGATATAAAACTAACGCAAGAGACGACTTGAGCCGGAGCTAAAACAAACGACGGTAAAGGTCTAAAGGTTGCAACTAGAACTTAGAAATGGCTAACTGGTAAAGTTCTCGAGAGAGACAAAGAATAGAATATTTGATCAAGGTCACTTCCAGGAATTATGCGTGGAACTGATGGAATAGAAGCACAAGGAATATTAACACGCTACTTGCAGATTAATATATTACTTTAATGGCTCTCACTTATGCAATAATGCAACGGTATAGAATAATTAATTGCTATACCATTGTTACAACATAATGTTAACCATTAAATAATACAACTAATCTGTAGTGGTCGACATATTATTTCACTTGTAGGATATTGACAAGTAAGAGATGATCAAAGGCCTAAGGAATAGAATGATAAAATGCTAAAGGAGAAGATGGAAGCAGTAACATATGATCTTTACAAGCTTATACATTATTTAATAATGCCAACTTAAGTTGTAGTACAATGACATTGAGATGGTCCAGTAATTAATATCCTGGATATCATTGCAACAACATAAATTTAATTACCAAATAAATGCTAATTTTGTGAAGATTTATTGTTAACTGTCATAGCTTTACTAGGTTGGATCAGAAAGGATAGGCAGCATGTTAACTAAATGAAAGGAATGCAAATTGATTGAACTAATGACTAAGCATAGTTAACCACGTGGATTGATAAAGGGATTTATACAAAAGATGTGATTATTCTGGCTGGCTGTTCTAATGGACGTGTGCTCGTAAGGACGATCTGGGATAGCTAACTGATGGATATAAGAGGTGGAAAACTGAAATACTGCTCATCATGTAAGCATGATGGCATCATGATGTCATCCCTGTCTGCTTGATTTGTTTCAGTACTGAGAGCTAGCACGTAAAGCTAATTTTGCATGCATGGCTTGCAAAACGTGAAGGCAAATGTGCTTGACTTGCTGGTTTGCCTATTCTGCTACTTCGACGTAGGCAGGAGGGAGGTGATCAGGGGTGGGCCAAGCTAGAACGGACGGACTTACAGACAAGAAGGAGAGTTCTTCAGAGCAGCTCACCTACTGATGATGGAGACAGGAACAATGGCAGCAGCTCCAGCGGCGGCGGCCAGGACCACTCAACGCCGGCGAGCTGTGGAAGTCGAGGGCGATGATGATCGGCGGAACGGGTGCAGCTCGACGTTGCGAAGCTCGCGGTGGCATATTGGCGTCGGCTTGCTCCAACGGGCAGCTCTTGTGGTGAAGCTGAGCGGCACAAGCGGCGGCGGCGCCCAGGTCCTCCAGCTCCGGCGCGGCGGTGCGGCGCAGACGAGAAGGAGCAGCAAAGAGGCACTACAAGCCATGGGGACGTGGGTGAGCATGCAGCAAAACAGAGCAAGGAGATGAAGACGAGGACGATGATCTGCTCACCTCATGTAGACAACGATTGATGGCAATGGAAAGTTCGATGAGCGAACACCTAAAAGACGATGATGACCGCAGTTCGACGACAGCGTGGACGTGCTCCTTCGGCAGAAGATCGATGGCGACAGAGTTGAGGTCAGATCGGCCATGGCTTGGTGCAGGGGAGCAGACTCGACGGTCAGCGGCATCCAGACTCTTCAGCTCCGTCCGATGGACGTCCTCGGGTAGTGCTGGCTTGCTCCGATGAACTCGGACGCGGCGGCGACGTTGCGCTGGACGAAGGGCGGCAGCTGGGAGCGTGGGCGCTCGGGCGACCTAGAGGAGTCCAGGGGACGATGCTGAGATCCTGGAAGATTGAGTAGATCAAGGACAAACTACGGATCGGATGTGCTTACCGAGCGGCAGATGTGGAGATGGCGACGAGCAGATAGGAAGCCGTACTTGGGGTAGACGCGGCGGCTGGGGGAACTTCCTGACCAAGGGTGTTAGAAACTCGAGGCCGGCCACAGCTCTTCAGCTTCGATGACCGCAGGAACGCGTTGTGCAGAGGGATGGCTGATGGCGATGCAGTAGGGGCAGGACGACGGCAGCACTAGGTGAACAAAGATAGAGTCCTTGGGGATTCCCAAACTTGGGGCCTCCCTGTAAAGGAGTCAATGGTGCATCTTTTTTGGGAGGGAGGTACTCCGTATATATGGTGGGGAAAACCCACCATCTCTCCATCCATTAGCAATATGGGATTAACAGATGGTTTAACTCCCCTCTAACGCTAATGGGTCTAGGAGATTCCACTACCACTAATGGGCTTGCGAAATTTGGCCCAATTAAGGAGGTGGGATGGATTTGGTTGACTTGCGGGTCGGCCCGTTTGGGATATCGTGGCCCATGAACAGAGAGAGAATCGACAGTGTTGGGTTGGGTAGGTCAGGGCAGCAGGTCGGGTTGGATAGGAAGCAGCCTGATCCAATAGGATACTAGGGTTTTTCTTATTTCCGCGAAAAGATATTTTCAGTTGAAAAACAAACCCAGAAAAGTCCAGATTATGTTTTTAAACCACGAAAAATATCCAGAAAGTTTCAGAAATCTCGGGAAAAATGCTAGAGATAGAGTTGGATGCGATAAATCCAAATAAAATATTTGGAGCTCGTGAAAAGATTTCTAGAAGCTTTGAGATAAAGGATTTAGCTCTAGGAAGAATAGGAATAAATTCCAGAATGGTCCAGAAAATTACAAGGGGAACCTATTTGATGTCTGAGGGGACTTGAAGTGCTAAACGCTGAAGACACACCACAACAAGAACACAACAACCGCTCTTAAAGCCTATGTTTTTTTAATTTATTCGAGAACAATAATATTTTCATATACTAAATTCCCTGTAATAAAATATAAAATATTGGAAACTTTTAGAAATTCTCAAATCCTTTAGATTGTTTAGTGTAATTATTCACATCCCAAAATATGAAATTTTGGGGTGTGACACTGTTGATCCCTTGTGATTATTTTCCTCTGAAATATCAATCATTTAGGATTGTATATTAAAAAATGTAACTTTGGCTATAGTATGTACAAAATTATATCATCTTAAATGAAAATGAATAATGTTAATCTTGTATTATCAATTTAATGTAGAATTTCAGATATTGATGGTCAAAAAAAGTTTAAAATATTTGATTTAGTTAGGACACCTAGCTAGATAGCAGACTTATGATAAAGAAGAAAATATCATCTAGCGAGGTTACTGTGAAAAAAACGGTGTAAACTACGACACCTCTATAAATTAAATAACAATTCAAGGTAGTCCCGAGGACACAAGCAGCACACAGGTCACCGTCAGCTCATGGCTCATGAGCTGTGTTATGATCAGCACAATGCATGGTTGATCCCATCCAACTAAAAGATACTCCCTCCGTTCTTAAATATATGACACCATTGACTTTTTTCTTTGTTTGACTATTCGTATTTTCTATAAATATTTATGCAAAAACATAGGTCTATGCAAAAACTTAATATTATGTATGGGATCAAAGAACCATAATTAGATTCACCATCAGGTATATATTTATAGTATCATTGGTTGGAGTCATAATCTTTAGTAATATTTCATATAAGCTTAGTCAAACTGACATTCTAAACCTAGAATTGCATTTTTTTTGAGACGGAGGTAGTACTATTCTTTTAGGGATGAATGTAGTACTATTCTTTTAGGATGAATGTAGTACTATTCTAAAAAGAGGAGAGGTAATTTGGTCAATGAACACGTTTAGCTGGTTTTAGCTAGGTTGGAACATCTAAAGGAAATATGGGTTCCCATTAACTGATGTTTTATCTAGGCTATTTGGATCCACCACAGCTACATTTAGCCAGTTAAAGTTTAGCTGGCGGGCCCAAACATACTCTAAGTTAAACCATTTCGAGTTTGGTCGAATTTATATAAAAAACACCAACATTTATGACACAACGAAGGGATATGAAAATATCTTATGATGAATAAATGATATTTATTTGGTATCATAAGTATGGATAGTTTTTTCTTATACAAATTTAGTCAAACTTAAGGCATTGTGACTTAGGAGAAATCTAAAAGGACACACTTATTTTGGGACAACTGAAGTATCTAAGATAGCATTCTTTGTGGAATATTTTTGAATGCCATAGTTTCTCTCTTCTTATTAGGACAAATGAAATATTAGTGTGCTGGGGGTGCACAAGATAGCAAGACAAAGTACCAAACCTATAGGGCCAAGTGGACCCCTTTACAAAATATAAAGTTAGTTACCAGGTGTCATCGATCTCTGAAACCGTCAACGACCTCACAGTTCACACAAGGTGACCGTGACTCCAGGATCGCGCGTCAATGGATGGATGGTTATTAAGTGATGAAATATGTGGAGATGAAATGAACTGCCTCTCGGTGGAGGTTTTCTTCCAGTTTCATAGTCTTGGTAATTGTGTACACGGAGTTTCATCCCACGAAACCTATTTCCTCTCTCATCAAAAGTTTTATGCCACATCATCACTTTTGTCTATGTGGTACACCATTTAATGAGGTTGATACTTGAAACTAGCATTCATAATGGTCTTAGTTCACCACAAGAATCTGACAAACTAAACTACACTTAGTTTTAGAAAATTAATCTGAATAAAATTCTATATATAGGAAATGTCATCAACGTACTTTCACATTTTCTTACAAAGTTGGCCCCGTATTTTTTTCTAAAAGAACTTACAATTAAAATGCTGAAAACAATTAAAAAAGAACCAATGTTTTTCCAAAAACACATAATAAAGATGCTGGAAAGTCGAAATTGTGCACTCTTGCTGCTGCCAGCGCAAGGGCTTACTAGGAGTGCCGGTATAGCAATTTCCTTACTCAAATGAAGGAGATCAGATCCAGATCCTAATGTATTCTAGCGGATAACTTTCCTTTCGGGAGTCAACGATACGTGCAAAGCTCCGGGAGAACTTCGATGCCACGCGAGTCAGTGTCAGCGACAGAGAAAGTATTTCCTTGATTGCAATTGTTTGAAGCGCCTGTCGAGCTGACACGATTAGTACATCTTTAATTCTTGATCACTAACGACAATCTGGCGGCTTTAATTTCACGATAGCAACAGAAAGAATATCTGAATCTTCCAATCAGAGAGATGCTAGTAGCAGCCTCTGCTGCTCACCTCCATTCATCACTCTCTTCCTCACACAAGTGAAGTGTCAAGACAACTCGACAGTGTACACAGCCGATCACTACCCGCAAGCACACCTCCATGTCGTCACTGGTCGACATGGGCTCGATCGCTGCCGACGGCGAGCGGCCCGCACGTCGTGTGCTTGCCGTTCCCGGCGCAGGGCCACGTGACGCCGATGCTGAAGCTGGCCAAGGTGCTCCACTGCCGGGGCTTCCACGTCACCTTCGTCAACTCCGAGTTCAACCACCGCCGCCTCATCCGCTCCCGCGGCGCCGGCGCGCTCGACGGCCTCCCGGGCTTCCGCTTCGCCGCCATCCCGGAGGGCCTGCCGCCGTCCGACGCCGACGCCACCCAGGACGTGCCGTCGCTCTGCCGCTCCACAATGGAGACCTGCCTCCCGCACTTCAGGAGCCTCCTGGCCGAGCTCAACGCCTCCCCGGACGCGCCGCCGGTCACCTGCGTCGTCGGCGACGACGTCATGAGCATCACCCTGGAGGCCGCCAGGGAGATCGGAGTGCCGTGCGCACTGTTCTGGACGGCCAGCGCCATCGGGTACATGGGCTACCGCTACTACCGCGACCTCATCGACAAGGGCATCTTCCCGCTCAAAGGTTTGAACTTAGAAACCTCTCTCCGTCTTGCCGTGTTGGCCAGTGCAGGCAAGTGCTCATATTTTCTGGTTGGGATGCAGATGCGGAGCAACTGACTAACGGGTTCTTGGACACGCCGGTGGACTGGGCGCCGGGGATGAGCAAGCACACCAGGCTCAAGGACTTCCCGAGCTTCATTCGCTCGACGGACCCCGACGAGTTCATGGTCCACTTCGCCCTCAAGGTGACGGAGCAGATAGCCGGCGCGGACGCCGTGATCCTCAACACCTTCGACGAGCTCGAGCAGGAGGCGCTAGATGCGATGCGCGCCATGATCCCGGACTCGGCGTCCATCCACACCATTGGCCCGCTCGCCTTCCTCGCCGAGGAGATCGTGCCACGGGGAGGCCCGCTGGACACGCTGGGATCCAACCTCTGGAAGGAGGACGTCTCCTGCTTCGACTGGCTCGACGGCAGGGAGCCGCGGTCGGTGGTGTACGTGAACTACGGCAGCATCACGGTGATGACCAACGAGGAGCTGGTGGAGTTCGCGTGGGGGCTGGCCAACAGCGGCCACGACTTCCTGTGGATCGTCCGCCCGGACCTCGTCAATGGCGACGCCGCCGTGCTGCCGCCGGAGTTCCTGGAGGCCATCCAGGGCCGCGGCCGCCTGGCGACATGGTGCCCGCAGGAGGTGGTGCTGAGGCACGAGGCAGTGGGCGTGTTCCTGACGCACTCCGGGTGGAACTCGACGATGGAGAGCCTCTGCGCCGGGGTGCCGATGCTGAGCTGGCCCTTCTTCGCGGAGCAGCAGACCAACTGCCGCTACAAGTGCGTGGAGTGGGGCGTGGGCATGGAGATCGGCCAGGATGTGCGGAGGGAGGCCGTGGAGGAGAAGATAAGGGAGGCGATGGGCGGGGAGAAGGGCAAGGAGATGAGGCGGCGCGCGGTGGAGTGGCGTGAGACCGCCGTCCGCGACACGCAGCCTGGCGGGCGCTCATACGCCAACCTCGACAAGCTGGTCACCGACGTGCTCCTCTCGGGTGGCAACAGGTCTTGATGAATCTCAAGTTCGATCTCAACATGGGTTTCCCTTCGACAAGTGTCCCCCTCGCCTCGCACCGCGCACCACCACCTTGTAGAGCGTGTGATCTGCATGAATATGGTGCCCTGAAAAGTTGGCCTTCCAATCTGCCGTGCGTGAATCTTAATGCAAGTAAATCGTCAATTGTTATGCACCTGATGGGAGGTGTCACTAGTTTTCTTTGTCAAATACTGTAGTAGTATACTATTGGTGTATTTCACCAGTGAATATACTGGATGCATGTACGGAATTGCTATATCTTTTTAAATCATCAAAGGTTTGCTGTGTTTTTATGAAAAGCGTATGAGGGTCAATTTCGAAGCATATAAAGGTTTGTTAGGGCTGCTGGAATTGAATTGGGTCCCAATACCAAATCAGACTAGTTTTTGAAATACATTTTTCGATGCCAAATCTATTGTTTAAATGTAATGAATTTAGTTGCAGCCGAAGCAGCTTGGCGGCATGGGGCATGGCGACGCGGCGAGCGGAGCAGCAACAACACGGTTGAGAGCTGGCCGGGCAGGCAGCCAGAGCGGCGGCACAACATGTTCTTTTTTTAATTTCATTTTTTTAAGATGGTCGACGTATTTTTTCGCTGTGAGAACAGAGAACGGCAAAATTTGTTTTTGTCATATATCTGAAATTCTCCCGAGAGAGTCGCAGAAGCCCCGGACGCCGGCATCACTTGTATGGATGAAAGATTGCGCAGATGCAGATCCAGGCAGCTAAAATGCGGTTGACGTGGTCCTATCGGCTGCTCTCGGGAAATTCCCAGGATTTCATCATCAAGAGATATACATGTTGATCACCCGCAGCGAAGCGCGGGTACCAGTGGCGTAGAAAATTGTGGAGGATTATACATGGACACTGCTTGCTGTGCCGAATAAGCGGAAACTACAAAGACCAACTTATTACAATAGTTTATTATCCAAGTTTACCACACCTAAGTTTAGGAAGCCGTAATATTGTTGGTCTCTTGGACCGACTCCTTACAGAACCACGATTTATCAGCTTAGTCCAGAAGGCAGCGTCGACCAAGTCACCTTCACTGAGATTAAACCAAGAGTAGTCTTTATTTTTTGAGTATTATGCCCATGGGTTTCCGCCTTGAAGGAACAGAAATGTTGGTCCGAATTGGATGACGCTGCACCTATTTTGAATGTCAAATCTAGCGAAGAATTCTTTAGTACAGCAACCACAGACCTCTTTAAGCCACATGCCTGGGTGATGGCGCCATCAAAGGGCTAGATTCCGTCGTGCAACCCACTAGTTAAACAACTGAGCGACAAATCAAAACTGCTTTGCACTTCTGATATGAGGACCTCTACAGTTGCTTCAACTGCACAATGAAGGCGTGAAAATGTCATGTCAATTGCGCCATAATCTCCAGGGATGTGAATCGTAAATGGCTGATTCCATATGCCTGCAGGGCCTATCATTGATGCACCATCGATCAGCTGTAGGTCGTCTTTTTCTTCCTTCCCTATCCTGATCCTCATGTCAAATTCGATCAGAGCAAGGTCCATCAAGTCTATCCCTCGCTTAGGGCCAGTCATATTGATGAGAGAACCCTACAAATTATTATAATTAGTTGTTCTTCATATAAAAAGTAAGAAATCCTCTTCTCCCTCCCCGATGTATCTCACCCTTAAACGGGTTCTGTAACCTTTTTGTATCAAACGTTATTGCGTTTTTCGCGTAATGAAGTAGGTGGAGATCACCCCCCCCCCGAATTTGGTCAAGAAAAAGTAAGAAATATCTAAAGCTAGATGCTTCCCAACTGATAATCTAAATCCGTCACGTATCAAACAAAATGGTTACAAAGTGCATAATGGTGATAGAGAGGGGAAATAGGACATGCTATTCATTTGATTGTATTTTTAAACCTGAATAAACATAACCCAATGCAAAATGATTAGAGAAGACTTATGTCGTGATGATGGGATACCTGCAGTCAAAAAATATTCAGTATGATTTTTTTTTAGAATACATGTTACTATTACTACTGTAGTTTCATGGTTCAGATATGTTCTCCTAGTAAAGCATCCATAATATAGTGCTCCCTCCTATCCATCAACGTAAGGTGTGCCTTGAAAGGAGCAAGTTTTCAATACTGGATTTTGGCCTGTGATTTCTCTGACAATATATTCCTGATTCCTATGAAACCAACACCATCCTACAAATAATTCGAGTATCAATCCAATGATGCAACTTCTGTACACTAAACATACATATAATTCGCCTAATTTTTGCCAAAACTTGTAACAGACTGACTTTTCAAAAATACTTGGGAACTTTGACCAATGCACTGCACGGCTACCAAGGTGATCTACATTTCTTGTATGAAATGACCAAAATGCCTATGGAACAACAACAAACTAATCTTATTTCTAATTATTAAGGAAATCAAGAGTGTGTTTCATGTACACTGAATAATTCGAGAGCACAGTTAATACATCATTCAAAATCTATCCCAACTTACTTTAAAGATGTAAAGTATATTAGTAGTTGTAGTATGCAGTTGAGAGTACGTAGTTGTTAGAGTAGAGATAGTAGGTTAGGATAGAATCCCGGACTGCCATATGTATCCACGGAGGTGCCTTGCCCTCCAAGACTCTGTACTCCTATATATTCGCCCCTAGGGGCTCATTGCAATACATCCCACGCATTATACGCATCCTACCAATTTTACATGGTATCACGAGTTAGGGTTTTGACCTAGGCTCTAGGCTTCCGCCGCCGCCGCCCCCGGGGAGATCGATCTCCACCGGGGGCAGCGCCCCTGTAGGATGCGCCGCGGATCGATCTGATCCGCCGCGCCGTCGTCGTCGTCAAGCAGCAGAAGGGCGCACCTCTTCCCGTCGCCGATCCATGGCCGTGTCGCTCGTCGGCGTCGCCATGGCCCCGCCATTGGGCCGCTGCTGCCTCCGCGTCGTCGTCCCCCGGCCCCGCATCGAGATCCGCCGCCCCTTCCGCGCCCCTACCAGCGCCGCCGCACAGCTGCGCATAGCGCGCGTGCGCGGCTGCGGAGGGGAAACCTCCACGGAGGAGGGGTCGGGCGGGCCGCAGCACCGCCGGTCGACGTCACCACCGGGCCGCAGCGCCCTCCATCGCCGGCTCTTCCTTTCCGCGCCGTCGAAGCCCGCCGCCCCTTCCTCCCCAGCGCCACCTCTGTCGCGCGCGCGAGGACGCAGGGGCGGCTCGTGGGGCCGTCAGCCCGCCGCACGGCCGGAGCAGAGGAGCCACTCGGGCTGCACGCCATCTATTTGTCCCTTTCGTTCTGCCTCTCTCCTTCTCTCTCTGTCCACCGACGGGAAGAGATAAAGATATGAGGTGGAAGGGGCCAGCTTGGTGCACCCAAGATTGTACCCGGAGATTTGTCCTGCTGCTGCTGTTTTTCTTTTTCCCGATCAGAGATCGGGTTGCGTCGCCCTGCCATTCGTCGCCGTCATCGTCGTTCCTCGCCGATCATCGTCGACACCCCCGAAGGACGAGGTTGTTGCTGCGCCTTCTCAGGCCGCAGCGATGACGCTCGTGATCGAGCCTCTACCGCCGGTGTCGCCGCCTTCCAGCGGCGGTGGCGCCCGCACCACCTCGCCGCCCCTCGGCGCCCCCGGACGACCACCCGACGCCCCCGGCTGACCACTTGGTGCCTCCGATCGGCCCCTCGGCGCTCCCCGCGCCGCCGGTCGGCGACTCAGTGCCCCTACTCCGAGTGCTTCACGCCGCAAACTCGCGGACACCGCCGCCGATGTGCCGAAGGGACAGTAAGTCGCGCTCTTCAGCTGCGCCGTCACCATCGCCATCCTGCCGCATCGTCCAGCTGAACCTGCCGCCAGAAGCTGCTGCCTACGCGCGGCACCTCGGTTCTCTGGTCAACCACTCGGCGTCTTCGGTCGACTACACGGCGCCACCCGGGCGGCCACGCTGGGGTCAGGATCGCCCGACCCCTCCTCGGAGGCTTCGACCACGTCCACCTCGACCTCGGCTACTTCGGCACTAAAGGGCTATCATCTGCATGAGTCTCCAGTCGTAGCATTCGCACCGGCGTTCCGACTGCGGGGGGATAAGTCTCCATTGTTCTCCAGTCTGTCCGTTTGTGTTTCTGCCGCTACGACCGCAGGGGGATGTTAGAGTATAGATGGTAGGTTAGGATAGAATCCCGGACTGCCATATGTATCCACGGAGGTGCCTTGCCCTCCAAGACTCTGTACTCCTATATATTCGCCCCTAGGGGCTCATTGCAATACATCCCACGCATTATACGCATCCTACCAATCTTACAGTAGTGATCCAATTTCATATGTTTTACGCATGTGAGAAGTTTAGCCTTATATTATGAAATGAATAATGCAATAGGTGCACATAATCCTTGGAAAAATGTAGAGAAGTATGAATGCGCACCTGCTCCACAGCAATGGGATCATCCCTGCTAATATTGACAACATAATTAAGCAATGGATCCAGATCATCCCGTACTGCTATGTATCCATACAAGTCTACCAAGCTACAATCCACCGGTAATTTAGCCAACTTTAATGATAAAATTTGCAGCATGCGATGAGGAAAATGTTTCATGCAAGTTCCATTGCGAATGGTAAAATTTGTGGGATTTGAAAACGCCATTGCCTCCAAACGGGCTTCATAAAGAAAGTCATGATGTAAGTTTGTAACTGTGAATTAATGCAGTAAATAGATAATTGACATTCAAAAAGTACATATGCTATTTGAGTATAACATGGCCTTATTGGAATTTTTTTCCGTTTTGTGTACAAAATAGAAACAATCTATGTTCTTTTTACTAGGAATTGGCAATAAGATTATTCCACATAAGAGTATCTAATGAATGTGCTAACACTAATGGCCCTCCTGTTAAACTGCCTTTCTATGACAGTAAGGCAGGTAGACATAAGGTCAACTAAAAGGCAACTTCTTGAGGTGCAGGCAAAGCAAGATGTCTAAACATTGTGTCAAACTACACTGAGCAATCTGTTCATATACTGTTGGTGCTGGAGATGGCCTTTACAGTTAACTAGAAAACTAGAATACTAGTTTGAAGTATCATCAGTCTTGTGCTGATATGAACCCTCTTTTGGTATTTCTACCTTGCTGGATGCCTGGATGTCAACTATCAACAAAGACATCACCTCATCCCATATATATTCAATGTTCTGTGTTCACAGTGAGTATTTCAATATTTCACTATGCTGATTACTTGCTTGTTAAATGTTTTGTGGATGCAAACTTGAATTTTTGCATTTATTTATTTATTAATAAAAAATATTAGATGAATCCCCGAAACCCGTTTCTTAGGATTTGCCGAATCCGACACCCCGCACCCGAGTTGGATTCCGACACCCGCACCCGTGTCCAGGTAACACTGCATCTCATCAAAACTCTACATGCCACATCAGCCTCTCCTGTAAGGTAACAGTGCAGGTTGCTATTTTTTGCAAACAGTGACAGTTGAAGTGCCTGAAAAAGT
The DNA here is from genome assembly GCA_004135705.1 of Alloteropsis semialata. Classification (NCBI taxonomy): domain Eukaryota; kingdom Viridiplantae; phylum Streptophyta; class Magnoliopsida; order Poales; family Poaceae; genus Alloteropsis; species Alloteropsis semialata. The sequence goes on along the minus strand of CM014276.1, from coordinate 43,657,451 downwards.
AAATTGTAAGGTTTGGGGTGGAAGTGCTACTATCGCCCCAAGTGTAAGGACCTCTGGTGCAAGTATCTCATAAGTAAAATAGTGCAAGGCGAGAAAGGCTTGGGGGGATGTCGAATGTCGCACACGGCTAGCAGTGCTGTAGAGTTCTCTATGATCACAATAAAATTGGTGCAGCTGTACAGTATGGAAAGAGACACACTATGTTTAAGTAAATCATATCCATAATAACAAAAGAAATAAATTAGGAAAAGTGATATTGATCCTTACTCTCATTATGATCCGCAATACAATAACACTCCTTCCACCATGTATCCATGCCCCTGTATATGGAACCATCACGGTGTCTACTTTTTGCAAGTATATTATTCACCGTATATCCTTCATCTTCACTAACTTCTTTATCAATACTGGCAACAATTCCCCCCTTGTGATCTTCCGCTTCGCTCCTTTGGTCCTCTTCATCACAGCCAGTGTGCTTCACAATTTCCCCCATTGTATCATGTTTAACATATATAACTCTGAGGCGTCTTTATCACTTATTATCTCATCTCCATCTGTAACCTCTGAGATTATACCAGCGGTGTTCATGTGCTTGTTGCCCTGACATATAATAATAGTGTTCGCAGAAGAGAAGGACTCCCCCATGTATGGTTTACGAGATTCATCAACTTTTCCTCGACTGATGGTGGCCGTGTTCTGAGGATCACGAGGAAATCTATCATTAAAGAGAATAAAAGGCCAATATCAGCAGTTGACATAAATAAGAGGTATCATCAGTGTGATTGAAGTCGTAATGTGACATTATCTAAGCCTGAAATCGCTTTGTATTTTTTATCTGTTTTGGGAGTCATAAGGGATTAGCTCAATGAAATCTTTTTTAGAAGCACTACGGCGGTTGTTGACGGTCGTTATTGGTACACTTTTAGGGCTGATTTGGCATTGGTTTTAGACTAATTCTTATACTAACCCGCCACTGGCACCTGAAATAACCCCGTTTTCGAGTATGTCTTGTATTTTAGACTATGTTGTGAATTTGCAGGAAATACAACATATTTGGCGGAGTTTGACGTGGACCAAAGCACCCACATGGATAAGGATTGAGGAGAAGGACCAGCCCGCGAAAGATGAAGACGAGAGGAGGCAAAACAGGCCCAGGCCTGCTGGCCTGGACCCTGTGAGCCGGCCGGCCTAGCCCGTTCTGAGGCCCGTTCATGCTCCCCTTTCTTCAGCGCGAAGTAAATGCAAACCCTAAGGGTTCCAGCCGTCCTTCACCAAAGACCTATATAAACACCCCCGAGGGCGCCGTCAAGAGATCATCATCGAGGAGATTTGATCTAAAGCCACCACCATTGGAGAGAAACACAAGGAGGAGACGCCACCGCCGTCTCAAAGTTTGAGTACAGCGAGGAGTTCATCTTCGCCGGAGGCTTCCATACCATGAACTGCGACGTCATGCTTAGCTTTATGGGGTAAAGTCCTCGTTTGTCCATGGGGTTGTAAGGAGATCATGATTTGTAATTGCCGAATCCTTTTATGAGATCAATCTATCATGTTCTTAGTTGATGGTGCTTTACATCTTAATAGCCGGCCGACAGCTTTATGGCATCGCTCGTTGCTCCGTATACCTAGATCGCATCAATGATTCGTGTTCCTATATCTCGATAGGTGAGTACCCTCGTGTAGTGACAGTATGCGGGAGGGAAAGTGTTGAGTTTGGTTCACATCTTATTGGTAGATTAAATTGATTTTCTCTTGCTTGGCGATTACATCTCATAGTGATCCTAGACCCTATGGGCAAATGTTTCCATACCTTGTGTACTCCTCTCTACCGCTCGTAACATTGATTAGGTTAGATTGTTCTTTAATTCATACATCACTTCAATCAAAAGAACATTCTTGCTAACATCATTAGTGCGAGGTTAAGCGTAGAAATCCCTTGTTCCGTGGATTGATAAACCTTAGGGGAATACTCTAAGAGAAAAGCTACAACCGATCAGTGCGCTTGCGGTTCGTAATTGGCGTGCCTAAGGGCCGTCAACAAGCTTTTCTGGCGCCGTTGCTGGGGAACAAGCTAGATTGCTACGTTTAACTTTGTATTAATTTTGTTGGTTACTAACACCTAACCTTTTCTCTTGAAAAATATTTGTTTTTGTTTTTGCTTTTGTTGTCTAGATGGCCCTTGTCGTCCAACCCATGGAGGAAGGAGAAAAATCACTGAGGGATTATGCAAGCCCGCAATCGGAGGACTTTGACATGCAAAAATCAGATTCGACGCTTGAAGCCACTGAGTACGAGATCAAGCCTCAAATCATCAAGAAGGCGGCTGCAAATCCATTTAGAAGGGAAGAGGCCGACAACCCATATAGACACATCAAGAATTTCACGATGCTATGCAATACGGTACAACAAGATGGAGTTCTTTTAGCTTGGTTTAGATGGAATCTTTTCCCATACCCACTTGCAGATGAAGCAAAAAGATGGTATGCGCTTGCATCCTTCGAGGTGAAAGAAAATTAGAATGAGTTAATGAAGAAATTTTGTGGATGGTTCTTTCCGATATCCAAGATCCAACATATTAGAAGGCAAGTGATCAACTTTACGCAAGGAGAAGACAAAGGAATAGATCAAGCATGGGATAGATTCAATGGATTGATTGAACAAGGACCAAAGCTAGGATTCTCCGATGATGTACTCTTGCATACTTTCTATCTTTCCCTAACCCCCAAATGCATGGAATTTGTACAAATGTGCGCAGGAGGGGATCTCATGGAGAAAACACTCACAGAAGCTGCCCAAATTCTATAAAAAATAAGCAAGGGTGCAGCCTTGCGAAGAGATTGGGAAAATCGCCTTTCGGGAGACGTTGAGCAAGAATCCCATGTGGGGGTGGTTGCTGGAATTTTCAGAAAAGAGACCCCGAAAGCAAAGGAAGAACAACCAAATCATGAAAAAGCTACAAGAGTAACCCACGATGAAGAAGCACCGGTCCGAGACATGAAGAAAAACAAGCCGGAGGTGGATATCGGGAGAAGTTTAGCAAATGCAAAGTCGCTAAAAGAATTTGAGCAAATGGATTGGATCCCGATCGACTTCGGTAAACTCTTTGACAAAGGAAGATCACATCCAAATCAAAAGAAATCCATGAAAGCCGCAGAGTCGGATTTCCCACCGGACAAACATACGGGCTACATATTGGACAAAGGATCGGCCGGAGAAATTATTCGGAAGCTTTTCGATGAAGATGAAGAAATAGACCCCGACCATGTCGCCGATGTGAAGAAAATTATGGGAGTAAAACCAGAAGCATCTACATTCGTGCACCTTGCTGAGGTATACACCATACAAGCCAATCATGACGAAGGTACGCCACTACCTACACCTAACATAAGTTGCATGATCAATGGAGAATTATTTTGCAAAGCTTTATGCGACATTGGAGCCCGAGTAAGTGTTATGTCCTCAAAGGTTTATGATGAGCTTTATAGTAAAACTTTGAATTTTGCTCCTACATCTACTAAATTAATCATGGGAGATGGTAGAACTAAACCTTTGGGCATCCTTAAAGATCTAAATGTTGCTATCTCGGGTAAAATTATTCCAACTGACTTTTTTGTACTAAATGCTTGCCATGATGAACATGATGATATAATTCTTGGTAAGCCTTTTCTTAAGCTGATTAATGTGGTTCTTGATGTCGGAAGGGGTAAAGTCACGATTGAATTAGATGAAACCAAATACACTTATGACTTTTTGCCCGCTTCGCGTATTGCCTTACCTCTACTTCTCGATAACGGAGAAGTAGAGAGCCTTCGCTTTGTTGATTCTTTCAGGGACCCTCTCCAACGAGCAATGGAGAATGGAAGCATTCATGATGATCTAGATGAAGAACTAAGGGAAGCAACCGAAAGGCTCAAGGCACAACACGGAATCTTGGAAGAGGAAAAATACGAAGATATTCGAGATTTGCATCAAGAAGAATCGGAGGCACCCGAGGTTGAATTGAAACCATTACCCAAGGGGCTGAAATGTGAATTTCTAGGGGACAACAAGACATTCCCGGTGATCGTTAGTGATGAACTAAACCTGGAGGAGACGGACAAGTTGCTGAAATTATTGACGAAGCACAAGAAGGTGATCGGATACACTATTGGTGACTTGAAAGGTATTAGTCCCGCCTTTTGTACTCATCGCATACAACTTGAAGACCAATGTAAACCCGTTGTGGAGCATCAAAGGAGGTTGAGCCATGCTATGCATGATTTGGTTAAGAAGGTGGTAATCAAATTGTTGAATGCCGGAATTATATATCCCGTACCACATAGCGAATGGGTGAGCCCTGTGCATTGTGTACCGAAGAAGGGAAGACTCACCGTGGTGAAGAATGAGAAGGATCAATTTATACCGCAAAGGACCGTTACGGGTTGGAGGATGTGCATAGATTATCGGAAATTGAATAAGGCTACAAAGAAGGATCACTTCCCACTACCATTCATTGACGAGATGCTCGAGAGGTTAGCAAAGCTTTCGCATTTTTGTTACCTTGATGGATTCTCGGGATTCTTTCAAATACCTATTCATCTGGATGATCAACACAAGACCACGTTCACTTGTCCATATGGTACTTTTACGTATAGAAGGATGCCTTTCAGATTATGCAATGCACCCGCTTCTTTTCAAAGATGCATGATGGCTATATTCTCAGATTTTATTGAAGAAATTATGGAGGTATTCATGGATGACTTCTCGGTGCATGGTACTAGTTTCGAAAATTGCTTATCAAATCTTGATAAAGCTCTTAAGAGATGCGGAGAAGTCGACCTTGTGCTTAATTGGGAGAAGTGTCATTTTATGGTGAGGCAAGGACTAGTTCTTGGACATGTCATTTCCAAAAGGGGGATTGAAGTGGATAAAGCAAAGATTGAAACCGTAGAAAACTTGCCACCACCTACGGATATCAAGTCCCTAAGAAGTTTCCTTGGTCATGCCGGATTTTATAGAAGATTTATAAAGGGCTTCTCGAAGATCACTAAGCTGTTGACACAACTTCTTCAAAAGGACATGGAGTTTGTTTTTCGTGAAAAATGTTTGCATGCCTTTAGAACATTGAAGCAATCACTTGTAAGTGCTCCTATCATTCAACTTCCGGGTTGGAGTCAACCCTTTGAAATTATGTGTGATGCGAGTGACTATGCCGTTGGAGCCGTTCTTGGACAAAGAAAAGAAGGGAAGATATATGCTATTTACTATGCAAGCAAGACTCTTGATGGAGCCCAAGCTAATTATGCGACGACGGAGAAAGAGTTGCTTGCCGTGATATTCGATTTTTGAAAAATTCAGATCTTACATAGTAAATTCAAAGGTGATTGTGTACACCGACCATGCGGCGATTAAATATCTTTTGTCCAAGAAAGATGCGAAGCCACGTTTGATTCGATGGATTTTACTATTACAAGAATTTGACGTGGAGATTCGAGACAAGAAAGGGTCGAAGAATGTGGTAGCCGACCACCTATCAAGGATGCATCAAGGAGATGATGGGATAAAGCCTATTGAAAATAAAATGAGAGATGACCATCTTTATAGAATACTTGATAGGGATGGATGGATGAAAGACTTAATAAGAGTGATAAGGGGGATGCCTTTGGATCATTTGGATCGAAATGCAAGGTGAAAGTTTATTTCCGAGAAAAGAAAATATTATTGGGATGCGCCATACTTATATAGGTATGGAGAAGATGGAGTTTTGAGAAGGTGCATTCCAAGAGAAGAAAGAGAAGAAATCTTAAGGAAGTGTCACTCGTCGGAATATGGAGGACACTATGGACATTATAGAACTCATGCTAAGGTATGGTCATGTGGATTTTATTGGCCGGAGATGCATGAAGATGCAAAAAGATTTGTTGCAACTTGCTCGGAATGTCAAAGAACGGAAAACATATCGCAAAGGAATGCCATGCCGTTGAACTACAATTTGCAAATTGATCTATTTGATGTATGGGGAATCGACTTCATGGGACCATTCTTGAACTCACATGGGTACGAGCACATATTGGTGATGGTTGATTACGTATCAAAGTGGGTTGAAGCAATTCCATGTCACAAAGCATCGACCGAAGAATCCATACATATGATTAAGTCGGTGATATCCCCTCGGTATGGTGTCCCGAGAATTTTGATAAGTGATGGAGGAACACACTTCACGGGCAAGGATTTCCGCAAATGCTTGGCAAAGTTGGGGATCGAACATAGGGTATCTATGGCATATCATCCTCAAACAAATGGGCAAGCGGAAACTTCAAACAAGCAACTAAAGGATATTCTAAAGAAGACCGTGACCAAAGGAGGAAAAGATTGGTCAAAAAAGCTAGATGATGCACTACGGGCTTATCGGACCGCACATAAGACGCCAATAGGTATGACTCCGTATCAATTTGTTTATGGAAAAACTTGTCATTTGCCGGTGGACTTAGAACACAAGGCATATTGGGCAATGAAAGAGATGAATTTGCTAGAGTTAAAAGAAGAATCCAAATAAGCGAGTTGGAGGAGTTGAGATTGAAGGCATACAATAGTGCAAGCATCTACAAAGAAAGAGTAAAGAGATGGTATGATAAGAGGTTACAAAGAAAAGAATTCAAAGAGGGAGACAAAGTTCTACTATACAACTCAAGATTCAAACTCTTTGGGAAAGAAAAGTTGCAAAGCAAGTGGGATGGACCGTACGTTGTCCACTCAATCTCACCGACGGGAGCGGTAACGATCATGGACGTCAAAGGAGACCAATATGTGGTGAATGTGCAGCGACTTAAGCTTTCTTGGAGCCCGACGTTGTGCCTCTTTCACTACATCGACATCTACATCATGATGGAAGAACTGGAGCGTCAAGCCTAACGACACTAAACAAGATAACTTTGTAAATATTCCTTTTTAGTTTTTGTTTTCTCTTTGTTTTTCTTTGAGTTTTTCTGGTTCTCGGTAGACAAAAGGGTTAACAATTAAACAAGAAGCACCCCGTAAAAATCTGGAGGCCGGGGGGGGGGCGAAAAACCCCCCAGGCCGGCCGGCCCATAGACCCCCAGGCCGGCCGGCCTACCCCTTTTCGGGGTCGGTTTCGTGTCATCTTTTGGTATGTTGGAGATTAGGAAGGTTCAAATTGGTGTCCAGGAGTTTGAGTAGTTTAAACTTGGAAAGATTGGACTTCTCATTCAAAACTTCCAGGACATAAATAGAGGCATCATTGAGATCCAAATTCACATCTTTTTCCAATCTACAACCAGCACCTCGTGAACCAAGAAAGCTAGGGCATCATCCATGAGCATGGGCGTCGAAGTTGAAGCATTGGCGACGAAGGAGGGGGGGTGTGCCGACCAGCACACCCTCACCAGGCCGGCCGGCCTAGGCCCTTCCTGGGGCGGCTGGCGAGCTCCTTCGCCTGGAGGCTAAAACTTGCGACCTCAAGTTCCCCTGTGTGAAGAAATTCCCTATCCAAGCTCGTATGCGCACGGGAGGGAAGGTGCCTAGCAAGAAGATCGCTGAACGCCATCCCATCATCATCTTGAGCGACGACAAAGCTAGCATCGAGAAGCGCTCCGTCATCGTCCTCCTAAGGCGCTCTAAACGCCTCCTTGGCGTGAAGAGGAAGAGCTACATGGAGAAAACTCCCGAGCCAAGGACTTTGGAGGAGATAGTGATTGGGAAGATGATCGGAGTGCCGCTTCGTGGGGCGCCGCCGGACATGATGACGATGATGGGTACATATGGGAGGATGAACCAAAAGAGGTGGACAAGCCGAAAGAGAATCGCCGCGATGAGCCTAAAGAAGATGAACCAAGAGCGGTGAAGATCCAAACTCCCCCGAGCATCACAATGGGTGTTGCCGTCCTTGCCGTGAGAATATTCATTCACGTTTTGAAGCCCTAGATGAGTGCCTCCAATCTTTGGAGTTGCTTAATCAAAAGGTGGAAGATCTTAAGCGGCAATCGGATGGCGACTTCAAGTTCCTCAACTGCAACGTGAGGATTCTTTTTAGTATGTATGGGAACTTGAAGAAGCAAGGAGAAGGGAGTAGCAACCGTGCCAAGTTGTCGGGGGTAGACCCCCAGGGGTACCCAGAAGGCGGATTGGCCCAACCAGCAAGGGGCGGCCCAATCCGAGTGCTATCGGGCCAGTTTGTCAGACTGGGTGGCCCACCACTCGGGAGGCCCACCAGTCGGGCGAACCGGATGACTACGACGGCGCGCGCGGCAAGGAAGCAGGCGGCGTATCTCGCAAGAAGCTCGGAGATCAAGATAAACTAGCCGGAATTATAGGGAAAGATATCTGTAATCGTTATAGGATCGCATCCTTGTATTTCGGGTAGGTTATGATCTCTAGCCGACTTGTAACTCAAGGCAGCCGGACTATATAAGGCGCCTTGAGACCCCCTCCAGAACACGACGATTACAACCCACGATACAAAACCTAGGACAGAACCCAACTACGGAGATCCTTCAGGAACTTCATACACAGCAATCCATACATCCAACACAGGACGTAGGGTATTACGTCATCTTGACGGCCCGAACCTGTTCAATCCTTGCGTCTTGTGTTACCATCGACTTCTGATCCTCGATCTGTCCCTCAACAAATCAACCACGCGGACTACCCTGTGTGGACTGCCGGGTCCATAAATCCGACAGTTGGCGCGCCAGGTAGGGGCTGATCGACGTGATCAAACTGCAAGCTCGATGGCATCCACTTCCGCCGTCATCGCGCCGGCATCCGTGAAGATTTCCATCGCCGAGGGGGCTATGTTCTTCTTCGGATCCATGGTCTTCACCGCCGGACCCGAGGGAGAACTCTCCTTCACCCGTGACGCCACCCCGGAGGAGACAGCGCCGCGACTTGACGCTACGCCAGATGGGATCGTCACCATCACCGCTCCATCGCCAACCATCGCCAACGACTCGGCGACCGCGACGGCCAACATCGCTCTCCCGCCATCCGAGGAGAACACGCTTCCTCCTGCACCGCCGACTGCTTCATCCACTCCGCCTCCGCCGCTCAGGGTGCAGCAGACGCCCGAGGACCGAAGGCGCCGATGGGCCGCACGCCAACGCCAATTCGAGGCGGACATGGACCACGCCATCGCCTCCATCGGTGAATGCATCGACCTCGCCGAATCTGCTCGCCAGGGCATCGCCTCGCCGACACGGTTCCCGCTGGGACTCAGCAACAGCGGAACCATCTACCAAGAAGCACTCAGCGAGCGGCTGAACACCGACTACTCCCCAGATGCGATCAGGGCGGTCGATCCCATCGCGGCCACCCAGATCGGATCTACTCCGGACGTTGCGGCAACACAACACCCTCATCCTCACGATGCGCCGACTCCGCCTGAACCAGAACCAACTCCGACTTTCCCGCGGGTGACACGTGTCCTCCCTCCCAATAAGAGGATCACGCCTGCCAAGCGGGAGACGTTCATCTCCGACATATCCGCTGACGAGCCAACGGTCCAAGGCGAGGATCAAGCGCACCGTGACGCCAGGATCGGGCGCAACGGTGAGAAGCAACGACGCCGCGACGCGCGGCGAGAACGCCGAGACCCCAGGGTCATCGCGTAACCTCCAAGACGACTTCATCCAAGAAATCGGCGGCGTGGGTGTCTACGCCACCCCATCAGCCAACCTCGCCGCCGCGCACCAGGAGCTGGAAGGGATCCCGGAAACCCCGGAGCTCAACCGGATCAAGGCTAGGCTGACTGCAGCCGCGGGCATGATCAATGCCCAGAAGGCTCCTGCCTCCTCATCTCGCCACTCCAAGTCGGCCAGCCGCCGAGAAGCCGATCACGACGTGGTCAAGCAGCCAGACCTCCGCGAACAACTCCGCAACCGCGACCTCCGCAGGAACCTCGACGACCGCCACCGGCGAAGGGACGAAGAGGAGCTCCGACGGCGTGCCGAGTACAATCGGGACCACGGCGCCCCGGGACTGGACCGCGACACCCGCCTACGCCAAGAGCTCGAGGCCAACGAGGCCGCGCGCCGCCGCGAGTTCGACCGCAAGTATGGCCCTCCACTCGGACAAGACAGACCGCCATGGGCTCGCACCCCGGAAGACTACTCCGCCGACTCGGGACACGTGGACCTGGAAAACCTCAACGACTGCGACGGCTTCCCGGCATTCACTACCCGAGTAAGATCTATCCGAATGCCTGCTAATTTCAAACCCACAGGCATAGAAAGATACGATGGGAAGACGGACCCGACGATGTGGCTACGCACGTACAGCATCGCCATCCGCGCAGTGAATGGCGACCACGACTCC
>CM014276.1:43620111-43646143 GCA_004135705.1 Alloteropsis semialata | reverse complement strand
TACACCCTTCGCTTATGTACAACCTACAAACACCCTTCGCGCAACAGTATCAATACCAAAACCAATCCCAAGCAGCGAATCACAACCAAATGCGATGGACGCAAGCAGGTCCTTCGCAACAAAACAACCAGGACAATCAAATTCCCCCGCCCCCAAAACAAGAAAATGACGGTTTTACAGTCAACAACATCCTACCCATCACTGGTGGATCAGCGGGAACCATCCACACATCAAAAAGGCAAAAAAAAAAGATTGGGAGCGAAGGGTTAACCATGTGTCAGATGGGACCCAGCTGAAGTCAGATTACAGCCACATCCCAATAACGTTTACTCACCAAGATCTAAAGTTAGCAGACTACCCCCACGAAGACCCCTTCGTGATCAATGCAAACATAGGAAAGAACACACACTACGTTGGAGGAAACAATGTCTCAAGAATCCTAGTTGATGGAGGCAGCTCAGCAGACATATTATTCACCTATGCATTCAACAGCATGAAAATTGGCGCAGACAAGTTAGAAAAGGCAGAAAGACCACTATATGGGTTCGGGGGAAAGAGGATTGAAGCATTAGGAAAGATAACACTCTGGGTATACTTTGGCTCCCCAGAAAAGTACAGAGCAGAAAAAATAACATTCGACGTGGTCGACATCGATTACTCATACAACGCAATTTTCGGACGAGGATTCATCAACAAGTTCTCAGCAGTCATTCATCACGGCTATCTTTGCATGAAAATGCCATCGCACAATGGTGTCATAACAGTGTACGGCAACCAGGACGAAGCGCGAAGGGCTGAGGGAAATGTGAACTCAGACCACAAGCACATCCATGTCATCAAGGAAGAAGCAGCACAAATATCACAAAAACAAGTCATCAAAGAAAAAGCAACCCCATCGGGAGATACGAAAATAGTGCCCATTTGCAAGGATACTCCAGATAAAACGGTAATAATAGGAACAGAATTAACACTTGAAGAAGAAAAAAGGTTAATCAAGCTCCTCAGAAACAACAGTGATGTTTTTGCATGGTCATCAAACGACCTCAAAGGAGTCAGCAGAGACATAGCAGAACACCGCCTCAATGTTGACCCAAGCTACCCACCAAAGAAACAGAAACAAAAAAGATGTCTCCCGAGAGAATAATAGCAGCGAAAGCAAAAGTGCAGAGACTCCTAACAGCAAATGTTATCAGGCCAGTCCAGTATCCAGAGTGGCTTGCAAACACAGTTCTTGTGCCCAAGAAGAACAGAAAAATGAGAATGTGCATAGACTTCACAACATTGAACAAAGCATGCCCAAAAGACGATTTCCCACTACCAAGAATAGATGCACTCGTTGACTCAGCAGCAGGATGTGAACTACTTTCACTACTCGATTGTTTCTCTGGTTACCATCAAATCTGGATGAAGAAAGAAGACGAAGAAAAAACAAGCTTCACAACCCCCTTTGGAACATTTTGTTTTATCAGAATGGCCGAAGGGCTAAGGAATGCAGGATGCACCTTCGTCAGAATGACGTCAACAGTGTTCGTAGACCAACTAGACAAAAATATATCAATCTATGTGGATAATGTGGTGGTAAGAAGCAAAAAGGCAGAAGATCACCCCACAGATCTGATCGAAACATTCGCCAATCTGAGAAAATCAGGGCTAAAGCTAAACCCTGAAAAATGCGCATTCGGAGTCAAAAAGGGAAAGCTACTAGGATGCATTGTGCCACGAAGGGGAATAGAGGCTAACCCAGAAAAAATAGACGCAATAAAAAACATGAAAAGCCCAACATCAAGAAGGGATGTGCAGAAATTAACAGGGAGAATTGCAGCTTTAAACAGATTCATTGCAAAATCTGCAGAAAGAAGCTTACCATTCTTCAAAGTCTTAAGAGGATCAGCATATTTTGAGTGGGGTCAAGAGCAACAGAATGCTTTTGAGGAACTGAAACAATACCTCAAGCAAATGACAGCACTAACAAGCCCAACACCAAGGGCGCAAATGCTACTATACATAGTAGCAACCCCCTTCGCTGTAAGCGCCGTGCTAATAGAAGAGAAAGAAGACGTGAAAGATGAGCAAACAATGCAAAAATTGAACAAGTACCAATATACTTTGTATCCGAGGCACTGTCGGGATCAAAGTGCAACTACTCAGAGATAGAGAAACTAGCCTATGCAATTCTCATGGCGTCAAGAAAATTGAGACATTACTTTCAAGCCCACCATATCACAGTACCAACCAACTAACCGTTAAGGGACATCTTCGAAAACAAAGAATCCTCAGAAAGAATAGCAAAATGGGCAGCAGAGCTCGCTGAGTACACAATAGATTTCATTCACAGAAGCGCAGTAAAGTCTCAAGTATTGGCAGATTTTATAGCAGAATGGGTACCAGCAAGAAACGAAGAAGGGGAAGAGATAAAAGAACAAGTCTGGACCATATATTGTGATGGAGCCTGGGGAGAGGCTGGGGCTGGTGTCGCAGCAATAATCACATCGCCAGTAGGAAACAAAATCAGATCGCTGCAAGATTATGCTTTTCAAGCACAAACAATGTTGCAGAATATGAAGCCATACTACTAGGCCTTCGCAAGGCAAGAATGCTGGGCGCAAAGAGAGCAATCCTGAATTCAGACTCTGAAGTCGTAAAAGAACAAGTTGAAAAGAACTACAAGGCAAACAAGGAAATGTACAAATGCATGACAGCCGTAAGAGCACTTGAAAAGCATTTTACGGGCTTCACAGTAAAAAAGGTACCAAGAAGTGAGAACAACGAAGCCGATGCCTTAGCAAAGAACGCAGCAAGAGGCGAAACTCTGCCACCAGATGTATTCTATGAAACACTGAAACAGCCATCGCCAAGAGCAGAATGCCAGATATTGCACATAAACAACAATGAGAGCGAAGATTGGCGAGCGCCCATCATCGCATTTATCAATGGAACATATGAACCATTCGATGAAGATGAGAGAAAAAGGCTCACCCAAAGAACAAAAAATTACAAAGTATTAAACGGAGAACTATACAAGTCCGGCGTATGCAAACCCTGGCTAAAGTGTGTAACAAAAAGTGAAGGGCACGATATAATCAAAGAAGTACACGAAGGGTTCTGCGGATCTCACACAGGACCAAGAGCAACAGCTGGAAAAATATTCAGGCAAGGATTCTACTGGCCAACAGTACTTGAGGACACAAAGGAACATATAAGAAGATGCAAAAATTGCCAATTCCTGGCAAACAATTCTCAGAGACCTTCATCCATCACTCAGCTAATAACACCGTCATGGCCCTTACAGCGTTGGGGAATCGACTTGGTAGGACCACTTCCTCCCGCCCAAGGAAACCTAAGATTTGCAGTCATAGCAGTCGAATACTTCACAAAATAGATAGAGGCGAAACCGTTAGCAGTAATAACATCAAAGACAGTCCAAAAATTTGTATGGCAAAATATAATATGCAGATTCGGCACACCAAAGGAAATAATAGTGGACAACGGCAAACAATTCGACAGTGACACATTCAAAGAATTCTGCTCAACTCTAGACATCAAAATATGTTTTGCATCCGTATATCACCCTCAATCCAATGGAGCAGTGGAAAGGGCGAACGGAATAATATTGAAAGGCATAGCCAAATGCCTAAAAGGACTCCCGAAGGGTAAATGGGTCGAAGAGAAGACAAGAGGGGTTTGATCACATAACACGACTGAATCAAGGGCAACTAAGTTCACCCCGTTCAAACTGTTATTTGGAGATGAAGCAGTGTTACCAACAGAAGTCCTCTTCGGATCTCCAAGAACATTAAATGCAACAAAAGAGCATGAAGATAACTCATTACACAAGGAAGAAATAGAAGAACAAAGACTCATTGCTGCACAAAACTTACAGAATTACCAGATAGAAACAAGAAAGTGGAGAAACAAGAAGATAGCCGTGAAAGAAATAAATCCGAGAGATTTCGTTCTGAAGAGAAAATCAAGCGCCGACAAAGCAGGAAAGCTGCAAGCTAAGTGGGAAGGACCCTACCTCATAAAAGAATCAAATAGGCAAGGTTCATACAGACTGCAAGACATGGACGGAAAAGAACTGCCGCACTCATGGAACGCGGACAATTTGCAAAAATACTATCCATGAGCATAAATGCTCAGAAAAGTATCTTCTAGATTTTCTTAGTTTCTTTCACATTTTCAAAGTTTATGTAATCTTTTAATTTCTTCGAGAGTTGTACTCTTTTCCTCATAGGGGACCCTTCGTTTAGAATCAAAACTACTCGAAGGGGTGAGGTTTTTAACGAGGCAGACTCTCTTGTATCCCATTTACTACGGAATTATAAGTAGTACCCCCGCAAACAAAGTCTATGGATGTGTTGAAAAGTCACATACATTTAAAAGTATGTGACCTTATCAACAAAAACAAAAAGAGAAATCGAAAGTCGACAAGTTGTAGCATATTATGCAAGCTTGTCCGACTTCAGCTTAACAGACAAAGGGAAAGAAAAAAACCCTAAGTCTCGAAAAGGCTCATGAGGCCTTCGCATCTCAAAAAAGAGAGCATGATAAATCCCATCTCGGAAAGGCTCATGAGGCCTTTGCATCTCAAAAAAGAGAGCATATGATAAATCCCATTTCAAAAAGGCTCGTGAGGCCTTCGCATCTCAAAAAGAGAGCATATGATAAATCCCATTTCAAAAAGGTTCGTGAGGCCTTCGCATCTCAAAAAGAGAGAGTATAACAAAAACCAATCGCAAAAAGGCTCATAAGACCTTCGCTACGCAAACTAAAAAGACTCATGAGATTACATCAAAATGTTCCTGAAGCCTTCACATCGCAGAGAAAGTGTGAAACAAACACATCTCCAAACTTATCCACAACCTTTCATAGCAAACATTTAGAACATCACGAAAGATTCAAAACTATAAGAAAGTTTCCTCTTTATTAAATATATACCGATGCAAATACAAAACTGTCTCGCAAGATAGAACATAAAGAAGAACAAAGATATCAGCTGTCACAACGACAGCCAGATAGAGTTGCAGGCATCACAAAAGCTACAAATAGAGCCAGCTTGGTTCACATGAACTCATCGCAAGCTCTCTTCTAGCCCCCGGAAAACCTAGCAACGGTTACAAGGCCAAAAGAGTTAATCAGGCTAGCCCTTACGTTCACTCGAATCCGGATCGGTCACACGTCAAAACGACGAGCAAACGCCAGAGACAAGCATCAACATCATAAGAACACTGAGGCTATAACTAACTCTTGGCCCAGTCGCAAGCACTCTTCTAGCTCTACGGAGGAGAACACACTCTCTCAAACTCTGGAGGACGAACCAACCACCAAACAAGAGCCATTAGAAAGCAGGGAAAACTCTGCGAACGCACACAATAAGCAAAGGCAAACACACAGGCAATTTATAGAAGGGAACGTCACGGGAGCCCGTGACCACCGCAGCAGAACAAAGAACCTGTGAACCCGATCACGGAATCACAGTACACACAAGCGACAAAACAAAAGGACAGTCACAAGACCAAGAAAGAACAAGCGCCAATACACAACACCTTTCCAGAAAGGTAGAAAGCAGACACATAACGACAGATCAGACAAAGTCATCATGTCCACATCAAAATAATGTGTATTTTTACAATACAAAGGCTAGGGGCTACGCCCAGGAAAAAAACAGTTCCAATCATTCTACCAAATCATTAAGAAGATTCACCACAAACCTTATCGGCCAATTCTGATATCAAGTTAACAACAACTCCATCAATAATCTCATTTGCCATTCTCCAAAGAGTATCAGCATCAGGAACTAATCCCTGAAGAAAACAAAAAAGAAGAAACACAAATCAATAACTAAGAACTATTTCTATCACTGTTGACACCAGATTTTCGCACCTGATATGCTGAGTCAGATGGTGACGTGGTGAGGTTAAAACTGTGCAGTGGGCCCGTTGAATGGTCAAACAGTTGATGCCGAAGAAGGGAGCCGATGCGGAATAGAGGTCCGATGAAGAGAGAGAGTCCGATCTGATGGTGAATGAGAAAATATACATCGGCTAAAAAGGAAGCGTGGCATGAACGGGGACTATTTCCTTTTCAGAAGGCGTATTAAAAGTCCCATTCTATCTTAGAATAAGTTTACTTTATCTGCAAGTTAGTCTGGTCCGATCAGGACTCATCATGACCAGGGTATAAATATAAACCCTCGTCCATTGTAAAGAATTATTCTCACAATCAATACAACCCGGCTTCACGCCAAAAACCCTAGGAGTAGTATCTCGACGAAGCTTATCGGTGGACGGGCTGCATCAGTTCTAATCTCCGGTTTACCAGTAAGTTAGTCAATTTATCGAACTAGTATAGGCTTTGAATTGAGGCGCATCGCCCTTTCTCGTTTATACTGTTCAACCGATTTATCTTTGAATAAGCAAGATTGATCTAGATTCCCTACGTCGGAGCTAGATCACTATTGATTATTCAACAGTTGATCGTTTATCGGGTTGCACTTTATGTCTAGATTCCCTACGTCGGAGCTAGATCATCAAGATTAGGCTAGATTCCCTACGTCGGAGCTAGACTCATCTTGATTATTTAAAGGCAACTTTTGCGGTTTGTTTGGAGTTGCTAGATTGGTTTAGATCTACGCCATGTGAATTAATCTACTTCTTCAACGGCTTTGAGCATTGGTCTTGGTCCGATTTAAGCAATATTTATCTTACAGTATCGCTCTAGGTCCGATCTATGCTTTGTGGTTTAATCTGGTTGTTCTTTGAGTATTGTGTTTGTTTAGATTCCCTACGTCGGAGCTAGATGTTCATAATATGATAAGATTGATCTTTGATTGTCATGCTTGGTTTAGATTCCCTACGTCGGAGCTAGATTCATCTTGATTAGTCAAAGGAAGCTTTGGTTATACCTGATTGCTATTTGAGTGTTATGCATGATTTAGATTCCCTACGTCGGAGCTAGGTCTTGTTTGATTATTCGATAGCATACCTTAGAATCAGAATGATCCTGTTAATGTTTTATCTGCTTATTTGCTTAATTCGATTAACACCTGTGCGAGCATCTTGTTTAGTTGACAGGTTGATGAGTTGAGTTTGACTGTCTAGCTATCTGATCTGATCATTGCTGGAGAAATCTAGATTCCCTACGTCGGAGCTAGATTTCTCTGAAAAGGTTCTGGTCCGATTGGCTGGTTAGATGGTCCGATAAGATAAATCAAACTGGCAACTAGGCAAGATGGACGATGTATCGGCTTACACTTTGATTATTTAATATCTTGTCCAAAGGCACAGCTGATCCATTATTTACATATCGGTCATATTTTATGCTTTATTTTATTTGAAGACTGATCTGTTACAAGGTCCGATCCTGATTGGTCCAATTCTGAGGTCCGATTGGATGACTGATTAAGGTCCGATTATATTGGTCCGATTGAGGTTATCTATGAAGTCCGATTTTGAGGTCCGATTGGTATCGGTCGACGCAATTCTGATTGGGTCTTGGCTGAAATCCAACGTGCCTATGTCGTTTGGAATAGAGCCGGCACAATCAAAGAGTAATTTAACTGTTTTATCCCCTTGTCAATTTCAGGTCAAATTGACTGGCACGCCGCGAACCTGAACAAAGTGCAGGCTGGCACTGGAGCGAAGCAGATCTCCCTGGTCTTCTTGTGTTGACTGCTGAGGATACGACCGCCGATTTTCCGCGTCAACAATCACCAACAAGTTCATCTTCTATTGAATCTTTAGCTAAATATGTGTAGCGAGGAGCACAGTTAATCTCATCTACAGGCTCAGGCTTCGGTTCAAGTAGCCCCTGTGCAACACTATCATCACCATGTTCTAGACGACGAAGGATCCGATGAATCCGCCGTTGGGGTAATACACTAGGATCAAAGTTTTGCCAAAAATCCTTCGCTTCAGTGTTACGCTTATCATGATACTTCCGATGACGAGACAAAAAGTCATCGACACCAAGATTGGGGTGACGCCGTTTAAAGTCATCATAAAGAGAACAGAAATCATAAAGCTTCCCCGCCGGTAGATTAAAGCAGAAGTTTCTAAAACAATCCCCTGCGTAGAGTCCTCAGCAGGGACCTACGCAGGCACAGAGTATTAATATTACAAACCAAGTATTTAGAACAGCAAAGGCATCAACCAAGCGTTAATAGTTCATTCAACCTGATCGCCAGCTGGTGAAGCATTAGCAGGATCATCCACTCTTGCATCAACACCAGCAATGGATCCGGCAGCCGAAGGATTCGCAAGTGTGTCGGTCAAGGGCATAGCATCAGCAGAAATAGGAGTAATGCGAAGGGCAGTCGAAGGGGTAGACGAAGGGGCAGCCATAGTAGATGACGAAGGGGTACCAGAGCCACCGGAAATCTTCTTCTGCGAATCAAAGGAAAAACCAGGACCCTTAGAAATCCTCCCCAATAAAGTACAGCAAGGTGGAAAACTGCTACCAACCTTAGTGCGATTGTGCTCTGCCTCCTCCAAAGCAAGCTTTATGCCCCGGGGTACCCAAAAGCGCCTAGCAAAATTCCTCGCAATAGAAGCAATTCCACTGCCCACGGTCTCGTGGCTCATGTCGATAGGATAATCAAACTTGGTGTTTCGAACATGATCACAACCCAACCGGGTCATGGTGTATGCGAAGCTCCGAACTGCCACGACGACCGAGAAGTTAGAGAAGCTGTTAGCCACAGTCTGAAAATCAACAAAAGAGCTTTCAAGCCAATCAAAGTAGGCAGAGATGTCCGAAAAGTCGAATCCTTCCAAAACTTTCAAATCAGCACCAAAGGACTGTACAACTTTACGAACTTTCTCTGCGGCACGCGAAGCCCTGTCAACCAAAGACTGCTTGAACTGGCTGAGAGACAAAATAGCCTCTTCCTTCAGCTTTCGCTCCTCAACCAAACTACTAACAGCCTCCTCCTTGAGCTTCTTCTCCAGTTCCAAAGCGCAAAGGGCACCTTCAAGTTGACTCTTCGCATCTGCCAGATCATTTCCTAAGTCTGTGGCCTTCGCTTTCAAATTTTCAATCTCATCAAGCTCTTTGCGAAAGGCCTCAAACTGCTCAGATACTTTCTGTTTCTCCTCAACTAGATCCACTTTCTCACGCTCAAGGCGTTGCTCACGTTCACCAGAGATAGACAACTTCTCTTTCAACACTTCCACTTCCTCTTCAAGTTCAGAAATATGAGAAGCAATTTCATCATCAAGCTTGTTCGTCTCCTTTAGGCGATCACAGCTTGACTGCAGAAGAGCCCGTGAAAGTAGCAAACCCTTAACCGCATTTGCTTGAATAGCATAGCGGAGATCGGGTTCACTGCGAAGGCACAGTTTGTCCTCCAGCTCGGGAATAGCAAAGCTATTCATAACCCCATCACAAATACCAGCCTCATAGCAATTAGGCAAAATCTTTACCTTGCTGATATTGCGAGCAGATATAATCCGAGCCCCCTCTGGAACATTGAGACGCACACTAAAGAAACGAAGATCTTCAAGCTGGTGAGCCGGGGACCTGGCAGGAAGTTCAGAGCTGGGAGGAGATGTAATACTAGCACCTCTCAAAACCAAATCCTGAGAACAGTCAGTCGCTTCAGCATCAGTACCCACAGGCTTCTGTTGGCAACCAACCTCCTCTTCAGTTGCCTTGGCATCTCCTTTCTCGGCTACATCAGAAATCTTGCGAGATTTAATAACCTGAAAATTACCAGCAGAAATGTCAGAGAATTCAAGTGAATTACCACTGGAATAAATGCTTTCCTCCGAGTCCTCCCTTAGCATGTCGTACAACTGAAGCCCAGTGTCGACTTTCTTTGTTGATCTCTTCTCAACAGGACCAACCAAAACTTCTGTGGCCTTCGCAGGCGAAGGTCCAGGCAAATCATCACCTGCCCCCTTCGCTGACCCTCCAGCAGAAACCTCCATCTGACGAGAAGAGCCACCTTCACACAAAGCAAAGTCATCATCAAGAGTCTTTTGTGTCACAAAAATATTATTAGCACAACCATACTCTAAAGAAGACCAACGTTGGATACCAGCACCGGGAGAGCGTTCATTTCGGTACTCAGGCCTACCTTCAGGAACAGCATAATCTATCGCAGCGCGCTGAGATGTAGTGCTGCGTATAGCTTTGAGCTCAGCATCCCTTCGCTTGTCGAGGAGATCAACAGCCCTCGAAGAAACAACTACATTGACCCCTTCGCCAGATTCAGCACCTCTCGCTGGCGAAGGCAACTTGCCACAAGCATCACCAGCACGCTGGCGCTTAGCACTACGTCCACCCTTGTCAGTTTCATCATCTTCGTCACCCTTCGCACTAGTGACAGGATCAACAACACGAGAAACTCCACGACCTCGCTTTTGGCCTTCGCCACGCCTAGGTGCAGTAGGCACTGGTCGATCGCCATACTCAAGGCGAAACTCATCATAGACACGGTTGATTCGAACCTCAAGTCCACTATCAACACGGCAATCATACTCCTTACGAGTATACTGCCCGAGAAATATTGCCATGCGGCTCTCAACTTCAGCAATGCTAATTTTCACATCTTCACCTTCCTTAAAGAAGCTCCTGCGGAAGAGAGGCCTTCGCAAATCACCTTCTTGGGTGGTAGCAAATCCAGAGAAAGTCCAACCACGTCAGATAGGCCAAACTCCAACGTCAGCATACTCATCAGCCAAATCGCGAACAGACAAATGCTTGCCTACCAGTCTCCAAGCCTTAACTGCATCCTTATCAACAGAATTCAGCCGAACAGCTGGCCTCAAGATAAAGGACATGTTCTTAATCCGAGGAGCAAGAGGATTGCTTTTCCCTTCTGGCAAACCAGCAACAGGAGCAACAGTTTGATACAACAACCATTGGCTCCAGTCGTCCTTCCACCTATTTTTGTACGCAACAGCCGGACCATCACAACCCTCACGATAAATGAAGCTCACACAACCAAACTGAAAGGAAGCAGGCTTTCCATTGTCATCACCAGTCCTTGGCTGCCAGTGAAGTTCATGTTGGGAAGCAAAAGCTCTGCCTGTGGCCTCACAACCCTGACTGCGAACACCCCATATGAAACTGTTCAATCGAACAATGGCGTTCGGGGTAAGATGGTGGAATCCAATCTGAAAGATGTCAAAAACCTTAGACAACATTGGATCCACCGGAAAAGACAGACCCACATCCAGTTGATTAGCAAAAATAACCGCCTCGTTAACCCTAGGTCTAGGCACAATCTCGTTGCCAGGCGCACGGGACGATTCAGCAGAAACAAGTCCATCCTCAATCAACCGAGCATAATATGACGGGCCAACCTTGGATTTCCTAAATCGAACGGATTTCCGCAAAGCATCAGCCTTTGGACCCATCTCAAATCACAAATCAAGAAGAATCTGGAAAAAACGCGGAAATAGATCCAATCTAAGAAACCATTCCGACCCAACCAGAAGAAAGAACAAAAGGAATCACAAAATCGCAATCAGAGTAATCACTTGGTGGAGCAGGAAGGACAAGATCAACCCAGAGCAGCGTCAATCGCCCAAACAAAATCAAGAGCAAGCGGCAGGCGGATTGGCGGCGATGAACAGTCAAGATGGGGGAAAAATACGAAACGGCGAGAGACTGAACGAGCAGCCCACAACCCTCCCCTTTAAATAGAAGGGAAAGCCCGAAAAATCCAAAGCGCGAAAATCGAAAATATAATGCCGTCAAAAGCGCTCCTCACACCCAATCTTAACGGGAGGGGCAAGGAGCGAACGGAGCCGTTAGCCAAATTCACGCTCCAAAAGTGGTTCGCTGACATCACGCCGTCAAGACTGGGCCTTCGACCGCGAGGGGCTACTGTTGGGAAGTCATGAATGTGGCTAACTCCCGAAAGATGCGAAGGCATAACCAAATTACCCCTTCGCTCTGAATCAGCATTATTTCTTGTTTTTTCCTTACTCAGGCGACTCTGGCGAAAGGTTCGGGGGAGTAGAAGGAGCGAAGGGGTGAGCACCTACCCCTTCGCTCAATGAGGAACCAGACGCATAATTGAAGGCGGGGACGCCTAGCCAGCGTGGATGAGCAAGGACGCGTGGCACGTCATCATAGGCGCGTCAAGACCCGAGAATCGCGGAGGCCCGTACAAAGGAGCAAAGTACCATTGTGCCCTCGAATATGCTGGGGATATAGTTGTTGCAAGGGCGCTCAGTGTAAAATAGACCCCTCCAGCAGCCTATAAAAGGAGGGTAGGAGAGCCCCGAGAGGCAGTTGGCCCGGGATTTGTAACCTAATTCCGAGCACGTACAAATATATAAATCGAGCCCATTATTTATCGTGTGTCACTCCTTTTTCCTCGCTGCTCTCTCTCGATCTCAACCTGTTGGATTTCTCCGAAATCCCAACATAATTAATTGGCCAAATTTAGTTGTGGTGGATCCAAATAGCCTAGATAAAACATCAGTTAATGGGAACCCATATTTCCTTTAGATGGTCAAACCTAGCTAAAACCAGCTAAACGTGTTCAATGACCAAATTATCTCTCCTCTTTTTAGAATAGTACTACATTCATCCTAAAAGAATAGTACTACATTCATCCCTAAAAGAATAGTACTACCTCCGTTCCAAAAAGAATGCAATTCTAGGTTTAGAATGTCTTAAGTTTGACTAAGCTTATATAAAATAGTACTGCATGCGTCCCAAAAGAATGCAATTCTAGGTTTAGAATATCTTAAGTTTGACTAAGCTTATATGAAATATTACTAAAGATTATGACTCCATCTAATTAATGATACTATAAATATATACCTGATGGTGAATCTAATTTTGGTTCTCTGATCCCATACATAATATTAAGTTTTTATATATACTTGATCAAAATTATGATATACTGAATTTTTGGCCGGACAGAGGAGAGACTCCTCTTCAGTGTGGTGTGGTATTTCCTATGGAATCTCAAGGAGCACGTACAGATGATATGACAAGAAAATGCATAAAAGAAGAAAAACATCAACCTGGCGCCACAGCGTACGATCGATAACTAACGCTGTGTTGGTGCCTCCAAGAATTATGAAGAGGTGAAGACTACTATGGAGTGATGAAGGCCCGACTAGGTCACTGTTAGCCGTGAACATCTCAGTTCAAGTCGATCAATCGGGGTCACAGTCACACACGCACACAAATGTACGTGAGCGTGGCCGTGGGAGCAACGAAACAGTGCGATCCATGTAGATAGATCGAACAGGAATAATAGACGATCACGGCGTCGAGCTGACGCGCAATCGCTTTCCTTCTTGAAATTATGTAATGGTCCATGACCATCGCTACCCTACCAACGCATTAATAGGGAAGAGTACAGAATGGTTGCCCTGGAGTAACTGAAAATTAAATTGTACACTCATTATTTCTCCATGCATGTATACCTTAATAAGTTAGTACGTATTGACAATGGTAGAAATGATGTATGTAGGGATGTATACCTTAATAAGTTAGTATGTATTTTTGTAGTGACGTATGTAGGGACGCCGGATGCATGGACGAGACGCAGTGCTGCTGCTGCAGCAGGATGTGCCCCACTGCTCCACATGGATGGAGGGGCGGAGGAGAGCCTAAGGCTATTAGGGCCATGCCCTAGGCATGGGCCAAATTTTTCCATACTATAGGACATTGTAGCAAAAAAGTTCTACAAAAATTTGCAGCTGGCCCATGGAGTGACCCTAGGCGTTGGGCCAGCCTAGCTCCGCCCCTGCATGGATGGAAATGAGATGCTTGTCTCGATTATCGGACACGAAACAGATTATCATGAAAGACTGACTTCTTTATATTTGAACGAAAGAAATAGTTTTGAATTCTTTATGGTCAATGCTAAAAAAAGGTCTGGTTAGGAGATCCAATGAACTTATACAGAAAACGAGAATAGTTAGTGTTTTAGGGGATGTTTGGTTCACCGCCACATATTGCTACAGCTACAGTAGCTGCGCATGCTACAGTGTCTGCCATTTACAATTAACTGCAGCAGGAGCAGATGGTGAGGTGCATTTTTTTGCCGCCACAGAACTGTGGCGCGCCACATGGTGGCGTGGCGTGTCTTGGCTGGCAACCCAGCACGCCCTTAGTTTCTTGAAGGACCGAAACGGCGACCAGAAGGAGGGTGAATGGGAGCCTTTAAAAATTTCTTCCAAAATGAAACGAGACTACAAAATCCAACCGGACCCCTCTCTTCTAGCAAACTCAAGTTCACTTAGCTATGGAAGAGCTAACGAACCTAAAAAGAATGCTAGGAACCTTTCAGAACGAAGCGGAAGCAAAAACAAGTCGATCTCACAAAAATCAGATCACAAACCAGTCTCACTGGAGCACAAACCGGTCTGACCTCTTTCCAAATCGGTCTCACGAAATCCTAAACCGGTCTGACCTCTTCTTCCTGGCAGCAACTTGAAAACTTGGGGAGAAAACCCTCAATCCACTCAAACGAGGTCCAAACTCCGTGAAATTTGAGCCATAGCTGCGCAAGGACTTGGTGAGTGTTATCCAAAAGATCTCTCCAAGAAAGATCAATACATCACCATGGATTTCACGGATTTGACCAAGAACACAAGAGAGGAAGGGTTTCGGGAAAACTCAAGATTCGTGGTGCTCGTGCATGGATTCAGTAGGGGATCACCCTAGATGTGTTCGCACATGTCCCAGCACCAAATCCCCCCAAGAAATCCGACCCAAATCGCAGCCAAACTCAAGATCACGAATTCGCCCAAAAATAGCGCCGAAAATGGCTAAAAGGAAAAATGCGAATTCATGGAGGAGAAGCAAGAACTCAGCACAAGGGAGGCAAAGGAACTTCAATTACTTCACGAGGGCCTCACCTATACAAGGAAACTAGAGTCCATGAAGTGGTCTCTCTCTAATCTATCATTCTCTCTCTAAGACATAAGAAAATAAACTTAGGGTTTCAAGTGGTGGAAGAGCCCCCTCTCCAACCAGCCATCTCCACCATAAGTAATGTTTGGCTAAAGTCTAAACTACCCCTACTGCAGAAAATAAGATACACACCCGCAGAGGGGCAAGATCATCCAATTTTTTGTAGACGCATCGGACGGACACGGGACCTTCACGACTTCGCTTCGTCTCGACGCAAGCTTCGCGATGGCGCCACATGCCCTCCATTCCGCCATCCGGCCGCACCGGACGCGCCCCCGGTTTTGAGGCCCAAACCGGCAAACCTGCCTGTCTGGTGGTTTTGAGGCCCAAACCACCCAAACCGTCCATCTCCGCTTGGCCGCCACGCGACCTCCTCGATGTCGACGCGTGTCCGGCCTCCGCCAAGCCTTGACGCCTCCATCCCGCTTGACTCGACCGACGCCGTCTTCATCACGCCATGTACTTTTGCTCTTCCATGCACCATGCGGATCGCACGTGACTCCACCCGGCCTCTTCGGGTCCTTCGATCCAAGCCTACTCGTTCATCCTTCACCGCCCTTGGTTCATCGGCATGAACCTTTCGCGCCTGACCTTCACCGCGCGCCGTCGGCCGCCATGTCGCATCCTGCACCTGCACATCACGAGCCAAGAGACACATCAATCCACTCAACGGTTGTCAATCACTCATCATCTAGAGATGACCACCATTGGTCCTCAATCTCCCCCTTGATGAGTGCATTGACAACACCCAACACAAATGACTTGAAAAAGAAACAGAACCAGAACAGAAAAAGAAAAGAAAGAAAGAACTCATCCAAGTGATCAAAAACCTATCAAAGGCAAAGAACAAGATCACTTGAGATGAGAAGTCTCAGTCCCCTAAGATAAAGGCAACGGCTCGACACAACTGAGACAAGAACACATGATTCCTCAAGAAGAGGCAGAAAGGGCTCAACACCAATCATGTGACAAGTGAAAGCTCAAAAGAGCAACCTGA
This sequence comes from Alloteropsis semialata, assembly GCA_004135705.1. Lineage (NCBI taxonomy): Eukaryota > Viridiplantae > Streptophyta > Magnoliopsida > Poales > Poaceae > Alloteropsis > Alloteropsis semialata. The sequence continues at coordinate 43,630,254 of CM014276.1, read as the reverse complement.
GCAAACTCTCCCTGAACAAATGCATGAAAGCAATGAACTCCCCCTGGCTAAATGCATCCTATCTCCCAAAATGCATGCAATCTCATGAACATCTCGCCTAAAGCATCCAACTCTCCCTCTTGAACATATGCAACCTAAATTTCTCCCCCTTGTTGGCAATGCAAACATCAAGGATGACATGAGAGAGCACAATGCATGCTATGAAGTGCAAGACACTAACAAGCTTCTCAAATATATCACAGAGCACTTACAAATGCTACAAATGAACTAGAGCATAGAGAAGCAGATCATAAGCAAGCACAAATAGCCGACATGAGGATATTATGATAGAAACAGGAGGCTCAGGCATAATTTCAGATTTTCATATTTTATAAAAGATATCACCACATGAGCAAAAGTCTAGCCATGATAACTCAAACAAGGTCAAACTAGATCACAAAAGCTCATATAAGGATGACACATTCTCAACATAAGATCATTGCTAACACTTGCAAGACATTCCTACTCATTTTCAAACTCACTGAGACCATGAGCCTACTTCTATAGCAAGCACATGTAACAGTAGAGCAACCTGGTGATGATTTTAAATGAGCAACACAGATTAACAGCATTTTCATGCATACTATTTGCTATCTTTCATACTTTCATATTACTTTTAATTTTTCATTAAGCACATATAAAACCAAGGTTTATGAGGTGTCCCTTGACACAAGTGAAGCACAGAAAACATGCCCCCCTAGGTAACGCACAGCAAGCACAATGATAAGCCATATGCAAAGAATAAGTCACCCGAGTACAAGCTATCACAACCTAGCATCTCAAGCAAGAGCAGCGCATGACAAAAGACTACTCATGGGTGATAAGCATTTCATGATTCAATTTTAAGAACAAGCTTAGCTCACAAGATTTCTTATGACAATATCATCAAGAGCATAAGCAGTACATTGCAAAATCACCACAATCCTATGCACTAGTTCTCAAGAGCATAAACAAATACTCAGGATATATAAGAGAAGCTCATCTAATGCAATATATTATACAAATGCAGTATGAAACATGATATGCAAATGCATGAAACATATGATACAAGCGAAAGACCCCCCAGGAACCAACTCAGAAAGGAAAACAAACTCCTAGCTCTCCACGCAGGCGAGCAAAGGTGGCTTGATCTAGTGGCTTTGTGAAGATGTCTGCTAGTTGGTTCTGGGTATCAATGTAGCAAAGATCTATGTCTCCTTTCTCGTAGTGATCTCTCAGGAAGTGATAGCGCACATCTATATGTTTGGTTTGGGAATGGAGCACTGGATTTTTGGCTACACTTATGGCACTTGTGCTGTCACACAAGAGAGGAACTCTCGAGTAGGATAGACCAAAATCTCTCAAAGTGGAAAGCATCCAAAGCAATTGGGAGCAGCAGCTAGCAGCGGCAACATACTCGGCTTTGGTGGTAGATTGGGCTACACTGGATTGCTTGCGGGAAGACCAAGAGACCAAAGAAGAACCGAGAAATTGACAAGTTCCAGATGTGGACTTGCGGTCCAGCCGACACCCAGCAAAATCCGCATCGGAGTATCCGCGGAGTGTGAGTGTTGAGGAGGCAGAGTACCACAAACCAAAGTCAGGAGTGAAGTGTAAGTACCTCATGATTCTCTTCACCGCTTGGCGATGAGAGATTCTTGGTGAAGCTTGAAAACGAGCGCACAGACACACGGCGAAGTGTATGTCCGGCCTCGTAGCCGTCAGGTACAAGAGGGAGCCGATCATGCTCCGGTACTCCTTCTGGTCCACCGGTTCTCCATCTTCATCCGCATCCAGAGCCGTCGTTGTCGCCATGGGGGTTGACATAGACTTGGCATCAGCCATGTCAAACTTCCTCAACACATCCTTCGTGTACTTGCTTTGGTGCACATGGGTGCCTTCTCGGCTTTGCTTGATTTGCAGTCCGAGGAAGAAGGTCAGCTCACCCATCATGGACATCTCGAATTCCCTGCTCATAGTATCTGCAAACTTGGCAACAAGAGCATGAGAAGAACCACCAAAGATGATATCATCCACATAAATCTGAACGATCAAAGTGTCATTGCCTTGCTTGAGGAAAAAAAGAGTTTTATCAACTGAGCCCATCTCAAACCCATTTTGAAGTAAGAAGGTTTTCAACCTAGCATACCAGGCTCTAGGTGCTTGTTTTAGCCCATAAAGAGCTTTCTGGAGTTTGAAGACACGGTCAGGGTGTTTAGGATTCTCAAAACCCGGGGGTTGCCTCACATACACTTCTTCCTCAATGAACCCATTTAGGAAGGCACTCTTAACATCCATTTGGAAGAGCTTAAAACCTTTAGCCACGGAAAAGGCTAGAAGAATTCTAATCGCTTCCAAACGAGCAACTGGAGCAAAGGTTTCCTCATAATCTATCCCTTCTTTCTGGCTGAAACCCTGGGCAACCAACCTCGCTTTGTTTCTCACAACCAACCCATCCTCACCTTGTTTGTTTTTAAAAAAAACCCATTTGGTTCCTATAGGATGGCAATTTGGTGGTGGTTCAACTAACACCCAGACTCGATTTCGCTCAAAGTTCTCTAACTCCTCATGCATGGCATTGACCCAGTTTGGATCAGACAGAGCGTGTCCAACATCTCGGGGTTCAAAAGAGGCAACAAATGCAGAATGTGCAAAGTGTGAAATATGCTTAGACTTGTGCCTTGTGGTGCGATCATGTAAGTCACCAATCATTTGCTGAGGTGGATGGCAACGCTGAATGTGCCGTGGAGCTTCACGCTCTGAAGTAGCCTCCCCCTCAACAGCAGCTGTGTCAACCTAATCTTCTTCATCTTGATCATGTAGTGGTACATCTTGATGGTCTGGTGTAGTGGAAGTAAGGTCTGGACCATCAAGTGAAGTAGTCGAAGTAGAAGGTACAGGTGCAACAGCTGAAAGATGATTGATCACATCCTCATCTTCATCACCACCATCTGCAAGTTCAACCTCTTTCTCAAAGATGCTTTGCCCCATTTCATGGTCACCTGCAAGCTCAAAGACAAGGGTTGTGCAAGGCATAGTTTCATCGAAGGTAATTTCACATGTCTCAATGATCCGGTTAGTTTCAAGGTTAAGTACACGATAAGCACGACTATGAGAAGCATAACCAAGAAAGATACCATCAGATGATCGAGACTCAAATTTGTCCAAATTACCTTGTTTCATGATGAAGCACCTGCAACCAAATACTCTTAGGTGACTCACCTTGGGAGCTCGACGATACATCAGCTCATACGAGGTTTTCTTCATGAAAGCTCGCAGGAAAATTCGGTTAGCAATATAGCAAGCAGCGTTCACGGCCTCGGCCCAATACTTCCTAGGAGTCCTATGCTCATCGAGCATCGTCCTAGCCATCTCAACAAGGGTCCGATTTTTCCGCTCAACAACACAATTCTGAGGAGGAACATAAGGCGAAGAAAACTGGTGCTCAAGACCATGATCACGACAAAAGGTATCAAAACGAGCATTCTTGAATTCAGTGCCATTGTCACTGCGAATCGCTCTCATGGCATCATTTGGTCGCTCATTTTTCAACCTCAAGATCAGATCTCGAACAAAAGGGAAAGCCTCCTCCTTAGACTCCATGAAGAAAACCCAAGAATACCTCGAAAAATCGTCGACCACAACAAGGACATACCACTTCCCACCAACTGAACAAACGCGAGCTGGACCAACAGTATCCATATGTAACAGCTCCCCTAGATGATTAGTCATCACCTGATTTACAGGTGGATGAGAAGCAGCAACCATTTTGCCATGACGACAGGGAGAACAAACAAGATCTCTCTCAAATTTGAGCTTGGGAAAACCTCGGACAAGGTCAAGAGCGCTCAAGCGAGTGAGCAAGTCAAAACTCAAATGACCTAACCTCCTATGCCACTTCCAAAGCTCAGAAGAAGAGCCAGCAACAAGGCAACGAGAGAGACCAAAAGACTTAGAGAAGTCAACACAAAAAACTTGACCCTCGGGCACGATCATACACACAAGATCGCCTCGAGAGTCCAAGATCCGAGAGGCTCCTTTCTTGAAGCACACCTCAAAGCCATCATCAAGAAGTTGCGAAACAGAGAGCAAATTGAAACCAAGCGAATCAACAAGAGCTACCTGTTTCAACATGAAGTTATCGCTTACCTTGATGGCACCGATAGACAACACCTTACCTTTGCTGTTATCCCCAAAAGTGATGTACTCCTTGGTCATCACCGGGGTGAGGCTAGAGAACCATCTATGATCACCGGTCATGTGACGAGAACAACCGGAGTCGATGAGCCATGTGTTCTCCAGGCCTCCGACCTGCTCAGTAAGAAAGGTAAGAGTAAGGATGAGCAAATGTCTCGACACTGGGGTTAGTATAACCAGTATAGTACCAGTATCGAGCTATCTGCTCAAACGTAGGGTTAGCACAATCCACAAACTCACGTCTCATCGGAGGAGGACGTTCCCCGAAAGGAGGGTAACGAGGTCCGTGGAACCTCCGAGATGAGTAACCAAGGCCGTGTTGTCCAAAGTCAAACAGAGGGGGCCTTGGATCATGCCTGGTGAACTCACGCCTACCACCACGAGGCAAGGGAGCTGGCCTAGGCTCATGTACACCATGGGAAGGGTGGTACATGTCCCGGTTATCCCACTCACGCTCACGTCTCAAAGCTTTCTTCCTACGAAAGCAGAACTCCTCAAGGTGACCATCCCTGTGACAGAACTCACACGCTTCTTAGGCTGTTGGTTTGCTCTCGGCTGTGGGTTCACTCTCTGTTTGGGATTCACTCTTGGTTGAGGGTTCACTCTGGGTTGTGGATTCACTCTTGGTTGGGGTTTAGCTTTTGGTTTTGGTGGAGGACGCTCCCTAGCAATATTTGGAAGAGTGTCTAGCTTGTTCCGAAGGAAGTTTGGTTTCTCTACCCAGATAGCTTTCTTAGGTGGGTGTCTTGGTGGCTCAGTGAACACTCCATCATTGGGATTTTCCTCACTCATGGGACTGGTTTGTTTCTCACTTGGAATGGGTGGCTTAGAGGTGCTGGCTTCTGTTCGTTTCTTGTTTAGAATCACCCCTCGACACTCATCAAGTTTCTCATACAACCAGTTCCACTTCTTGTCACAAGGCACACTCTCAACCCCAAAACCATCAGCTCTCTTGAACTGCTGAATCATCATACCAAACTGAGATTTCCTACTTGAGACCCAACTCAGAATGACACGCAAGTAGGTGTTCTCATCCTCAGCAAGACCCAAAGCAAACTTGGCATCATTCAATTCAACAAGTTGTGCAGGACATACAGTGCATTCAGGAATTTTAGACTTAGCTAAAACAGTAGATTTTTCAAGCTCTAAAATCCTAGCACATGCATCATCAAGTTTACTTTGTAAAGCAGGGCAAGACTTGCAAGCACCAAGCAACATAGGTCTAGTCTTAACTTCATCTAATGCAGCCCTAGCCAAATCTAGTTCCTCAACCAAAGAGACATACTTAGATTGCAAAGAAGCTAGACTAACCATATGAACTGAGCATTCATCACATTCAGGAACTTCAGAAACAGTAGGAGCAGCCCTAAGCAATTCTAGTTCCAACAAAGCATTCTCAAGCTTGGCCTTCAGCTCGGATCGTTCACGAGCGGCCCTTTTCAACAGCTTGTCTTGATTGACCAAGCAATCATTCAGTTCATCATTCTCAAGAAGAAGTTGTTCATGAGTTCGAGGTACCTCAGTTTTCGACTCGGAGTCGCTGTCCATGTCGTCCTTCTTGTCATCGGCGTTGAGAGCCATGACGCAGTACCCTCCACGCTTCTTCTCGGAGTAGAAGCAGAGACCGGTGACGTTCTTGGCGTCCTTCTTCTTCTCCTTGCGGTCGTCCTCACTTGAGCTTGAATCAGCTTGATCTTCTGTGTCGGAGTCGACGTCGCTGAGGGAGGCGATGAAGGCTCGTGCCTTGGCCTTCTTGCGGTCAACGTGCTTCTTCTTCTTCTTGTCCTTCGACCTGTGCTTGCTGTAGTCGTTCTCTTCCTTGGACTTGTCCTTCCTCGGACAGTCGGCGATGAAGTGGCCGGGCTTCCCACACTCGAAGCAGTTGTTGTGGCCCTTCCGCCGGTTCTTGCGGTTGTCGTTGAAGCGCATGAACCGTCTTGTGATCAAGGCAAGTTCCTCGTCCTCCAGCTCGTTGTAACACCCTAAAAATTTCATTTCTAAAATAGTAATTAAATAGCTAAGTTCTTGTGTGTGCATTCACAAATTTAGGTAAATATAAAACCCTTTTCGGAAATTAAAATCAACCCTAGGTTTAGAAACTTGTTTGTGCATTTCATGCCGATGCATCGTTTTCTTGTCTGTGTGTTTTTGTGTGCTAGTTCTAGACTCTAAAACCCCAGAGTCCAAAACCTAATCCGAAACCCTGTGGGCCCTACCCTATCCAACCCGAAGTCCAATCCAAACCCGGCCCGGCTTTCTTTCTCCTTTTCAACCCAAAGATCCATACCCTTTTATCGGCCCAACCTTAACCCGGTCCAGCCCGTTTCTTCTCTTTTTCTTTTTCCACCAGCCCAAGCCGCAGCTCAACCCAACCCACAGGCCGACCCTCTCTCTTTCTTGGGCCCAACCCAGGCTGGCCCCTTCCCCTCCCTGCACAACGCACGCAGGGACCTGGACGCCGTCGTCCCTCCTTCAGCCTCGCGCCCTGCAGTTTAATTGCCATTACGGCATTTACAATCCAGAAACCGTCGCCCCCTTAATCCCGTCGCCCCTTCCTTCCCCTGTACGCAGCGCCCTGTCCCTTCTCTGCGTCGCTAATCAGGAGGCCGAACCGCCCCTTCCAAGCAGAACGCCGTCGCCCCTTGTCTCTCTGTTCTGCGTCGCGCCGCCGCCGTTCGAGGTGAGGCCGCCGCTCCCGTCCGCCGTTGTTGCCCTGCTACCGCTCCGGGTCTCGCCCTCGCGTGCGTGGATGCGCTAGAGTGCGAGCCCGACGCTCAGAGCCGCGGAGCCAAGGCTGCAGCGCCGCCCCATCGCGACCCCGACGACCCGGCCGCCCCTCGCCGTCGCACGCCTGCTACGGTGCCCGATCAACGCCGAGATCACCCAAAACAGGTTCGCGTCGTTCTCCTCTGCGTCCTGGTCCAAACCGCGCGCGAAACGGTCGACTGTAGCGCCCGGACCACAGCGCTCCGGCGAGCCACCGCCGCGCCCAGACCTCCGCCGCCGCTGCCTGTCGCCGCCGGTGAACCGGAGACCGAACCGAGCGACCGCGGCCGTCCGATCATCCACTGATGGCCCAGATTAAAAGATGCATACCCCTTCGCCGTTTTGTTAAAGAGACCCCGAGCTTCCATCTAATCAACCCGCCATCCCCTGTGCAACGTTTTTCTTCTCTGCTACCCCTCAAGATATAGGTTTAATTACGTTTAGGTCCTCGGTTTATCGCAGGATAGTCCGTTATCTTGTTTTTAGCGTAGTTTCTTCACCGTAGATCCGATTAGAGTGATTTTCGCGTTGTTGTGTTCGTAGAAATGCGTAGATTAGTTTTATATCCTTTTTGTTTCTGTTTTCATTGTATGGTGTACTGTTCTAATAGAAATACTTTTGTATGCATGTACTGGCTTGTGATGGATGTATGTGTGGTGATTGGAATGCGTGTTTAGAGTGCGAGCAGTACGAGGCCGGCTTTGATCAAGAGTTTGAAGACCAAGATCAGCAGCAATACTTTGAGGAAGGCAAGTGTAACATGATTTATCCTTGATACCTATTCACCTATTAATCATGTTATTCATTCATGCATGTGTCTAATTTGTTAAACCTTAGGAATGACTAGTCTTGTTTATCCTATATTCCTTGTTACCTTGGGTTTATGCATATGGGTAGATATGTTAGTTGTCGCTATGCTTGCCAACCGCTAATGTTCGTTATGAAATAATAATCATGACTAATGATATACTTGGAACCTTATTAAAATGTGCTTTTTAGCAACTTGGTTTAGGGAGCTTGAGCATGTGTTTGCATTGCTCTAAGCGTCTCTTCTTAAGGTTCCGATCTTAAAGCGGCCACCCAGGAAAACCGTACAACCACAGGAACCACATGGCTCTGGTCTTGACTAAGTAAATTGTACGGCCCTAGCTTGTCTAGTGGTTACCGAAAGGCGCAAGTGGGGCTGCCAGGTTTAAGTGTGGACCTCGGTCAGTTCTCGTTGGGGTTTGTGTGTGATGGATTTGTGTGATGTTTTGGCTGGAGCCTGGAGGGGTCCATGCGCCTGTCAGGAAACCGTAGCGGCCACTAGCTTGCTAGGGTGTCTTTTGAAAGGTCTCGTAGTGAAACCCTGTACTCATTTCACGTGGTGTGAAGGGAGTGCGTGCCCAAGGCAAGGGGGATCACGACCGGTGGTGAAAGTGTACAACCTCTGCAGAGTGTAAAACTGTTATAACAGCCGTGCTCACGGTCAAGAGCGGCCTGGATCCTTTTCGAGCGGTTCCTTGTTTTCTAAAGTAATGGTTAATGATGATGTTGGTTACTTATATTACTTCACATGTTTTTCTAATGTGGGTTACAACCGGGTTGTCATATAATTATAGTAATACAGGTTAATATTAAAATCAATCAACTAAAAATGCTAACCGCAGTTTACACCTTGTCTAGCCTTTTGAGCCTCATTTAATCATGTTATGCTTGCTAAGTAAGGTGGATTACTTACACTTGCTTCATATCAACAAAATCCCGGATGGGTACTCAGATGAACCACCTGTGGATGCTTTTGTCTTCCCTGAGGAGTTCCCGGACTTCTAGGCAGTGCATTCCCCCAGTCAGAGTCCCTGTGGAGATGTTCTGGAGTTAGACTACGTCAGGCTTCCGCTACTTTGATAAACTCGTTAATAAATGTAATGCCTGTGATGTAAGACTTGTTATGTTTTATGTTATCGAGCACTGTTTTCCCTTTCTTTGATATTCATTTCTGAACTATATGTGTGTAAAGACTTCCTGGGTACACATATAGTAGCATTCGGATTTCCTTCGTAAATCCGGGTGTGACACTCGTCCAACTGCTCCTCTGAAACAGTCAACAAAGAAGACAAGGCAAACAACTTGGTGGAAGAGTTTGCGTTAGCCAAGGACGAGGACTGTCCAGATCCTAACACGAGAGACATACTATGAGGATCAGTAGGGTTCACATGCTTGGATCTGAGCTGTATGTCAACCTCTGTAGACTTCAGCTTAGAGAAGAGCTCATCAAGAGTAAGAGTTGTATAGCCAGTGGACTCAATGATAGCATCAATCTTCGTTCCCATACACCTCGATCCAACGCATGTAAGAGCTTCAAAGCACTATCATGATCGGTATAGGGAAGAACGGCGACATTCGCTTTCATCTTGTTCACAATAGCTCGAAAGTGCTGAAAGAGAGAGTCGGTAGACTCACCGGGAAGATGAGAGAAATTCTCATACTCACGCCGGTAGGTCTCAAACAGACGTGCCTTTACCTGGTTGTTCCCCTCATGAGCCTCCTTGAGGCGTGTCCAGATTTCGTGAGCGACATCCAGGTCATCAACACGGTCAAACTCAGCACGACTCAAACTCGAAAGCAGGATATCGACTGCCTTGCTGTTGGCATGAAATTTGTCTTTATCCGCTTGAGAAGCACGAACAGCTGGAATAATATAAGTGGTATCCACAGTGATCTCCTAGACTGATGCTCCTTTACTATGGAGATGGGCTCTCATGCGAATCGACCAATATCGATAACCAGTCCCATCAAAATAAGGAGGCGCAGTCGAGGAAGTGCGTTCAGCGGTCGCCATCTTGGATCACAGAGCCGGTTAAGGTGGAGTGATCCTAACCAAATCTCTGATACCAATTAAAGGACCGAAACGGCGACCAGAGGGGGGGTGAATGGGAGCCTTTACAAATTTCTTCCAAAGTGAAACGAGACTCCAAAATCCAACCGGACCCCTCTCTTCTAGCAAACTCAAGTTCATTTAGCTATGGAAGAGCTAATGAACCTAGGAAGAATGCTAGGAACCTTTCAGAACGAAGCGGAAGCAAAAACAAGTCGATCTCACAAAAATCAGATCACAAACCAGTCTCACTGGAGCACAAACCGGTCTGACCTCTTTCCAAATCGGTCTCACGAAATCCTAAA
>CM014276.1:43601758-43618581 GCA_004135705.1 Alloteropsis semialata | reverse complement strand
GCAAGGAAACCAAGTTACAACTCGTTACAACCTCGGAATCCTAATTTTAGAGTCCTAGTCGAATTACAAAAGAGGTGACCGGTCTGACCGGTCCCCCGCACCGGTCAGACCGGTCCGGGCGTGACCAGCTCCTCGCGCCGTCTTCTGCCTCGCTCATGCACCGTCTTCTATCTTGCAATCCTTCTGGACCACGTGCCAATTTTGGTTGTCAACAAAGAGACATGGAAATATTTTTCTGGAGCTCCTCGCTGAATGAGGTGAGTTGGTGCATTTTGTGTCATGTCAAACTCGACAGTGGGAAAAATTAGAGAGCACGAAGAAAAATTACCACAAACAACAGCAAAGAGAGAGAGAGAAGCAAATGAAATCAGCAGAGAACAGGAAACAGATGCTGTGTAGAGTGATTTCTTTATTTTTTATTTAAAGAGCGGTGGTGGGGTGTAATCATTAATATAAGGTAGGAGAGAAGGGACCATGAATACATTCGTTGATCCATGTCACGCCGTATAAAATACGGTCACCTGGCTTACCTGGACCGTACATACACACAGTAAACAACTTCTTCCAACTTCCATGCAATTGCACAATTTACAAGTTGATAGACCAAAATGATACATCATTACAAGTTGTTCTATTGTGAATACAATTTACTCAATGTTAGTTAATGTACTATTGTAAAAATTACCTCTTATAGCCCCACCCATCTGCCGCCTGGTGAAATTAAAGGAATAAAGATCTTTGATAAAAAACACAAAAAAGAGAAATTATTTTGTATTATTGTTATAAATATATAAAAAATTATTTTGCGTTGTTTCTATAAATATATAATATTCTAACTAAATATGAACTCTGGAGTTGTTCAGAAGTGGGGTGGGAAGAAAATTTTACTTGTGTTTGACCCCGAAAGGATTCAAATAAGAAGACAGATGTGGCAATGTAGAAAATTGTGGCGAAATAGAGTTTTATTAAATCCCTTGTACTCAGTGACGGACCCAACTTTTGGTCAAGACTAGGGCCAAAATTCAACGGCTAAAACTACCATATATATACATAAAAAATAAAACACCGGACCGGCAATCAATTGGTTCATAGTCGGATCACTGGTTTATTATTTATCAGTATAATTGACCTTGTATGTAAAATGCACAAGATTCTTAACATACATGCAACACAAAGTAGCATACGCACTAACGAAATAAGGAACAAAGACAGGACCAAAAAGAGACGCACCTTTGCTGAGGCCTTTGATTGTAATGGACATAGACAATCATCCATCCTTTGATGCTCAAGTCTGTCTCTTTTTTCGGAATCACGTGCTCAAGTAAACTCTTTAGGGGCTGATTGGTTGCCTGGATCTGAGCGAACCAGGCTCTCCAGATACAGCCTTCCCTTGATTGGATGCCTGCAGCAGCCTTTGGGCCAGGCTCCCGCCATGCAAATTCTCTCCCTTGGCCTGGCTCTGGTCATGCAGCAAAATGGGTCGTTTCCCGGGAGCCAGGCTCTCCGGGTGCAGCGAGCATACGCGCGCCTGCTTGTGGGAGAGAGAGGAGAGCGCATGCAGCTATCAACCAATCACTGGCTCACTTCAACCTGGCTGGATTCATCATAGCAACCAATCATGATGCCTTTGCATGCGTAGAGCCCGGTTGTGGGGGCCTGGTTCTACCGGTCCATACAGGCTCGGCGGATCCTACAACCAATCACCCCCTAAGTTCTCTCACAACCAGATGCACTACAAGTCTTGGATCTAAGACAAGAGCTACAAGTTTTAGCAAATGTGGAGCACTGCATCCATATGTCAACCACCATTCATCTGGAGGTTTAGTTCAAAGATTGAAAATCAAAATCTGAAGGTTTAGTTCAAAGATTGAAAATTCAAAATAAGCTCGATCATAATGGTTGTTGCTCCGCACCTCTGCCAAAAACCCCTCTCCATGTCTGAATTTCTTCATCTCTGATATCAGAGCGCTCGTATATCAGAACACACGAAACGAATCAGAGCAACATTAATCTGGTGGCTACACAAGTATAAAACAACTACACAGATAGGATCCATGACTGCTTGCTGCCACTAAAATCCAATCTAGGTCTGAAATTTCATGACAAATTTTATTCAACTTTCAATATGATGCTCCAATTGTTGAATTGAATATGAACTAGAAAGGGTTGAAATTTAGGAGGAAACACCTCAGAATTCTAGAGTACAGCAGTCTAGTGATCTAGAACGTGAGCTGCAGATGGGCAGCGGCCGCAGCACGGCACCAGGCAGCGTTGGCTGCTTCCTTCCGGCCGTAGCGCGTGGGCCGGTGAGGTGACGAGCAGCCGAGCAGGCGCGTAGGCGCAGCTGCACAGGACTGAAACGTGCCGCGACTCCGAGCAGCGCAGGGCCAGCCGACGCGCGTGGGCGAGGCTACGGCCTCCAGCAGCCGGCGGTCAGCGCACCTGGCGGCGGCAACGTAGTTGTCGCGAGATTGGGCGAGGAGGAACGGACGAGCTTGCAGGCTGCTTCTGCTTTGCCCTATTCATTGGATGGGCCGTTAGTTTTTGGGCCAAAACTAAAAGGGACATCGGGGAATTCTGGGCCATGACTAGGGCCACGGCCTGGGTGGCCCTAGGCGCAGGCCCGCCCTTGCTTATACTAAATCAAAATTCAAATCATGCTATATTCGGTGTTTTCTTCCGCTATTGTTAAGTCTATATTATATAAAAGAAACTCGACCCTTTGGGGAATGACCTTTTCAAAGCCACTGTGATTAAGATAGAAGACAACCTCTATCATGAATCGCGAAAAACTCCCGAACCCCAGCTTTTGCCAAACAAGGGGATTTTTTTAACATCAGCCTGTAAATTGCTCCCACTAGAATTAGAATTGAACCCAGACCTGCTGGATGATACTCAGGTGCTCTAATCACTAGGCTAGAGGCCATTTCTCTAAGTCTATATTATAGCCCATGCATTGTGTTATTATTCTTTTAATTTTCCAAAAAAATAAAATATACATACATTATATATAACATATCATTGCTTGTATATAATTATTATTAACTTTAAAGTATTATTTACTCATAGCAACATACGAACATGTTTGCTAGTAAATTATAAAGTAAAAAATATATACCACATCGTCCGCTGTTAGATGAAATTAGACTTTCCGTGCATACTATTATAAACACAACCCCTTAAATACTAGATTTCATCTTCAAAGTGAACGAATCCTGCATAATTTAGTTTTGAGTGCTAGACGAAAAATGAAATCTTCCTATTTTGCGTGACAAAATTAGATTTTCGTCAAACCATATGATGAAAACTGGATTTCATTTTGCCCGCGCCCCGAGGACAAAAACCAAGATTGCGTCTGGGCAACAGACGACACCTTGCCGATGGTCGGTGCTCGCTTGTGGCCGCCGGCTCCTCAGACTTGTCCATGCTGTCGCAAAAAGAAGAGAAAACATGTGAAAGAAGAATACGCCACGCATGTGAAACTGTGAAAGAATTCCCGAGAGCTCTTGAATTTTTGTTGCGGAACAAACAACCATAAATGACAGAAAAAGGGATCATGACGGGCCTCTTATGATCTGCCGCAGGATGCAAGCAGATTGAAACTCAGAAGAGTACGAGAACATGAGTGTCGAGACCTTTGCATTGGAGATAATCTTGACAACGAGCACCTGGACTCTCCCGTCTCCCTTGCGGGCGCGCGAGGCTGGTGTGTGGCCGAAGTGGCCGCGCCCCACCTGATCTCCATCGGCAGCTCAGACTGGATGGTGGCTTGCTCCGCACCGCCTCACCTCTGCCGCCGCCCGTCCGATTGGGCAATCAAAATTAGGTATTCATCTGTTCTTTTGTTGGGTGGATGTTTATATTTCTGTAACTATATAAGAAAACGACGGGAGTGCATCAAGCGCAGCCCCCGCCCCGCCCCCGCCACTATTCCTGCAGCCGCGGGTGGCGGCGCGCCCAGACGCAAACCCTCCGCCCCTCTACGACGCCCACCAAAGTTTCCACCTTTCCTGCCCCGATGCACTGCTTCTCCTTCCCCACTAGACCTCTCCTCTCTACCATGGCATCTGCAATGTCTCGCCGCTAGTGGCTACCAGCGTATGCACGACGAGTTTCCTCGCTCATGGTGTTTACCAATCCACCTGCCCATCATGTTTCCCGGTGTTTTTTCTTGTCCTGATGCTGAAGTTTGCTTTACTCTGTAGTTTTGGATCTGGATCATGGCCAACTGATTCTTATTTACCCTTCATGTTTTTTGAAGGCAAATGTCCGTGTTTTCTTTTTGAGAGTTTGTGCCTTTTAGTTTACCTTTTGGATTTGGATTGTCAGGTTTAGATTTACCCTTGCTATTGTTGGTTTTCGAAGTCAGATGGGTGAGGAAAACACTTATTCTTTTAGTTCAGGCTGCCGCATCGACCGCCGTAGTGCTCTAAAAAGGATTTCATTGAGCTAATCCCTTATGACTCAGATAAAAAAAATACAAAGCGATTTCAGGCTTAGATAATGTTACATTATTACGACTTCAATCACACTGATGATACCATCTTATTTATGTCAACTACTGATATTGGCCTTTTATTCTCTTTAATGATATATTTCCTCGTGAACCTCAGAACACGGCCACAACCAGTCGAGGAAAAGGTAATGAATCTCGTAGACCATACATGGGGGAGTCCTTCTCTTCTGCGAACACTATTATTATATGTTAGGGCAACAAGCACATGAACACCACTGGTATAATATCAGGGGTTATAGCTGGAGATGAGATAAGTGATAAAGACGCCTCAGAGGTTATATTTGTTAAACATGATACAATGGGGGAAATTGTGAAGCACACTGGCTGTGATCAAGAGGACCAAAGGAGCGAAACGGAAGATCACAAGGGGGGAATTGTTGCCAGTATTGATAAAGAAGTTAGTGAAGATGAAGGATATACGGTGAATAATATACTTGCAAAAAGTAGACACCGTGATGGTTCCATATACAGGGGCATGGATACATGGTGGAAGGAGCGTTATTGTATTGCAGATCATAATGAGAGTAAGTGATCAATATCACTTTTCCTAATTTATTTCCTTTTGTTATTACAGATATGATTTACTTCCTTAAATATAGTGTATCTCTTTCCACACTGCACAGCTGCACCAATTTTATTGTGATCATAGAGAACTCTCCCTCAAACCTTTCTTGCCTTGCACTCTTTTACTTATGAGATAGTTGCACCAGAGGTCCTTACACTTGGGGCGATAGCAGCACTTCCACTCCAAACCTTGCACTTTACTTTTTCAGGCTCTTCAACTGTCACTGTTTGCAACAAATAGCAACCTGCACTGTTACCTTACAGGAGAGGCTGATGTGGCAATGGAATTACATAAATGCCTAAATGCCCGTGTGGATCTGAATAAATTGGTGCTTTCTCCCTGAAATTCGCTTCCATATCAAATCATACAACAATAGGTGACATGACATAGCCTTTGAGCATGTAATGAGCGGCAGAGAACACAGGAAAATATACAAGTGTAGATAACGATCTAAACATATTCACACTGCTATAACATTAGGTTTAAAGTCTAGTGCAGCCACAGACCGCTGATAATACAAGTCACTAATAATAACCTAAATGCCTACTAGGTGTGGAAGGGGCTGACCAAATCTTCCAATGCCCCTGTTTAACATGAGACTGTATTGCCACTTTCCAAAATCTATACAACTTAGCTAGCAAAACTATAACTTTTTTTTCTTGCCTCTACACAAAAGTATTACCTGTACAAAAGGAGACATTGCCTCACTGATTGATAACAATTTGCCCTGGTAGTTGTCGACCTTGACCTTCTTTCTTGCTGTTGTGTGTGGAACATCAATTGCTTCTAACCTCATGTTGAATGTGAAAGTCGAATGTAGAGGAATTGCTTTTCTGCTGCTCTGAGTTGCTTGGTTGTAGTTTGTGTCAGTGTTTCAAAGGTGTCGCCTAGGCGTCCAGGCGGACCCAGTTTGCCTTGTAGAACAGCTCCGCCTTGGCGCCTAAGCGATAAGGCGCACACATCGAGAATGGGTCGCCTTATGGCCTTTAAAACCATAGTTTGTGTGATGAATTTGAATTTACACACAGGATGCCTTAGCTGTGACAAGGGAAAAAAGCATCCAGAGGTTAAATTTTATAGTTTATAAGGATGGTAATGAATTTGAATCCGCATTTTTTTTATTCCTCCTCTCCCTGTTTGTCTAAAAGCATGTCTTTAGCTTCTCTGTTCCTTGGCTTTGTAGGCTTAATACCATCTTTTTTTAAGTTACACCCCTTCTAGTCATGGATTGGTTCACTGCAATTGCTCAGTGTAGTTTGACACCATGTTTAGACATCTTGCTTTGCCTGCACCTCAAGAAGTTGCCTTTTCGTTGACCTTATGTGCCTACCTGCCTTACTGTCATACAAAGGCGGGTTAACAGGAGGGCCATTAGTGTTAGCACATTCACTAGATACTCTTATGTGGAATAATCCTGTTGCCAATTCCTAGTAAAAAGAACGTAGATTGTTTCTATTTTGTACACAAAATGGGAAAAAATTCCAATAACGCCATGTTATACTCAAATAGCGTATGTACTTTTTGAATGTAAATTATCTGTTTACTGCATTAATTCACAGTTACAAACTTACATCATGACTTTCTTTATGAAGCCCGTTTGGAGGCAATGGCATTTTCAAATCCCACAAATTCTACCATTCGCAATGGAATTTACATGAAACATTTTCCTCGTCGCATGCTGCAAATTGTATCATTAAAGTTGGCTAAATTACCGGTGTATTGTAGCTTGGTAGACTTGTATGGATACATAGCAGTACGAGATGATTTGGATCCATTGCTTAATTATGTTGTCAATTTTAGCAGGGATGATCCCATTGCTGTGGAACAGGTGCGCATTCATACTTCTCTACGTTTTTCCAAGGATTATGTGCACCTATTGCATTATTCATTTCATAATATAAGGCTAAACTTCTCACATTCGTAAAACATATGAAATTGGATCACTACATACTCTCAATGGCATACTACAACTTCTAATATACTTCACATCGTTAAAGTAAGTTGGGATAGATTTTGAATGATGTATTAACTGTGATCTCAAATTATTTACTATACATGAAACACACTCTTGATTTCCTTAATAATTCAAAATAATATTGGTTTGTTGTTGTTCCATAGGCATTTTGGTCATTTCATACAAGAAATGTAGATCACCTTGGTAGCCGTGCATTGGTCAAAATTCCCAAGGATTTTTGAAAAGTCAGTCTGTTACAACTTACAAGTTTTGGCAAAAATTAGGCGAATTATATGTATGTTTGGTGTACAGAAGACAGAAGTTGCATCATTGGATTGATACTCGAATTATTTGTAGGATGGTGTTGGTTTCATAGGAATCAGGAGTATATTGTTAGGGAAATCACAGGACAAAATCCACTCTTGAAGACTTGCTCCTTCCAAAGGCACACCTTACGTTGATGGATAGGAGGGAGCACTATATTATGGATGCTTTACTAGGAGAACATATCTGAACCATGAAACTACAGTAGTAACATGTATTCCAAAAAAATCATACTGAATAGTTTTTTACTATAGGTTGCTGCTTAGTACACTCCGTACACAAACTGATTTTGTTTTGTTTAGAGGCTCATATGAAGATGGCATTAGTGATCCCATCATCACGACATAAGTCTTCTCTAATCATTTTGCATTGGGTTATGTTTATTCGGGTTTAAAAACAAAATCAAATGAATAGCAGGTCCTATTTCCCCTCTCTATCACCATTATGCACTTTGTAACCATTTTGTTTGATACGTGACAAAGATTTAGATTATCGATTGTAAAATATTCCTTTTAAGTTAATGTTGTTACTTGGGAAGCATCTAGCTTTAGATATTTCTTATTTCTTATATGAAGAACAACTAATTATAATAATTTGTAGGGTTCTCTCATCAATATGACTGGCCCTAAGCGAGGGATAGACTTGATGGACTTTGCTCTGATCGAATTTGACATGAGGATCAGGATAGGGAAAGAAGAAAAAGACGACCTACAGCTGATCGATGGTGCATCAATGATAGGCCCTGCAGGCATATGGAATCAGCCATTTACGATTCACATCCCCGGAGATTATGGTGAAATTGACATGACATTTTCACGTCTTCATTGTGCAGTAGAAGCAACTGTAGAGGCCCTCATATCGGAAGTGCAAAGCAGTTTTGATTTGTCACTCAGTTGTTTAACTAGTGGGTTGCATGAGGGAATCTGGCTCTTTGATGGCGCCATCACCAAGGCATGTGGCTTAAAGAGGTCTGTGGTTGCTGTACTAAAGAATTCTTCGCTAGATTTGACATTCAAAATAGGTGCAGCGTCATCCAATTCGGACCAACATTTCTGTTCCTTCAAGGCGGAAACCCATGGGCATAATACTCAAAAAATAAAGACTGCTCTTGGTTTAATCTCAGTGAAGGTGACTTGGTCGACGCTGCCTTCTGGACTAAGCTGATAAATCGTGGTTCTGTAAGGAGTCGGTCCAAGAGACCAACAATATTACGGCTTCCTAAACTTAGGTGTGGTAAACTTGGATAATAAACTATTGTAATAAGTTGGTCTTTGTAGTTTCCGCTTATTCGGCACAGCAAGCAGTGTCCATGTATAATCCTCCACAATTTTCTACGCCACTGGTACCCGCGCTTCGCTGCGGGTGATCAACATGTATATCTCTTGATGATGAAATCCTGGGAATTTCCCGAGAGCAGCCGATAGGACCACGTCAACCGCATTTTAGCTGCCTGGATCTGCATCTGCGCAATCTTTCATCCATACAAGTGATGCCGGCGTCCGGGGCTTCTGCGACTCTCTCGGGAGAATTTCAGATATATGACAAAAACAAATTTTGCCGTTCTCTGTTCTCACAGCGAAAAAATACGTCGACCATCTTAAAAAAAGGGACTGTCTATGCCGTGCTTGGGTGAAACTTAGGGATTCCTCACCTAGGTGAGGAAAGGGTATATTTCTCCTAAATTTCAAACGAGTTCAGATTTGGGTGAAATAAACATATTCAACACCCAGGTGACAGAAACCAAACAAAACACCAAAAAACAGGAAAAAAACAAATTCGAGTGAAATGTAAGGAACTTTCACCCAAATTTGAGAAATCAAACATAATTGGAAATAAAGATAAATAAAATAAACAAAAACATAACATTCAGTTCATAATTTCAAACACAGCTAGGAGTATAAGCAAGTACAAGGTAAGAACTGAGACAAATAACCCAAAAGAACTGATTATTCAGAAAGATCACAACTCCAAACAAGATGGATATGAGATCACAACTTCAAACAACTCCAAACAGCTAGGAATAAAGAACTTTGGGTACATAGAGTAATGAGAACTGAAACAATAAACTGCTGCAGGCCACAAAAGAAGAAAGAAAATCTGAAACAAATCCACTTTGATATTGAAACTTGTGGGAGTCCATTTTGCTTCAGATCAAAAGTCCACCAGAGATCATATTCAACCTGCCAATATTTTGAAATGTAAAAGTTAAAATGTAGTATATCTCATGCTATTGATATAAGGCTAATATTCATAAATTGAGATGCATACCAAATGGAACAAGTCAAATTTACAAAAGATAGATCATCAAATATTGCAAAAATTACAAATAATCATAATTTATGGTAATCAAGAGGAACCCCACAAATGCTAAAGTCATATGGACAAAAGCAGAATTTTACATATAAAACAAAATACAAACAACTTATCAACAATACAAATGACCTATACAATCATTGCATGGCAATTATACCAAGCTTACAGTATGAACTTCATTGGCAGTTCATTAAACTGATACTGTCATTTAAGTTATTTCAGCACGTATGCAATTATGGTTTCAGACTAGAAAAGAATGACATTTTTCAACCATACAACCATACTAGAACATCTTTTGAATCACAAGATAAGGATCAATGCATAATATTATATCAGCTAAAAATTTGTTTATTTCACAAAGAATTGAAAAGGAAGAAAACATATAGATTACAAAGTCAAAAGGTGTAATCTATATGTTTTTAGTTTGAATTTTCAATGCAAACTAAAAATTCAAAATAAGAACCAAAGGAAACAAGTCATAAATACAAATGACAGATCCTCAAAAAAATTGCTATAGATTACAAATATTCACAATTTAGGAAAATCAATAGGAACCCCGCAGATGCAAAGTCAAAAGGCAAAAAAATAATCAAAATTTTCAAATGACAGACGATCAAAATAATTGTATGGATTACAAATATTCAAATTATAGGGTAACTAAGAGGAACCCCACAGATGCAAAGTAAGATGTCAAACCAAATATTCAAATTTTACAAATATCAGATTAACAAAATATTTCTATGGATTACAAATATTCAAAATTTTGAGGAATCAAGAGGAACCCCACAGATGCAGAGTCAAAAGTCAAAATACAAATATTTTTATGGATTACAAATATTCAAAATATAGGGTAACCAAGAGGAACCCTACAGATGCAAAGTAAGATGTCAAACTAAAAAATCAAAATTTGCAAATTTCATATTATCAAAATATTTCTATGAATTACAAATACTCAAAATTTTAGGGAATCAAGAGGAACCCCACAGATGCAAAGTCAAAAATCAAAATTTAGAACAGAGGAACCTTGGGATATAAGCACATGAAATTATTTTTGAAAATAAAGAAAAATACAAACATCGGATTAACAATATAGATGATCTTGGGATTCATTACATGACAATTATACTAAACTTACGGTATGAACTGCATTATAAGTCCATTTAACTTATGCTGTCATTTTATTTTAGCAAGTAAGCTTACTCAAGATGTAACATTAAAATGAACGGAATTTTAGACTTTGACTAGAAATGAATTGGAAAAGTTATATGGACATAAGCAGAATTTTAGATATAAAACAATATACATATTATCATTTGTACAAATGACCTATACAATCATTACATGGCAATTATACTGATCTTACAGTATGAACTTTATTGGCAGTTCAGTAAACAGAAACTGTCATTTAAATTATTTCATCACATATGCTATCACAAAATTTAACATTCACACAGAATGAATGCAATTATGGTTTGAGACTAGAAAACACCACACAAGTTTGTGTTACTAGAAAACATTCATTGGCAGTTGCAAACGCATATCATCAAAGGCAAAAACATATGCAAAAGGGAAGAATTACATAATGTATCTATTTAGTACATATACAAAGTTAGGGGAGTAAGTAAAACTCAAGCTGAAAACAAGCATCGACTATGTAATTCAGATATGAAGAAAAAATAAGGTGTATATTAGAAAAGAGCATACCAGATTCAGTGCTTGGCGCTCCTGCTCGATGATGCAACCCAATCATCACTGATATGCTGTCAAACACATCATGAAACGCCGTCAAAAGATATCTATTTGGGAAAATCATCAATAAGATAATAACATGGTAAGAAGACTTGACTGCTTAATAATAAAAAGAAAAAGAAGTGGTCGAGTGTACATATACAGCCCTGACTTGTTAAAATTAACATGTCAACTAGTGCAGTTATCTTTATGCAAGACTAGCAGTGAACATGGAACCAGAATGTTGCATATGCATCCATTTCATGAGACATGTTATTGAAATATAGCCTGTAACAATAATTCATTGAAAATAGGATGATCTGGCTCTAACAAAGTAACAAATGCTTATGTAAGATAATACATGGTACATAGTTCCAGAGAGAGTTTAGATAGAGGCATCTATTCAAACTAAAATAGCAAAAATGGAAAAATGATATCAAATCTAGATAGTAATGAAAGAATTGCCATTTGTTGAGTACTAACAAGTATCAATTTCAACTAATGTGTGCAAAATGCATATGCACTTATTGATTATAGTTGCTTATCCTAGGGATTACAGGAAATAACACACTGTCAAAACCACTAGTGCAAGCTGTCACAAAATCTCAGTTAACCATTAGTGACACATCATCTGAGACCCATTGCAAAAGACAAGAAATCAAGATTTGGTGGTTGCGTTGGAAGAAGCACACATCAAAAAATCACAATACGGAATCACAGAAATAACCACACGCACAAAATAAATGGATCTAAAAAAATATAAATCTGATTAGGCTAATTGAGAGATTCAGAGATAGTGAACCTAATATAGCACATTAATTTTAAGTCCTAATCAGGAACATTAAATCATGGATCAACATCAAATGAACATAATAGACAAGTCATTCAGCCTGTACAAACTGACCCTCGTCTTTGCTCACCCTTATTCGCAGAGCTCTACTCCCTACCATATCATCTAGCTCAAATAAAAGTTAAAATTAAAATAGTTGTATGCGGTTGTTCCCCCTTACACGCACCCAATCAGCTATGCAAAGGTGCAGAAAATTGAAAACCTAAGCTAAAATACCCCTAACATAAGACCTATTCAAATGCCAGAAACACAGTGTAAACCAATCACCACACGCACAATCCCAGAAAATAGAGATTGAAAAAAAATCCATAGCACGAACAGGAGGAAAATCGAGACAAAGGTCACGGGATGGAGCAGAGTGAGTGAAGGGGGAGTGGTTTGAAAGGCAGCCATGGACGAACCTTGCAGCTAGCCCGGCACCAGTTGCAGCTCACCAAGCCGCCTCTGTAAGGTCAGCCCCGCGCCGGATTTGGGGGCCGCGGCTCCACCACTCCGCCAGATCCCGCGGCGCCGCGCTGGGCTCGCAGCACTGCTCCCCGGAATAGGATGCCACCATGTCCTGGAACAATAGCGCGATGTCATCGCCAAGCTCTGCTCCTTACGCCGGCAACCACCACTGGATTAGACATTAAAGAGGAGAGGATTGGGACTGAGACACTGAGGAATGAAACAGACCAAACACGATTGGTCTTCTCGTTACTTGCCTCTGCGCTCTGGCCGCAGGAGCAAGGCAGCAGCAGGCAGTCGCAGCCTCGCGCGCAGCCCGGCAGCCACGCATGGGCCGCCCCATGCCGGTCGATGCGCGGGTGCGGCGGCGGGCCGGCAGCCACCATGTCCGGCCGTCCAGACTCCAGACCGGATATGCTTCGGGACTTCGTGAGAATGGTTGGCACTGAGATGGGTGCCTTCACTTAATCAATGAGACTGACATATGGGTCCCACAAATCAACAAGGCAAAAAAAAAGAGAAACCAGAGCAACAATGTGGGCCCCACATATCAGTGAGACAAAAACAAATACCAGGAGAGAGGAAAAGACAGACCTGAGAAGAGAGATCCAAGCCATCAATACCAAATCCAAAGGCACAGAATTCAGGTGAGGAGAGCTCAGATTTCACCCAGGTGAGATATAGCTTTTCCTTAAAAAAATAAAATTAAAAAAAGAACATGTTGTGCCGCCGCTCTGGCTGCCTGCCCGGCCAGCTTTCAACCGTGTTGTTGCTGCTCCGCTCGCCGCGTCGCCATGCCCCATGCCGCCAAGCTGCTTCGGCTGCAACTAGCAAATTCATTACATTTAAACAATAGATTTGGCATCGAAAAATGTATTTCAAAAACTAGTCTGATTTGGTATTGGGACCCAATTCAATTCCAGCAGCCCTAACAAACCTTTATATGCTTCGAAATTGACCCTCATACGCTTTTCATAAAAACACGGCAAACCTTTGATGATTTAAAAAGATATAGCAATTCCGTACATGCATCCAGTATATTCACTGGTGAAATACACCAATAGTATACTACTACAGTATTTGACAAAGAAAACTAGTGACACCTCCCATCAGGTGCATAACAATTGACGATTTACTTGCATTAAGATTCACGCACGGCAGATTGGAAGACTAACTTTTCAGGGCACCATATTCATGCAGATCACACGCTCTACAAGGTGGTGGTGCGCGGTGCGAGGCGAGGGGGACACTTGTCGAAGGGAAACCCATGTTGAGATCGAACTTGAGATTCATCAAGAACTGTTGCCACCCGAGAGGAGCACGTCGGTGACCAGCTTGTCGAGGTTGGCGTATGAGCGCCCGCCAGGCTGCGTGTCGCGGACGGCGGTCTCACGCCACTCCACCGCGCGCCGCCTCATCTCCTTGCCCTTCTCCCCGCCCATCGCCTCCCTTATCTTCTCCTCCACGGCCTCCCTCCGCACATCCTGGCCGATCTCCATGCCCACGCCCCACTCCACGCACTTGTAGCGGCAGTTGGTCTGCTGCTCCGCGAAGAAGGGCCAGCTCAGCATCGGCACCCCGGCGCAGAGGCTCTCCATCGTCGAGTTCCACCCGGAGTGCGTCAGGAACACGCCCACTGCCTCGTGCCTCAGCACCACCTCCTGCGGGCACCATGTCGCCAGGCGGCCGCGGCCCTGGATGGCCTCCAGGAACTCCGGCGGCAGCACGGCGGCGTCGCCATTGACGAGGTCCGGGCGGACGATCCACAGGAAGTCGTGGCCGCTGTTGGCCAGCCCCCACGCGAACTCCACCAGCTCCTCGTTGGTCATCACCGTGATGCTGCCGTAGTTCACGTACACCACCGACCGCGGCTCCCTGCCGTCGAGCCAGTCGAAGCAGGAGACGTCCTCCTTCCAGAGGTTGGATCCCAGCGTGTCCAGCGGGCCTCCCCGTGGCACGATCTCCTCGGCGAGGAAGGCGAGCGGGCCAATGGTGTGGATGGACGCCGAGTCCGGGATCATGGCGCGCATCGCATCTAGCGCCTCCTGCTCGAGCTCGTCGAAGGTGTTGAGGATCACGGCGTCCGCGCCGGCTATCTGCTCCGTCACCTTGAGGGCGAAGTGGACCATGAACTCGTCGGGGTCCGTCGAGCGAATGAAGCTCGGGAAGTCCTTGAGCCTGGTGTGCTTGCTCATCCCCGGCGCCCAGTCCACCGGCGTGTCCAAGAACCCGTTAGTCAGTTGCTCCGCATCTGCATCCCAACCAGAAAATATGAGCACTTGCCTGCACTGGCCAACACGGCAAGACGGAGAGAGGTTTCTAAGTTCAAACCTTTGAGCGGGAAGATGCCCTTGTCGATGAGGTCGCGGTAGTAGCGGTAGCCCATGTACCCGATGGCGCTGGCCGTCCAGAACAGTGCGCACGGCACTCCGATCTCCCTGGCGGCCTCCAGGGTGATGCTCATGACGTCGTCGCCGACGACGCAGGTGACCGGCGGCGCGTCCGGGGAGGCGTTGAGCTCGGCCAGGAGGCTCCTGAAGTGCGGGAGGCAGGTCTCCATTGTGGAGCGGCAGAGCGACGGCACGTCCTGGGTGGCGTCGGCGTCGGACGGCGGCAGGCCCTCCGGGATGGCGGCGAAGCGGAAGCCCGGGAGGCCGTCGAGCGCGCCGGCGCCGCGGGAGCGGATGAGGCGGCACTACAGCCTTTTGCCCACGGCAAAGGCTTTGCCTTGTGCCACCCACGGCAAAGAGCACACGGCAAAGATTAGCCGGCAAAGGGCTCTTTGCCGTGGGCCTCCACACGGGCACACGGCAAAGGTTTGCCGTGTGTCAAGTTGGGCCCACGGCAAAATATTTCGTACCTGACGGAGGTGTAACGGTGTTTAGCCCTTTGCCGTGTGCCTGACGCCATGGCACACGGCAAAGAGGGGTGCTTTGCCGTGTGCCACGGCCATTGCACACGGCAAACTTTGGTTCTTTGCCGTGTGCAATGGCCATGGCACACGGCAAAGCTCCACTCTTTGCCGTGTGCCACAGCCATTGCACATGGCAAAGGAGCCTTCCCCCCATTTCTTTTCGATTTTTTGCTCAAGTCACCCCCACGTGACCAGCCCGTGTACATCCACTCACGGTCATCCATCCTTTAGCATATCAACGAGTAATATAAAAATCAATTGCATCTACACGATAACTATAATGTCTAGTAGGTGAAGATAGGTCCTAATCCCACCCGAGGATGCGTAGCTAGAGTTAGTTTCCATGCGGCACTCCGATTCGACAGAATTTCGGCAGCATCTCCCCGCTGTTCTCCAAATACACGTCCCGACAGGGAGATTGTGTATCCGGAGAACAACGGGGAGATGCTGCCGAAATTCTGTCGAATCGGAGTGCCGCATGGAAACTAACCTCAGCTACGCATACTCGGGCTGTCCAAAAAACGTGGACAATTCGAAACAGATACGGTCATAGATATGCAAAGATCTGCATATTTCCAACCGTATCTCTTTCGAACGGGAGACGCCTAGGTTACGTAAACCACTAACATGCATGATAAGGAAAGAATGATCTTTTATGTCTCACCTTGCTGTCCTGCACGACTGCGAGGCGGGGACGGGTGG
This sequence comes from Alloteropsis semialata, assembly GCA_004135705.1. Classification (NCBI taxonomy): domain Eukaryota; kingdom Viridiplantae; phylum Streptophyta; class Magnoliopsida; order Poales; family Poaceae; genus Alloteropsis; species Alloteropsis semialata. Next base: position 43,602,268 of record CM014276.1, on the reverse strand, counting down.
CTAGACGGGGGCGGGCGACGAAACGGGGGCCAACGAGTCCTCCAGGGCAACGACCTCGATGGAGGGGAGCCTCTCCTGCAAAAAGATAAAAAGAAACAAGTATCAATAATTGTAAATTTCGGCAGCACCTCCCCTGCACTCGGAGGTTTCCAAAACCTGCAATAAGACAATGGTGCGATGGCCAACAACCATATAGAGAACGGCACGATGGCCGACAACTACAATCACATACATAAAGAATTAATCTAAGTCATTAGTTATCAAATTATCTAAGAAATATTCTAAGTCATTAGCTATCAAATTATCCAAGAAATAAAGTAAAAAATATTCTAAACTATATAGGAAATTACCTAACAATTTTAAGTAAGAAATATTCTAACTAAATTATATAGAAAATTATCTTAAAAATCTAACTAACCAAGGTATACTAATAATCTACTGACTAATCAAGGCCTTACCTATGCAGGGGCTCAGGAGGAGGCGGCGCGGAGGCAGGCGCGCGGGGGCAGG
>CM014276.1:43490438-43599892 GCA_004135705.1 Alloteropsis semialata | reverse complement strand
CTATCGTGAAATTAAAGCCGCCAGATTGTCGTTAGTGATCAAGAATTAAAGATGTACTAATCTTGTCAGCTCGACAGGCGCTTCAAACAATTGCAATCAAGGAAATACTCTCCCTGTCGCTGACACTGACTCGCGTGGCATCGAAGTTCTCCCGGAGCTTTGCACGTATCGTTGACTCCCGAAAGGAAAGTTATCCGCTAGAATACATTAGGATCTGGATCTGATCTCCTTCATTTGAGTAAGGAAATTGCTATACCGGCACTCCTAGTAAGCCCTTGCGCTGGCAGCAGCAAGAGTGCACAATTTCCACTTTCCAGCATCTTTATTATGTGTTTTTGGAAAAACATTGGTTCTTTTTTAATTATTTTCAGCATTTTAATTGTAAGTTCTTTTAGAAAAAATATGGGACCAACTTTGTAAGGAAAAGTGAAAGTACGTTGATGACATTTCCTATATATAGAATTTTATTCAGATTAATTTTCTAAAACTAAGTGTAGTTTAGTTTGTCAGATTCTTGTGGTGAACTAAGACCATTATGAATGCTAGTTTCGAGTATCAACCTCATTAAATGGCATGCCACATAGACAAAAGTGATGATGTGGCATAAAACTTGATGAGAGAGGAGATAGGTTTCGTGGGATGAAACTCCGTGCACACAGTTACCAAGACTATGAAACTGGAAGGAAACCTCCACTGAGAGGCAGTTCATTTCATCTCCACATATTTCATCACCTCTAATTGGTTATTTAGACACAATATTTATGAAACTTTGCATTGAGTGATGTTGTTTCATTTATCATTCCAAATATCTTTGATGACATGTCACTCTTGGAAAACTACAGAATGAAATCTTCCACTAAGAATGGCCTAAAGCAGATTTGTGTTAGTCCATAAAATAGGGGGAAAATCAATTACTGCTTGTAAGTTAAATTATGGCACGTAAAATAGTTAGACAACAGTCGTTTGTATGAGTCTATATAAGCAAAATGAGTTGATGTGGTCATCATGAAATGAGGAAAGAGTGTGTTGGTGTCTACTGTCATCTCTACTACTCTGTGATTCTAGGCAAAACGACACCAACCAAAGGACCGTGTTAAATGTCACACACAGAACAAAATAGACAACTCACTGTAAAAATGTCTATTTAATTGTTTGTGTGTGTGTGAAATAGACAACAGCGCTATCTAAATTGGTACTTGTCTTAGGTGAGGCTTTGCCAGGTCTAGGTCTATACGTCCTCGTTCTTATCACATGATCACAACTCACACGAGTCACACTTAAGGTGGACGAGCCCCGCAAAGAAAAGCCTCCACAACTAAGGGCTTGTTTGGGAGAGTTTCGTCGACAACTGCTTCAGCTCCATGCTACAAGAGCCGATCACTATTCAATACTATGCATCAGTTCGAAACTGTAGCACAGACCCAAAACAATTCTCAAAGTGCTACAGCCAACTAAATGGATGGAGGAACTACCGGAGCCAGAAAAAGTGTCTCCTCCCGCTCCAACTCCCGTGGTGCTACAGTAATACTACAGTCACGGAGCTGGAGCACCCGGGAGCGCTCCCAAATGAGCCCTAACTAGCTAAGCCAAGACATGCATGTGGACGGAGTAGGATTCGAGCTACTTTTCTTCTCTTTTTGGTTTATCGGGAGGGACAATCCAAAACTCGTTAAATGAACTAATCCAGAATTCGGAGCAAGAAAAAGAAAAGAAACTAGCTAAAACAGTAAGGCCAGAACTCGTTGGCTACCCACTAAGAGCCTGTTTGTTTGAGCTTCTGGGGAGCTTTTGGCCCTCGGCTTTTTGACCTTCCAAAAGCCAAAAAGCTGCGAGAGTGAAAAGCCAGAAGCTCCTTTTTGAGGCCCTAAATCGCATCCCCTGCTCTGAGGAACTGAGTCAACCACAGGCATGTTTCGGGCTTTCGGCCCTTGACATTAATCCCGTAAGGCCGTAACCACTGGGGACAAAACTATCGCGCAACCCAAGTTGCTATCGAGTGGAGAGCAACACCTCGTCGATCGATCGATAGTCTCCATCACCACGACAGGAAATCAAAGCCATAGACTACGCCAGCACGAGACCCGCGCTGCAGTTTTTCTGCTCATGGCCTGCCCCACGCCGGCACATGCGCTGGCCACACGAGAATATATTATCTAGAGATCGAGGCATTCCCAGATCGATATGATCGGCCTCGGCCAGGCCCAGGCTTGCATCCAGCAACGAGCGGGGGCTACGACAAGCCCGCGGTTCTATATTTTATCCGTGCTCGTGGAGCGAGCAACCGAGCATCCAGCAACCAGCAGTTAGCAGATCCCTCGTGCCCAGAATTCCAGGAGAGCAGCCACGAGAGGCGCCTGCAGGCTGCAGGAGATGAAATATTCTAGAGCATGCGGTGTGGACGACGGCCCAACGGCGGCTTTCTTTTTTTCTTTTTTTTTTTGCACCAAGAACACACAAGGAGACAAGGCAATCACTCAAGACAAGCAGTTGTGACGATATAGTGTAATGCGCGTGTTTGCAGTTGCAAGCCACATGAGATCCTGGAGGATCAGTGTTTTATAGCTAGGTTAAACCAATGCCCATGAGAACTACCCATCCACTACTACACAGGGCTTATCACAGCCGGTTCGGTTGGGCCTATCACAGCCGGTTTTCAAAAGTGGCGCTAATAAAGTGGCGCTGAAAATCGACTTTTCACAGTCGGTTTTTAACCGGCTGTGAAAATCATTTTCACAGCCGGTTTTTTACATAAACCGGCTGTGAAAAAAATTTTGAAAACCGAAATTCAAAAATTAAATAAAAATGTTAAACGGGTGCAAAAAAAATTTTAACCACATGGGAGGCCACCCCTATGAACCAGGCACCATCATCTCCAACTACACAATTTTTTGCACTTGTTGCATTTTTCATGATTCGAACTCGTGACCTCTGGCTTCGCGCATAACTCTCCTTACCACTGCACTACACTACTACTTGTGACTAAAAGACTGATGCACTCCTCTTATATTAATCATGCCGAATGTTCAAAAAATTCTATAGACCACACCTTTGATCTAATTAGGATGAAAATTGTTGTGGTAGTTTCTTACATTCACTAGTTTCCAGGAAAAATATCAAAAAAATAATATAAAAATAAAAAATAGTTGTATGAAAATTGATTTTTAAGTGCTAAAAATTCATTTAATTCATAGAAAATAGCAAATCATTTCAAAAACTTCCTAAACTCCTCCATGGAAACTTATATGCGGTATAAAACATGTAAAAAAATATTTATATCTCATTTGAGAAAAAATAAGTTTTATGATGTACAAATATCAAAGTTTGCCTTAAGATGTATATGAAGTATGAGAAATGTATAGTTTATGAACAATGTATAATCTAATTTTCTTGAAATGCATTGAATTTTTTATGAGAAGGTTATACACCTATATGACAACTTTTATAATTTTTGGACAAGTTTTTGATATTGTTATTGTTTTTACAAGTGCAGGAGTAAATACTAAGAATAAGTACCTAGAAATTCATTTAATAGTTAGAAAATAGCAAATCATTTCAAAAAATCCAAAACTGCTGCAAGGCAACATATAAGTTGTATATAACATATAAAAATTGTGTCCTTGTAATATGAGCAAAAATAACATTTTAAGAAGTGCAATCTAAGCAGTGTTGCACTTCTTTAATATTTAAACGCTTCGAATCTTTATGATTTTCTAGAGGCCACACCTTAGATCCGATTGAGTTAAATTATTTTTTTGTTGTTCCTTGTGTGCTCCTAGACCAAAAAAAAATATCAAAAAAATAAAATAAAAATAAAAAAATTATGTACTGTAGCGTAGAACCGGCTGTGAAAATAGATTTTCACAGGCGGTTCGTGCCACGAACCGCCTGTGAAAATGATTTTCACAGCCGGCTCGTGGCTAGAACCGGCTGTGAAAATGGATTTGATTTTCACAGCCGGTTCAAGTCACAAACCGGCTGTGAAAATCATTTTCACAGCCGGTCCCGGCTGTGAAAATGTATTAGGGCCACTTTTTGAAAACCGGCTGTGAAAATAGTTGACTTGGCTACCCAGATCAGACAATTAGTTTATGTCACTATATATGTCAGAGTTCCGTTTCACAAAGCCATGCAAATGGAGCAGACAGAGGGGACCAGGGCATGGTACTTCATTGCATCACCACGTCAGTAAGACAGTGAGGGACCGTGACTGGACGCCAACCTAAAGGCATGGAATTGTCATAGGGTACCATGTTCATTGGTCACTTGAACTGATGAAGGCGAATATATAGGTCATAGCAAACCAACAGGAAATCTCGTGATAAATACAGAATGGAAAATATATACTATGCATAAACAGCTTGTGTTTAGGGTATGTTTGGTAGACGTTGATCTGGCTCTTATTTTTTAGGGAGCCGATTCTCTAAAAGAAATGATTCCGTAGTTAAAAGCGATTTTTTTTATTCTCTATCATAAACTCACTCCACAAAATTAAGAGAAGTTAATTTAGCCACAGTTTGGTAGAGCTCCAAACAGCTTCAGCTCCTCCTGATAATGTACTGTTTACGCTACTGTTCACTGGAGCTGTTTTCTCTCTCTTCTCTCCTCCTCTCACAGAGCCGGGTGAAGCCACTATTTTTGGTTTCACCAGCTCCAGCTCCTTGCGCACTGTAGCAGAGAGCTGAAGTCACAAGGAGCTCTATCAAAGAGGGCCTTCAGCTCCTCTTTAGTCCATTTCAGATAATCAACAGAATCAACACTTTACAAAATCAACAGAAAATTACTTCTTCCCGAAATGACAGAACTTCTGTTGGATTCAGCAGAAAATCAGTTTTGGGAGGTCTCCAAAAGAGGTCAGGTCAGTGTTCCAATGTTGGGAGATGGGCCCAATGCCGGATGAATTTGGCCCATCAAAAATCCGGATTGCCAAAGAAACCTCTTAAAAAAAAGACAAGAAGAAACCAGAAGACAGGAGACATAATTGTGACCCAGTTTGGCCTACGCGACTTTGGGTGTTTGGGTCGTCGATCCAGGTTCGCCGACCGCAAACACAGTCCGGACATGCTCCTCTCCCGCCACATGTGGAGGAACTAACTGTTCGAGGAATTGCCTGAGAGGAAGATGGCTTCATGTGCCGCCGATGAGTTGACGGCAGCGAGCAGTGCCCCCTGCCTGTTGTGCGTGAGTGCACTAGTGAAATTCTGATGGTTCGGTTTAGGGTTAGAAAACAGACGGAAAAAAATCTCATTTCCGTCCGCCCGTATTTTTATATTTGATCCATATTTTTAGCTCTATGGAAACGGGACGGAAAAGTGCGGAAACGGGACGGGAAATGGAAAAAGGGGGACGGAAACGGGATGGGATACGAGTAAGGGTGTATCCCGCCCATATTTGCAGGATCCTATTTTTAACCAGGATGAACCCATATTTGTCTCGTATTCAATTTAGTCAGGATGGACTGGCTTGCCATGACCATTGCAAGTAGCTGCCTTGCTTGCCATTGGCCATGGCTGTTGTGCACTTGTGCAAACAGATAGACAACAGTCAGCAAACCTGCAGCCGGTAGGGGGACTGGCACACCATATGTGTTTAGCTGTGGTATAGTGTATAATAGAACAATAAAATGTTTGATCCCGGATTAAATTCCGGTTCTCGTTTGTTTTCGACATGTCCCCACCCATATTTGTTCGTTTCCATGAACCCATATATCTCGGTCTTGATTCTGTATATTTCAGTCCGGATCCTGTTTCCGGTAAAAAAAAAATTATGGCAACAGAAATAGGAAAGGAGTTTTCCTGCCCGTTTCCGTCCGTTTTTATCTCTAGTTCGGTTGCGGTTTTGCTCTCACAGCACCAAAAGGGTGCACAGTCACCAGATTTCGCCAACAGGGCAATTCGCGGCTAATTTCGGCGAAAATGAAACCAGACGCACGTGTCAACGAGGTCGAACGACGGTATGGACAAGAAAGCATCTGAAGTTCTCTTGCATCCTTTCCGGTAAAAATTAGAAAAAATTGTACAGATCTCGAATGATCAACCGATCGCGATCGAGAGAAGCACCATCACGACATGCAAATTAAAATCGCGTCACGATCAAATAGAAAAAAAAAAAGGGGGCACTGCTGCTACAGCCTCGCTTCACGATCGAAGTAATTAAGCTACGCGCCTTGGTCAGCAGCTATGGCCGCCGCATCGATTCCCTGACGGCCATGGACGCCCCCAAATTATCACGCCTTTTGGCAATCTAGCAGTGCATCGATTTCCTGATGGCCATGGACGCCACGGCCTTCGCCCACGCCACCAGCTCCCGCTTCATCCTCCCCTCGCCGTCGCTACACAGCGCCGGCACGTCCACGCACACCTCCGCGCGGGGAGCGCCACCGCCGGCGCCGGACCACGGCCTCGCCGCCGAGCCCACGCCGAGCGCGGGGACGGACGCCTTTGCGTCCAGAGCCATGGCTGAACTACTGAAACTGCCCGCGCACCACCGATTCAGCAGGGCTCTATTACTCTATGTTGGTGCTCTTGGCTCTGCACCCAGCAGGCCAGAACTGAACACTGTACAGCTTCTCAGCTTGGCTTCTGATTGGCACTACTACAAAAACAAACTGTAAGAACGCCTCCTTTTTGCAACAGGGGCGGTTCGGGGGCGGACCGTTCTTACAGCGACGGAACAGCCCCAGGAGCTGACCAGCTGCCCCTACAGAATTAACAGTAGAGGCGGCTGGAGTTACGAACCGCCCTTACTGTTGTACAGATTAGTAGGGGCGGTTCGTGTCTGAGCCGCCCTACTGAAAATATAGTAAGGGCGGCTGGAATATAAGCCGCCCCTACTGTTATAGCTGTAGGGGCGGCTCAATCAGAAACCGCCCCTAATGTGGTCTGTACCAAAAACAACACAGCCCCCTCTTCTTCCTCCTCGGGTTCACTCACTCCAACTCGCAAAAAAAGGTTGGGAGGCCTTGGGCTCCTCCCAAAAATTGCTCTACTAAGGGGGGGGTTTTGAGCTCAAATACTTTGGTGGAGAGCTTGTAGAAGGTAAGAAAATGCTATTCCATGCCTTTAATTATTAAAGTTTTAATGGTTGGTTAGTGAGTAATTGTTGTTTGTTCTCTCTCTCATTTATGGTGTTTGAGCTATGAAATTAGCAAACTAAGGCCCTAATTTTGGAGGTACTAGGATAGATTTGTTAGTGGATCGGATTACACCCTTCTATTAGTCTACATTGCATGATTTTAGTGGACTAGAAAAGCTAGTTGTAGCTAGGGTTCATGGTTGCTTAGGATGAACACGTGTATTTTTTCTTTTTAATTCGTGGCGCAAATTTGTAACTAGTTTATCTCTCTCCTCGAAACTCCAAATGTTATGATTTTTGTTTCGTAAATTTTGTAAAATCATTATCTATTAGTGTATCCATACTAATTGCTATAAATTTTTTCTATATTAATGACTATTTATTTGTAGCTGTTTAAGGTTTGTCATGTATATGTATTTTTTTCTTTTTAATTCGTGGCGCAAATTTGTAACAAGTTTATCTTCCTCCTCAACACTCCAACTGCTATGATTTTTGTTGCGTAAATTTTGTAAAATCATTATCTATTAGTGCATCCATACTAATTGCTTTAAATTCTTTATATATTAATGACTCTTTATTTATATCTATTTAGGATTTGCCATTTGTATGTATTTAGTTATCCGATTAATGGTTTCTTTAATGTACTTTCTTTTAATTGTTGTCCTGAAGGATATGGAGCACAGGAATTCTTGGATGTATGGCGAGTTAAGGTGGAAGCAAAGTTACCGTGACGAGGTGGATAAATTCATTAAAGCCACTGAGAAGCATGCAGAGACGTTGACAGAAAATAATGATATAATAGTATGTCCGTGTTTTGATTGCAAGAACATACTGGCATGGAGAGACGTAGAGGTCATCAGAGAACATTTGGTTACGCGAGGATTTGTTAAGGACTACACAGTCTGGATTCATCATGGTGAAAATAAAGTTTATGATGATGACATGGAAAATCTGATAGGAGACGACCCCGACACCCAAAAGCTCCTCTCCCAGTATTCAGAACAGCTTGAAGTAAGAATGAACCGCGGATGTCACAATAAATTTGAAGGTGATGATGATTGGGATAGTAACGGCACAGGTGGTGATGACGGTTGCACTGGTAAGGACACAGGTGGTAATGTTGACGTTGGAGCACGTGTCGGGGATGAAGATGATGGTGATTATTTGGAGGAAATGCTTCGGGCCATTGGACCAGAAATAATCCAAAAGAGCGTGAATGGTCTTGAAAACCTAGAGAGGGTAACAAAAGCATCGAAGGAGACTGTCTATGGTGTTGCGAATGGTTGTCCGACACACTGGACATTGCTACGTTTTGTGCTTGAACTACTCATCCTCAAGGCTAAATACGGTTGGTCGGACTGCAGTTTCAATGATCTGCTGGGCCTCCTGTCATGGTTGCTACCAAAGCCAAACTCAGTTCCTGCCAACACCTACCAGGCAAAGAAGGTTGTAAGTCCGTTGACAATGAGTGTTGAAAAAATCCATGTATGCCCGAACCACTGTATCCTCTTTCGAGGCGACATATTCAAGGATCTAGATAAATGTCCTAGGTGCGGGGCCAGTCGGTACAAGAACAACGATCAGTACTTAGGGAATGAAGCCTCCATAGGGAACAAGAGGAAGAAGGGTGGAAAAAAGGCGGTACAACATTCTCAGGTGCAAGAGGATAGTCCATTAGGCATTGATTCAAAGAAGAGAAAAATTCCCGCCTTGGTAATGTGGCACCTACCAGTGAAGGACCGCTTGAGGCGTATCTTCCTAAACCCCAAAGAAGCCCAACTCATGACATGGTGGGATGATACGCGCCAGATAGATGATGATAGGATTGCACACCTGGCCGATGGTACTCAGTGGCAAAGCTTTGATAAGAAGCACAGAGAATTCAGCGAGGACCCAAGGAATGTACGGTTTGGATTGAGCACTGATGGAATGAATCCCTTCAATGAGAGGACGAGTGACCATAGCACTTGGCCTGTGCTCTTGACCATGTACAACATCCCAACGTACCTGTGTCAGAAGAGAAAGTACCTCTTTCTTACTTGTCTCATTTCTGGTCCTAAACAACCGGGCATTGACATAGACGTGTTTATTGAGCCTGTGATGCAAGAAATGGCAGAATTCTGGAAGGGGTGCCGATGTATGATGCCTTCCGAAAGGAGGACTTTATATGTCGAGCCATAATCATTGTTACTACCAATGATTATCCCGCGTTGTTTGCCTTGAACGGACAGATCAAAGGGAAGACTGCATGCATAACCTGCTTGGACGTTACTTCATATGTGTATCTGGATGCATCGAAAAAGATAGTTTATATGAGGCACCGACGCTTCTTACAGCAAACTCACAAGTACCGCAGCGTAAGGTTCAAACATTATTACGACAACACTCTAGAGACTGAACCCCCTCCAGAGAGACGCAGGAATGGAGAATATGTATACAAAATGGTGAAAAACATAAAAATCGTCTATGGAAAGAAGAATCCAGATGGGACGATCAGAGATAGAAGTAAACCTCCTATCGAAGACGTACCTTTTAAGAAACAATCCATCTTCTTTCAGTACTTGCCTTATTGGCCAGACTTGGAAGTTCCCCATGCCATTGATGATATGCACTTGAAGAAGAATGTCTTCGAGAGTCTCGCGGCTACATTCATGGACACGCCCAAGACAAAGGATGGTCTGAAATCACGGAAAGACATGGTGCAGCTAAAAGTGAAGCCCGAGCTTCACCCGGTAAAAGGGGCAGATGGAAAATGCACTCTGCCCGCGGCTTGCTTCAACTTCACCGTAGAAGAGAGGAGGGCTATATGCAATTACCTAAGGGGGGTCAAAGTCCCTACTGGGTTTTCGGCAAACGTCAAGAAGCTAGTGTCCATGAAGGACCTGTCAATAACACACTTGAAGGCCCACGATTGTCATGTAATGTTGACAGTGTTCCTACCTATTGTTATCAGGGCTATAAAGCTAGAATTCTTGAAAATGGCTATCACCCGTATGTGCTACTTCTTTTCAAAGATCTCGCAGAAGGTGATTAGCAAGAAAGAGCTGAAGTCACTACATGATTTCGTGGTGGAGACCCAAAACCAGCTAGAGATGTGTATGCCTCCCGCGTTCTTTGATATCATGCCACATCTCATGATTCATATGGTTCATCAGATAGAGGCACTGGGACCTTGCTACTTGTATGAAATGTGGTCCTACGAGCGGTTCATGTCTGTCCTAAGTCGATACGTACATAATCGATATTACCCAGAGGGCTCCATGATAGAGGGGTACACTACTGAAGAAGTCGTAGAGTGCTGTCAAGAGTATCTAAAAGTACAGAGAGCGATTGGTAAGCCTGAATCTCGTCACAAGGGTAGGTTGGCTGGGAAAGGCACCAGGGGCAAAAAAGTGTTCATTGACGAAGATTACAATGAAGTGAGTCGGGCGCATTACAGTGTCTTAGCGACTACAGAAGTGATGCGACGGTACATTGATGAACACATGGCTATCATAGAGGCGGAGAGAAATGGCCGCTCAAATGAGTGGGTCATGAAACAACACAAGCAACGATTGACTGCATGGTTGAAGGACCAAAACATACCGACTGGACCAACCAAAGATGATATTACCGTCCATAGGTTAGCACTTGGGCTATCGAGACAAGTGACATCTTGGCAAGCTTACGAAATCAATGGGTACACATTCTATACCCATGCAAAGGATAAGACAAGTGTGAACCAAAACAGCGGGGTTCGAACTGAAGCAATCAACCAAAAGGGGCGAAGAATCAATTACTTTGGCATCATTGAAGATATATGGGAACTTGACTATGGAGCGGATATACAAGTGGCCCTGTTTCGTTGCCGCTGGATCAAACAACACGAACTGAATGAGATCGGGTGGACGATGGTTGACCTCGAAAATGTAGGCTACCGAGATGACCCTTGGGTGGTCGCTTCAGATGTGGCACAAGTTTTCTATTTACCTGACCCAGTGTCTAACCTTCCACCAAAGAAGAGGACAAAGCACGTGGTTGTCTCTGGAAAACAGCACATTATCGGAGTTGATGGCGTGGACGATCCTGATGAGTATAATCACTATGCTGAAATGCAGCTATACACAGACTTTACGAAGAAGATCGAAGATGTGGAAAAGAAGCTGCCCAAAGACATATTGCCATGGGAAAGGAAAGGGGTCAAGGGGAGAGTTGTTAGGGATGAATAGCTAGTTGTTGAACGTGATGTGTTCGAGAGACTACCTTTATGTATGTGAGACTATACCTTATGTATGTGTCAGACTTCATTTATGTATGTGATTTCATTTATGTGTGAGACTTCATTTATGTATGTGATTTCATTTATGTATGTGATTCCATTAAAGGCTCCATATACCCTTGTGAAGCAAGTGCACTCCAACTTTGTTGAAATGGCTTGAGATTTTTGTGGCAGTAATTTATAGCCAAAATATGATCCCACACCAGCCCCCACATTTTTCGGACAATTATTTGCATTATTATAATTTTTTCCGTGGTGCGCGAGACAAAATATGGGGCGTTATACATGGAAAACACTTGGGTTATGGAGCGAACTCCACATGGGTATTTTTCCTAGGGCACAGGAGACCTTGTGGAAAATTTTGGCACCAATCCGGATCTTTTTGGGGGTGGACCTAGTTCAACGCAGAATTACTCGGGAAAGTCACGCGGAAATTCAATTAAACTGGAAAAAGTACCAAACGAACTCCAGAAAATCCCAAACTTGGTGGTAGCTTCAATAAAGGCATTTGCAAGCCTAGAAAAAAAGTTTGAGGCCAAAACTACAACTTGAGCCCCACAATCCCTAAGAACCCTAGTGTAGAGACATGGTTCCATTAAAGGCTCCATATACCCTTGTGAAGCAAGTGCACTCCAACTTTGTTGAAATGGCTTGAGATTTTTGTGGCAGTCATTTATAGCCAAAATATGATTCCACACCAGCCCCCACATTTTCCGGACAATTATTTGCATTATTATAATTTTTTCCGTGGTGCGCGAGACAAAATATGGGGCGTTATACATGGAAAACACTTGGGTTATGTAGCGAACTCCACATGGGTATTTTTCCTAGGGCACAGGAGACCTTGTGGAAAATTTTGGCACCAATCCGGATCTTTTTGGGGTGGACCTAGTTCAACGCAGAATTACTCGGGAAAGTCGCGCGGAAATTCAATTAAACTGGAAAAAGTACCAAACGAACTCCGGAAAATCCCAAACTTGGTGGTAGCTTCAATGAAGGCATTTGCAAGCCTAGGAAAAAGTTTGAGGCCAAAACTACAACTTGGACCCCACAATCCCTAAGAACCCTAGTGTAGAGACATGGTTCCATTAAAGGCTCCATATACCCTTGTGAAGCAAGTGCACTCCAACTTTGTTGAAATGGCTTGAGATTTTTGTGGCAGTCATTTATAGCCAAAATATGATCCCACACCAGCCCCCACATTTTCCGGACAATTATTTGCATTATTATAATTTTTTCCGTGGTGCGCGAGACAAAATATGGGGCGTTATACATGGAAAACACTTGGGTTATGGAGCGAACTCCACATGGGTATTTTTCCTAGGGCACAGGAGACCTTGTGGAAAATTTTGGCACCAATCCGGATCTTTTTGGGGGTGGACCTAGTTCAACGCAGAATTACTCGAGAAAGTCGCGCGGAAATTCAATTAAACTGGAAAAAGTACCAAACGAACTCCGGAAAATCCCAAACTTGGTGGTAGCTTCAATGAAGGCATTTGCAAGCCTAAGAAAAAGTTTGAGGCCAAAACTACAACTTGGACCCCACAATCCCTAAGAACCCTAGTGTAGAGATATGGTTCCATTAAAGGCTCCATATACCCTTGTGAAGCAAGTGCACTCCAACTTTGTTGAAATGGCTTGAGATTTTTGTGGCAGTCATTTATAGCCAAAATATGATCCCACACCAGCCCCCACATTTTCCGGACAATTATTTGCATTATTATAATTTTTTCCGTGGTGCGCGAGACAAAATATGGGGCGTTATACATGGAAAACACTTGGGTTATGGAGCGAACTCCACATGGGTATTTTTCCTAGGGCACAGGAGACCTTGTGGAAAATTTTGGCACCAATCCGGATCTTTTTGGGGGTGGACCTAGTTCAACGCAGAATTACTCGGGAAAGTCGCGCGGAAATTCAATTAAACTGGAAAAAGTACCAAACAAACTCCGGAAAATCCCAAACTTGGTGGTAGCTTCAATGAAGGCATTTGCAAGCCTAGGAAAAAGTTTGAGGCCAAAACTACAACTTGGACCCCACAATCCCTAAGAACCCTAGTGTAGAGACATGGTTCCATTAAAGGCTCCATATACCCTTGTGAAGCAAGTGCACTCCAACTTTGTTGAAATGGCTTGAGATTTTTGTGGCAGTCATTTATAGCCAAAATATGATCCCACACCAGCCCCCACATTTTCCGGACAATTATTTGCATTATTATAATTTTTTCCGTGGTGCGCGAGACAAAATATGGGGCGTTATACATGGAAAACACTTGGGTTATGGTGGTAGCTTCAATGAAGGCTCCACATGTATATTTTTATATTTACATAAGTTTTTTTATCATTTTGTACCTCAAAAACACTTAATAATGTTGATTTAATAATTTTATTACAAATAAACCAAAAAACAATAGTAGGGGCGGCTGTATCAGAAACCGCCCTTACTATTTATTCTGTAATTATAAACCGCCCTTACAGAATAAATAGTAAGGGCGGTTTCTGATACAGCCGCCCCTACTGTGGCCCTCTGGTATATAAGGCAGCCGCGCGTCGAGGGCGAAAATTGGCTAAGTCCTTGGCGCGTTTTCTCCCTCGCGACGCCGTCAGGCTGCCAAAATTTCCCCCCGGCCGCGCGCCTCCACCGTAGCTGCGCGGCGCCTCCACCGTAGCTGCGCGCCGCCGTCGCCGTAGCTGCCCCCCTCGCCCTCTAGCGCGGTCGTCGAGCCCGCGGGGAGATCCGTTTCATCCCCGTCTTCCTCGACGCCTCGCCGGACCCGTCTAGACGCCGGTGGCCGCCTCGCCGGAACCCTAACTCCGCCGCGACGCCGCCGCCTCTGCGCGCCGTCGTCGCCTTGAGCTCGCCGCGGTTAGGGTTTGAGGCACCACCTCCCTGGCCCCATCTCCGACACCTCCTTCCTCCGCCCGCCGCCCCTCCACGCCGGCCGCTCCTCGTCGCGCGCGCGCCCCTCTGGACACCGACGGCCGGGAGCTCGCCCCTCTGGACACCGAGGGCCGGGAGCGCGCCGCCGTCGACTTGAGCTCGCCCGGATTCCTAGTTCGTGTACATCTTGGGGACATTTAAGGTCGTCGTCTCCCAGATCCACTCTTTGCTGATTTCTTCACCACACATTCTGTTAGTTTCTAATCCAATAATAACCAGCAGATTGGACCTGGTACGTGATTAGTTGTTGTGACCTTTGTGATCTTGCATTGAGTTGTTGCTTCGAACCAACTGCTGGTTTCTAATCCAATAATAAGCCTTATGCCTATTGCTCCGAACCAACTGATTCACAAGATCTAAAGCTCTTTTTTCTTGAGTTATTGTGTCAGATTTCAGTCTTGAACTTTATTGTACTAATAATATTTCCGGGTCAATGGAAATAATTGTGACTTGAGGCATCAATAGTAGTATAGAATGACAGTCTTAACTAATATTCAGTGAAGTAGAACAGTACCTGTTTTAACCTCTCTGGATGATCTAAAGCTGCATGTGTTTGAATTTGTACCAGTTGGAGTTTTTTAGCAAGTTGAAAGGTCACTTATCCAGTCTTTGGAAACTTGGCATTAATATATATCCGAAACTCAAAACTTGGTAATGATTTAGGCTAGATAGCTGCATGTATTAAATGTGTTTTCATATATTTAGAATGCAGATATCTAGCAGTATTAAATGTTTAATATCTAGCTGCATTCTCCATATATTTAGAACGTGGGTACCAGTTAAATGTTTAGGCTAGATAGTTGTATTTGTCGGACATGTGTCTTCGATCATTTTCTCATTTACTTCTTGATCTTTTGGCGGTCCAAATGTAGTCCAAAATTCAGTGTAAACTACAGAAAATACTGCAGTTCGGCTAGTCTATGATTTCAGTCTTTGGATATTTGGATCAAGTTTTTAAAAAATTGATATGATATTGATCCTCATTATGCCACAGGTAATGGTACCTTAGCATCAATGGCTAATATAGAGTAAACTCTTTACCTGAAAGGTTAAGAGGAAGTTTGTTGGTTTCTAGCGAAATCTAAGCAATTTAGCAAGCATTGGGGATGCTTTATCTTTTTGATTTAGGAAGCATTGGAGATGCTTTATCTTTTTGTCAGCCAAGTCATACATTTTTATTTGTGGATGCTCAGGAACCAAGGTGTGAAGTTGGGAAATCCCAGATTTTATTTGTCAACTGAGCGGTTTTTGAGCTGTTAAAACTAAACTATCTAGTTTGAGTTTCTTATTTCTAACTTTCACATTTTTTTTCCTCCAGGAGGTCTGTGATGCTCTACTGCTCTAGTTCCCCTACTCATTCGTCCTCGGCTATTCTTCCTCCAGGAGGTCTGTGATGCTCTACTGCTCTAGTTCGTGATGCTCTGTGATGCTTTACCACTGGTGAATTTTGGATGAAAACTGCTGCCAATGATGCTCATTTTGTAGTTTCCAGAAGAGGCAGGTAGGCATAGGGACCCTGTTGAAGATGACAAGCTCTTGGAAATCGTCGGCGATCTTTGTAATTTCATATTGGATGAAATTATAAGCAGCAGAGGCGCATTCCATGACCATGCATCCGAGTTGGCGAGTAATCCAAAGTTTCAACATCTTCGTGAGTGGGAAAGGCTAGGCTTGGGAAGGTGAACTTTGAGGAATTGTGAATTATTGAACTTGTGACTTTGTGTAATATTGAACTTTGAGAACTTGTGATTATATGTATGTGAATGATCATGTGAATTATTGAACTTTGAATTATATATATGTATGTGAATTATTGGACTTTGAGTTATGTGAATTATTAGGCTGTGGATTATATATATTCTGTGGATTATATTATATTCTGTGGATTATATTATATATTTCTGATTTACTTTTTTTTGGCTGGGAACTGAGATTAGGGGCGGCTAAATAACCAGCCGCCCCTACAGATAACATAGCAGGGGCGGCTATGTCTCCAGCCGCCCTTAATGTTTATGAGCAGCAAGGGCGGCTGGAAATGCGACCGCCCTTAATGTTTATCAGCAGTAAGGGCGGTTTTAACTAAAACCGCCCTTATTGATTTATCAGTAAGGGCGGCTGGTTTCTAGCCGCCCTTACAGTTCTTACCACTGTAAGAACGGTTGATTAAGGGCGGCTCGTAAAACCGCCCCTACAGAGGCTTACGAGCCGCCCCTACTGAAACTTTCTGTAGTAGTGTGGTGCAGCTAGCGAGGGCGCTAGCATTGGCACGCTCTACATAAACCACATCAGGCTCTCGCGCGAGCGGGCATGTGATGCACTGAGTGCCACGTGCGTGTCCTGCCCACCGGTAGAATTCGTCCCCTTTAGTTGCAGTATCAATTGGACCCGGAATTAAAGTTGCAGTATCAATTGGACCCGGAATTAAAGACCTTTTAGTCCCGGGTCTAAACACGAGGGGCTGAGAGGTACATTTAGTCCTGATGGTTTGCTCCATTCGGGACTAAAATGTGTCATCTAGTCCCGGATGGAGCCACCAGCCGGGACTAGAGGCGTCCTTCCCCTTTAGTCCCGGGTGGTGGCTCCATCTGGGACTAAATGACACGTTTTAGTCCCGGGTGGAGCAACCCACCGAGACTAAAACCAGCCACCGGATATTTTCTAAGTCCTTGTCCACCGTATCCTCTCTCCCATTCTTTACTCTCACTCCCTCAATCTCTTTCTTATCTTCTCCCATTCTAATCTCTTCACATTCACAGCAGATGCAGCATGCAGAGGAGCCCAGAAGGCCGGAGGCTAGCGGGTGCGNAAGAACTAGCCTGAGCTCAACTAGCCTAAGGACTATAAGAATAGCTTAGTGAGGGAGAGACGCTCTTGATGAATGAGTGTTTGTTGTGAGGGCTCTCTACCCCGTATTTATACTAGGGGAGGACGGATCCTGGCTCTCCTTGGATGGAAACAAGTCTTGGCACCAAGCGGGATGCGCGGGAAGCGTTGGGGCCAAAGTTGGCACGAATGGACCCCGCCCAGGTTCGGCCGAACCCTGGCGGGAGCCTTTCGCGCGTTCCTTCCTCTGGTGGCTGCTATGTGGGTCCAATGTCCCCTTAAGGTCGGTTTCCCCATGGGTTGACCCTTGTATGACTGATAGGTGGGCCATCTTGTCCTTTTACTCGCGGAGTTGAGTCTGCATGATGCTGTCTCCTCCGTTCATGTCTTGTGTTCTTGAAAACACTTGTTGCTAGAATACAAGTGGAACTAGGTTGTTTGTAAAAGGATATGTTAGTAAGAGCTTAGTTTGTCCTCTTATCTCATACAACCACTCGACTCTTGTATGGTGCAAGGGCTTAGTCTAAATCCCACTAGCCGTCTGTTAGTTGTCTGGAGGCAGGTGTGCAGCGGGAAAACCAAGTGCCGTCTTAGTGACATGGTTGCCGTCTTAGTGACATAAACCCCTTGGTGTTTTTCTCGTGATGGCTAGGCAGTTTTGGCTATGGTGGGTAATGGCTTCGATAGGATCCGCACTGACACTAAGGTGATCGTGCTGCGGTACCCTACTTGTGGTGAAAGTGTACATCTCTGCAGAGTTTCCTAAACTATTCGAATAGCCGTGCCCACGGTTATGGGCGAGTTATGGCTTGGTCACAATACTAAGGTTTTTGGGATGGGTTTGGAGTGTGTGGTTTTGGAATGAGTTCGGCTTTGTGCCAAAAGCTACGGCGGATGGGAAATCCGGTAGCACTAAAAGTTTGGATCCTTTGTGGATCAACCCCCACTTAATGGCTTGTTACTAAAAGCTTGCTTTGCTAAAGTATACCTTGATAAACCCGTGCATGTGTTAAAACTAGCTTTTTGGCAAAAATAAAACCTAGCCTTATCCTTGTTATTCCTTGTGCATAATTCTGTGTTAACCCCTCCGTGGGTGTGATTGGACTTGTTGAGTACTTTTGTACTCACCCTTGTTGTTGTTAATCCAGAAGAAGACCCGGACTTTGTTGAGGACGCTGAATAGGTGGTCGCTTCCGCACCCAGCTTTGCCTGTGGAGTTTGGTCCCGCCCAAGATGGTTTCGCTGTCGCAGAACTCTGATCCCTTGGTTGAACCGTTCTGGTTCATCCTTTGGCTTTCCGCAGTAGTTTACCTTTTAGCTATCCTAGTTTGTATTAGGTGCCCGCTTCCTCGTGGGTTGTAAGTTTCTGTATCATCTGTTGAATAAATGCGTATCAGCCTTCTGGGACTGATAATTTGTATCACATTTAGTCTCTGCTTAAGCAGGGGCGCTTCAGCAAGCTTCGCGATGGCGCCACGTGCCCTCCATTCCGCCATCCGGCCGCACCGGACGCGCCCCCGGTTTTGAGGCCCAAACCGGCAAACCTGCCTGCCTGGTGGTTTTGAGGCCCAAACCACCCAAACCGTCCATCTCCGCTTGGCCGCCACGCGACCTCCTCGATGTCGACACGTGTCCGGCCTCCGCCAAGCCTTGACGCCTCCGTCCCGCTTGACTCGACCGACGCCGTCTTCATCACGCCGTGTACTCTTGCTCTTCCATGCACCATGCGGATCGCACGTGACTCCGCCCGGCCTCTTCGGGTCCTTCGGTCCAAGCCTACTCGTTCATCCTTCACCGCCCTTGGTTCATCGGCATGAACCTTTCGCGCCTGACCTTCACCGCGCGCCGTCGGCCGCCATGTCGCATCCTGCACCTGCACATCACGAGCCAAGAGACACATCAATCCACTCAACGGTTGTCAATCACTCATCATTTAGGGATGACCACCATTGGTCCCTCCAACTGTTGCAGGCGCGCCACATACAAAAATCTGATAAAAAATGCTGAGTTATAATAAAACGTTACATTCAGTGCTCTATCTAGCTAGTCAGGAGGGTAATGTCAAACAGAGGTGTGCTACATCTATACGACTGTTTTGCATCAATGTATAGTACACCAGTGAGTAATAGCAAGGAATCTCCTACAAAATAGATCCCATGCATACAATATAATGAACAGTAAAAAGATTTTAGATGCACGCATGGATGGATCAACTGCTAATTTAACTTTTGCCTGCTATTGTTTTGCTCTGGAGTGAATCAATATATATTCCATGCATCTTATTAGCTTATTCCAGTACGGCAGTACGTATGTGTCCAGTCCACCACCCAGGCACCCACCTACATTCGTGCATACGTATTTATCCACTCGTATCCATCTTATATTAGCTTATTCCAGTACGGACCGAATAGTACAATCATACCGAGACAAAGAGGACGCGCAATACACTCATCCTAACAGTAGTATTCAATGAATGCGCATAGAGTGGTAATAGACGATGTCGTAGTCAGTTAGATCGAGAGCTCTTGCCACCGGAGAGGAGCACGTCGTTCACCAGTTTCTCGAGGTTGGCGTACGAGCGCCCGCCGGGCCGCGTCGCGCTCACGGCGGCCTCCCGCCACTCCACCGCGCGGCGCCGCATCTCCTTCCCTTTCTCCCCGCCCATCGCCTCCCGTATCTTCTCCTCCACCACCTCCCGCCGCACGTCGTGGCCGATCTCCATGCCCACGCCCCACTCCACGCACTTGTAGCGGCAGTTGGTCTGCTGCTCCGCGAAGAAGGGCCAGCTCAGCATCGGCACCCCGGCGCAGAGGCTCTCCATCGTCGAGTTCCACCCGGAGTGCGTCAGGAACACGCCCACCGCCTCGTGCCTCAGCACCACCTCCTGCGGGCACCATGTCGCCAGGCGGCCGCGGCCCTGGATGGCCTCCAGGAACTCCGGCGGCAGCACGGCGGCGTCGCCATTGACGAGGTCCGGGCGGACGATCCACAGGAAGTCGTGGCCGCTGTTGGCCAGCCCCCACGCGAACTCCACCAGCTCCTCGTTGGTCATCACCGTGATGCTGCCGTAGTTCACGTACACCACCGACCGTGGCTCCCTGCCGTCGAGCCAGTCGAAGCAGGAGACGTCCTCCTTCCAGAGGTTTGACCCCAGCGTGTCCAGAGGGCCTCCCCGTGGCACGATCTCCTCGGCGAGGAAGGCGAGCGGGCCGATGGTGTGGATGGACGCTGAGGCCGGGATCTTGGCGCGCATCGCATCTAGCGCCTCCTGCTCGAGCTCGTCGAAGGTGTTGAGGATCACGGCGTCCGCGCTGGCTATCTGCTCCGTCACCTTGAGGGCGAAGTGGACCATGAACTCGTCGGGGTCCGTCGAGCAAATGAAGCTCGGGAAGTCCTTGAGCCTGGTGTGCTTGCTCATCCCCGGCGCCCAGTCCACCGGCGTGTCCAAGAACCCGTTCGTCAGTTGCTCCGCATCTGCATCCCAACCAGAAATCAGAAAATATGAGCACTTGCCTGCACTAGCGGACTAGCCAACGCGGCAAGACGGAGAGAGGTTTGTAAGTTCAAACCTTTGAGCGGGAAGATGCCCTTGTCGATGAGGTCGCGGTAGTAGCGGTAGCCCATGTACCCGACCGCGCTGGCCGTCCAGAACAGCGCGCACGGCACGCCGATCTCCCTGGCGGCCTCCAGGGTGAAGCTCATGACGTCGTCACCGACGACGCAGGTGACCGGCGGCGCGTCCGGGGAGGAGTTGAGCTCCGCGAGGAGGCTCCTGAAGTGCGGGAGGCAGGTCTCCATTGTGGAGCGGCAGAGCGAGCGGCACGTCCTGGGTGGCGTCGGCGTCGGACGGCGGCAGGCCCTCCGGGATGGCGGCGAAGCGGAAGCCCGGGAGGCCGTCGAGCGCGCCGGCGCCGCGGGAGCGGAGGAGGCGGCGGTGGTTGAACTCGGAGTTGACGAAGGTGACGTGGAAGCCCCGGCAGTGGAGGACCTTGGCCAGCTTCAGCATCGGCGTCACGTGGCCCTGCGCCGGGAACGGCAAGCACACGACGTGCGGCCGCTCGCCGTCGGCAGCGATGGAGCCCATGTCGACCGCTGACGATGTGCAGGTGTACTGCTGCGGGTAGTGCCGGCTGTGTACCCTGTCGAGCTGTCTTGACACGTACTTCACTTGTGTGAGGAAGAGAGTGATGAATGGAGGTGATTTTATAGAGCAGTAGAGGCTGCTACGAGCATCTCTCTGATTGGGAAGCAGATTCAGATATTCTTTCTGTTGCTGTCGTGCGATTAAAGCCGCCAGATTGTCGTTAGTGATCAGGGATTAAGATGTACGTAGTATATACTAATCGTGTCAGCTCGATTGGTGCTTCAAACAATTGCAATCAAGAAAAAGTTTAGCTGTCGCTGACACTGACTCGCGTGGCATCAATGTTCTCCGGAGCTTTTGCACGTATCGTTGACTCCCAAAAGGAAAAGTTATCCTCTAGAATACATTAGGATCTGGATCTGATCGCCTTCATTTGAGTAAGGAAATTGCTATATCGGTATCGGCACCAACTCCAATACCCTCCAAACAAGCCCTTATTTTTTTTAATAAAGGTCATCTCTATTTTTTACGTCTTAATTTTTTCTCCCCAGCAATACCCTCTAAATAACCCTATAATTTTTATTGGCCCACTTGTTAGTTTCTAGTTTGGAACAGAGGACCCCCTAGAGACCCCTAGGTCAAGGGTGTGTGGGAGAGGATTTGGAGGATTCCTTATTTTATGGGCCAAAATAGAGAGCCTGCTGGAGTTGGTTTTTTTATCCACATTCTCTAAATTCAAAATAAGGGTCCATTTAGAGGGCATGCCAGAGTTGCCCTAAGCCCTTGCGCTAGCAGCATGCAGCAGCAAGAGTGCACAATTTCCACTTTCCATCATCTTTATTATGTGTTTTTTGGAAAAACAGTGGTTATTTTTTAATTATTTTTCAGCATTTTAATTGTAAGTTCTTTTAGAAAAGAAATACGGTGCCAACTTTGTAAACAAAGTGAAAGCACGTTGATGACATTTCCTATAGGATTTTGTTTTTTCTGAAACTAAGTGTAGTTTTGTGGGTCAGATTCTTGTGGTGAACTAAGGCCATTATTAAGGCCATCCCAGCCTTTCTAGTAGGATGGTTTTCATAGTATTAATGAGGGTGTCATTTAAACAATTTGGTGATGTGGCAAAAGAGTTAAAGAGGTGAGAGAAGGAAATGGTATCTCATGCAAGAAATTATGTCTACACAAGAACCAAGAAATAAAGGAAGGGGATAGGGTGAGAAAGGAGAGAAAAGAGAGGAGATTGGGTAATAATTTATTTTGAAGAAATATGCATTGAAAGAGTAGTTTTCAATTTTTCATGGTAGTGTATATGTGACATGGCAACTATGAAAACTACATGGTAGTGTCTTGGGTTGGGGACAGCATAATGCTAGTTTCGAGTTTCAATCTCATTGAATGACATGCCACATAGACAAAAGTAATGATGTGGCATGAAACTTATGATGAGAAAGAAGATAGGTTTCAAATGGATGAAACCTTATGTACACAGTTATCGGGACTATGAAACTTGAATAAAACCTCTGCTGAGAGGCAGTTCATTTCATCTCCACATATTTCATCACCTCTAAATGGTTATTTAGATGCAACATTTAAGTTATATGTTAGCTTATTATAAAACTGTGAAATAAAACTTTGCGTTGAGTGATTTTGTTTCATTTATCATTCCAAATATCTTTGATGACATGTCACTCTTGGAAACTACCGAATGAAATCTTCCACTAAAAATGGCCTAAAGCAGATTTGTGTTAGTCCATAAAATAGGGGAAAATCAATTATTGCTTGTAAGTTTATTTTGGCGTGTACAATAGTTAGACATCAGCCGTTTGTATAAGTCTACATAAGCAAATGAGCTGATGTAGCCATCGTTAAATGAGAAAATAGTGTGTTGTTGTCTACTTTTTCCTCTACTACTCTCACCCGTGTTCCTAGGCAAAACGACACCAACCAAAGAACCGTTAAATGCCACACACACACACACACACACACACAACAAAATAGACAACCCACTGTAAAACTGTCTATTTAACTGTTTGTGTACGTGAAATAGACAGCAGCTATCCAAGCTATTGCACTTGCCCTTAGACGAGGCTTTGCCAAGTCTAGGTCTAGGTCTATACGTCCCTCGTTCTTATCACATGATCACAACTCACGAGTCACATTTAAGGTGGACAAGTCCCGCAAAGTATAGTTGGCCAAAAGGCACGAGGCCCATGGGCCGGCCTGAAGCACGGTTTTTTGGTTCGGTCTGAGCATGGCCCGGCACGCCCTCCGTTGGGCCCGTGCCAGCCCGGCACATGCCGCGGGTCGGGCTCAAACGCCCTGCCCGGCACAAAACAGACCGGCCCGACGAGGCAACGTGGGCCGACCCAAAGCACGGTGGAGACCCGATAATTTTTTCCACTTTTGTATATAAGCTCCACCCAAACCTTAAATCCGCAATCCCATCCCGCTATCCGTAGCCGCAGCCGCCGACGCGCGTCTCTCCTCCGCCTTGCCCTCTCCGACTGCTCGCGGTTGCACTCCCCCGTGGCCAGCGGCCCCACCTCCTCACCTTGCTGCCTCGGGCTTCTCCTTCGCCTCGCACTCCCCCTTACAGATGGCCAAATGGGCAGGCCAATTTGGGCGGCCGAGGCATAGCCCGCTTTGGCACGACCCATGGCACCGCCTGTTTCCTGTAGTGAAAGGCCACCACAGCTAAGCCAAGACATGCATGTGGACTGAGTAGGATTCAAGCTAGTTTTCTTGTCTTTTTGGTTTATCGGGAGGGACAATTCAAAACTCGTTAAAATGAACTAATCCAGAATTCCCAGCAAGAAAAAGAAAAGAAACTAGCTAAAACAGTAAGCCTAGAACTCGTTGGCTACCCACTAATTCGCATCCCCTGCCCTGATGAACTAAATCAAGCACACGCATGTTTCGGCCCTTGACATTGATCCCGTAACCACTGGGACAAAACTATCGCGCAACCGAAGTTGCTATCGAGTGGAGAGCAACACACTTCGTTGATCGATCGATAGTCTCCGTCACCGCGACAGGAAATCACAGACTACGGCAGCACGAGACCCGCGCTGCAGTTTTTCTACTCATGGCCTGCTCCACGCCGGCACATGCGCTGTCCAAACCAGAATATATATATAATCTACGAGGCATTCCCAGATCGATATGATCGGCCTCGGCCAGGCTTGCATCCAGCAACGAGCGGGGGCTACGACAAGCCCGGGGTTCTATATTTTATACGTGCTCGTGGAGCGAGAGCAACCGAGCATCCAGCACTTAGAGAAAGTCTAATAATGGACGAAAAGCCAACCAAATTCAACGTGAAAGAGAGAAATGTAGAAAGAGAATGGGACGACATCTTGCGACACGTCGGATGAAGCCGACGGAGAGAAGCTATTGCAGCTGCTATGGGCTGAGCTCACTGTTGCGCATTGAATGCTAGTGGGCTCCGTGACCACCGTGCGTTGCAGCCAGCAGCAGAGCATGGCTAATGGTCACGCTCAGCACTGGTTACGCTCGCTACCGGCAGCAATGCGCAGTCCGCAGTGATCTGGCGCGTGGGGGCAGCGGATCTCATTAGCATTTAATGCACAACAGTGAGCTCAACCAATAGTAGCTGCAGACCTGCAGTAGCTTCTCTTCGCTGGCTTCATGCGAGCGCGGGACGAGACATCCATCCTATTCTCTTTCTACATTTCTTTCTCCCACGTTAGGCCCTGTTTAATTGAGATGATATGGTGCAAAGTTTATACATTGGGTCGCGTGCACAGAGAGAATAAATGAACTGACACGGTTCTCGAAGTAAAAAAAAAATGCAAAGTTCCTAGAATTAAACAGGGACTTAGCAGATCCCTCCTTCCCAGGATTCCGGGAGAGCAGCCACGAGAGGTTCCTGCAGGCTGCAGGAGATGAAAATATTCTAGGGCATGCGGTGTGGACGGCCCAACGGCGGCTTTGCATATTTTTTTTTGGCGCCAAGAAACACCCGAAGATAAGGCGGCCACTCATGACAAGCAGTTGTGACTTGGATATTGTAATGCGCGTGTGTGCACTTGCAGGTCAGATGAGATCCTGGAGGATCAGTGTTATAGCTAGGGTTACATCAATGCCGTGGGAATTACCCATACAGATTTGACTTGGCTACCCAGATCAGACAATTAGTATATGTCAATGTCAGAGTTCCGTTTCACTCACAAGAATGCAAATGGAGCAGACAGAGGGGACCAGGACATGGTATTTCATTGCATCAACATGTCAGGAGGACGGTGAGGGACCATGACTGAACGCCAACCTAAAGCCATGGAACTGTGATACGGTACCGTGTCCATTGGTCACTTGAACTGATGACGGCGAATATATAGGTCATAGCAAACCAACAGGAAATCTCGTGAGAAGCTTGATGCAACGGATATATGTATTATGCAGAAACATTTGTGTTGGTAGAGCTCCATCCGTTTCCCATTATCTATGGAAACCGATTCTTTGAGAGAATTAATTTTTTTTTGCTAAAAGTGATTCTGTTTGATTCTCTAGCAGAGCCGGCTCTGGCCCTATAGGGCGAGAGGGGCGACGGCCAGGGGCCCAGGCCAAGAGGGGGCCCAAAATTCCATAAATAAATGAAGGAACAACTGTATGTTTTATGCCTAACGTTTAATGTGTGATATCCGTTGGACGCATACCTACTTCCACCATGTAAAGTCATCGTGCAAGTATGTGGCTGTCCTCCCATAATGCCGTTATTATCTAATATAAAAGTCTAATTGTCTAAATTGAAGTCTACTTAACTAAAATTTGGTGCACATTTTAGTCTACAGAGAGTGAATAGCTTCCCCAGACATGCCCTCGCCCTCTCCCCCCATTGCCTAACAGAAGTTTCATTCACATTAATTAGTATGTCACATTGGTATTTTGCTGACATGGCAATGCAATTATGATGAGAGAGTAGAGAAGGTTTCGTCATATGTGAGAAGAGTTTCATCCCCATGAAAGTTATCATCTGGCACAGTTATATAGTTCCCAGACTTGGTAACTGTGCAATGAAACTGTGCATTGAGACTGGCCTTACTAGTTTTTTTTAGCATGCTAGTAGATTCTAGGATTCTAAACTTCTAATTTTATGAATTTTCTTTTTCATAATTCAGATGTTAAAATTATGTCTAAGAAACATTTACCATAATATCATGCGACATCGCTCCTTAATCATATATTACTTATAATCATTCATATACGATCAAGGGCCCATGATGTCAACCCGCCCAAGGGCCCTCCAAATTATAGAGCTGGCACTGTTCTCTAGCATAAACTCTCAAAATCAGGATGGAGAATTACTTCGCAGAATCAGGAGAAGTTACTTTTTTCAGCTCCCAACCTTTTAGTTAATTTCAGATAATTACTTCATAGAATCAGCAGAGAGTTACTTTTTTATAAGAAGTGTTTGACAGAGTTTCTGCTAGATTCGATTCAGAATCGGCTTAGGAACTCTGGCAAACGCAAACGCTTCTGCTCTCCAACGTTGGGAGATGGGACGAAGATGGGCCCAATGCCGGACGAATTTGGCCTATCAAAAAATCCGGATTGCAAGACAAGAAGAAACCGGAAAAGGTCCATTCCACACCCCACATCTATTAGCGTAGTTTGATTTACAACTCTCAACCGGAAAACCATTTATTTGACACCTTCAACTATTGAAACCGTCCGATTTACACCCCTCGTTGGTTTTGAGAGTGGTTTTTGCTGACGTGGCGCCACGCAGCCATCTTACGTGGCGCCACGCAGCCATCTTACGTGACGCCACGTCAGCAACGAGGTGGTGAATTGGACCGCATTGGTAGTTTGAGAGTGTCAAATGGACTTTACAAAAAAAAAATTTTAATGTATGTGCAATTAAAATTCTAAAATGCTTTTTCTTAGAAAAATCATAGAAAATTTATTATAGCTCAAAAAAATGTGAAACCAGTTTCATATTTTTTTTCTAAAATCATGCTCCATCTTTTAACGTCTAGTTAGGGGTTTCTAAAGTCATGCTCTATTTTTTTCTAAAAGGTCGCTAAACTAGCTCGTTATAAAAATGCTCTAATTACTCATTTTTATTTTAGATTTAAAATTAGGTGATTTTAATGAAATCAACTTCAGCGTAACTCGTTTGAAGTTGGGTCTCAAATGATATAGGAGATCATAATAAATAAGAATAACTTAATTTTCAAAAAGCTTAAAAGAAGGGGATCATAATAACCCCTTATGAAACCTACTTGTCATCAAAGTGAGCTAACTCTCTTTGTAGTATGGGCCATCAATGTCATCAGAGTCATTCTCAAGGCATATTAAACTACTTAGAATAAATAACATGAACAAATTTTAGCCAAAAAAAATAAAAGCATAATTATCAAAGATTTAAATAACTTATAACTAAAGCCCAAAAGATAGATCATGATTTTTAAAAAATATGAAACTAGTTTCATATTTTTCTGAGCTAAAACGAATTTTCTATGGTTTTTCTAATAGTAAGTAAGATTTTAGAATTTTAATTGCACATATTTTAAAAAAATATTTTTATTTTTTTGTAAAGTCTATTTGACGCTCTCAAACTATCAATGCGGTCCAATTCACCACCTCGCTGCTGAAGTGGCGCCATGTAAGATAGCTGACGTGGTGCCACATCAACAAAAACCGCTCTCAAACCAACGAGGGGTGTAAATCGGAAGGTTTCAGGTATGAAATAAATGGTTTTCCGGTTGAGGGTTGTAAATCGAACTATGCTGATAGATGAGGGGTGTGGAATGGACTTTTTCCGAAAAAAAACCCGCCAAGTTTGGAGGAGGCAGGAGACATAATTGTGACCCAGTTTGGCCCACGCAACTTTGGGTCGTCAATCCAGTTTCGCCCACCACGAACCCGGACATGCATGCTCCTCTCCCACCATATGCGGCCCGCGGAGGAACTACCTGTTCGAGGAAGAGAATTGCCCGAGACGAACATGGCTTATGTGCCGCCGATGAGCTGACGGCAGTGAGCACTAAATGAAACCAGACGCACGTGTCAACGAGGTCGAACGACGGCATGGACAAAGCATCTGGAAGTTCTATTGCATCCTTTTCGGCAAAAAAAAAATGTAGCAGTGTTGCTGCAGGGTGCGCCCCACTGCCCCACATGGATGGAAACGAGATGCTTGTCACCAACACGAAACAAATTTATTATGAAAGAACTATACAATGATATTCTTATAATTTGGCAAAGTTTTCATCAAATTATATAAATATTGACTTCTTTTATATTTGAATGGAGTGGTGTTGAATTTTTGATGGTCAATGCTAAAAAAAGGTTTCGTTAGAAGATCCAAAATAAATTTATGCAGAAAAAGGGAATAGATAGTTTTTAGTCTATCCAACTGTTCAAGGCGCGCCACAAAAATCTGATAAAAAATGCTGAGGTACTTCCTGTCTATCTAGGTAGTCAGGAAGTATAATGTCAAACAGAGGTCCGCTACATTGGTACGACTATTTTGCATCAATATGTATACTACACTAGTGCGTAATAGCAAGGAATCCTACAAATAGATCCCATACAATATAATGAACAGAAAAAAGATTTTAGATGCATGGATGGATCAACTGCTAATTTAATTTTATGCCTATTGTTTTGCTCGAGTCAATCAATATATATTCCATGCATCTTATTAGCTTATTCCAGTAAGGCAGTACGTATGTGTCCAGTCCACCACCCAGGCACCCACCTACATCCGTACATACGTATTTATCCACTCATATATCCATCTTATATTAGCTTATTCCAGTACGGTCCGAATAGTACAATCATACCGAGACAAAGAGGACGCGCAATACACTCATCCTAACAGTAGTATTGAATGCATAGAGGGGCCGTAGATCAAGAGCTCTTGGCACCCGAGAGCAGCACGTCGTTCACCAGCTTGTCGAGGTTGGCGTACGAGCGCCCGCCGGGCCGCGTCGCGACCACGGCGGCCTCCCGCCACTCCACCGCGCGGCGCTGCATCTCCCTCCCTTTCTCCCCGACCATCGCCTCCCGTATCTTCTCCTCCACCACCTCCCGCCGCACGTCGTGGCCGATCTCCATGCCCACGCCCCACTCCGTGCACTTGTACCGGCAGTTGGTCTGCTGCTCCGCGAAGAAGGGCCAGCACAGCATCGGCACCCCGGCGCTGAGGCTCTCCAGCGTCGAGTTCCACCCGGAGTGCGTCAGGAACACGCCCACGGCCTCGTGCCGCAGCACCGCGTCCTGCGGGCACCAGCTCGCCAGCAGGCCGCGCCCTTCGACCGCCTCCAGGAACTCCGGCGGCAGCACGGCGGCGTCGCCATCCACCAGGTCCGGCCGGACGATCCACAGGAAGTCGTGGCCGCTGTTGGCCAGCCCCCACGCGAACTCCACCAGCTCCGCGTTGGTCATCACCGTCACGCTGCCGTAGTTCACGAACACCACGGACCGGGGCGTTCTCCCCTCCAGCCAGGCGAAGCAGGACGCGTCCTCCTTCCAGAGGTTGGACCCCAGCGCGTCGAGCTCGCCGCCCCGCGGCACGATCTGCTCGGCGAGCAGGGCGAGCGGGCCGATGGTGTGGATGGACGCGGCGGGCGGGATCATGGCGCGCATGGCGTCGAGCGCCTCCTGCTCGAGCTCGTCGAAGGTGCTGAGGATCACGGCGTCCGCGCCGCCTATCTGCTCCGTGACCTTAAGCGCGAAGTGGGGCATGAGTCCGTGGAGCGGAAGAAGGTTGGGAAGTCCTTGAGCCGCATGTGCTTGCTCAACCCGGGCGCGCTGTCCACCGGCGTCTCCAAGAACCCGTTCGTCAGCTGCTCCTCTGCATGCGTCTCACCAAAAATACGTGACCACTTGGCTAAACAAGGCGCGTGTGTGGCCGTGAGCCCGTGAGAGAGACTGATCAGAGTGTCGGCAGCTCGTCACCTTTGAGAGGGAAGATGCCCTTGTCGATGAAGGTGCGGTAGTAGCGGTAGCCCATGTACCCGATGGCGCTGGCCGTCCAGAACAGCGCGCACGGCACGCCGATCTCCCTGGCGGCCTCCAGGGTGAAGCTCATGACGTCGTCGCCGACGACGCAGGTGACGGGCGGCGCGCCGGGGGAGGCGTTGAGCTCGGCGAGGAGCGCCTTCAAGTGCGGGAGGCAGGTCTCGTCCATGGAGCGGCAGAGCGACGGCACGTCCTGGGTGGCGTCCGCGTCGGACGGCGGCAGGCCGTCCGGGATGGTGGCGAAGCGGAACCCCGGGAGGCCGTCCAGCGCGCGGGCGCCGCGGGACCGGAGGAGGCGCCGGTGGTTGAACTCGGAGTTGACGAAGGTGACGTGGAAGCCCCGGCAGTGGAGGATCTTGGCCAGCTTCAGCATCGGCGTGACGTGCCCCTGCGCCGGCATCGGCACCATCACGGCGTGCGGCTTGCCGCCGTCGGCGGCGATGGACCCCATGTCGACGAGCGCTAGTGAGAGTGTGAAACGGCACGTCGCCGATCGATATAGTGACACACACACACACCACTTGCTATCTGGTTGCCTTGCGTATGGCACGCTGAGAGCAAAGTGATGAACAGGAGCTGCTATTTATAGAGCTACACTGGCAAGTGGCAACTTGTCCATGGGATATTTAAAGATATTCGTATATTTATGTAATCAATCTAGAAAGCATCCAGATTATTGTCATCAGTGATCGAGAGCTTAGTTCTTTTTACGGCCCAGCCAGAGACATATCTTTTCCGTTTCCTCTTTATTCTTTTTTGGTACAAAATATAAGCCTAAACAATCTCAGATCCTCGCTGCACTTGGCAGGGGCTCAATATGAATTACTCTGGACAGAGAGATATATGAATAAATCTGAGATATTGTGTGATCGCTTTGAAATATTCTTCCAGCCAGCATGTTTTCTCAGAAAAGATTGTGATTTGTGTGTGATGGTTAAGTACATTCCTCATGGTGCCACTTTGGCTGCTAAGCTGTGAGCCTGTGATTCTGATTTGAGTTTTCAAGCGTACACAACATTTCTTTTGTTGAGCAGAGATCATGATGTGTACACCGCTATTGGCCTACTCCTCTGTCCCAAAAATAATGCAACTACCTGTTGCGTGTCACCTAAAGTGGTTCATGTTTGACCAAGTTTCTAGCAAGTTATATTTATATTTATGACTCTAAATAAATTTATTATAAAAATACATTTTGTAACTAATCTAATTATATTTATATTATATTATAAATATTAATATTTTTAATCTATAATTGGACAAACTTGAGATATAAAACGTGACACTTTGCTAGAATTGTATTCTTTTTGGGAGGAGGGAGTATTGGTTAGTGCGATGACCAAGCCACGGAGGCAGAGGCCACAGTAGGATATACTGTATCAGTCACTGTGACTTGACGTTGATTGGATGCAGGTACTGCCTCGCGTGGCCACATGTTCGCCCGCCCGACAGGCGCACGCGAGTTTGCGACTTCAGTGTACTGCCCGATCTGTGCTGCGTTGCGGAAAAGAGGATGTCATCGTTGCAGTATATACATAGGACGTGTACTGTTCGTCCAAAAGAAGTAAAAAAAAACACGTAAATGTTCCGTACTCCTGCAAGTTTGGGACGCTCATTTCGACTCCGTTGTTTTCACGAAAGCTAATAGCTAAGCACCGAAATTTGTAAATGCGCGGTTCGAACTCGAACCAACGAGACATAATCCACTCGCATGCCAAACAAAAGCCTTTGCCGTCTGGATCTTAACCGCTTCCATCTGAGCGATGCAGTAAAAAAAAAGTATATATTGTTTCGACATTCTTTTTCCACCAGGAATTCCTGTTGTTCAACAGAGAGTTTCTATAATCTATGAATAAAGCTTTGCAGGTGATCAATACTTTCAACACAGAACTAAAAGAGAAGAATTAGTCAAAGTTCAATTTCCCGCACGTACTGTGCCTCTGAGAGTCGCTACTCGCTAGTCGAACAAAGTAGATGCTAGTAGAAATTCATCGTGGCAGGATTGTATGGACCAAATTGTCCAGCTAAAACGTATCATCTCAATTCTCATCTCATCTACAGCAACACAGAAAGAAACAGACAAAGTACGTGGCACCTATAACATTATCTCCTTTTCAACTCTTCAAGCAAATTATTAAAATAAAAAAAAAGAAATTAAAAAAGAACCATACGCTTTGATCGTTGTTGGATCTTTTCATCTTCAGTGTAACGTGTGATGACAAATTCGGAAAGGGGGCGTCCACGGCTAATAAAGGCCAGACGTACATTGACAGACCAATCACGTTTCGCGATCGAGGCCAGTAATTGCATGCATGATTAATAGTAGACAGCTAGACACACTGCCATCGGCCAGGGGAGAGATAATTGCTAGCAATACAAGTTGCATGAGCGAGGGGGCACACAGCAGTGCTTGACGTCCCCATCGCATACAGGGAAGAAAGAAATCAAATGCTATTACAGCACGAGATCGGCGCCGCAGTAATTTTTATTCATATACGCTAGCTAATAAATGCCAATTGCAAAATATGTGGAGGCTGCAGTTGCGGAATAGCCTCTGCCAGGTCAGCGTGTAGCAAGGGCCAATGGGCGAGTCCATGCGGCCAGGAGGCCCCGAGGCCCATGCAGCAATCAATCAGATCAACCAAGATCGTCCGGCCAGTAAAACGCAGCACGGACGTGGCTGCCGCCGTGCCCACTAGCTTTGCTTGTGCTTGTCCTTGCACCATGACGAGTCCAGCCACACGGTTGGCAGAATTCTTTTATAATCCGCGCCCATGCGGCTGCGGATCAGATGCAATCCGCAACGATCCTGGAGGGATCAGGGGGAAAAAAACAGACAGGGACGTCAGAGCCGGACGCATCGCGCTGTACCGGTAAATCCAGGCGACGCCCACGACAAATGCCCTCCAAGCTCCTGACACCGCGACCGGGCTCGAACAATTCACGTATGGCCTTGTATAGTTCGCGCGAATTCGATCGAATGCACTGTAGAAAAATACATTGGGAATCGAAAAAGCTGAGAGGAAACACGTTGTTCAATGCGTAAAACAGAGCGTGAATTCGATCGAATTGAGCGAAGGCCTATGTGGTATTGTGGTCTCTGCAGGCCACAGAAGACAAGGACCACGCTATTTAATGGCACGTTTGGACGGAGGCCTGGCCTGGGAGCCCTCGCCCAGGCAGGTCGATCCGACCCCAGGCGACGGAAATCGAACGCCTGGAATCGCTGCCTGGCTCAGGCAGCTTTTCCAGGGTTCGATCCAAACTAGCATGCACATTATCGGCTTATCGCGTCGCTGTGCGGCAGCGACCCTGTATGGCTGTGAATTCAAAGCCAGGGAATCGTGTCCCGGCAGCTGGCGCCGGCAATCATCAACCACTTGGGTGGATGACGACGGTGGCACATAATTTAATCATTTGCTACAAGAAGCAGAACTAGCAAAAGAGATCTCGAGAAAAAACGATTGGGTGATTGAGCAGCGAATTTTGTAAGGATTTGTGTGTGAACCACTTCTCCCGTCCAACTCTCACATTAACCAGAACTGCCAAGCACATACGCAACCAAACAGAAAAAAAAAACAAAAACAAAACTAATATGCTTGCAGATAGCAAGGACAAGCATTGTGTAATACTGTAATGAGTTGCTATGGAAGAGCCTTTGACATCACCATCGGTACTGAGCGATCGGTTAATGGACCAAAAAGAGAGTTTGGTCAGAATCTGGTATTATATCGCAGGCTCCTGAAGAGAGGAACTTAAGAGCAAGAATGGAGATGCGCATACAGGTAAGGCACTTACTAGCATAACTTCAGTTTGAAGATGCTTGGAACATGAAATTTGTCATCAGATGGTCCCAGCAGAAGCAGCATGTTTGCTCGATCTATCGCGTCGGAACGACTCTTCATCGCTTATCACAGGAGGGATATTCCATGTTCCATATGCATGACCTGATATTTTTCCACCTGCAATAGGACAAAAAAAATGACAGTGGCTCCAAAAATAAAAGCGAATCAGATGGAGAAACAGGCCAAAATGTCTTATGTATAACAAAGAGACAAACCTTCCTTTGTAGCTTCCTCACATCTTCTCCAGTAACTAACTGAGAGACTAGGGTCCAATTTCTTTGAGAAACTCTCATACTTCTCTTCAGCCTCCCCTATGCATTTGGCCTGTGACAGACACAATGGCAAATACCATCATATAACTTCCACATTTGATACATCACCATATCTAGCAATGCCTTTCTACAAGACTATAAGATTGCAATCAACATCTTTTGTCACAAATATGATAGACCTATTTCTGTAATACGAAAATGGATCTAGTAAAACCGATTCATATTTTTAAGTTCTTATTGTCTCATTTGATTTGTAAACGTTCTCGAATTTCACAAATCGAGTCCGCTATTTATGTCTCACTGAATGATGATGATACATAAAGCACATCAACAAGTTATTATCGGGGAACAACAGGATGCATCAAATCGAGATAACAACAAAAATTCAGGGGGAAAAGCATATGCAGTATACTGAATGTTATAGCAACATTTGAAGTTCTGCATCTTTATGGAGGTAGGCTATTTTTTTTTTTTGAGACAAGGTAGGCTATATTGATAAGTACTCCCACAATTCATTCAAAATCGATGGTATTGATTTAGTTCAAACCAAAGTGTCCTATGTGATTGGACATCTGGACCTAACTTTCAGTTTCAGGATACACTAAGGATATAATTCTTAATAAATTCTCAATAGAACAGCATATGGAATTTAGGAATATGAGAGTGATGTTATCAGGAGACAATTGCAACATAAATAAAAAAAATATAGAGTACTTCTTGTTGTTGCTCACCAGCATATTTGGTGCCTCTGAAGGTCCATATATCACAGTAAACATGCGAAGGATATTGAAAGTATTGTTCATCACATCATCCTACAAAACAAAATTGGACTACTATAATAGATAGGATTACATGAGTACAACTAAGCTTAGAGGGAAAACACCAGTAGCACAACTTACCTCATAATCATACCTGCAAGATATTCAAAACAAGTCACTGATGCAACAGCTGTTTCAATTGATGTCATAACTTGCAAAATGAAACAAAGAAACAAGTACGGAACGGTGATTCAAAGCTTCAATGTAACTGGCTTTTAATTACCTTAATTCATTTAACAGATAGGACTCATAATTACCTTAATTCATTTAACAGATAGGACTCATGATAAGTAAAGCACACAATTTCATTCATAATAAAACCATTGTTTCTAGTTAGATAAAACATCATTGTGTTATATCCATAAAATTAGAAATGCACTCTACCTGCATTTACTTAAATCCATGTGACACATTGCTAGAGCATTTACAAATCCAGAATATCATCAATGCTAGGTTTTCAAATATAACAGATTAAGAACATAGGCTGTTCATACCATTCTGTGTGGAATCTGGAATTATGCATGTGCGAGTAAGATTCAGATTATACTCACAGGTCATCAGATATCTCAACCAAAAATTCTGAAATCAACAAGAAATCCATATGCAATTCATTGACCTAAAAAGTGAACAAAAAAAAATCCCTGGTTTTAACAACAGAACTAGGACTGTAGGAGTAGAATTTAGTAGGAAATGGACAAAAAGGCATACCTTCTGACCAGTGAGCCCATACATCAAGAGATTAAGAACTCGGTAATCAAATGATTTGAGATGGATTGCTTTCATCACATCGTCAATTGAGATCTACAGAAGAAAAAAAATTGAGCACTATATTTTTTTTCTTCTCGAATACACAGGATTGAGCACTATATTTGTGTTTGCCAAGAAGGGAAGGTAACGAAACAACAATAACAGTAATAATATTCATTTTTGTAAGTTCAAAATTGGAGGTTTAGTCATAGCTTATGTGCTAAGAGACTGTGTTATTTAGCATCCATCACTTGCTCTTTGAAGTAGCATCCATCACTTGCTCTTTGAAGCATCAAGAGTGTACAGCTTCGCCAAGAAAAACTATTTATGGATCCAGCAGATCTCATGAAACCCAACTGATGATCTAACAAACTATGAACAGATATTATTGGGATACTTGTCTTTAAATCATAGAAACAGAATGCAGCACAAAAATACCTCTACATACCTTTTCATTTCTTACTAATGCTTGACAAAGCTTCCGCTCTAAAGACCAATACTGAATGCCCGATTTGAGTTCAGTACGCAATCTAAAAACAGAGAAAATAAAGTGAGTAATAAGATCAGATATCAGTGAATATTTTACATGTGCACAGGTACATAGAGGAGATGTTTCATTCTTCCAACCGATCGGTCATTAACCCCTGACGCTGAAGAAGACCGTCAAGGGGTTCAATCATTTGAGAGAAGGATGTTTCGTTGAAAGCTTCCTTTTCCCTTTCCAACTCCTGTATGGCAAATAAGGTGGTCATTAGACACACTAAAATACAAGACCTATGTAGATCAGATACAACACAAGTACCATTCTGTATATTTTATATAGCACTTTATACATAACCAAAACAAATGTCCAAGTCTTACTTTTGAAGAACTTCCATTTTCTGGGACTAGATCCAAAGAGTCCTCATTTGAAGCATCTAACTGCAACAAGAAATTATTGAGTTTGTTCAATGAAAGAAGAAGCCATAAGAAGAAAGTTTATAGCAGACTTGAGGAGTAAAACCTGATATATGTAGCTCTCTGTGAAAGAAAGAACAGGTAGATACTTGAAAATGGATTGTGGATTGTTAATGTCCAATCCATGAAACATAAAGTACGACCTGCACTGTGTTTTTTTCAAGAAAAAACAGAATCATTATCTGAACTTCGTCAGGATAGATTCATACTGAAAACAAAGGAATGAAGACATGCTGGAACAAGGAAAATTAAAATTTACAACATGACATGAACCCATTACAAGAGTACCAAAGAAACAGCAAAATATGTTCCATGACAATTTTCCTTTGTTTTGAGATGAACCTAATGCCTCTTATGCAGTTTCAGTTGCTTTGTTGCACATGCATTACAGGATCTCAGACGCAGGACAGTATGTAAGTGTTGCAATTATAGATCTTAGGCATAATAAGTAATAACTACCAAAAGCACATACAAAATCTTCAAGCGTAGACTTAGCTCTTGCCATTGCATCAAACCCAATCAGAGGCACAGACTGAATGGTTGATTTCTCAGCATGCATCTTGAACTTCTTACTTGGCTGTCGTAATCCTCCAGAAGAAATATCTTGATCAGCTGCATTTGAGAAAGTCCTAATGTCTCAGCAGAGTTTAGTCCCAATCAACATGGAATTTCCCAGATAAACTCATAAGGGAAAAGGCATATCATTATTTCACAACCACTACCTTCTAGATGGGTGAGATGCTGCACTTCATCCAAAATATCAGGAGTAGCCTAATAAAAAAAAGGGTCTCAAATATAATTTTCTGCATAGAAAACATATAAATATAAGGATAGTGAATAAGTGGAAAAGCGTGAGAAGCATTACCTTTCCTAATAGCTCAGAGACCAATAGGAACTTCTTCTCCATGCTAAGAGAATCAGATGGTTGCACCTACACAAAAGAGTTTCTGATCATCGAATTCTAGATGCACCTAGTGTCCCATTTCAAAAATCACAGGAAACCTTGAAATGTCAGCAGGAGATACTGAATTCAGAGGAACAACACTGGAGTAAGCAAACTAGTGTGACGAATCAGTTCACAGAAACAAGGCAATCCTGTAGCTGCAGTGCATTGTCAAAGTTAACTGATAACTCTAAAAATTTCAGCTAACAAGAAGGTGCAACATTCAATAAATTATGGAGAGCACCTGCACTGCTCATGAACAATGGGGGCAAATCAGTAAATCGGCAAACTTAAGCTTCCAATTCCTGACTAGTTATGAATTTCAACGGATTATGCCTTCGCTCTGGTGTAATATCACTCCACGTAGCCAACTGAACTACAGCTTGAGAACACGAGCACAACAGCACGCGTCGCCAATCAACAGCAGTTCAGCACAACAAACACCATCACATCAAATGATCAAATCGATCGGGAGTCACACTGAACGGGCTACGCGGGTAAAAAAAAAACACACAACCGGAATCGTCCTCATCGAAGCAACCTATAAAAATTAAAAAGGAACAGATTATACTCGCATAAACCCTTCCTGACCAAAAGCATGCCACCGCGAGGCCATCAGCGCGCACTTGTAACTCTTGTACGGATCGCGTTTCCAGACAATCAGCACGAGCACACATAGCATACAAATCCGAAGTGGACTGAATCTGTTGAGAGGAAGAGGGGCGGGGGGCGGGGAAAAAACGCACCATGAAGAAGAGGAACTGGGCGAGGAAACGGTCGGCAGCGCCGCCGTTGGCGCTGGAGCAGGAGTCGCAGAGGCCGCGTGAGCTCATGAGGGACAGCACCTTCTGCACCCTCTCGAGTTCCAGCAGCGCCTCCATCGCCGTTGCTGCCTCCCCCGCCGCTCCGCCTCTCGCGCTCGGTTCGATTCGGCTTCGCTACGAATTTCTCAGGTTTTGTGCGAGCAAATGTAAATTAGCGAAGAAATGGAGAGAGGAAAATAACGGAAATAAAAGGGAAAAGGGATAGAGGTTGGGCTTGGGCCTGAACAAGGGAATATGCAGTGTTAGGCCTCAATTTCCAGAACCTGACTAATTTTTTCCAAGTTGGGCTTGGGCTAGACGGGACTCAAGGAGAAATCAAAAGGCTTTTTTGGGCTTAACGAGCATTCTACAGCACGTACTCTTCTGAAACCATAACTTCAAACTCTACGTAGGGTATCCAATTAAAAAAACTGTCCTCTCAAAAAAAATTAAAAAACTGTACGTAGAGTACTTAGAAACATGAAACTAATTAGGACTTAAGAATTAGCAACAGTATCAGCCAGGAGACACATATTCAAAAGCTGTGTGTTTAATTTCTGGAGACATGTCAGCGGCGCATTGCAAACGCTGGGCTCAGGACCAAAGGCACGCAAAGTGTGTGCGCGAGACGGCGAGAGGAACCTATATCGCGCCTGACGTCCGGTTTGGGAGACGAATTCCAGAGCGAAGGGGGCACACACGCCTCGTGCATGCTTTCCGGGCCAACCAGCCTAACTCCTGCTCCGTCCGCGGCGCGAGACTGCCGATTGTGTCATTGTGGGCGTGTTTAGTTGGGGTGAAAGAATGAAAAGTGGTGAAAAGTTTATGCATTGGGTCACGTGCACAGAGAGAAAAAATAAACTGACACGGTTCTCGAGATAAAAAAAGAATGGAGAGTTGGAGAAATTAAACGGGGCCAATCGGTACCCTCTCCTTTTCTGCAAGGCAACGGCAACGCATTCTTCGGCGGGGCTGCTGCCACTCATGAGCATCGCCGCATGCGCGTGCCATACTGGGGATCCCGGCATGGGACTCAGGGTCGCAGATCCGGACTTGCCGGCCCAGAAAGCAACAGCTGACAGGAGCACTAAATGCCAGTGAGCCGGTGACCACCTGAACTGAACTGGAGCTTCAGGCCTTGTCTAGTTCCCACACAAATGTCAAACTGTACTATTTATCAAAAAAAATCTTATATACATGGAGTAGTAAACGTGTATTAATGATAAAACCCATTCCATAACCCTTGGGTAACTTCGCGAGACGAATCTAATGAGCCTAATTAGGCCATGATTAGACAACATCGTGCTACAGTAAACAATCTCTAATGACAGATTAATTAGGCTTAATAGATTCGTCTCGCGATTTCCCGTCCATCCATGTAATTAGTTTTATAATTAGATCATATTTAGTCCTCCTAATCTTGGATTTCAAATTACAGATTTAAAAAGTTTGAAAAGTTCAGCGAACTAGCCTCAGCCGGCAATGGCTCACTTCAACATGCACCTGTGCACATGCACATGCTGCTCGTCAGTCGTCACCGTACCGCGCTGGCATTCGAGTGCCGGTTGCTGTTGCTTTCTCGGAGAAGGGAAATTCTGGCGTTAACATGTTCGGTTGGCTGGTGGCTGGTGGTTGGTGCTGATTTGTTGTGAGACTGAAGTACTGCTGGCTGGCTGGTGGCTGGTGGCTGGTGCTGATTTGTTGTGAGACTGAAGTACTGCTAGCTGGTGGCTGATAAGCCAAGCGAACAGGCTTGCAACAAACTTTACTATTTATTCAACTTCACTATTTATCAAAGGGAATCTTACATGCATGAAGTATTAAACGTGAGTTAATGACAAAACCCATTCCATAACCCCTAACTTTGCGAGACGAATCTAATGAGCCTAATTTGGCCATGATTAGACAACGTCGTGCTACAGTAAACAATCTCTAATGACGGATTAATTAGGCTTAATAGATTCGTCTCGCGATTTTCCGTCCATCCGTGTAATTAGTTTTATAATTAAATCGTGTTTAGTCCTCCTAATCTTCAATTTAGTTTTGCTACAGTAAAGTTGCAATCCAAGTTGCGCGAGCTAACACAAGGCAGAGGCGTTCCGTCGCCGTCGTCATGTGGCAATTGCATTGCAGGCCGACAAGAACCGATGGGAGCCGGGGAGGAGAAGCATGATGGTGGGAGGCAAGTTATCTGACAAATTTTTTTTACCGATTTACTACTATTAATTTTACAAACAATTCAAGGAGTTCTTGCATAAGAACGTCATATATATGAACACAGGTAAGATACGTGGCCATGTGATCTCGAGAAAACAAAGATGGGTTGCGTTTACTTCATTAACTGTGAGAGAAAATTAAACAATAGGCAAATGTAGCTTTGTCCAAGAAAAACCACATGGGTGCCCCCCTTTTTTTCTTAAGTCAACACGACGTCATCAAACATAACCGTTGTACGACAACTATGAAAGATTGAAAATGGTCGCGGTGAGAAAGAGTTACCCCTGGACCCGTGTTGGGTTTTGAGCGGAAAATACAGGTAACAGCCATATACATGTTGCCATTGCCAAGATCCGGCCGGTTCTCGATTATCCGGCTATAATCGCGGGCGTTACGACATGTCGGTGTCGGTCTGATCTGCGTCGATCTTTTGGAATAACGAGGCCATCAACACGTTGGTTCTTCCCCCACGATTGATTATCCGGGCACTCGGCCACCCATCAGCTGCTCATCGCGGTTGACGCTGTGCCTGATCCTTCTTCTAAAAAGGCGCAATGGCTTGGCCTGCCCATTTACTCCTGGTCACATCCCCGAGCTTGATGCCGTCGGCCTCGAACTCCACGATTAATTTCAACGCGAATCGAATCGAAGCTCGCCTTGTCACTCGCCAAGGTTGACGAATCCTTAAGCTTAAGTGCTGCGCTTACTCTAGACGTGTAACGTAGAAAAATATCCGCGAAAATGATGGCACCCATCCCGTTGAACGATTCCCATGGCTTTCGACCAGAGAGCCCGTGTTACAACGATCCACCGAAACGCTCTGACCCCGCCTACCCCCGTTCAACAATCAACGATCAACAGTCAAGTTCCGCCGCCGACCGCTCATCACCGGCTCTCCGGCGACGCGATCCATCATCACACACACAAACACCTGAAACGGAGCCGCCGCCACCGCCTCCGCCCCTCACCTCACGTGGCCGCAGCTTCCACGGATTTTTTTGTTTCCACCCACCGAATCCATCGACACGGCCCCCCGGCGCGCGCAGGACACCGAACCACCGCCGCGCCACCCGCCCATTCAAAACCCGGCCCTCCACGCACCGGTCGGCAGCCGGCAGGCAATCCCACGCACACGACGGTCCCGCCCCGCGCAGCGCAGGCACGACGCACGTAGCAACGGCCGGCCACAGCCAGCCAAAAAACCCGCAGGAACCGAGCCAACACCCCCACCGCCGTTGACTCCCTCCTCGCACGCACGCGGCACGCCCTCCTCCCGCGCTCTCACCCCCACGAGTCCACGACCCGCCATTTGCGGCCTCCTCGCCCGCCGCGACGACGCGCGCCATTATTTACAATTAAACAGATCCAATTCCAAGCCGAGCCGGCCCTGTTTTGTTTGTTAATCCCCATCTCCACTCCCGCGGCTTCGGCTTCGCTTAACCCCCCCACTACCACTAGCCCCTCTTCTTCCCCATCCGTTCTCGTTCTCGTTCTCGTCTCGGCGGTGGTATTAATTGCGCCATGTTGCGCAGGGCCATCTTCTATTCCGTTCCCCTCTGACACGGGCTTCTTTTCCCCCGGCCTCGGAGTCCGCGCCGTCCCCCCCGCGTGCCCGAGATGCTGTCCGCCAGGCCGAGGTGAGAGACTCTTGACTGTCGACTGAAACCTCACACCCTGCCCCGGTGGCGGTGCCCGCCCACGCACGCGCCTTCCTTCCTTCCCTCGCTATAGATCCTTCTTTCCCGGCCCGGCTCGGGGATCTCTTCCCCCGCTCCCACCCGCCGCGCGCCTTCTTTTATGGTTTGACTATTTAGCGCCGGAGCCGATTCGATTCTGATGAGTTGGGATTCGCCGCGCAGATCCGGCTCCTTCGAGGCCGGCCTCCGGGTCAGCACGCACCGCCACCGCCACGGCCTCGGCCTCGGCCTCGTCCGTCTCCTCCAGAGAGCACAAGCCGCCGCCGCCGTCCCCTCGTCTCCACCGCAGCCGCTCCTCCGCCGGCGGGCCCTCCAAGGCCTCCCCGTCACCGGAGGTACTGTCTACAGTGCGCGCGCGCCGGCCTTTCTCTTCGTTTCTTACGTTACAAGTACGTTACGTCCAAAGCTGACGGCTTTGGAATGGTGTGATCACTGGTCAGAATGGGTAGCTGATTAGTAGGTCGTTGTTTGTTTGTTTCTAACGGCGGCTCTTGGTTTTTGCTGTTGCGCAGAGGCGGCGCGGCGCTGGCGTTGGCGTTGGCGCGGGCGGCGCGGGCGCGATGCAGCAGCGGGTGGCGCAGCTGGAGGAGGAGCTCCGGAGGGAGCGGGAGGAGAAGGCGCGGGCGCTGAGCGAGCTCGAGGAGCTCAGGAGGGATGGCGAGAGCGGCGCCAAGGGTGCCGCGGACAAGGTGCAGCTGCTCGAGCGGGAGGTGGACAAGTCCAAGGAGTCGGAGCGCAAGATGCTGGAGTCGCTGATATACCAGACGAAGCAGCTGGAGCAGGCCAAGATCTCGCTGGAG
The DNA here is from genome assembly GCA_004135705.1 of Alloteropsis semialata. Lineage (NCBI taxonomy): Eukaryota > Viridiplantae > Streptophyta > Magnoliopsida > Poales > Poaceae > Alloteropsis > Alloteropsis semialata. The sequence goes on along the minus strand of CM014276.1, from coordinate 43,556,629 downwards.
GAGGCCAAGCTGGAGATGGCCACGCTGCGGCAGGCGAACAGGGGCCTCGAGGCGGCGGCGGCGGCGGCGAGGCGTGGCGGCGTGGAGCAGAGGAGCGTCAAGGACCTCATGTTCGGCGGCGCGGACGAGGAGATCAGGGTCCTGCGCGGGGAGCTCCGGACGGCGATGCAGGGCGAGGAGCGCAGCCGGAAGGCCGCGGACGACCTCTCCGTCGCGCTCTCCGACGTCACCATGGAGGCCAAGCAGGTCAAAGTCTGGCTCTCCGAGGCGCAGGCCGAGCTGGAGGCCGCCAATGCCGAGGCCGAGCGGCTGCGCGGGGCGCTGGCCGGCGCCGAGGCGGGTCTCCGCGCCGCGTCCGGCGAGCGTGACCGGTGGAAGCTCGAGGCCGAGGAGTGCGCGGCCGCGTGGGGCGACAAGGAGCGCGTCTTCCTCGACTGCGTGCGCGCGTCCGAGGAGGAGGTCAACCGGGCGCGCCAGGAGAACACCAAGCTCGTCGAGTCGCAGCGCGTCATCCGCGACGAGAACGCGCGCCTCCGCGACATCCTCAAGCAGGCCGTCGCCGAGGCCAACGTCGTCAAGGACTCGCTCGAGCTCGCCAGGGCCGACAACGCGCGCCTCAACGACGCCGTCGCCGACAAGGACGCCGCGCTGCAGAGCCTCCGCCAGGAGTACGAGTGCGTCAAGGTCAGCGAGGCCGCGGCGCTGGGCAGCCTCAAGGAGCTCAACAGCCTCCTCGCCGCCACGACCACGGCGTGCAGCACGCCCGCGTCCGCCAAGACCGCCCCGGCGCCGGACTACGGCTTCGATCACCGCCTGCCCAACGGCAGCAAGCACGGGACGCCGCAGTCGGCGTCGCAGCGGTGGATGGCAGACAAGCCGAGGACGCCGAGCAGCCGGAGGTACTCGATCGGCGAGCCGGGCAAGCTGAAGGGCGGCTTCTCGCAGTCGGCGCGGATGGGGAACCTCAACCCCAAGGAGCGGGTGTTCGCGTCACTGAGCAACATTGCCGACCTCAAGTCCGCGGCGGACGCGGCCATGGACGACTTCGACGACGAGTTCGATCACATCGACGAGAGCCACTACGTTGACATGGAGGATTCCATGAAGCACAAGAAGAAGAGGCCGATATTCCGCAAGTTCGGTGATTTGTTCAGAAGGAAAAGCTTCTACAAGCCGAATTTAGCGCCAGTACACACACTCTAAAAATTTTCCGATGTAATGATCCTAGTTATGTTCTGTTCGTCTGAATACACGAGAAATGAAAAGATTATTTGTCAGATTGCTTGCTTTTTTGCTAAAACTTCAATTACAATGGATTCCAGTCATATGGCTCGATGGCATCTTCATTTTTTCTTTTCTGCTGAAAGTAAAAAAACATTTTACAGTCATATGGCTCAGTGGCTGACACAATGATTGGTAAAAAGTCGAATCTGAAGGCGATGTAAACAAGAATAGGAAGAAGTTGCGACTTTGGATACGTTTCGGACTTTAAGTTTCAACTTTTTGACACTTTGGTTTCTAGAACCACGAAGGCGGAAGGCATAGGCAAAGTCAAGATTGCCTCAGGCCACCATTTGTCTAATTGTCTGTGCAGATATAACTGGGACAACGTATTCTTCGTTTTGCCTGAAGGAGGGTGGTCAGTCACTCGCATATTCTCAGAATGACAGAACCTCCACGTAATAGAGCTTGGAAACGAACTGCACAAAATTGTTCCGTTTGATTTGCTCGTAATGCCCAGAAAGTAACAGGTTATCAGATAGTCTGCGTTGATCCGTATTCCTACAATCCTACTCGTACCTGGTGACCTGTTCCCTTTCATATCCATTGTTCTCCCTGACTTTTCTCAGTTCACTGGTTTGGTAACATACGTCTCTTCAACATTGAACTAGTCTCTTTTTCTGAATCTAGCAATATGAATTTCTGAAGCGCCATGGTTTGATGCGTCGCCAACATACCTTTCAGTACATAAAACTAAAAGCAACCTCTAAGTTCAGCCGACGCTCATCGGCCCAAAAGAATTTGTTTCATCATCTTTTCAGTGAAAACTCCACGTAAATTCTGGTTGCAAGATACACAAAAAAGGGGGGTCCAAAACAGTATGGACCAGGCTACCTGTTCATAGCATTGTGAACTGTTTGGTTTTTTCAGAACCCAGATGTCTGTCAAGAGCAGGCAGAAAGAGAGCAGGCGTTTTAGTCTAACTCCATGCTTCACTAGATCAGGCAAGCTCATCAGCTACCAAGGTTTTCTTAGCATTTCATCTAAAAAAGGAAAAAGTGTATTTTTCATCCCTCAAGTATCGTAAAAGTGTGACATTCATCCCTTATCTTTTAATTGGTGCAAACCAACCCTTTAACTAATGAAATAGGTACCCTTAACATCTCCATCTTGATTTGACAATGAATTAGTGCCATTTTCACTGCAATTTGTGGCATGTACTCATCTGACTAATCATTGCTTTGCTACGTTATGTTGAGTCAATCGTCATAACAATTCTGTAAGAATTGATTTTATAATATTTTCTATCAAAAATTCTGGCTTCTCCTTTGTTATAAGTTATCTAACCATTGTCACCTTATTTTCAAGGTATGACATAAGAGGGCACAACCTCCTCGGGGCTCGGGTCATGTGACAAGAGCGCTCGATTTAAATCTACATTATTTGTAAAGTTTAAATTTGTAGGATAACCAATTTAGAACTAATTTTTGTAGACTTTATATTTTGACTCAGCATATGACATGGCTAATCATTGAACTGGCATATGATTGGTGTAAATCTTTGTCGAACAATACTAAAATATTGTAAAGTTGAGGTAGGGATGATTAATACGACAACTTAGTTAGTTAAAGGATTGATTTGCACCAATTAAAACATAAGAGATGAATGTCACATTTATGCTATATTTGTGGGATGAAAAACACATTTTTTCCAAAAAAAAAGGCCCCTTTTACCGTTTCCAAAAAAGCCCAAAAGGCGCCGGGTCTCGCTTCTGCTTGAAGAATAGTGATCGAGCAAATCATGGCGCATGGCTCCTGACGTAAACCGGCCGAGTTAAGCTTTGTGCCCCCTTCAGTGCTGCAGCATGAAGTAAAGATGGGCTACTTTCGGCTCGTCAAAAACACATTGCGTTCAGCCGGACGGCAGGTGATTGGCGTCTATGCAAAGCTGCACGGTTGAACTCAGTGCATCTGGGATTTGTAACAAGAATCGTGTAGTAGGCGAGATGTCGAAAACAAGCATCATGCACACTCATGCCCATTCCCAGAGAGTCAGATTGTACTTTCAGCTAGCAGTCCGGGCCCGGCGCAACTGAAAGAAAGCGTTGCAAGAAAAGCGCCCCTGGTCAATGACTCAACGGGCACCATGCAGGAATAATCATGAGTGCAGGAAAATCTGTGAGGAATATGTGATCGATGCTGCTGCCTGGCATCGATCGTACTGAACAGTGAACACCTTTACGCTTTACTTCGGTTTCTTGAAAATCACCAGTATGATACGGCGTTGGCGCGTTGCCAAGCAATTTAAAGGTATTGAACTCGCTGTCACCTAGGAGCAAATGTTGTTGATACATGCTGATGGCTCCCAAGGGCTGGAGTACTTGGCGAGTATTTTGCTGTCAATGTCAGCAAGTACCGAGCATGGAAGAAAGCTCGATCCAACCTGAACTTGTCACGTTGTGCATTATGGAAACTGCCTGGAGGCCGCTGAACTTGGCCGTGGTTGGTCGGGCACACTATTCTGGTTTCTGAGACAGCAGATTGACCAAAGCGCAGCGCGTGTGAAAGCTCGGGAAATTGGCGGTGATGCCCGTCCCTGAATGTTTTGGGTTGTACTAGTTCATGATCGAAACTGGCGGGAACTTGTCCCCCAGGATGGAAGCCCGGTGTCCGGGTGAACAGAGAAGGGGAAGGTGGCTGAACAGCAGAGGAGAGGACCACTTGGTCAGAACTCAGGAGTGATGGAAATTGGAAAGAGCCAAAGAGAGGAAACGGTCAGCTATGGACGGAGAACGGTGGTGTTGGATAGTGGACTGGGGGGTTGGTCGCGGAAGCAATCGGAATGGAAGACCGGCGGCCGGTCAGGCACGGCAGCATTGCGCTTTATCTCATTTATCTGCATGGGCAAAATGCGTTGGTCGCGCGCGTGCCAAAAGGCCGCCACTTTCGGGTCTTTTTAAACACGACGTTAGCCTTCTCGACTTCTCGTGCGGCTACTACTGCGGTTTGCCGGCCTGCGCTCCGCCAATCCTGTCGCTAATGGCCTGTCGCACAGCTACAAGCCGATCGCAAGAGGACCCTGAACTGGTGGCCTGATCTACGGAAGCATGCAGCAAAGCTTTGCAGAGGTGTTCATTTAACGTCAGATTTCGATGCCGGCTTTCCGCCGAGAGGGGCACATCGACATCAGTATAACAGCAGGTCAGATCATCCAGGAAAAAAAAAACTTAAGAGCAACATATGCAATCATCGCTGACACAATCTAAGTTCACAACTTGATTAACATATCAATTCAAGGTTCAGATAAGCGTAGATGTTCACCCATCAGGTGGATGGATGAAACCAGATCCATAAGACGTAAACACTAGTAGCAGACGACTAATTTCTAACACATAGTAAGATTGCAACATCTCCTAGCACTAAGAACGAACACTACTATAACTATTCAGAGTTCAAAACACTGACAGACGTTAAGCAACATCCCAAAAGCACTTGCATCGAAAAGATGCACAACAGAAGTAGCAGGGAGCCTAAGCCCTCTCGCCACGGATCCTCCTGGCCAGCTGAATGTCCTTGGGCATGATCGTCACGCGCTTGGCATGGATTGCGCACAGGTTGGTGTCCTCAAACAGACCGACCAGGTATGCTTCGGCAGCCTCCTGCAGGGCAAGCACAGCGTGGCTCTGGAAACGCAGATCAGTCTGCAAAAAATACAACAGGAGGTTGAGAAAAGTTTCTAGGTTAAATCTGGAATAACTTGACTGAGTGCGCAATGAATAACAGTATGAAGACAAATCTCACCTTAAAATCCTGGGCAATCTCCCTAACAAGCCTCTGGAATGGAAGCTTCCTTATGAGCAGCTCAGTACTCTTCTGGTACTTGCGGATTTCACTGCAAAATTAGGCATAAAGTTTAGAATTTGAATTCTGCACACTTTATCTCAGGTATGCACAAGCACAATAGTAAAAGTCAAGTGATATTTCACTCACCGAAGAGCAACAGTCCCAGGGCGGTAACGGTGAGGCTTCTTCACTCCCCCAGTTGTGGGCGCAGACTTACGTGCAGCCTGTCAACAAACAAAGCCAGGTGAATAACTGTTTCCAAATAAAATCAATGCAGCAAAGTCAGATAACTATCCATATCAATGAGAGTTATTGTAGTTATTGTGTAGCATACTTGCAGAGAAAAAATATATATTACAAACCTTGGTGGCTAGCTGCTTCCTAGGAGCCTTTCCTCCAGTGGACTTGCGAGCGGTTTGCTTAGTACGAGCCATGTGTCACTACGATCTGGTTTACCTGAAAACAGCAAAAATTGTGATCAGTAAATTATTGGGCAAACTTTAGATCGTTCATGACAAATCAGCAAACTGTGCAGTAAGGTTAAAATCCCCATCAGCTTAGGTATCTATAGCAGGATGGACCCATTAGATTATGTACTCAGTAAACATTGATATGCCTATAATCTAAATTCTATATCTAAACAAGATCATTCATCAGTAAATACATTTTACAACAGCAGGTATGTGTTTTACAACTATGAATAAACTGCCAATGCCCCAGATATTGCAATGATATCAGAATTAAAAAAAAAACAATCGAAACAGACATACAATGTAACCAGACTGCTATCCCATAACAGTTTTTTATCATCAAATACCCTCAACATCACTAATACAAAATCCTACCGATTATCAGAGCCTTCACCCCCCAAAAAAATGAGCACTAAAAACTGATGGCTCATCCTAACATGGTAATTTGATATATCGTTACTAAATGTAATAAGTCACATTAACAGGTATGGCCAGGATGAGGTTTCAGCAAAGCAAATAACAGAGGGCATCAGCCTCACTACAATTCATACAACGCTAGTTTTTTTTTTTTTTGATTTTAACGGGGGAGGAGAGAATCCCCCACCTTGTATTTCTCTTGGCCCCTAACGGCCCGCGCGTGTACAGATAGTGTTCCGGTTTACAAAGGACTGAGGTTTACATTGCCGAAGCAAAAAGGGAGCACCAAGCGTCGGCTACGCTAGTCATCTCGTGGAAGGCAATCGCGCCAGAGTCGTGCGCTGGACTGGCAGGGGAGCAGCAGTTGTCGTCTCGTCGTGAGCTCCTGTCGGAAGACGATCCCATTGCGTCGCTTCCAAAGCTCCCAGCAGCAGAGCAGCAGGAAGGTCGCGAGGTGCATCGCGGGCAGCGGTGAGGGCGGGTGGATGCGGTGGATGCCAGCAACGTGTATTTGCGTCGGATCAAATACAACGCTAGTTTAAGTATCCCAACAGTAGCAGAAGCATTACTGCATTTGCTAATAAGTCATTTAAGAATAGATAAGTAATAATAATATTCGACAAAACATTCAAAGTCACACCACCATAAGCTTCCTCTCAATCTACATCTATACAGAGAATCAGTGTACATTGAATCCAAAGTTCAGGCAGAAGGCATCCAGTCCAATCTAAGTTGCAAAACTTGTTTAATGAATACTTAAGAACCAAATGTGGGATGCACAGAAATTATTCGAAAATTGAAATACTCTAGAGGGGGCATGGAACTAAATACTCGCGAACGACTGATCCTAAGCCGCAGATCATGCATTTTAATGAAACCATACGATTTACTACATCGGCAAGTACCCGCTAACCAAAAAATCCGCACTAAATTAGGACGGGTAACCACAAGTAAGCGAAATTAAGCATGAACGGACTAAAAATCCCTCCAAACAATTCTAATCACCAAACCCTAGTTGCGCCGGTTATTCGAAATCGCCCTTTTCGAATCACCAAACCGAGCGCCGCAGGAAGAAATTAGAACGACACCGCAAGCGAACTCACATGAATCGAAAATTCGAGATACGAGATCGAGAGAGCATGATTACCTCGAGCACCTTCCCAAATCCCGAATCAGCGGAGAGTGGTTTGGGACCCGCGAGGCTTTTTTCCCCAAACCTGAGATTAAGAACTGGCGATTAAAGGCGGCGGTTGGGTGGGGGATTATATATGGGAACGGCCAATGGCTGTGGTTCAAACGGACGGCAGAGATCGATCACTTTTGTGTTTCGCGCCGTGCGATCGGACGGCAGTCAGTGGCGGTCTAGATGCGGCACGGATCGTGGTTGGTGAAACTCGCGTTCTTATTGGTCGGGACCCGGAGGACGGGGATAAGGGATTAGTGTCCAATTAGTGTGGGGGGTTAGTAATCTCTATCTCTTCTCTACCCCTAAATAATCCACCAGTTTGTTCATTGCTTGGTACACCCGGATTTGGCATCTAACAGAGAGGCTTCAACTTTGTGTACCCCAAAAACGTACCCAGCAATCCAACAGGCTCCACAATCGACGGTCCAGATCATTTCTCAAACATTCTCTCTCCTTCGCCTACCACATCCGACGGCCTCCTTTAATGTATCTGGAAACCACCCTCCTCCCGAGCCGATCCGCCCTCCGACGCACGACGCCTTTCCAGGCGCGCCGATTCCCCGCCTCCCGCGCACCACTCCCAAAAAATTACGCTTCAGTTTTTCCCTCGGACCTCGTCGACCCCGACGGTTCGTCTTGCAGCACGACGAGAGGCGGCGGCGGCGGGGCATGCAGCCCCAAGGAGCGGAGGCCACGCCCGAGGCCCACGGCGGCGGCGGCGGCGACGACGACGTCCGCGGCCACATCCTCTGTGTCCTCTCCCTCCCCTCCGGCAGTTGCTCAAAGATGTGCAACAGGACCCTCTTGGATGGCTCGACTCCATTGCAGATCGACCATCACCGACGAGGGATGGCGCGCTTGGGCGTCCTTGCCCGGCGTGGGGCAGCGCAGCCCCCTTCCTCTCCGATTCGAAGATGCGGCGGCAATTTCTGGTGGCGGCGGCTCCCTTCCCCTTCCTGGTATGCGGAAGGCATGGCCGCGGGCGCGGCCGCCGGCCTGGCACAGGCGCCGGCGCGGGAGACGGACGTGACCTGGATCTCGCCGGCAGCTCCTCCCCTGCACGACCCCCCACCGATGGTGCCCCCCTCCCATCCCACGACGAGCAGTAGTGGCCGGAGTGACATTCGTAGGTATGTTGTTGCTCCATTGTTCCTTCTTCGATTCAATCGATCCTTTGACTCGCAAGCTTGCAGCAGCTGTTGACAACAAGGCCAGACAAGGAGCATGTGCACTGTATACCATAGTTTTCCTTGTAGAACTACCATCACTGAGCCACTGAATCATTTTTTGCGTATGTGAAGCATGTTAGGTCCTGGAATCATCATGCATCAAGTGATGAGAGAGTGGAGATTCCTTCACATTTCTGGATTTGATTTCCTTACTTTTTTCGCAAGCGATTTTTCCTTCTTTCTTGGTTTGTTTTGAGAGAAATGAAAGCAGGGATAATAAGCTTCTTTGTGCATGATGATTTGACTAGGAGAAAATGAAATACATCATCTAATGGAAGTTTTGAATGAATTGTTCTCTGAATAAAAGCCTTGTGGTAGTAAATACGCTTACATGAACTGGTTGTAAGTGAATTTGTTTTGTAGACTGCTGCATGAGCTAATTATTATTATTAATCATAGAAATTGTATTTGTTGTATATTGAATAGTTTAGGATTGTAAAAAATTGGCAAAGCAATCCAGTGATAGCATGAGTGCAAGAATCTGATTGTTACAATCAGTTTAGTTTTGGAAATTTAATCCTTGCTGTGGTAATTCATTTTCAAATTCAAGGTCTATTCTTGGTCACACTCTTGCAAGCAGTCCTTTGGAAGTGATACTTTCTTACATTGTTGCATGCACATGTTATGTCTGAGAAGGCAGATGCCTTATTTTTCTCATACCTTCTACATGCAGGTAAAGCATGAAGAAGCAACTGTAGCAGTTTCACAAATGGAGAAGATAGCTGCAATGACAGAAACAATGCTGGAGGTTACAAAGAAGCAGTGCAAATTGCGCCTGTCCAAAAACGATTGTTCTGCATAAATGTTTGAAACATAAGAAGGTTCTTTGTTCTGTTATGCATTTTTGGCAGGTCACACTGAGTTGGAGTAAGCATTCTAGATATTCATATTTTTTAATACATTTATTAACTTTTAAGAAAATAATGACATCCCATTGAAGCTTTGTAGAGCATAAGCTGTTGCGGATCTATTTGGCAGAATGCCATAGAGGTAGTAAGGACAAATTTCTCTTCTGGCACTCTACAATTGAATATTTAATATTGTAGACAATTGTATGATCCATAATTTGTGTATTTGGTAGAAAAAATGGTAAAGTGAAATTAATAGGATGAAGATATGCATGTATTTCTTTCGAGGTAAAGGGATTCTATTCATATCTTGTCTGTTGCTTGCTTCATTTTCCAGGATTCAACTTTTCTGCACAAATACTTCCATGTGTAAATTTTTTCTAATGCTTTATTTTTTATTTCCTAATATATTTGCAATAGTTAGTATCTCTTAGGTTTTGATCTGTGTGGCATGGCATTTCTCCCTCTGTTATTTTGGAGTAAGGAAGAGAACTTCATGCTAATTAAACTGAATAAAATTGTAGCCTGTTGAAGTCCAGAATTTTTCCTAATGCTTTACTGGTGCAAAACCTTTTCAATCGACAAGGAGATACTGTTCTTTCGATCTTCAATTGTTAAGTACCTGACCTATCTGCCAGACATTTTTACAAGATCGACAATTGCGTTACAGACACTGAAGTTCATAGTGTTTCTTTCAGTATGCGTTATTTTTTCAACAAGCATTTGGATTTGTTTTCTCCTGATATGCATGTGCAGATTGAGGGAACGCCGGCACATTGCCGGCTGTGCTCTCCAATGGCCCCAATGCGCTGCAAGCCTTCCTGCTTAGGTTTGGGTTCTGTATATCTATCAGTTCTCTCCTCTTCTGTTCATTGCGATCACAATACATTAGATTGGGAATTAATTAACTTCTTTACAGGTACACATATACAGATAGGCATGCATGGGGGGAAATGCTAAACTTTCCAATTCTTAATTTCATACCTACAAAGTTTTATTTTCTCCGTCCTCTCCAATGCCAACAAAAACTAAAAGGTAGATCACTAAATTATTTTATCTATGCATTGTTGTTAAATTCTTGTAGTATTTAAGTTATGTATATTTTTATTTTCTACATGACATCACCACACAACAATTATGCCGGCCATTTTATCCTTATGGCAAGAATGCCAGCAAACATGTTTTGACAAAAATTAATGAATATTTTTTGTGCCTTTGAACTGTGGAAACAATTGTTTAATGGGTTCAGGCATATGAACTTGTCCTGACATTACAGGAGTGAGGAATTGTTGTTACCAATATACTGTTTCTCGAGATCTTCACAACTCTTTTTAGAAGAATTAAATATTTTTCTAAAGCCTGCAGAAATTAGAGGATGTTCTTGTTGCTGCACGAAAAGTGTCTGCATAACAACAATTGCCAGTTACACAGATCTGTACTTATACGCTGCTTATTCATGAAAAAATTGATTATTGATCCCATAATATATATCTGTTGAATACATTAAACGACACTCAAGTAAACACTATCTGATGTTTACAAATAGCTGTTGCTTTACATATTTGAGTTTGGTTGTGCAGAAATCAGTGTCAATGGTGCATGTGGACTTACAATGAACTCCTAAGTGATGGTATTGATAAAACAACTGCAGTGATCAAAGGAGCCTGGATCATTACAATCACTTAATGAGTATTGCTGGCTTGGTTGCATTCTTAGGGAAAGGTTGTGGTTAGAAATTTTTTTATTGGTTATGTACTTTCAGTTTACAAGTAACGGAGTGCATATGCTTGACCATTTAGAAAATCATGACCGCAATGAGATATGGCGTGCTCACTCTTTTGCTTTATATTCTGGCTATCAGATGATCTTTAGTTTTAGTTGCCAGATATGTTACAACATTCAAAGAAAATAGTCAACCATGAACTGATAAATTGAGTCCGTAGCGTTAGCACGGGCTATATACTAGTACAAGGGTAAGGGGGGAGATGTTCCGCTGACTTTGGGCCCATCTTGGGCCACGGATGCGGAGGTCGAGGGACGGACACCTGCGTTGCGTGGCCTAGTGGGATTCAAGAACCCAAAAGGGGCCCAGAGTCTAGCCAGGGGGGCGAGAGAGGGACAAAGGCTGAAAGGGTAGCTGACGGGCCGGTCTGCTAATCTTTTGGGCTACACTCCTTGCCCAGCCGAGACGGATATGCTCTGTTTTTTTGGTCGTGACGCCACTGCGGTGAGAACCAAAATGGGCCATGCGATGCGTGTGCCAATGTCTCTCCAGAAGAATAGTTGCGCCCAGTAGAGAGGTTATCCTTTGATTATTGCTGTACTACTTGTCATCTGCAGGTGCCCATACATCCTGACGGCTGCAGGCTGGTGCTGTATGTCTGTATTGGTTATCGTCCTCAACCTCAACTGTCTTTTTTTTTGATCCCCAACCTCAACGGTTCATATGGCATAAGTAAATCATATATACAAATAATACAATACAGCTGGGGATAGGTCTCGAGAGCAAAAATAATACACGAACGATACGTTTGTTTTTGCACACTGTCTGCTACCAGCAGCCTATCTGATTTTTGAAAATTAACCAGCAGCCTATCTGCTAACCTGCTGGGTTCTGGCCATGTTTGAGCAGTTTTTACCCTCTTACATTCTAATCCTCTGCGTTTAAGTGTTTTCTTTTCTAGACCACTATGTGATTAAGCTTGGTAAATTGCCAGCCTACTAGTCCTGGCGTCAGGTGCTTTTGCAGACATTTCAGTACATTTTGTGCTGGCCATTTGGCCTGTTGAAGTGGAATACAGCCAAATGGAAGCTGTCAGGAAGGTAATGGCAGACAGATCTCCATGGAGAGTTGTATTCTTTGGATCGCTTTAAAAACCGAGTCGTCTCTTAACCCAAAAAAAAAATCAAGCACAACTACCAACTCCTAAAGGATAATGAATTTACTATACCATTTTATAAAATGAACACTGACCGACCAATTTTCTTTCCCCATTCTTGTAGAGAGGAAGTTTGTGATGTATGATGTATCCAGGAACATTTACCATTTTTAGAGGGGAAGTTTAGTTTAATGCCTGGACTAAATTTGGTTTACTTTTAGAGCGCGTGTCCTCATTTGACAGGACGGAAAAGGGGAGCGAGAATCTGATCTTTTTCTCCCTCCCCGTTCCCCTAGCTGTCCCCTCTCCCCCGCCTCTCTTTCCGATCTTTGCAGCCTGCAGATGCAGAGACACACAGGTGAGGCGAGGCGTTGGAGCATCTTTTGAGATGACAGTATTCTCTCATCACCTCTCGGGTCCAACTCACGCACATGCCCCAGTGGCGCCGCGAGGTCCACCTGGCATGTACCCATCACCGATGCTAATAGTGGCTAGTGCTGACACTGTTTCTAAATCCAAACCAGCGATCGCCAGGTGAAAGTCACAAACTCGCAATGTCACTTCACTTGTGTAGTTGTGTACTTGTGTCGCCTTGAGACGTGATTCTTTTTCGGTCGGTATCTCAGAGGGCACTCTTGTAGTAGTCTAGCACATCTGATGCAAAACAAAGCCCTGTCGTTCAGTAAGATCGGTGATTGCTGCTGCGTGCGGCACCAACCGCTTGGTTTGTTCTTCCGGGGTAAAAAAGAAAGAAAGAAAATCTTTCGGACGTTCGGTCAGGATGGCATGGCAGTTCCAACCTCTCGTTTCAAGGATGATTTGGCTTCACCTGCCAAATGCCCAACAATCAGAAGTTGAAAACAACGGAATGGTCAGCTGACAAGCGGGCCCACATTCCAGAGAGCCTAGGCCCCCTTGTGTTCCCATGATCATGTACGGCCCGACGTGGGAGGAGGAATCTGCGTTACAAATCTCATCAAGTCATTATTGATCCATTAGCGTTACTAACAGCGTTGATTCCTCATATAATTCGGCCACAAAGCATAACTCCAACCGTGAAAACCTCGCAATAATGGAGCTCCCGACGGGCGAGGCAATCATGCGGGCAGCTGCATCGGCGCTGTCCTGCACACACAACGGCACAGCTTCTCGGGGCTCGCGCAAAAGCTGCCACCTTATAAGCCCCACGCCTCCGCACGTCCTCTTCCTCCCCGCACACACACTCGCGCTCCATTCCCACGAGCTCGATCTCACCGCGGCACACAAGGCAGGCAGGCAGGCGAGAAGCGAGATCCTCTACTCCATCCTCCACCGCGATGGCCGCCGCTTCTCACCTCGCCGTGCTGTCCGTGCTCGCCCTCCTCGCCGTGGCCGCCACGGCGCAGGCGCCCACCGGCGCCCCGGCCGCNCCGCGTCCGCGCGGCGCCCGAGGCCCCCGTGTCCTCCCCTCCGGCGCCAACCCCCGACGCGGCGTCCCCCTCGCCCTCCGCCGAGCCCCCGGCGTCCACTACCCCGGCCGGCAACGCCGCCGGCGGCCTCCGCCCAGCCTTCGCCTTCGCCGCCGTCGCCGTCGCCGCGGCCGTCTACGCCTTCTAGATGATCCAGTGCCCCTGATCCATCCTCCCCTGTGTTTCTTGATCTCTCGCCGCTTCTTGCTCCCGCTTGTTTTTTTTTTTCTTTTTCGTCCTCTCACATTGGTGTATCTTCTCCGTATGAGCTGTTGTAATTATGATCATTGATTTAATTTATCCATTTCTCCATTCTTATTCTTAGCATCATAGCATCGCATACTTGCATAAGCCTTCAGATTTGGCATAGCTTTCGATCTTTTGAATCGCTAGGCAGTTTGAGAGAACAAGAGGAGCTACAGTGAGCTAAGAACGCGAAGAATCTTGACTTGGGGTACAAAATGCCTCACCTGCCCCCGGTGTTTAGTAAACTCGAGACAATATAGGCTTGCGATCTGCAGTTACTGAGCTGTGGATCACACATGCATTCTGTAATCTCGAAATAGCCCTGCCGTGAATTAGTAATACCGACTGTCAAATTACCAACGGCACTTGAGGCGCTCGGAAGGTTTAGATCATGGCATCGTCCAAACACGATCTGCACACATGAATGCAGGACCTGATTCCGAACCTGTTCAGTCGCGCTGCAGGCTGCACGCCGCTGGATCCGGTTTTGACGCACTCACTCCAGTCCATGAGCTTAGCTAAGCTAAGCTCAGAAAATGATCCGATCTGTTCTTTCTTTTTCTTTTTTTTTGACGAAACAAATGGTCTGATGATCCATCGCCCCTAGCTTGTAGTACAGTACTGCACCACAGTGCACACAGTAGTTATACCGGCCGTTTGCGTGGATCGCCCAGGCTGTCCTACATCCTGTAGCCCTTGGCCCCGTCGTCACTCTCGCCCGTGAGCTGGCCGGCGGCCACACCTCACCTGGCCCGGTCACGACCCAGCCACGAGGAGGCGGAGCAAGTAGCCCTGAGCCCTGGACCCCTGAGAGGCCTGAGCTATAGAAAACTCGAACGCTCACTCGCTTGCGGGCTTGCGGCGCGTCGTGTAGGCTCGCGACCGGTGGCTGGCATCACTGGCAGCGCGGGCAGGTGGTAGGGCCGCGGCGTGGCGACAGCTGGGGGACGACGCGCCGATGGTGGAGCGAGGCCGGACCGCGCCGGAGCGGAGAGGGGCACGCAAGCATGTGCGCGCCTGCGGGGGTGGCTGCTGGGCTCGCGGCACCTTCGTTCCGGAGCACGTGCCGGTAGGACGCGCTGCCGGCGTCGATGCCGCTGCGGGCCTGCGGCGATAGATGCCGATCGATGCAGACCCATGTGGATGTGGGGACGGCCGCGCCGAACGCGCAGCGGCGCCGATCAATCAGGGGCCGCGCCGTTGATTTGCTTTGCTCGGCGCGAGCTCGCTCCGCTCCGGCTCCCGTTTCGTGGCCATCAGGCCATGTGTCGTGCGTTAGCTGGAGACGCGAAGATCTTAGCTACGTACGTACTACTGTACTAGCCAGCGAGCTGCAGCAGCTTTGCTTTGGCTTCTAGTGCATTGTGAACTAGGAACTGCTGTTCCATGGGCCCCACTTGTAAGGTTCAGCCATCATGCATGCATCATCAAAGGGCAAAGAACGAAACATCTTACCAATTGACAGTTTCACCCAAGTGGTAGGATTGCAGCACATGAACACGTACTATTTTGTCGGCAGAGTTCACAAGTGGCGAGCAAATCCCAAATCTGCCTGGGCTTCGTGGTTCGTGGAGAGTCAGTAACCGTACAAGACTACGAGGTGGTGAGGTGACTAGAAACAATGGTACGAGAACGAGACGAGCAGAGGCGACGGAGATGGACTTGTGGCTTCGTTTATGTCTCTCACTTCTTCGATCTCTGCTTCTCGACCTTGTCGATTATAGGGTCGACTATTGAGTCGATATCGTCCATTATCTCGTCAACCTGCGCAATAATGTGAGTTATCACTTTGAGAGTCGGTTAAGCTCGTACGTATTGGCACAGTACAGTAAAGCCACGCATTTGTTAGTATTGCCTGGGGGCTAGGAAAACGTGGCTAGCTGAACATATGAAATTAAATAAAAAAAATTATTGCGCTCTATGCTCAAGGGTAACATGCAAGTCACTATCACAGTGCTAGGGAGCGAGAGGCTACAATCTGCATATCAGCGCGCATATTCAGCTACGGAATTCAGCAAACAGCAGGTACCCAGTAAATTGCAAGACTTTACAATGAGCTTTAACCTTTAAGCAATAGGAAAAGTCCATTTTACACCCTTTAACTATAACAAGCGTCTGATTTTCAACCTTATACTATAAAATCGGACATTATAGATCATTCAACTATCGAAACCGTGCAAATTTGGCCCTTTGAGTAGTTTTAAAGGTGGTTTTATATTTTCTAAAATATGTAAAAATATTTGTTTGATTTAAAAATTTTATAACTAATTCATTATAAATTAGAAAAATACAAAATTAGTACCCAAAAAAATTCTAAAAATATAACCTATACATTGGTGCTCTATTGAAAGTTAGTTGAATCCTATTTGTTTTTGTTCATACTATTTTATTGATTCTATTCATGCTTTTGTTTATAAGATCCAAATAATTCTCCATCGAGCACTAACATATAGGTTACATTTTTAGAATTTTTTTGGTACTGGTTTCATATTTTTCTTATTTAAAATGAATTAGTTATGAATTATTTAATTTAAACCAGATTTTTAAAAATTATCAAAAAAATGGAAAACCGCCCTCAAAACCACTCGAAGGGCCAAATTTGCACAGTTTCGATAGTTAGATGGCCTAGGATGTCTGGTTTCGTAGCAAAAGGTTAAAACACAGACTCATATGATAGTTATTGGGTGCAAAGTGGACTTTTCCCTTAAGCAATCGACCGTGACTACGTGGCCTGTTTAAGTGTTTAAGTCGACTGCAACACTTTGCCAATATGAGATTTAGCAAAGCGTGGCAGATAACACCTGTTTATAGCAAATGAAGTGTTCATCATGGCTCAGATCAAAATTATTTGTATTAGAACTTAGAAGACTACGATGGTTATTTAGAATTAAAAAACCCAAAAACTAAACGGAGAGACCTCTCAATTTAGAGTTAAATCGAGAGCCCCTCTGTTATTTCCTTTAGCACATCGATTACAACCACAAAAAGTAACAACCACGATGAAAAACAGAAGTCGACGAGAGAAGATGACCGCGAGCGGTGGGTGGGTGGAGCGGTCGGCGGCAGGGTGGCCGTTGGGCGCGGGCGGCGGTGGAGGTGGCGGCCTTAGGGTTAGGGTTTAGGTTTGGGGGTTGGGGTTTGGGGGGCTTCCATGGCCGGCGGCTCTAGAGGGATGGCCGGGGGCCCGGCGGAGGAGGCGGGTTGGGGGGTGGCGGAGGTGAGCCGGCGAGGGCGCCGACCGCCGGGTGGTGGAGGATGGCAGTTGGGAAGGGTCGGTGGTGGGGGTATCACGATGCCGTCCCGGCGAAGCCTGGTTAGCGCGGCGGAGGACAGGGAAGGCAGATCTGGTGGCGGCAGCTGTCGGAGACGAAGCAAGAGGGCGGGCGACGGGAGATCTCGCTGGAGAGGAAGAAGAAGCCGGGACGGGGCACTCACCTCTGATTCGGCGGAGAGGAATGAGGAGTGGGAGGGAGAGGGGGAAGGGGAGAAAAAGGAGGAGGAAGGAGAGGACTTGAGGGCGGCCCTCGCCGCCTCCGACACCGGCGAGGTGGGGAGCGGGAGGCGTGGCGGGGACGCGGGCGTCGCCGCGAGGAAGACGATGCACTTTTTTTTATTGCAGACGAGTGGATAAGGAGTCGGGGGAGAGGGGTACGGGAGAGGGCTCTCGACCTATCGCTATCGGGAGAGCCCTCTCCCGATAGCCAGGTCCGAAAAAACCGGTAATCTCACTGCACCCACACTCCTAGAATTCTTGTCCTAGTTCGTGCTCGTACTAAATTACCTACCTTCTTAGCCCTACTGCGTAGAAACATTTTATTTATTCTGATAAAATGAAGTTATATATAGTAGTCCTTCCACTTCGAATTAAATCTTGTTCGAAGGGACCCGCCACATGGCCTCCTGAGCTGCCGCTCCAAGGGCATACTCAGGAGGCGAGGCGACCCGTCTCGCCATTGCTAACCTTCACATCTTACCGGCCCCTCTCTTGCTGCCATTTTAGACGCACAACCCTCCGAGCCATCGCAACACTTCTCCTACCTCACTCACCCTCTCCTCTTCTCCTTGTTTTGGTGCCAATCTCCGTTAGGCTCCGCTCGTGAAATTCCTTGAGTAGCTTTACTCCAGCCTGTCGGTTGCTTACCGTTGGATCCGACTGTCTGAGTATCGGGTTTGTCCCTTGGTTGTGGAATCATGCTTTTTTGTTGGTCCTCCCTCATATTTCGATCTAAATACACGTGTTTTGCCTTGTGCGGCCGTGCTGTGGTCGCTAGAAGGGCGCCTGAGTCGTATAGGCCCTTACTAGCGCCCTGAGCTGTTGCTTGGGTGCTCTGTTGTTATTCCTAGGCCTCCGCTGCAGGGTGTCGGGTGGTTATCCCCGTTTGTGGCCCGCTATGTGTAGTGGTGGTTGTATAGTGACAACGTTGCATTCAGAGTGCTGTAATTACTTTTTGGCTATGCTTGTTTCAACTTCTAGGCGCTTTTGGATGGTTGGGTTTTCACGGTTAGAAAAGCCAAAATGTGGAAAACACATATCAGAGTGCTTCTGGTTTCTGATTTTTAGGGGCATCTGGTTTTAAAAAATTCAAAATGCTAACTATCTAAATTCGCAAAGAGCTGCTGACAAACAGGGCCACGTTCTGATGGTTTTTTTTTTGTTCTCCGGTTTACTGTATGAAGGAAATCTATTCCACCTGTTCCGCAGGTCATGGTCCAGCACCCTTGTAGCAATGGACTGCGTAATTAAACTAACCTTCTCGATGAGGGCTTCAGCTTTATCGGCATCTTCCTCGATCTCATCCGCCACCGCCTTAATCTTGGCGGCAGCCCCCTTGATCATTTCATTGTCGGAAAACGTGTCGGCGACCTCGTCGGCGATCTTCTCCGCCTCCTCTGCCACCTTGTCGATCACCTGGATCGCCGCCTCCGCCGTCTTCTCCACCTTTTCTGTCACCGGAGAAGGTTGCACAAAACATATCAAGCGCAGGTCGAGATGATTTCAGAAGGCGATGAGTACACGATCTCGGCTCGTATGGTACCTTCCATTGCTCTGAACTGTCTGTAGGTAGGCACCGCGAACACGATAGCACCAGCCAACCACTGGGCCCTGAGTGAGAAGCAGATAGGTTTCGAACGCGAGAAAGGCAAATGGTCAGACAGATTCAGAACGGCCTGAACACTGATGGAATGGAACAAGCAGCGATGTATCTGTGATCTTCCCTCACCATGGAGGAATGGGGAGATCTAGTCCTGGCAGCTGAAGGCCGGCGGCACTACCCGGATCAACTGCAGAGATTCTGAAACAACAACACAGGTGAAAGCTGCTGCATGGAACTTGTTGAGTTGTTGCATGCCAAGAACCTCTATTTATATATATGCATCTAATTCGTAAAGATTCAAAAAAAGAGGGAAAGATAAGTATGCAAAGGATGCAGACAAGTTTGGAAAAGAGAAAGATGCAATTACCGTGTATCTCTTTTGACCGGGAGGCCGGCGCTGTCGTCCATGCCTGAGTAGTTCATCCTTGAGCCGCCGGTAAGACCTCGCCGTCGAAGAGCCGATGTGGCGGTGGTTACCGGGTTGTTCCGGCATCGGCGAGGAGGAACCACAGAGGCACCAAGAAGCGCCAAGCTTACAGAAGGAACACAAGAACTGAGCGCGGCCATGGGATTTAACAAATGATTGATGAAGGTTTCTTCCACCTCGGAGAGCTACTCTCTTGTCTGAGGCAAGTGTACTGCTTGGGGTAGGGGGGCGATATGCTTGCGTTGCTTTCTCGCCTGCCTTGCTAGTTCTTGGCACAAAATCTAGTAATATAATCTTACGCTCTGCCCCAATTATAGGAGTACTGCATAAATGGAGAACGTGACGACCATTGATACCCATCAGTGAGCAGTGCATCTCGTGACAAGGGGGCAAGCCCGGGCAGGACCTGACGAACACGAGATCGAGATGGGACTCGTACCGTGCTGGCCTGGCCGGCCCGGTCCTTTCGGTCTCGTGCCGTATTGTCTCACGTGGTTCTCGCCGTAGTAGACTTCGCCGTCGAAGAGCATGCGGAGATCGAGCTTAAGGTGTGGCGCTCGCCCCGCGTCATCGGATCAGTTTCGGCGATGCGCCCCCGGTCTGATGACAATTAGCTAGGGATCAAAAAGAATCTCCGTTCGTTCGATCTCGCGGATACGTGCGCGTAGACGAGGATAGTTATCGGTCGCTATGGATCCTCCTGTTCGTTTCTGCGTCGTCGGGCCATTGGTTCTGGACCACGATTCGTTTATTGGTCAGTACGTGCTTGTGTTTGACTGTTCGTCAGGCCCTATCCCCTTGTCCGCGAGCGGCGTGGTGAATACTAGCTTCTAATCAGTAGGGCCTTGGTCTATTGATTCCCCTATATCGTCGTTCTGTTCGGTGAATACTTCGCTTCTTTCATTCACAGAGTGACAGTAAATAAGCTACACATGGATAGTTTATTTCTGAATGTTTAGAACGGTGATTGTTATATGTAAGAGTCCAGCATCAAGATGAGGAACACGAGGACATCGTCATGACTCATGACTTTGACTAGCAGCGATCAGACGAGTATTGAACGTCACATGCACAATGAGTAGAATTTTATTTCGTGACTCTCCAAGTTCTTATTGAGTTCTCTCAAAAGGACGAGTTTTTTTATTTGGCACTGGAAGATAACTCAATTGTTTCCTATTTTATATGACACTAAATTTTAACTTCATTTCTTATTTCAAATTTTCGTCACTTGCATTTATTAACTAAGGTGAGATTGATTGTTCTCCTTCTTTTTTGACCAAAACAACTTCCAAATCATGTCCAAAATTCAAGGAACTTTTACTAGTGATTTCTCAAATAGAGATAAACCCATTTTGCTTAACAACACACATTTTTAAAGCTCTAAACATAGCACAAAAAACCAAATTGGGTCACCAGTTCAACCAGAAAAACTTTAAACCAGTGATCCCACAAGCTCGGTCTGGTTAGAAGATCGGCCCGAACAAAATACCGGTCTCGACGCTCTATTAGGCTGAAATAGAAGTCCAACTAGATTGAAATCAACCCAACCGATGCCCTGGAGGGTTCAAACCCCTAACTTGTAGGTTAAATCCCACCACCCCTTACCACCTGACCATTGATTCATGCGTGAATGTTCAGTGATACACTAAATATATAGTATTATCAAACTATGGTCCAACCGACCATATCATAGGTTGGACTACTTAACCATTGAACCTATGGCCTCGCCAGCTCGATAACCGGTCCAGCTTTTCATTCTAGGGTTCTAAAGTTAAAATTCACTATGCCAGGCAATGTTTAAAACTTATGACTTTTGTTGGCACCATAATACTTCAAAGAAATGGTGTGGCATGAAAATAGTATTCCTCACATGAGATACCATAATTTATAAAAGTATTTCTCATCATAAGTTCATATTCTTCACAATTATCCATGTGTATATATATGTTCTGACAGACGGTGACCTACAGTGAGAAGGGTATGCACAATGATGTCCTTTATTGACAACTCAAAAAGATTCAAGACTGCCTTCCTTCATGATCACTCATAATTTATGTTGTGCTGCAGAGCAATTGGTGAATGAGTAGGTCCCACTGAATAGTTAAGTTTCTGTATGCCGAAGGTAGTATGAATTATTCTCCAAATCAACATAGCCATATGACATTTGAAGAAAAGATGTTATATAGTCTCATTATTACTACAATAGCAACATTTCTTACTTCCGTGCCAATTCCGTCTAGCCAGGTTATCCTTAGTTAAATCACCCCTTGGTGAAGGAGCCATAGGAAGACTTTAACTTTGGGGAAGTTTTAATTTCCATAAGGGTTTGTTAACAGAAAGGACCCTTGTATTTATGATTTCTCTATACATTGATTGAACAGGGAATAAACGAGTTCTTTGCAATATAAACATGTCTAGCTCATCCACTAGCTGGAATCTTGCTATCCTGGTAAACAACTCATGCCAATTTATAAGATTATTTCCCCTTATAGCTCTTCTTAAAGAAACATTAAGTGGAGCGGAAGACATGGCTTTCTTCACCGTGTCATGCTTCCATTTACAAGATTGTAGAGCTGGGTATTGGTCACTAAGGCTAGTGTTTCCTAGTAATTTGTCTTTCCAAAATCTAATTTGTTCCTCATTTTTTTTAGTTTAAAGACTACATGATCGAGGAATTCCTCTTTGACCTTCATCAACTCTGACCAGAAGTGTGAATCACCCGATTTTTTCTCAACCTATGTGATAGTTTTGGAGCCTAGGCATTTCATTTTAAGGATTTTTTTTGCCAGATCCCGTCCTCATTGATGAGCTTGAACAACCATTTACTTAGGGGGCGTTTAGATGGGTGAAAAGGGTGAAAATTTTATGCATTGGGCCGCGTGCACAGAGAGAAGAAATGAACTGACACGGTTCTCAAGGTGTAAACTTTATGCAAAATGTGTGCATCTAAACATGCCCTTAAGAGACATTTGTTCTGCATTTGTAAATCCTAAATTCTTAGACCTCCTTGATCTTTTGGTCTGCACAATATATTCCACTTTGTTAATCTATATTTTCTTTGTCCCTGAACTAGGCGAGCGACGAGAAAGCAATGTCTATTATCCCCTATTTTATTTTAAAAAATAGGCCCACTATCTTTGCTCGTACTGTGGGCTTTCAAAGTTGGTGCAAATTTCTTCCTTGTAAGGCCCAAATTTTTTTTGGCATCATTCTACACTGGTTAGGAAATCCGCTAGGGATGAAAACAATGGAACCATTTAATTATATATGATACTCATTCAATTGGGAATTTTCTTATTCCTGAATTCAAGCAATTACGTGAGAATCACAGTTTTTAGAGATAGAAAGTATTAGAAAAAAGTTTTACGTTCGGGTAGAATCGAAAATGATCGGCAACAAAATCATTCTCAGAAACGATACTTGGTCGATCGGGAATTTCCATGGGGGTTCTCACCCATAAAGTCCACGACATTACGCACAGGAGGGAAAAAGAACAACAGTGTATCGGTTTCTTGTGGTTCATAAAAAGTCAGCGACTGTACAAGCACGTGAGCGGAAAGCATCGAATAAGGCAAATGGGTGATGACAGGTGGGTCACATCATTTTGTCTCCCTAGCATCTTCTGGTTGCTGTCAAGCTAGTGCGTGTTTCCTCTTTTTTTTCTTCTTTTTGAAAATAAATGTAAAAATAAATATGGAAAAGTGTGTGCTTCTCTATTTGCATGCGAATTTCTTCATTTCTCTCCTCTAGCCCTGTTCCTGCGTTTTGCTTCTCTACGAGTCCTCCTTCACCACCTTGTCGATTATAGGATCGACAATTGAATCCACCTCTTTCTTTATCTCATCAACCTGCTTAATGCAAGAAAGGGAAATAGTTAACCTCACTATTTATATGTGATAATCTCAGGTATATGCATTACTTTTTGACGCCAGGTAGGGCATGTTTCATCGGTTACCATAGTTGGCTACACAGCATATTGGAGAAGTGTATATTAAATCACGCTTTCTATAGCAAGCAATGCAAATTGTTCCTGTAATGCATTTTAAAAAAGATGTTTTCATGTGTATACTTTTTATTCTGCCTTCTAAAATGAGTTTATTCAATTACTTATTCTACATCTCCTCTACAAGCCGCGAAGTGCTTAAGGTCACTACCATAGTGCTAGCCAGACAATTTACATATCAGCAGTTCAGCACGTATCTCCGATGTCCGGACACCAAATACAGCGAAGAACAGCACGTAGTAAACCAGTAATCTGTAAGACTTCTCAGTTTTTTCTTTTAAAAAAACCAGAGAGTAACTTGTAAGACTGTGCAATGAGCATTTAAGCAATAGCAGCGTCAGCAGCCGCCGTCATCAGAAGAACGACGTGCTAAGGACTTATTTAGTTGAAAAACACACTTAGAAGTTGTTTCTTATAAAAATCTTGTAAAAAAAAAAGACTACGGAAAGTTTGGCGAGCCAAAGAATTGGTGATAGGCAGCTGAACACATTCCAGATAAAGTCAACTGCGGACTGCCATAATCCGGTGCTTAACGTGCAAGTCACTACTATCACGTACACGTACTATTCACGTTTGCTAGGCAGACTACTAGGCTACTAGCACATACAACTCAGCAAAGAACATAGCAAAGAACGTTTGGCTTGCTTGCAAGACTGTACCATGAGCTTTAAGTAATAGAGCAACTAACATCAGCAGCTGCCGTACGTAATCATGTACCAATAGATTCCGTAATTAAACTAACCTTCTGGATCAGGGCCTCGGCTTTCTCGGCATCTTCCTCGATCTCATCCGTGACCGCCTTAATCTTCGAGGCTGCCTCCTTGAGGTCTTCGTTGCCGGGGAACGCGGCAGCTACCTCGCCGGCGATCTTCTCTGTCGCCTCCGCCACCGTGTCGACCACCTCGATTGCCACCTCTGCGGTCTTCTCTATCTTATCTGTCACCGCAAAATTTGCAACCAAAATCAATGCATGCTAAGATGATTTCACAGATGGCGAATATCCGATCTCGATTTACCTTCCAATGTTCTGAATCTTCTGTAAATTGGTATTGCAACGATGACAGCACCAACCACCCACTTGGCCCTAAGAAGCGGATAGGTTTAATTTTGAACGCGAGAAGGCAATTGGTCAAACAAATTCGGAAACATGCATCAGAATCAGAACAATGAACAAGCAACTCATGTATCTGTTCTTCACTCACCATGGAGGCATGTTGGGTATTGGGAGATTTCCACCAGACGGATTTGCTGGGCCAGGACCAACTGCTGGAATTCTGAACCAAAATAGGTGAAATTTTATACACGAAGCCGTGGTGCAGTAGCTCCATCCCGCATAGAACTTAATGTGCATGCCAAGATACAAGCTACCAAAACGTAAAGTTTGGAAAAGATGAGCTTCAACAAGAGAGATGCACTTACCTTGTAGTCGTTCCTTTGATCGGGAAGACATTGTTCATGCCTGAAGAATTCATCCTGAAGCCGACAAGACTTCGGCGGTGATGGGATGAAGCGGAGATCACTGGATTTCCGAGGCAGCGAGGAGAGACCTTGGAGGCGGGAGGTGCCAAGCCTCTGGAACTAACATAAGAACTTGGCGCGGCCATATGGGATTTAAAGGATTGCTACAGGTTTCTTCTAGCTACACTCTTGTGAATATCTCACAAGTTTGTTGCTTGGGGGCAATATGCTTGTGTTGCTGTCTTCTGCGTAGTCCTTGGCTCCTTGCCGCGTAATCTATCGCTCTGTGAGCCAATAGCAAGATTAGCAGCATATAAAAGGAGGACGTGACCGTTGGTACACAGATGAAGTTATATGGCGACCTTGACTGGAAGGTTGCTTGTAACAATGAGGTTGACTTGGAAAGGGGCTGAAAGTCAGTCGTGTCTTTCCTTTTTCATATAAGCTAATTGAAGTAATACTTGTTTCATTCAAAACAACCAGAAATGAAAACCTATATTTTTTCCAAAGAAAAAAAAACATATGCTAAGTTGAGATATACTAACAATTATGAACAGTATATGGGCAAGTGAAGACTCAAGAGAGACAAAAACACGACATAACAAAAGTAGGCGCGTGGAAGGGTAGTAGAACAAATTTCTGGCAGCTCTGGCTGAAAACTATTCAACCAGATACTACAGTTTACTATTCAGCCAGATAATTCTACAGTTTGAATCATTGACCATTGAGTTTTCAATTAACTGAAATGATGTCCTCTCTATTTCTTCATGTTGCCTTTAGAAACTACAATCCAAAAACAAAATTGCATGTATGCATGTTTGAAGCAAGCTAAGTTAATGGCAAGAAAGAGTACAACGTGAAGAAAAGGCATATCTGGAGGATACCAGCTACCAGGTGCAGGTAGATTGTTACCAGCAAGCACATGCTTCTGTAAAAGGCCTGAAAACTAAGATAGGAAGTTGTTGAAGGCAAGGTATACAGCGTACCTACCACGAAATGAAAATCTGTAACAGATCCATGGAAGTGTTGTTGAAAGCCAACGCTTCTGCCTTCTAATAAAGTTTGAACCGCCCAAGGCAGATAGACTAAAATGCTTGTAAGTTCCATTGTCTTGTTAGCGCGAGGAACAAATCATCATGTCAGTTGATGAGCACATGGTTCCATCATAGTTGTTTGCTTTGGTCCTGTGTTAACCCTTCAAAGCTCATGCATATTTTCCTAGAGGAAATTTTCTTGTGTGCGCACAAATGCTACTGCTGCATGTACAAAAGACCCTGTTATGCCTCGATGGATTCATGCAGGGCTGTGACCCCCGAGCAAACCCCAATGCCCGCCGTAGGCATCGCCCTGGTATTTGCCAAATAATGTACTGCTGAATAATGCTACGTATTTGTGATCAGCATGTTTTCATCTATTCTCAATGCTTTTTATACATCGAATGATCGAATAATGCAAATAATGTATAAAGAGTTGTGCCAGGTCACTGCTTTCAGAAACTGCAATACAGAAACAGAATTCCATCCGATCTTGTTGAGGTTGAAAGTTAACAGGAAAAGAATGGGAAGAAAGCGAATGCTAATGCATATCTGGAACATATCAGATGAACGTAGATGGTTACCAGAAAGCACGCTCCTGTAAAGAAGCCTGAAAACTAAGATAGAAGCTGTTGCAAGATGAAGAATACAGGGCAGAAGCCTGAAACAAAGATAGGAAGTTGCTGAATGATATACAGTATACCTACCAATGAAAGTCAGCAAGTGGCCTAGCCAACTCCTCTTCGAAATCCCCAAGCCATTGTCTTGTTAGCACAAGTAACAAATGAACATGTCCATTTTGCGCATACAACACCTCGTCTCAGTTTCATTGGCCCAAGTAAAAACCTACATGTCAAAATGTTAAAAAATCCTTCTAACACCACAATCTACCTGTTACTCAATGCTAGACAAGCCTATTCAGTTTCAAGGATAGTGCTGCTGGCACATCTGAGTATCTGACCATGGTAACTACAGGGCAGGATGCAACTGAAGTAATAATGATCTCATCAGCACAACCTTCTTCACCAAGTTGGAATTAGAATTTTCTGGAAGACAGTATAGCATGGAAATAAACTACTTGTTTTTTCTTGAAAAAGAAAAACCTTCCTTTAGAATTTCACCATCATCACACTGCACACTCTTTTCTTCTATACTGCTCCTGACTTCGTGTTGCATTTTGTTGTGAAATGGGTTCCAGCCAGCACCAAGATTAGTGATGGGGCAGGTACAGTTTCAACCAAGTTGGACCATGTTCATGCTCATTCCAAGACTGATGGTCCCGTCAGCCTAACCATATAGCAGCACAAACCAGTAAACCAGCATGAGATCAATTGATGCAAAGAGCAATCAACTTTTCTTCTTGGAAAAAGGTCCTCAGTGTTTTTCTAGAAAAAAAAAATCGACTCAGATCAAATTGGACCATTTGTTGCATGAAAAATTGCAATCTCATGGTATTGACATTGTCAAGGAAACCAACTCAAAACGTCCATCCTCAACATTCTTGTCAGGGTTGACCAAAATCTGGAAGCAGAATGGACTATTGCTGCCTTGGTGCAACAGACATTTCATCATAATAAGCCAAATTTGATGGAAATTAGGCTTTTGTTCAGTTTTTCTCCTTTTTGTTATCTCTTTGTTGCCAATGCCATCTATTTTACCAGAAGCACTTGAGTTACCTGGCTCATAGGTTTCTAACAGCATATGGCTCTTGTAGCTTTCAGATACATCATCTGCACTTATATTGGCAAATAAGATCTCCGCAGCTTTATTCCTTACAAGCAAAGGAACTTGTCCAGATTGGTCATAGACATATACCTGTGTATGGTGATAATTTAGTTTTACAAATCTATTTAGCAAGAAAAGAAAATTTCAGGCTGAATGAAGGCTTACCATAAATGGCTTATATATCTGGCCAGGAACATGGAGATACTTTGGGTTATTCGGACAATCTATCGCGGAAGTATTTTCCCCATGAAGGTTTCTGCATAGACATTCATTATATCACACAAGAGCAATATAATTCTTGATGTATAAGAAGAAGGCAGAATGATAATAAGGTACCTACTTGTGATATAGAGGTGAACCACATAACTTGCAGCCGGCAGTAATGAAATCTCTAGCAGTGCCATTGCGCTCTTTCAAAGAATGTTTGTCAATAACTGACAAGTATCTTAAGTGGGAGGTTGGAGAACTCACTAAAACCATCTTGGCAATACATGCATAAACATTCAAATTACATAATTTTCTGTGAGAGAATAGTTCTGATATACACAAGAAGTCTGTTGATTCCTTCTCTTTTGTTTCTTTCCAGTTCTTTGATATCACCTGTAACTGCAGCATAACACAAGAGTAAATAAACTATGTAAAGTGAGTAGCTTCGATGCTGTATGGTACCAAGTAAACAAATTGACCATCGTTCATACCCAATTGGGAACTTATCTACTAAGAATCATCAATGCCCTGAAGTTGTGATTGAATTTTTATTATGTAATCATTGTAATTCCAAGGTGGGATGATGTAAACACGAAAACCAAATGCATAGCACTTGTATTGCCAAATCTATAAACAAGTTCATGTAGATGATGGAAATTCAGCGTTTGAACCCCTATGTGAAAATGTAAGGGCAGGTTCCAAGAATATTTGGGTACGCAGTTTGACATCCCATTCCCATACTACAGTTAAACTAAAGGATAGTCTCAGCAGATTTTACCTGTTGATGACTTTCTCCGAGAGCAAGTTTAGTGCGTACGGTCCATTCTACCACTCTTCTTAGCTTTGATTTTGTAGCATCCCCCACTTTACAACTGGTTATTAGTTCACCAATTCCTATATAAGAGTAACTTGTTAATTCAAAAACCAGAGTGCTGGAGATACTTTTTTATTAAGCAAACTTATCTGCTGAGAAACTCTTAAATGAATAGGTGTAAAAATTAACAGTGAACCCCTGATATTAAGTTGCCCCATAGTTTGGATAAATTAACTCGGCAGGAAACGTTCTTGCTACCAGAAACCTGAAGCTATCAATGATTGCCAGTAACAAACAGAACTATGTCTCCATTTAACATCAACAATGTTAACAAAACCAGTCCTGCTACTAGGCTAATTTACTCTTTTATGTGCCCTGTATGGTATAGATCAATTGCTTTGAGAGTTTGCGGTCGTGGTTAGAAAATTGAGACAAGGAGTGCACCAAAAGAACTTACAACGAAGAATAAAATTAACCAACTGCATATCTATACCTTCAAGGTTCATCAAGTCTTTAGAGTTCAACAATACTTGGACTGCAGATATCTGAGAAGCTCTCCCCTCCAGGCTATTTCTAAACTCCACTATCTTAATATCTGAAACAAGATAACCAGGGGCTTCCAATAAGAAGTGAAGAGCAGCAGACACAAACAATATACAAATTCACAAAGCTCATATTGAAATCTGAAATAAAACTCAGTGTTATTAGAACACAACTGCAGCGAGCCACAGGAGGCGTGTGGGAAGAAGAAATAAGTTAGCATTTTATTGATGCGTAAGAAATGGAAATACTCTACATGTAAAAAATCGTAACAGATGGTTATGATCCTTACTCTGCACTAGTAAGAAATCGCCAGCGATTATGCCCGAACTCTGCTTGGACGACCACAGAGAGACACAGAAGCTCGACCGTGTATCGTCACCGACTTCAACGATTGTCTTCTGATACGTCCTTCCAGTCGCAGCATTTTGTTCCTACGAACGGGAGAGAAAAGAGGTCGCCCTCAGCATGTGTTCGTATTTACAGTACAACGGCAACACCCATCACTGAAATGCTACTCGATTCGCCCTCCCCAAACACGCTCGAACAATTACAGCGGAGGTGGATGTATGACTGCGAATTACCTGGTGGGGAAGGACGCGGCGGACGGCCGCCAGCAGCTGCACGAACCCGCCGACGTGGCTGGCGGCCGCGGAGAGGTCGATCAGAGGCCCGTACCAGCTCACAACTGCCGCCATCGTGCCGCCGCCGCTGCCAGATGGGGCTCTAGAACCCACCCTCGTGCCACGCCTGTGCGCGGGCGATGGGAGGGGAGGACGAGCGCGCGCGTGGTGGTTGGTGGTTGCTGCGCGCCTGCGTGAGGATGCCGTTCCGCTCCGCCGCCGCCAGGAGGGGGTTGCCGTGGCGACAGGCCGAAACGGCCGGGAACGGAAGAGAGACACGGGGGAGAGCGGTGCGCAACAGATTTCACTGCCACGTTTGGGCCGACAAAAACGGATTTCTGGGCCCAGCGAACACGTGAACGGGAGCCGAGAAATTGGGCCGTCCGACGAGGCAGCCTGCCTGTTGACTTGAGCAAGTTCTGAGAAT
The DNA here is from genome assembly GCA_004135705.1 of Alloteropsis semialata. Lineage (NCBI taxonomy): Eukaryota > Viridiplantae > Streptophyta > Magnoliopsida > Poales > Poaceae > Alloteropsis > Alloteropsis semialata. The sequence goes on along the minus strand of CM014276.1, from coordinate 43,526,489 downwards.
TGAGCCTGTTGAGGGTTGACGATGTGGAGTGTGTAGCTGGAGCGAAGGCCCGGCAAATCCTACAGGTGCGGAGGTGCCGACGGGGGTGGCGTGCTGCGTGCACCGTTCCACGGCTGGCACGCAGTGAGTGGTCGGGGAGAAAGTTGGCGACCACTCGGTGCCTGCCCAGGTCGAACACGGGCGAGCCACGGCCTGTACATGTCTACAGGCCACAGGGACGAACGCCGACCTCAGCTTTATTGGAGTTTTTTTTTATCGAAACATATCTGTATTAAAAGTTAAGGATACCATAAGGACTGGGACAGATGTACATTCGAGAAGGATTTAGATGAAACCTGTTTTGACCTATTTGCACAGAGGCCCCTAAAAAACAAATAAAACGCAAAAAAAAACCTTGTGGCCTCTGCAGGCCAAATCCTCCAAGCTTCGTTGCCGCCGGCCATCGCCGGAGGGCCTTCGCCACCATTCGCAGGTCTGAAGGAGCCCCATCACCATAGGCTTTGTAAAAAGCCGCAGAAGACACCTGCCCCACGGACGGGATGAAGCCAGCGCTGATTGGTCGTCGGCCGGGGCCGTACCCCGAGCTCCATCGCGCTTTTTTGGAGTTGAGCCACAGCTCGGCCAGGCTACCGGTGGTTTGAAGCCGTCCGGTCCGGTGGCAAACAAAGGTCCGACTCCGACGCAGTGACGAACCCCATCACATCGCGACATGCCCGGCGACGTCACTACCCCAGTCATCGTCCCGTCAGGTCTACCCCGAGCTCACCGAGTCAAAAGAAGATGAGACGGAGGATGAAAGCAAGGTTTATCCTCGAGAAAAAAAAAAGCCTACTCCACGCCAACAGTGACGAGCCACTGGCCCCCCGCCGCGGCAGGTTTTTCCACGCGCCCAGTCCAACTTGGCCACCAACCAAAGCCCCCCGCCCCCGCCCGAGCCAGCGGCCTCCTCGCGCCGGAACCGTCCGTCGTGCCGTCCCCGTCCACGGACTCACGTAAACAAAACCCAGCCGCGCACGCATTCCCGCGACCTTCCGAGCACTTTCCCCTCTCCCCACACCTTCCGGCCCGGGTCTCCGCCTCCACCAGCCCCGCCACCGCGGCCGATGCAGATGCCCCGCCGCGGCGGCCGATCTGACGCCATCGATCCCCGGCGATGAGGCTCCACCGCCGGCTCCTCTTCCTGGTACCCGAACCGGGCCCCAGCGACTGCTATGGGTACGGGTACGGGTACGGGCACGGCTGCACGCCGCCACCGCCGTCGATCCCAAGCTCCCCCGACCCCGGCCCTTCCCCTTCCCTAGCGCCGTCCTTCCCGCCGCTTCCTCGGTTTCCACCATGCTCTCCTTTTCTCTTCCCGCCGGCGCCTTCTCCCGCGCACAGCGGCAGGAGGAACCAGGGAGGAGGAGGGATGCAGGGGTACGGGCCCCCGCCCGGCGTCGGCGGCGCGGCGGGCGACGACCACCCACGGTACTACGTCAGGTACGTGCTCATCGCGGCCGCGGTGATCGCCTTCGTCTCGCTCATCCTGCTCGGCGTCTCGGTCGCCGTGCGGCGCCGGCAGCTGCGGCGGAGGCGGCAGGCGCTCCTGGCGCAGGCCGCCGCCCCGGCGGGCGCCGACGACGGCGGCGGGGACGACCCCGAGGGCGGCGGCGGGGGCGGGGTGGTGCACCACGTCTGGTACATCCGGACCGTGGGGCTGGAGGAGGCGGAGATCAACTCCATCGCCGTGACGCAGTACCGCGGGGGCGCGGGCCTCCTGGGCGCCGCCGACTGCTCCGTCTGCCTCGGCGAGTTCCAGGACGGCGAGCTCGTGCGCCTGCTGCCCAAGTGCGGCCACGCGTTCCACGTCCCCTGCATCGACACCTGGCTCCGCGCGCACGTCAACTGCCCGCTCTGCCGCTCCCACGTGCTCGACCCCGCCGTCACGGCGGCCGCCGGGGACGGCGCCGGCGGGGAGGCCAGCTCCGACCCTCCAGCCGATCCAGATGCCAACGCCAACGCCGAAGCCGAGCAAGCGGCCGAGGCGAGCGACGCGATCCCGGAACACGACCAAGGGGACAGTGACCAGCAAGGAGAAGAAGCAGCTTTACCCGCACAAGAGGGCCAGGACGAGCAATACCCCGAGCCTCCGCCGCCGCCGCAGCTGTTCTGTACGCTGCCGCGAAACGTACGGCGCGCGGCGTCCATGGATGCGGCCATAGTGTCAACCGCGGCAGACGTCACCGTGGCACTGGAACACCTGCCGGAGGCGGCTCCTGAAGAAGAGCAGATCGGCGGCGGCAGGCGGAAGCGCTGGATGGTGAAGGCGTCGAGCTCCGGCCATCGGAGCAACCTCAGCACCGACAGGCCGGCTTCGGTCGGCGTCCCGAGGTCGTTCTTCTCGCGGCATTCGCGTGCTCGGAGCTCGGTGCTGCCGCTGTGAGTGACGGCGCTGACGCTGAGATCCCCGAGCTGAATTTTTGCTCGCTGCTAATAATGTTGCTCCTGTCGTTGATCCACGGCGTGTTCTGTATCATAATTCTACATACTTATGATCTCAAAACCGAGGTTACAAGTAAAAAAACCCCGATCCGGTAAAATGGAGGTTTGCAATCGAGAGATACTATAATACTGTACAGCTCTGTTCTTCGATCTCTGCAGTTTGGATTCAGGAATCGTCTTTGGCGATGATCTGATTCTGTCCTGATCTTCTTCCAGCGAAATTAAATCCCCAAAACAAGTACCACGCACATGTTCATGAATCTCCTGCGTATAACAGAAATGCGTGGAGATATTCTTGTGTAGGTGGTGGGAGGCATTGTGCATTCTGTCGGTCCCGTCTTTGTTTTTAGGTTAGTATCTCTGTCCGTAGGAGAATTGGCACCAGGCGATCGTTGATCTGTCTCGAATCATATGGAGAAGAAATGCATGGCCACATCTGGACTACGCGTGTCCCATCATCGATCGTTCGAGAAGCTATTGCGGTCCAGTAATCCGGATGATGCCGGGCTATTGTTTGTTCATCACTCTCCTCACATAAAAAACGTACTAGACACTTGACAGTACTTCGATTTTGATCCTCTCTTGGAAGTACAGGGCGCGATCTATCGTGGAAATGTCGCATTCAGGGGTAGGTTTGGTTCTGGTTCCACTATTTTGTGTTCTGGCCCGGAGCCCCGATCATCGCCAGATCTGTCTGCTGACCCGAACGAAATGTCAAATGCGGCAGCCGGCAGAAGCGAAGCTCCTGGCTCTCATCGGATCGGGCATCATCATTCATCAGATCGCACTACGGCTCATCATTGAATTGTTATGCATTTGCAGGCCAGCACAGAACAGCTACCGCGTGCCCCAATGCGTTTAGGATCTCCAAGAAGCGCATGCGGTTCTGCTTGGCGGATCAGCTGCGCCTGTCCGCCGGCTGCTTAATCTGTCATCTCAGTCCAAAGTCGCTGATGCGTCTCCCCACTCTCCACCAGCATGATTCGCTCATTTCAGTCGCCCAGGCCCAGCCGGCCTGAGTACCACAAATATTTCAGGCTCGCATGTACGCATATGGCCAAAGAAAAAAGTTCAACGTGTCACTTTACTAGAGCGCGCGGCTTTGGAAACCTCGATTCACGCAAGCCTTTCAATTAACGAAGGATATGCTATATAGTTGATCTATTGGAATGTTCTATACTATATGGATTTACAGCATCTTTACAAGATTTGTTGTAGATATTGGTTCACTCTACCGAGAGATTTTGGAGCATGCGCATGTCTTGCTGGTGTATGGTGAGGAGCCTCCTAAATCAAGTCCAAGACGGCGAGGACAAGAGCTGAATCTAGATGGGCCTGAATGGGCCAGATGTGGCAGAGTGTTCTGTTTTTCTGGCCCAGTCACGTAGATTTACGAGGACACACATCGAGCATATATGAGGAAGTTTGAAATCAAGAATTCAGTCTTCGCAACTCAATGGCATCATAGTGGCCCTATCGGCTCCGGTGGTTAGTCACTTACTCTTTGCGGATGACAGCCTGCTGTTTTTCAAAGCGGATAGGGAGAGTGCGGAGAAGATAAAGGAGGTATTGTAGTTTTATTGCAAGGCGTCAGGGCAACAGATAAATAGGGACAAGTCCTCTATACATTTTGCGAGGGGTTGTTTGGGTGACTTGCGGGAACAGATCAAGGAGATTTTGGAGGTGGACAATGAAGCTCTTAATGCAAAATATCTTGGCATGCCAACGGATGTTGGAGTGTCTACCAATGGTGCGTTCAAGTATTTGAAAGATTGTGTATGGAACAGAGTACAAGGCTGGACGGAGAAAGCTTTGTCATCGGCAGGGAAGGAAGTGTTAATCAAAACAGTAGCTCAGGCGATACCGACATACTCTATGTCCTGTTTTAAGCTGCCGAGAGGATTATGCAAACACATTGACGGGCTCCTGAGAAGATTTTGGTGGGGCAGCAAAAATGGCCAACGACGCACCTGCTGGGTGGCGTGGGACGATATGACTAAACCCAAACATGCTGGAGGTCTGGGATTTAGGGACATTGAGAAGTTTAACTTGGCACTCTTAGCCAAGCAGGCGTGGCGCATTTTGCAGGAGCCGTCGTCATTAAGCGCTAGGGTACTTCGTTCGGTTTACTTCCCTGATGGCGAATTCTTGGATGCAGAAATAACTGTGTCTCCCTCATGGGTGTGGCGAGCGATCCATAAAGGAATCGGTATGCTGAAGCTTGGGATTATTCGAAGGATTGGTACCGGTGAAGGAACAAATATCTGGACAGCGAATTGGCTGCCACGCGATGGTATGCTAAGGCCAATCTGCTGCACTGGAGATAACCCACCGCAGAGGGTCAGTGAATTGATCGAACATGCCACACGGTCATGGGATGTGCAGAAGCTGGACATGTTTTTCACGGCAATGGACAGAGAGGCCATACTAGCGATTCCTCTGAGTACTATTAGGAGGGAGGACTTTTGGGCATGGCATTATGAGCGATTGGGTATCTTCTTTGTTCGATCTGCCTACAAGTTGCTGGTTCGGATTTCAGATGCGACGACGGCCTATTTGGAGGGAATGGTAGGACGGTCAGATACTGGGGCCGAGCAAAAAGAATGGTCAGATTTGTGGAAGGTCAAGGTTCCATCAAAAATTCGTATGTTCTTATGGAGGTTAGCTCGTCACTCAATTCCCACGAACGATGTACTCCGAATAGCAACTGTGGTATCTGTGGCGCGCCGGATAGCTGGAGACACTCGCTACTAGATTGCAATATGGCGAGATGTGTTTGGGCTCTAGAAAATCAAGAAGTTGTAGAGGTTCTGACAGCAGTACAACAGGATGATGCCAGGGGATGGCTGGTAGAGATTATGAGCACCCTATCACACATAGATCTTACACGAGTGGTTGTGAGATTATGGGCGATATGGCATGCGAAGAGGAAGGCTATACATGAGGAAGTTTTCCAAAGTCTGCTGTCTACGCACTGTTTCATCGAGAATTTCATCGCAGAGCTTGAGCTGACGAAATCACAACCTAAATTACAGCAGGGAGCTCCAGTGCCTACTAGGGGATGGCTCCCTCCTCTATCTGGGATGTGCAAGGTCAATGTCGATGCTGCAGTGTCAAAGAATTCAAATGTGTCGGCGGTGGCGGCAGTTGCCAGGGATGCCAATGGTTTGTTCCTTGGCGCATCAGCGCAAGTAATGCTGGGCATGACCGATGCGGAAACAGCAGAAGCCCTTTCTTGTAGAGAAGGCATGGCGTTGGCGAGCGATCTGCTCCTCCAGTGCTTTCGTCTTGCAACAGATTGTGCCAATGTTGCGAGGAGCATCAACGGACCTGGTATGGGGAGTTATGGCATGATCATTCGGGAAATACAAGCAAGACGTGAAGACTTTCAGGCAACAGAATTCGTACATGAGAATCGCAAGTCCAACGTCGACGCTCATTCACTGGCTAAGAGCTCTTTATTTAGTCAGGATGGTAGGCATGTTTGGTTTAGTGCACCTCCGGAAAGTGTTTGTACCTCGTACTCTATTCTCAATGAATAAATAAGTTGTGAGTTCAAAAAAAAAAGCTGATGAATAGTTTTCGATGATTGTAAGATCGGCTTTCATCATCGTATCACGGTAACCGATTTTTTCTGAGAAGGGAATTTGACACAAAACACACTGTTTCAAATGATTCTTACGATAGCAGCCGCTGAGTGCAGGGGCGAAGCAACACACTGTTTCAAATGATTCTTACGATAGCAGCCGCTGAGTGCAGGGGCGAAGCTAGAGTAAAATTTGGGGTGGTGCACACTAGTATAACTATGTAGAAATTTACTAGTTTTGCTTATCAAAATAAGATTTTTCAAAAGAATTTGTTTTTTTGGGTGGTGCACAAATGTGGCTTCGCCACTGGCTGAGTGAGTATCGCATTCGCACCTTCGCGACCGCATCAGAGCTCAGCTGTCTCCTTTCTGGCCAGCACCGCCGCCCGCTCGTGTCGTGCTCGCCTCCCAATTCTCGCGGTCGTGGCCGAGCCGGCCCCCTCCGCGTCGCACTGGGTGTCTGGGTCGTCACGGCCTGCCTCCGTTCGTTGTTTGGGCTTCGGAACTGGGCCAGCACCTATCATGTCTCATGTCTGGCCTGTGATGTGGAATTGTGGATCACGCCTGATCCGCCCAAATGCGTTGACCGGCAGCCCGACGTAAGCGACCGTTCGAGAGCGCCGTCAGCCGGTTACGTTACGTGCATCAAACACTCTAGGGGCGTGTTTAGATGCATACGAAAGTTTATGCATTGAACCGTACGCATAGAAAAAAGAAATTAACTGACGTGATTTTTAAGATGAAAATTTTATATATTTTGTATGCATCTAAACATGCTCTAGCTCGCCCAGATGCAATGCAACTGGGCGTTCGTGCAGACCGTATGGACACCGGTGCTTCCGGGTGCGGGGTTCGAGTGTTTCCACTAGCTAGTACCTGCCCAAACAAAAAGCAAAAACAAAAACAAAAAAACACAAAATTTGCACGACGAATGCGTGACCCAGCAACCCCTCGCATCTCAGTTCTGTGCTCATCGCTAATCGTTTCCTGATGCGTCCACGGCACTGGCGCGCCTCGCCGCCGCCGCCGGACACAACAAGGTGGCTCGGCCTCGCTGCCGAGCTCTTTGCCTCTTTCCACACATGGAGCTAGCGGCCCCGCCGTCTTAAACAAATCTCCGCGCCGGCGCCGCTGCGAAGAGACCCAACCGTCCGTCCCGGCGGTCGTGGCGACGCCAAGCCGAGCGCGGCATTAGCCACCACGCGACGCGGCGGCGGCGCCATTGGAAAATCGGGCGCCCTTATCCTCTCTTTTATTTCTTCGCCGTTTCTTTATGCCTGTCACTACTCAGTACACGAACCTTCTCAGTTCTTTGGCCATGTTTAATTCCATAAGTTTTCCCTATTCATCCCGTCATATCAAATATTAGGACACTAATTACTAGTATTAAACATAGATTAATGATGGATTAATTAGGCTTAATAGATTTGTCTCGCGATTTTTCGTCCATCCGTGTAATTAGTTTTATAATTAGATCATGTTTAGCCCTCCTAATCTTTAATTTAGTTTTGCTACAGTAAATTTTCTAAACTTATCTTGCTGAATTAAACAGGCACTCGCATTCCCTCCTTTCTTTTCTGTCCTTGCATGAATCTTTCAAAGCCAGACTGACACGAGCCCAAACCAAAAGGAGAAGCGAAGCGACACAAAGAGCCGCATGATTTGCAGTCCCATTACTGAGAAAAGATCGTCATAAAGAATGGTTACCGGCGCAAATGATCTGGCTTAAAGCTGACGCTCGCCGCATAATGCTTCTCCCACTACCGTCGATTCTTTTTCTGACAAAAAAAAAGAGAGGCTATCCTATCGTTTCGAAATCCAAACGGAAAAAGGAGCATATCATCAGGCGTAAAGAACGGCAGGGGAAACCCAAGAGAAGTGAGAACTGAAGAACCCTCCACTCCACGGTTCCTTGAACTCTTCCCTCTCCCTGTCAATTTTCAATCCCACAAAATCTACAGGCCACAAGCAAATCGCTCTTCGCGAAAGTAAAACCTAAAAAAAGGTTAGCGGAATTCCAGCCGCTGTCACGCTATCGCCAAATATTCCTAATAAACTTAAATTAACACAAAATGATTAATCAAAGAAAAAAAAGCACAAACTCGTCGAATTTTACAGTCAAGCATTCCGGCCGCGGCCGGCGGCGGCCGCGGCCGCGCTGAGGAGGCGATCACGGGCGGCCCGCAGGAGGCGGCGTGGCCGAGCCCTTCCTGCTGCACTCGCCGTCGTCCCTCCCCCTCTTCGTGGACCCGTCCCACCCCTTGCGGACGGATCCGTCGCCCCCGCCGCGCGCCCACGAGACCGTCCGGGCCAGGAACGACTGCCAACGGCGCCCGCCGTGGCTGCTCCCGCCGCCGCCGCCGTTGCCGTTGCCGAAGCTTGCTGCTCCTCCTAGGCGCCGTCCGCCTCTCGAGCTGTCCTCGGAACTCATGTCCGAGAGGTTGATCAGGCTGGTGGCGTGGCGCAGGCGGCGGGACCGGAGCACCTGCTCCCGCACGTGCTCCGGGAGCCGCAGCGTGAACCTCTCGTGGTCGCCCTCCTCCATGGCGGCGGCCGCCGCCGCGAATAGCGAGTGCCCCGTCGAGTGTGACCGCGGCATCCTCGCCGCGCGGCGCGCGCTGCGCAGCATCTCGAGGTCTATGGCCTCCTCCTTCCTGTCGTCCTCGTCGCTGTCCTCGTCCTCCTCAGAGCCCTCGTCCAGCACCGGAATCGCCACGGCCTCCGGCGGCGGCGAAGGCTGGCGCGGCGCCACCGCCACCCGCTGCTCCTGCGGCGACGGCGGCGCCACGGCCACCGGCACGGGCGCTGGCTTCTCGAGGTTGGCGCGGCAGAGCGGGCACGTGACCCGCGACTGCAGCCAGGGGTCGATGCACTCCGGGTGGAAGGCGTGGGAGCAGTGCGGCAGCAGGCGGAGATCGTCGTCGTCCTCGAACGCCGTCAGGCACACCGCGCACTCCAGCACGCCCTTGCCGATCTTGTGCTCCACCACCTCCCTGTAGGACACGATGGGGAACGTGTCCACCACCGCGGGGTCCAGCCCGCGCTTCCCCCTCCTGGACGGCCCCCCGGCAGCCGCCGCGGCGGCGACAGCGGCCTCCCCGTGCGCGCCGGGGTCGGCGAGGCGGCACTGGTTGATGTACGCGCAGACGAAGAGCAGGAAGAAGAAGACGCTGATGGCCACCGTGATGAACGTCGACATGGTGCGCCCGAACTGCGTCTGCGGCGGCGGCGGCGGCGAGGACGACGGGGACGGAGACTGCGCGTCGCCGACGGCCATGCCGGCGCCGAGGAGGCAGAGGACGAGGAGCAGCTCCCGCGTCCCCATCGCCCCTCGCGGAGCACGCAGCAGCACAGGATTGGGGGGAAACGAGAACGGCTCCACTAGTGCCGCCGGACCGCCGCGGTGGGATTCTGCTTTAACGACACGAGGAACCGGTGTGGTCGCCTAAATCCTAGGCCACGAACTCGCCCACGCCCACCTCTTTCTCCTTGCTGATGCGGTGCTCCTCGCCTCTGGCCTCTCTGCTCTTTCCAAACGTGCCCTTTTTCTACCACCTGGACTGCTCCGCACTGTGACTGCAGCATTTGCAGCCTAGAATGGATAGGCGTGTGCCGAGTGTTTGACCTTGGGAATATCCTGAAGGGTTTGGACGTTACCGAAGGAGGTGTCTACTCTATGGTGACGGTGCGGCCCAGTGACGCGGCTCAAGAAAGGCCTAGAAATGCTTGAAAAAACTCCAGTCAGTTGTGACCTGTAGGTTTCGCCGGTCACTGGCTCACTGCACGGGGAGGGGGAGAGAGCATACGAAGCGTAGGCTGATTTGCCGAGCCGGGTGATGCATCTCCGACAGCGTGGATTCGCTGCAGAGTCCATGTGAAACCGGACAAAGAAAGCTCCGCCTGTTCGGATGGTTTATCAGCCACTAGTCAGAAGTATTTTTTTCTCACAACAAATCAGCACTAGTCATCAGCCAGCCAACAGTATTTTTCTCTCACAACAAATCAGCACCAGCCGCCAGCCAACCAAACAGCCGCCGTGCCGGCGCCGGGCCGGGAGAACCTCCCCGCCGCGTCCCCATCGTTCCTCGAAGCACATCCATGATCCGCCGATAGCGTCGGTCTGCGGCGATGGGATTCTGCTTTGACGACATGACAAGCCGGCGTTCCAGTGGGGCGGACGGATGCCCGAATCCACATTCCCACGCCAGAGTTCGGCGGATCGCCCGCCTCTCTTTTTCTCGCCGATCCCTGCGCTTTGCTCTCTCCAAACCTGATTTCCCCTTCTCCATTTCTGGCTTTCTGCATCTGAAATCTTTTTGACTAATTTAGCGTGACACAGTGACACTGCGTCACTCTGCTGCAGGCAAGGCCCGTTTTATATCTGCGCCGAACGGAAGACTGAGCTGTTAGAGTTTGACACCGGGGAGAGGGTCTCGCGGGTTATCAAAGCAGAGTAGGTGTGCATGGTGATGATTGCCGGTGCAGGAAAGCCTTCGAAACTATTGAAAAAGCTCCTGGGGATTGCAACCGGTCCCGTCACGCACAATCATGGAGCAACTCGCACCCATCACCATCCTCGTGGCGAGAACCGAGAACGTGGAGCGTGTCACGAGCATACGAATGTGTTTGGTTGGGTTTGTGTCCAACCAAACACACCGAACTCTATTCGATCAGCAGGCCAGGTGGTGGCTTCAGGCTTCAGCCAGCGTGCAGTCGCTGTACCTGTCGTCTCGTCTAAAGCTACACTGGTAGTTAGGCTAGGAAGATCACAAGAAAATGTCGATAAGGATACAAAGATTTCAATGTGCTTCATCATGCCACGGACCTGGCAATATATGATCAGATACGTATCTTTGCAAACTACGTCGGCGTCCAGCCGTCCACCCTTTTATTGTTTCACACAACAAATACAGGAAGAGACTCAAAATCACTCGGCCACTGTGGCCCTGCTCGTCAGTATACAGCTCTTTTGCAGCACCAGTTCTCTAAAACTCTCTGCCGTGTCCGTGAGATCGGCACTCAGAAGGGCGTCGAATAGCCTGTTGCAGGCAGAGATGTCGAACTCCGGAGCTTTGGACCGCCACCCTTTTATTGTTTCACACAACAAATACAGGAAGAGACTCAAAATCACTCGGCCACTGTGGCCCTGCTCGTCAGTATACAGCTCTTTTGCAGCACCAGTTCTCTAAAACTCTCTGCCGTGTCCGTGAGATCGGCACTCAGAAGGGCGTCGAATAGCCTGTTGCAGGCAGAGATGTCGAACTCCGGAGCTTTGGACCGCTGCCACTGGTCGACGATCTCCCCTGCGTCCTTCAGCCGCTCGCACACCAGGTAGGAGGAGATTACACAGATGTAGTTCCGGCTCGTCATCCGCTGAGAAGTCATAAGCATCGACTTCCATATGTCCTTTATCCTCTCTAGGTTGCCAAGGCCGGTATGTAGAAGGACGAGGAAATCGTAGGTTATCCACTCCCTTTGGCTAATCTTTGCCTCGGCTTCCACCAGTGAATTTCCAGAGCCAACAAGCTGACTGGCATCAACGTAAATAGCGGCGAGTTTCCGGTACAGTGTCCATCCTTCTTTGGAGTTTGGATCCTTTGACATCTCATCGAGAATTCCTTTGAAGCCCTCAAGATCCATGGAAGCAGCTGCTGCACTGACCCGGAGGTTGTACGTGAAGAGATCTGGAGAAACATTTTGCCTTTTTAGTTCTTCAGCAATGACTGGAACTTTATCAAGCTCCCCAACAGAAATGTACAAGGTCATCATTTCATTGTAAACCAGGGCATCCATGGACAGGTTTGCATCCTTCATTCTCCCAAACAGCCTTTCAGCTTTGTCTATCATCTTTGATCGAGCATAGGAATGGAGAAGTGCTGTGTAGGCTTGTAGCGATTTGGCTTCAGGTGGAAGCTTCTCAAAGAAATCTTCAGCCGCATTGGCACCAAAAACTCTGGTAATCAAGTCAATGCGCATTCCATAGTCATTCTCAGATAAATCAGACTCATGATGTGTCTTCATCCAGTCTGCTACCTGTAAAACGTGCAGTTATCAACTGATCCTGTAATTTGCAATTTTAATATAGAAGGGGAAAGATAGCAACCATTGACGAAATGCAACCCTTTGCCAGGGTATCAGCATAAACAACCAACTAAAATAAGGGGAAATGAACATGTGCTATAAGCTGCATAAAGGTAAAAGTCTGGCAGAGCGCTCTTTTTCAAGGTTAGCAAAAGTTCCCGTATAAGATTATTCAATCCCACTGAAACAAAACCATTTGGCCAAAGTATGATAAGACTTAAATGAACCTAATATCAGTTAGCATTAAAATGGCACAACAAGAAGTACAAGAAACATTCAATTGAAAGAATGTTGATTCTTAATCATAAGATCATAGTTGCAGCCTTTGCCATCATACCAGTCATAAGAATTGATGATATCCTTCGGAGCCCCGTAATCAATAACAGCCAACAAGGAAGGAAGCTAAAGCACACAAATACAATTCAAATGTTACTTTGAATAAAGCTTCCTAGAGTAATAGTTCCCTTTTTTTGGTCATATGTAACAACACTTTGTGCCAAATGTTAGGATTAACCTACGAGAAAACCTCGACCTGTTTATGGAGACAGATGCATCTGCCGCGGCACTAGGATTCAGCAAACAGGCTACCAAACCGTCTTAATTATCCAGCCAGATAAACCTAAATCGAGCGCACGTCAAAGCCATTTCCAATTTTCCAGAGCCTAAAAGGAACAGATCACCACCACATTTCAGTGCTCTGCACAGACAACGCACTAAATCCTGGCAGGCAAGCACAGCAATCGGGAGGGATCAAGGGTTCGCGGGCGACCGAACCTCGAGGGCGTGCTTGTAGCGGCGGGCGCGGCTGAGGTCGCGCGCGATGCAGCGGAGCTCCTCCGCGGGGGCGGCGCGGCCCTCGCCTGACCACTTCTCGAGCGCCGCCGTCGCGCTCCGCTTCGCCAGGCCGAGCCGGAAGATGCGGCTGCGCAGGTCGTCGCCATCCTCCTCGCCCGTAGCCGCGACCGCGGGGGCAGGGGTCGCCGCGGCCTCGGATGAGAAGGGGCCGCGCCCCGCGAGGACGGAGCGGAGGGGCAGGCCGGGGCCGGATCGCTTCGCGCGGGCGGCGGCTCGGGCAAGCACCGCCGCCATCTCGTGCGCTCTGCAGTGTTGGGTGTGTGATGTGTCCCGGTCGACGACGGTTCGAGCCAACCGTGAGAAGTGTGCAGCGTTCTGTGTTGCTGGGCCGAACCGCTGTAGCCTTGTAGGGCTGAGCCATGGAAGTCGCAGGCTTGGTCAGCGTGGGCCGCGACGTTGGGCTGGACTGCAACCACGGCACCAGCTTGATGTCCCTCTCTTGGGCCTCTTACGCACGAAGCCTAACCTCTCATCTCCGACGGCTGCCACCATTCCTCTCATCCTCTGTCCCGGTCTCCTCGCCATGGACGAGGACGATGGTCCCTGGACTTGTTTGTCCTTCACAGCACGCACTGTCCCTGACCGAGGCGAGGTCAGCGCTCTTGTAGCCGCTGTTATTGAGCAGCTCCCTCTCGATTATGCAACCATTCAGTCTAATACCCAAGCCGCCAAGTCGGTGGTGTTTGCCCGAGTTTTTGAGCAGTTTATTTTCTTTTCCTTTTTTCGGTTAAAAGGGAAACACGCATGCACCACTAGCCACACACATCACACCACTAGGCACACATGTTCATCACATCTAGCGAGTCAGGCAACATGTGCAACATGTTCAACACTGATAGAACGTGCTCGTTCCTGTGCGCTTGTTTAAAAACATAGCAAATCCTGCATAATGGCAATTATTTGGGTCCATTAATTTTAGATTATCGATGGAACAAGATGGGTGGTTCTTGATAGGATGGAGTTAGGTAAGGGAAAGTTCCTAGAGATGACGAGATTGAACTCAAAGCCTTATCAAACTCTTTGAATTTGAACTTCCGAATACATGGCAATTCGGTGGTTTTTTTTTTCTAAACTTCTGGTACTTATGAACTTGAAGCCATGATCTTGGTATCGATTGACGGATGTTCGCATATTTCCCTCTCAATCTTGCCAAGGTAGTTGAGCATAATTTCAAGACTCCTCTCGTCTCCGAGTTACAAGCACAAAGAGATTCATTAGAAAGTAAAGTGATATAAATTAGAACATATCAAAAACTCTTTTGTAAGTTGTGTAGTTTGGTCATTGCTTGCTACAGTCTTTACTGCTGAAATAGTTCACAGTTATTATACATGTGCATATTCCACATTTTGGCGCCCATTTTTTTATGGGATTTAGGCTGTGTTGAGTTAGGTTCCAAATTCAGTTGCACATTAAAAGGCCGACTTCTGACGGAGCAAAGCGGAGGCCCGTCGCCGGAGGCTTGGGCCGGAGAAGCCTGGGGGTGCGGGGCCTTGCTCCCGCGGTACGGAGCATATATACCCGATTAGGGTTTCTTCTTGATCATTATCTTCTTGTAAGCCGCCGTCTCGGCGTTGTAACCTGACTCTTGATAGTGAAGTGTTGCTGGCTGGCGCCCGTGGTTTTTCCCTTGCGCATTGGGAGGGTTTTCCACGTTAAATCTCGTGTCCTCTGCGGTTTGATCTGTTTACTTTCATCGTTTACTTGTCATTCGTTTATAACAAGTGGTATTAGAGCTTGGTTTCAAGTTTAGGGTTCTACGATGGCGTCGATGAAGTATGATCTACCGCTGTTGGATTACAACACGAGGTTCTCGCTGTGGCAAGTCAAGATGCGGGCTATTCTGGCGCAAACTCAAGATCTCGATGAGGCGCTGGAAAGCTTTGGGAAGAAGAAGAAGGATGTTTGGTCCGATGAAGAAAAGCGGAAGGACCGTAAGGCTCTGTCCCTAATTCAGCTTCATCTATCTAATGATATTTTGCAAGAAGTGCTGCAGGAAACAAGTGCTGCAGAACTCTGGCTCAAACTGGAATCGATCTGTATGTCCAAGGATCTAACCAGTAAGATGCATATGAAGATGAAGCTATTCACGCTTAAGATGCAGGAGGGTGGTTCGGTGTTGAACCACATATCTGTCTTCAAGGAGATTGTTGCCGACCTAGTGTCGATGGAGGTGAAGTATGAGGATGAGGATTTAGGCCATTTACTGTTATGCTCTCTGCATGGTCCGTTTACTAATTTCTGTGACACCATACTTTTAAGCCGTGATGAACTAACCCTAGCGGAAGTTTATGAGACACTCCAGTCTAGGGAGAAGATGAAAGGCATGGTGCAGTCTGATGGGTCGTCCTCCAAGGGCGATGCACTGCATGTGAGAGGCAGAAGTGAGCACAGATCCTCTAACGAGGGCAACGAGCGTGACAAGAGCCAGGACGGGAGAGGCCGTTCTAAGTCCATACCACCCAAGAAGTTCATTAAGTATCGTAAGAAAAAAACTCATTTTATTGAGGATTGTTGGAAGCTTAAGAATAAGGAAAACAGAAAAAAATAATTCTGATGGTAAGGCCTCTGTTGTCTCAGGTGCTGGGAATTCTGATTCAAGAGACTGTCTGATTGTTCTTGCTAGCTGTGGTTCGGGTCATGATGAGTGGATACTTGATTCCGCATGTTCTTTTCATATTTGCACTAACAGAGATTGGTTCAGTTCCTATAAACCTGTGCAGAAAGGAGATGTCGTGCGTATGGGAGATGATAACCTGTGTGATATTGCGGGCATCGGCTCTGTTCAGATCAAGGCTCATGATGGCATGACTCGCACGTTGAAGGATATGAGGTACATACTAGGGATGACCAGAAATCTCATCTCGCTCAGCACACTTGATGCAGAAGGATTCAAATACTCCGGTTCAAGTGGAGTTTTAAAGGTATCAAAAGGTTCCCTTATTTGTTTGGTAGGTGATCTAAATTCTGCAAAGTTATATGTTTTTAGAGGAAGTACTTTACAAGGTTCTGTTTTCGCTGCTGCTGTTACTAATGCTGAACCTAGTAAGACTGACCTTTGACATATGCGTCTTGGACATATGAGTGAACTTGGTATGGCAGAATTGATGAAGAGAAACCTACTGGATGGCTGTACTTTGAGTGGCAAGAAGTTCTGTGAGCATTGTATTTTTAGGAAGCATAAAAGGGTAAAATTCAATACTTCATTTCATACCACCAAAAGTACTCTTGATTATGTACATGCTGACTTATGGGGTCCTTCTCGTAAGCCTTCTTATGGTGGTGCTCGTTACATGCTTACTATTATTGATGACTACTCTAGAAAAGTATGGTCTTGCTTTCTGAAAAATAAAGATGATACTTTTGCTGCATTTAAAGAGTGGAAAGTTATGATAGAAAGGCAAACTGAGAAGAAGGTAAAAGTGCTTCGTACTGATAATGGTGGAGAGTTCTGTTCTGCTGTTTTTGATGATTATTGCAGGAAGGAAGGCATTGTCAGACATCACACCATACCGTACACTCCGCAGCAAAACGGTGTGGCTGAGCGCATGAACAGAACCATCATCTCGAAGACTCGTTGCATGCTGTCCAACGCACGGATGAATAAGCATTTTTGGGCTGAAGCTGCTAACACTGCATGCTACTTGATTAACAGGTCACCTTCTATCCCACTTAATAAGAGAACTCCCGTTGAGGTATGGTCTGGCACACCTGCTGATTATTCACAATTGAAAGTTTTTGGCTGCACTGCTTATGCTCATGTTGACAATGGAAAATTAGAGCCTAGAGCTATTAAATATCTTTTTCTTGGTTATGGTTCGAGAGTTAAGGGATATAAATTGTGGAATCCTGAAACAGGAAAGACTTTTATGAGCAGGAGTGTTGCTTTCAATGAATCTGTGATGTTTAATGACAGCTTGTCTTCAGATCATGTACCAGATAGTTCTGAGAAAGAGCTGCAGCATATCAGCGTGCAGGTGGAGCACGTGGATGATCAGAAGGCGTGCAGGTAGAGCCGCCTGTGGATGATCAGGAAACTGAAGTTGCTGGTGATGAGGCTCATGATGATGTTCAGCACTTATCTCCTGTTTTGCAGCCAGAGGAGGATCTACCTATTGCTCATCGCAGATCAAAGAGGGGTTGTGGACCTCGACCCCATCTTATTGAAGAATTAATATGATTTATTATGCTTTGAGCTATGCTAAACAGGTGGAGAGCAGTTATGAGCCGGCAACATATACTGAAGCTATTGACTGTGGTGACTGTGAGAAGTGGATCTCAGCTATGCAGGAGGAGATGCAGTCTCTTGAGAAGAACTGCACGTGGGAGCTAGTGCCCTTGCCTAAGGGAAAGAAGCATGTCCGCTGCAAATGGATCTACAAGAGAAAGGAGGGTTTGTCTCCTAGTGAGCCTTCAAAGTTCAAGTCAAGGTTAGTAGTAAAAGGGTACAGTCAGATTCCTGATGTTGATTACAATGATGTGTTCTCTCCTGTTGTGAAGCATAGCTCAATTCACACATTCTTCAGTATTGTTGCCACACATGATCTTGAGCTTGAGCAGTTAGATGTGAAGACTGTGTTTTTGCATGGAGAACTTGAGGAGGAGATATACATGGACCAGCCCGAAGGGTTCATAGTGCCTGGAAAGGAGAATTATGTTTATAAATTGAAAAGATCCTTGTATGGTTTGAAACAATCCCCTCATCAGTGGTATAAAAGGTTTGATTCATTTATATTGTCACATGGCTTTAAGAGGTCTAAATAAGATAGCTGTGTTTACATCAAGCTTGTCGATGGATCACCTTTATATACTTGCTGTTATATGTTGATGATATGCTGATTGCTGCCAAGAGCAGGAAAGAAATCACTACATTGAAGAAATTGTTGAGTAGTGAGTTCGACATGAAGGACCTTGGTGCTGCTAAGAAAATTCTAGGTATAGAAATTACTAGAGACCAAAAAACTGTTTTATTATTTCTTAGTTAGCATGGTTACATTAAGAAGGTTCTTCAGCGTTTCAACATGCATGATGCAAAGCCTGTTAGTACTCCTATTGCACCGTATTTTAAATTATCAGCTGAGCAGTGTGCTAGTACAGATGAGGATGTTGAGTACATGTCAAAGGTTCTGTATTCTAGTGCTGTTGGTTCTTTGATGTATGCCATGATTGCTCTCGCCCAGATTTATCATATGCTATGAGTTTGGTTAGTAGATACACGTCTAATTCTGGTAAAGAACACTGGAGGGCAGTTCAGTGGATTTTCAGGTATCTTCGAGGCACAGCAGATTCTTGTTTGAAGTTTGGCAGAACCGATAAGGGACTAATTGGCTATGTGGACTCTGATTATGCTGGTAATTTGGATAGGTGACGATCGCTCACAGGTTATGTGTTTACTATTGGGAGTTGTGCTGTGAGTTGAAAGGCAACAATGCAGCCTGTTGTTGCTTTGTCTACTACTGAAGCTGAGTACATGGCTATTGCTGAAGCATGCAAGGAGTTGATTTGGCTGAAAGGGTTGTTTGCTGAGCTTTGTGGAGTTGATTCTTGCATTGACCTGTTCTGTGACAGTCAAAGTGCTATATGTCTTACTAAAGATCAGATGTTCCATGAGAGGACAAAGCACATTGAGATCAAGTACCATTATGTTCGTGATGAGATCGAAAAGGGTAAGCTAAAGGTATGCAAGATAAGCACTCATGATAATCCTGCAGAATGTTGACAAAGCCAGTCCCTGTTGCTAAGTTTGAGCTATGCTCAAGCTTAGTTGGTATAATGGAATAGTCCTAGAGGCTATTTGGCATCAGAAGTATTTTTCCTTGGTATGTTCAGGATGAAGATATTGATTACGGAGCATATATACCCGATTAGGGTTTCTTCTTGATCATTATCTTCTTGTAAGCCGTCGTCTCGGCGTTGTAACTTGACTCTTGATAGTGAAGTGTTGCTGGCTGGCGCCCGTGATTTTTCTTCCGCATTGGGAGGGTTTTTTCACGTTAAATCTCGTGTCCCCTGCGGTTTGATCTGTTTACTTTCATCGTTTACTTGTCATTCGTTTATAACAGGCTGAGCATTGTGTGAAATTCTTACAAGGTAGGAGAGAGTAATCTGATCTCACCAAGTTTAGGTACAGTATGGCCGCGGGGATGACCTATAACTACTGGATCCGCAAATGCTTCTACAAGCTGTTCGCTGTGAACCTTAGCGGAGTCTTCGTCACCTGCACACAAGTTTATTATTCTGTCTGTCAAAAAGAGAGCATGCTTGGAACACAGAACAGGAGCATGAATTTTACATGAAAGGGTTTGACATTCCGGCAGAAATTAGTGAAGAAGTTCACGAGCGCGTTCGCTACTAATTTTTGTTTCCACTGTCGCCATTTAACAAAAACAAGCACTGAAGCGACCGACAAAATTTGTACAGACACAGCCAAGAATCAGCAGCCTTGTGATCTTCTACTACAGACAGAGAGTATGAAGAAGCATGAAGGATTTACCAATGAAGCGACGGGCACATGATCTTGCTGGCGAACGCCCTCGCGAAGGCCACCGGCGCCTGGATCTTGCCCCCGGCTATAGCTATCACGCACTTCACCTTAGCAACCCCAGTGAAGGCCAACCCCTGCAGGAAAACACAGGACAAGCTTGCAAAATCAATATGCAACCGTGACAAGCAACAGAGATTTCACAATCTGTTGGACATCATACAACAGCCACTCAGCTAGCACCAAACGTTAGAACTCGCTTTACCTGTTCCTGGAGCCCTGCAAGCGCTGCAGCTACGGCGGCGAGAAAATTGCATATTTGGGACTCCAATCATCGTGTTTCGCAGTTTTGCTATTTCTAACAACGACTTCATAAAAATAGGACTTGAAACATGTGACACTTGTTTTTAATGCCATTAGAGGTATTTCACCTCTTTTCTAATTCATATACATGTATTTGGCTTAGGGATGAACTCTTTTGCCCTTCTCTGTTTTTTTGCACCTCCCTGATCTCGCCGATCTTGCCGCTGCTCCTGGACGATAACGATAGGCACGACGACGACAAGCTCGACGCGGACCACCGCAGACCGCCTGGCGCGCCGCCCTCTGACCTGAAGCTGCTCTCGGACGAGCTAGTGGTTGTACGATGGTGCTCGGAGCGAAGAACGACACGCACGGCCGTCCGATCCCACGACACGGGCCCCGCGCGAGACCTCGGCGTACGGCGCCCGGTCAGCGGCCGCGCGGTCGTCCCTTTCTCCTGGGCACGCCGAGCCGCCGACCACACACGCACGCGGCCATGACCACAGGCTCGCCAGCGCGGGGCTCCAACTCCAAACCGCCCTCACCTTGAGCCCACAGATTGCCGAGATCGCGCGGCGCTGCTGCGTCGATGGATCCGCCCACATGGGGCTGCGCCCGTTCCTCGCTACGCCCAAGCCGTGGCGTGTCGTGCTAGTATCGCGCGTCCAACAATGTGGAACGACGACGACGAGACGCGCTGGAGGGTGCAGCCTGCCTGCCCCGAGACGGGCGCGGCCGCCGGCCCCAATACGCGCGCGTGGCACGGCAGCATGTTGCTCGAGAAGATCTCTTGGGACTATGGCGTGTGAGCCTGTGGGGGAGTCCTTGGACCGTGGCAGGCTGGCAGCACGGCTGCCGGCGCTGGGGACGGCAAGCCCAAGACAGCGCGGCCTCGCGTGTCCGATTTGGAAGGTGGACGATGGGCCAGGCAGCAGGCACCTGAACAAAATTCTGCGTCGTGCTTCATGTGCAGATTGTATCGGACGAACATCGATCGTCCGTGTTCTGGGATTTCTAGCCGATGATGCGTACACGACCGATCGATGAAGGACATGCGTACGCGCAGCTTCGGGTCGGACGGCGGTGCGCCGGGCGACCTGTGGCAGTTCACGTCGAGCTCGTCGTCGTCGTGCCGGTCACTATCGTCGAGGAGCAGCGGCAAGATCGCCGAGGTTAGGGAGGTGCCAAAAAACAGAGAAGGGCAAAAGAGTCCATCCCTAAATCAAATACATATATATGAACTAGCAAGGTGACACGCGCAAATAACGCGGGAAGCTAGTGTTTGTTTTATTAACAAATGGATTTTGAGTTAAAATTAATAGATGAAAATAGTTGTATTTAGTCTTGTTATTGTAATTATTTTGTCCTATAAACCCAAAGTAATATATTATAGTTTTTTTTGGAACATGAGTTCAAGTGAGAAGGAAATAACTTATATAGAATTTTCTGTTTTTAATATAAATATTATGTATTTTTAACATGACTATATGGATAGATGTGCATGTCAAGTCTCGATTTCCATATTGTTTTGCTATGGATCTTGTTAGAACTCTACACGTAATTGCATCTGATCTCATTGGTCCACTAATCACAATACTACATAGCAAGGTATCACCATATTTCTACTTCTCATTGTTGCTAGTGGTTTATCACTATGCCTTGGTTGCCACGGTAGGATGATACTCGGCCTTGATTACCTATTTCTAATGCGATCATGTAAGGGCTATGACATGACTCTATAGCCATGCTATAGTTGTTGTGCTTCTAATATTTGTATAAGTAAAATTCTTCAAAAATAAATAAAATGAAATACCATTTTTCATTTTTTTTCTTTTATTATATTTATTTGTGTCTTGCATGTAATTTTTATTTTTTTATCTTCTTTCAAATTTATATATAATACCTATTTTTAATCAAATTTAACAAACTTATTGGA
Source organism: Alloteropsis semialata (assembly GCA_004135705.1). Taxonomy (NCBI): domain Eukaryota; kingdom Viridiplantae; phylum Streptophyta; class Magnoliopsida; order Poales; family Poaceae; genus Alloteropsis; species Alloteropsis semialata. The sequence continues at coordinate 43,504,769 of CM014276.1, read as the reverse complement.
CTAATTTGAATGATTAATATTATCTTATAAAATCAATATTGTATATTATTTTTTACTAACATGGTAATTTCAAGTAGACCTGAGCAATTGTGGCCCGGCCTGGTCCGAGCCCGATGGGTTTTGGCCCGCCCATGATGTTTAATGGGATGGGCATGGGCAAAGCAAATAAAGCCCGAATAATTTTTTCTTGGCCCGAGCACGGTCCGAACTATTTAAATGAATTATTTTTTCATTGAAAAAGAACGAGAAGCCCAAGCCCGACCAAGGCCCGGCCCGAGCCCGGCCCGAAATAGAGGCCCGTAGTCGCCCATGGGATGGGCGTGGGCAAGACTTTTAAGGCCCGAAAAAAAGGGCTTTTTTTCGGCCCGGCCCGGCCCGCAAAATGCTCAGGTCTAATTTCAAGTACCATGTCAAAATCAAGCTTTATTTGTATCCATTTAATTAATTGTGTTTAATTCATGCTAATAAATATATATACAATATTTTATAATTACCATCCTAATTAAAAGATATATTATAATATAATAAATGTTTAGTTAGTTTGTATCCATTTAGCTCTTTGTTAATTGTATTTGACATATACTTTTTATTTAGCTATATATTGCTTCCAAATTCATACACAAAACAACTATTACTTTCTTTATTTTTATGATGAAATAAGCTATGTATTTATTGTATTTGATATAGACTCTTGAGTTAATCGCTAATTTATATTTTTTTAATTTATAATTTATCTATTTACTATTTGTATTCGATATGTACTCTTTGGTCAAGTCCTAATTTTTATTTTTATTCCAAATTTAACTATTTAGTAATCGTATTTGATGTGGATACTTTGGTGCTAATTTTCTAATTTTTTATTCTGAAATTAACTGTTATTAATTATTTTCAATAAAGACCTTTTATTAGGATAACATGGACCGATAGATCATCGTAACAGTATATATTTTTTCCTTTTCAATTCATAAATCTAAGGTTATCTACGTTTGCTACAAACCGTGGCTAGCGAAATTTCTTTGTCAACAAATTTGGTAGGATACTATTTGCACTAAAAAAAATCTTTATACCGTGAATTAAGCGTAGCTTAGTTGTCCAATAAATGGTCTAGAGATTGGATACATCAGCATGCTTGGACACATTTGTAAAACACGTCAATTTTATCAATTTCATCCTTTGCAGCACCATGTGGCTAAGGGTAGCATCTTTTGATGCCATCTATTTGTCCATATGGCAGAGCACCTAACCTACTGAATCACACAGTTTCAAAACAATGCAATTCATACGTGCACGCAACTTCTATGGCCTCCTTGATCTGGTTCACAATCGATCTGCACACTGGCAACGTCATCGATCGTTTCTGTATTCCAACCAGTCATATGCGCACGTGGCCAGTATATATGTAGTACTTCAGCTGGTCATCAGCCACATGCATGCAATTTACTGTACCCCTGAATGGATGCAGCATGCAGACACGACTTCAGCCTTTAGCCATATCATTTCTTAATTTTCACAATTGGTGTGCTGCCTGCCCGCTGCCAGCCAGAGTCTCACAAACATCACGGCTCGAATAGCTGCAAATTCGGACACAAAAACCGGTGTAATAGTGGCAATATGGGATTATCCAATAAAGGATCTAGAGAATGGATACATCAGCATGCATAGGCGTCTGTGTAAAACACGTCAATTCCATCAATTTCTTCTTTTGCAGCACCATGTGGCTAAGGGTAGCATCTTCTGAAGCCATCTATTTGTCCATATGGCGGAGCATCTAACCTACTGAATCACACAGTTTCAAAACAATGCAACTCATACGTGCACGCAACTTCTATGNTGATGCTTCAAGACGCGCGGTCAGGTCAGCCAGTCTTCCTTCCAGATCCGAGTTTTTCTCTTTGAGCACCTCAATGCTCTTGGAGTCAGCTACAGGGTCAAAGGCAGCATGTGAACAAAAGTTTGAGGACAAAAACTCAATAAGCAAGGCATGAGATTTAAAGCATGTACCTTCTTTCTCGGACTGGAGAACAGTCACCTGGGCTCCCAGTCTGATCACAGACGCTTCTGCAGCAGAGGCACGAGCGTCTAGCGAACGCCATTCTGTCGAGAGCGCGCTAATGATCGGGCCCAGGGGCGTCGGGATGGGTCCCACGATCTCTGCAGTTTCCTCTGAGCGGTCAAGTTGTGCTGTTAAATCTGGCTCGGGAGTTTTCTCTCTGGCAGATGGTTTGACAGGAGAAGAAGCTGTGGGATCGGGATGCCTGAATTCCCGAACAATCAAATATAGTGAAAACGGCATTTAAGAAAAATGCTCATACATAATCAAAGGTTGTCAAAGCTCTTACTCGATCGTCGGGAGTGTAACCTTAAATCTCTTGGCGCCAGGGATAAGCTTTGATGACTGTCTGGTCGGACGATTTTCCTGTCGAGAAATCTCCCGATCATGTTTAGCTTTGGTTATGCTATCAAAAGCTGCGAATAAACGCCCGAATACGATCATGCTCGATACCTGGGCAACAGGACGAGGCTGATCACGAAAGGGCTGCAGATTGGCGGGCCCAGGCGATCCAAAGGCTCCCGAATCGAGAACTGTCCTCTCCACACTACGAGAGCGTTTCCGGGTTCGGGGGATAATCGCCTGGGGGCTGCTCGGGACCTCTTTCTCCAAACCAGGTGATGATTCGGGTTGTTCGTTGGTCGGGGCCCTGGTGCCTTGATCAACGGGCTGATCCCCCTCCTCTTCGACATTGATGGCACCGCTCTGGGCGGGGGCATCAACAATAGCTGGGGCCTGGTCGGGAATAAAGGGGTGTATCATATCACTATTAAAGAAAAAAGAAGCTTTTTCTGAGTAACAGTTTACCTCTGGAGGAGGGTTGTCAGCGCTGTATGGTGCTGGGACGTCTTCCCAGTTCGGGAGATCAGCCCCGAACATCTTCCTCAGGCGCATGGCCACTTCTGTCTCTAGGACAACTGCTAAGTTAAGAGTCATGAATTCAAATGACCAAACGAACTCGGAAAAACAATCGAACAGAAAAACAAATGCTCACCATCGGGTTTCATTCTGTTCGGGTCCTTGTAGCCCGTAAATGTCCAAGCGTAGCGGTCGCGATTCATAAGTGGGATAAATCTCCATCTAATGAAGATTTCCGCTACATGAACCGCCGTCAGACCAGCATTGCGGAGCTCCAAGATTCGATCAATATGCTTTTGCATCTCCGGGGTAATTCTTGGCAGGGCTTTGGCCGAATCCTTGAGATAGGGCATCAGATACTTCCCTTTTGCCAATGAGGCTTGGGGAAGGGTGATGTAAAACCAATGATGTTCATATCCTTTCCAGCAATCTTTAACTGGGAAGGGGATGTACATCTCCCGATTTCTCAAGGAAAACCCGATGGACCCGAGCATCACTTGGTTCTTGTAGTATGAAGGACTATAAAAATATCTCCACAGCAACAGTGAAGGCTTAATCCCTAACCAGGCTTCGCACAGAAAGGCAAAGACGCTAAGCATTGTCAAAGCGCCGGGCTTAAGGTGCACAAGCTCTATCTGGTAATGCTCGCAGACGCTGTGGAAGAAATCAGAAGGAAAAACCCCGAATCCACAGTAGAAGAACTCCAAGAACACCACCATCTCGAGAGTGTTGGGGGTTGGATACGTCTGACCTTTGGCATGGCGACGGGGGAAGAGTGTGCTGTCAGGGAGTACTCCAAGGTCCTCCAGTTTCTGCAATTGCTTGGCCGTCGTGGTTGATTTGTACCAGTACTCGTTCGCGGTGGGGATCGTGTTCCCACTGCGGAGTTCTCGTCCGGCGGCGGTGCTGGTCTGGTCCCCTGTGGACTCAGTGCCAGAAGATGATTGGTGCGTGGACGCCATGGCGATTGGGAAGGATTGAAGGAGCAAGTGGACGAGGGAAGAAAATGGCGAATGTTTTGTGGATGCGAACGAGGAAGACGAAGGCCCAAATAGATCTCAAGCGGCCGCGCTTGGGGGCTTTATGGTTCTGCACGGGAGCTCGAACCCCGAAAAACCTGCCCTTGAGCCGCGCAATCCGCAGTGACTGTTGGGTCAAAAAGATTCTTTCCTTTTTCTACGGCACGCGTCGTTTCGAAAAATGTGTAAGTCCAATTCAATGCATTTAGGGCTGTTAGCTTATTTGGTAAGTTATCAGTTTTAAATGACCAACCGATCGGTGTGAATCAAGGAAATGCCCCGATCATGTCTGATCAGGGTCAAATCTCCCGAACACACTAAAGATAGTTAGTCTGGTCGGAAGAAATTTTTCGTTCGGGAATGTTGTTTCTGGATGAGCAACTTTGAGAACAGATTGACACAGATAAATTTCCAAAGCACAAGGAATTTGAGTTACATCCATCAAGTGAAATTTCTTCATTAAATCCAAAAGAGGGAACATTTCACAATGGATTGATAACTATCCTGAAATCAAAATACTAAAGCGCCCTGATCTTGGGTTGATGATTGACAACCAAACTGATCAGGGCGATGGTGTGCTCGCCGGTGGATCGTCATCTATCGCGTTCTCTTCTTCAGAGTCACTGACGAGATCCACGAACGCTCCGTCTCCAGGAATCCCGATCAGGTCGCGGTTCAGGGAGACGAAGAGGCGCCGGGCGAATTCCTCGTCGCCGCTGGTGTCCACCGGAGCAGAAGACGAAGATGCGCCTGCGTGCGCCGCCTCTGGCCTCAGCCGGATTCCGCTCCCTCCTTGTGCTGGCTCGTCGTCGGAGGAGAGGGAGATAGGAGATGCCGGGGCTGGGGAGGAAGACGCAGGGCGTTTCCCGGCGGCAATGCTTGACGGAGCAGCCTCGGGAGACGGCGGTGCCATCGCCGGAGCCTCCTCCTCTGGTGGCTCGACCTCGACTCCTTCATCCCCGTACCAGGGGAGAGCCAGGAGCGGAGCCTGAGGAGGAGCGGTGGGTGATGTCGTCGCCGGCGGGTCCTCCGGCTTGTCGGGCGGTTGTTCGCCGGAGCTGCGAGGGGAGTCTCCGAAAAGGAGACGAGGAAGCTTGAACCTGCTGCTAAGCTTTTTCTTTCCCATGGCGAGTGGAGGAAGAAGGCTTAGGATGGAAGTTTCAAGTACATGTCAATCCAGGAGATCTGATATTTAAAGACTCAGGGGTGCGACGCTTCGCGCGAGAATCGAGGAGCCAGAGCAGAGCCGTATCGCGTGCGCTGCTAAAATCCCGGGAGACGTGCGGAGTGGGTTTTAATGCCCTGGGCAGCAGTTACATCAATCCTGGGGCGTTCCATTTTTCAAGACGGAACAGTTCTATTTTATTATTATGGCTGATATTTTTCTTTGACCTTATCATTCAGATGCAGGTTTCTACATTCAAGAGTTCGGGAACTTTTCTGGTTCTCATACAAAAGTGATTGACGAGGTATTAACATACCCAAAAATCACCCGAAGAGCAAAAAGACCCGAAGGCTATTGAACAATCAACCTTTTCTGAACAAGATAAGCTCGGGGGCTACTGTTGAGGCCATAATACCAGGGTACCCGATCACGAGGATTGCGACTACCGACTCCAAGACGACCAAGACTCCGAACAAGACACGATGGCCTGATCGCAGAAGGGAAGCCCGAAGACAGTTCGAGTCCTACTAGGTTTAGGTCTGTTTGTCTTGTAAGGCACGTTTCCCTGGATATAAATAGCGGGGGTCCTGTGCGTAGAGGGTATGTCCATTGATCTGCAATCTTAGACAATCCACCCGAGGGTACTTGTTACGCATTGTAATCTATACTCGACGAAATAATACATGCAGCAACTGGACGTAGGGTTATTACTCGATCTCGAGGGCCCGAACCAGTATAAAAATCCCGTGTCTCTCTGTTCATCACCGTGATCAATCTTCGCACGAAGCGGGGTGTCTGCCGGACAAATATCTGACGAGTACAACCTCGACAATTATCATTATATATCTTTAATCACGTCATACTTATTTCTGCTCTCGTCATTATCTGACACTGCTGTACTGTTCGAATTATATCTGAAGCTACAGAACTCCGATTGACATGAAACTAGTTGGGTTAGAACCAGAATTTGATAAGCTATTTTCTGGCAAAATCTTACGATTTTTGGATTTTCTGGTAGAGAGATACCTGTGTTTTAGTGGAGTATACAGAATCTGTCTAGAGCCTCTGACACAGCCAGGATGTTTCTTTAATATCTTTAGTTCCCGAAATCCAAATGAGTTGATTCCTATTGGGTTGGATTCAGAATTTCATACTCTCTGTTCTATCAAAAATGCATTATTTTTGGACAACCTGTTTAAGAGTTATATATGTTTTAGTTGGACTAACAGAATCTGTCTAAATCTGGAGACGAGATTTAATCTTTAACCTTATGATCTATGTCAATCATATGATATTCATGTTGTAAAACTTGCTTATACAAGTAATTACATCTGGTATTCATATTGTTGTGCATTCTTTATTCCATCTTATTCAGTTCGTCTATCAATGTCTAAATCTCATGTTTCTAACGCTCAGATGGTGAACACCAGGTCTGGTTCGGGAGTTGATCAGCCAGCTGTTCCTCGCCACGGTCGCCAGCAGCCCCCAGTGCCACCGCCAGCAATGGATCAACAGTTTGTTGCTGCTCAGATGGCGCTTCTGCAGAACATGACTGCAGCCATGACCAACCTGCAGAACCAGCTGAACCAGCAGGGGGGACAGGGGAATCAGCCACGGGACAGGCACCGTGAGTTCATGAGTCATCATCCGCCCACCTTCTCACATTGTGCTGATCCACTTGATGCGGATGATTGGATCAAGAACATTGAGAAGAAACTGGAGATCACACAGTGCACTGACAGGGAGAAGGTCCTGTATGCTTCAGGACGACTTGAGGGTGCAGCTTCTGACTGGTGGGACTCCTACGCCGCCGCTGCTGCAGATCGTAATGCTATCACCTGGGATCAGTTCAAAACCAGCTTCAGAGATCACCATATTCCTGCCGGTGTGATGAAGCAAAAGAAGGAGTTCCTCGCTTTGAAGCAGGGGAACATGTCAGTGGCTGAATACAGGGACAGGTTCACTCAGCTGTCTCGCTACGCTCCAGAGGAGGTGGACAATGATGCGAAGAGGCAGGATCACTTTCTGGAGGGTCTTAGTGCTCCTATTCGCTACCAGTTGATGGTCCACACTTTTCCTACCTTCCAGCAGCTGATTGATAAGGCTATTGGTGTGGAGTGTACACGCCATGAGATGGGCGACCACAAGAGGAAGCTTCTTCAGCAGGGTCAGTCAGGCAGCAGCTCTCGCCCTCGCTACTTCCAGTCACAGGCTCAGGGTACGCCGTACCGTTCAGGAGGACAGGGTGGACAGCCTCAGCAGTTCCAGCAGCCCCAGCGCCCCGCTCCACAGTTCCAGCGCTCCAGCCTGCAGGGCCAGCGCACTCCTTCTTCCCAGGGTCGCCAGGGTACTCCAGCTAGCACGCCTGTGAGAGGTGCTACCCCCAGCACTCCGCCCGCTCGTGGTTGTTTCAGGTGTGGGGAAGTTGGCCATTTTGCTCACAACTGTCCCAAGGGCTCTGGTCAGTCTTCACAGGGTCAGGGCAGCAGCACTCCCAGACAGGTCCAGCAGTCCCAGCAGAGGAATGGGAACCAGACTCCACAGGGCAGCAGAGGACAGCAGAGGTTCACCCAGGGCAAGGTGAATCACCTTGCAGCAGAGACCGCTCAGGAGGCTCAGGATGTTGTGCTTGGTATGTTCCTTGTTAACTCCGCCCCCGCCTCGGTTTTATTTGATTCAGGAGCTTCTCATAGTTTTATTACTGCTCAGTTTGTTGCTAAACATAACATACCCATGTCCACAATGAGAAGCGACTTGCTAGTTAGTTCACCGGGGGGGAACATGAAATCATCTTATAGATGCCATAATGTTAAACTGAGAATTTTGGATAGAGATTTCTTGGTTCATCCTATAGTGCTAGAGTCATCTGGGATTGATGTTATTCTCGGAATGGGATGGTTAGCCAAGTATGATGCTGTAATTCAGTGTGCCAAGAGATCAGTACTTCTCACCAGTCCAGAGGGGGAAAGGATTGAGGTAGATGTTGCCATACCTTCATTAGCAGAGGGCACAGTTCATCAGATGAAGGGAGTTTCATTGGAGGATATCAGCGTTGTCTGTGACTATCCGGATGTCTTTCCTGACGATTTGCCAGGTATGCCACCTGATCGTGACATTGAGTTTATTATTGAGCTTTTACCTGGCACTGCCCCTATTGCTAAAAGACCTTATAGAATGGCTGTTGATGAATTAGAAGAACTTAAGAAACAATTAAAAGAATTATCAGACAAGGGTTTTATTCGTCCTAGTTCATCACCTTGGGGAGCACCTGTTATTTTTGTGGAGAAGAAGGATGGCACACAGAGAATGTGCGTTGATTATAGGTCGCTTAATGAGGTAACTATTAAGAATAAATATCTGTTGCCAAAAATTGAGGACCTATTTGATCAATTGAGGGGAGCTAAGGTGTTTTCCAAGATCGATTTGAGGTCAGGTTATCACCAGCTCAAGATCAGACCATCAGATATTCCTAAGACAGCTTCTACCACCAGGTATGGGTTGTATGAATACACAGTCATGTCTTTTGGTTTGACTAATGCTCCCGCCTACTTTATGTACTTGATGAACAAGGTCTTCATGGAGTACTTGGATAAGTTCGTGGTGGTGTTCATTGATGACATCCTGATTTATTCCAAGAATGAAGAGGAGCATAAGGAGCACTTGAGGCTAGTGATGGAGAAGCTGAGAGAGCATCAGTTGTATGCCAAGCTTAGCAAATGTGAGTTCTGGCTGAAGGAGGTGTCTTTTCTTGGACATGTTATCACAGATGGTGGCATTGCAGTTGATCCAGGCAAGGTCAGTGAGGTGCTAGATTGGAAGCCACCAAAGAGTGTGTCCGAGATCAGGAGCTTTCTGGGTTTGGCAGGTTATTATAGGAGATTCATTGAGGGATTCTCTAAGTTGGCGAAGCCTCTCACATCGCTCTTAGAGAAAGGGAAGGAGTTTGTGTGGACAGATGCTTGCCATGCCAGTTTTGAGGAACTCAGGAAGAGGTTGACGACAGCTCCTGTATTGGTAATGCCAGACATTACTAAGAGTTTTGATATATACTGTGATGCATCTAGACTTGGTTTAGGATGTGTTCTTATGCAGGAAGGCCGAGTCATAGCTTATGCATCTAGACAGTTGAGGAAGCATGAGGTGAATTATCCCACTCATGATCTTGAGCTAGCAGCAGTTGTTCATGCTCTGAAGATCTGGAGGCACTACATGTTGGGCAACAAGTGCAGGATTTATACAGATCACAAGAGCTTGAAATATATCTTTACTCAGAAGGATCTCAATTTGAGGCAGCGACGTTGGCTAGAGTTGATCAAGGACTATGACATGGAGATTCATTATCACCCGGGAAAGGCCAATGTAGTTGCAGATGCATTGAGCAGAAAGGGGCATGCTAATACCCTTCTGACTCATGCGATGCCTGATGAGTTATGCGAGGAGTTTCAGAAACTGAACCTTGGTCTTGTTGCTCACACCGAGGCAGTGACTCTGGAAGTGGAGCCTACATTAGAGCTGGAGATCCGGAAGGGACAACTTGATGATGCGAAGATCAAGGAGATTAAGCAGAGTATGATAGAAGGAGGAGCTCCAGGATACAGGCTAGATGAGCAAGGCACGCTTTGGCTGTGAGATAGGATTTGCGTGCCTGCTATTGATTCTATTAGGCAGATGATACTGAGGGAAGTGCATGATTCAGCTTACTCCATTCATCCTGGGTGTACCAAGATGTACCAGGATTTGAAGGAGAGGTATTGGTGGTATGGCATGAAGCGAGATGTAGCAGAGTATGTGGCCATTTGTGACACTTGTCAGAGGGTGAAGGCAGAGCATCAGAGGCCAGCAGGACTGCTACAGCCACTGAAGATACCTGAATGGAAGTGGGAGGAGATTAGTATGGACTTCATAGTTGGTTTGCCTCGTACACGGTCTGGTTATGACTCCATATGGGTGATTGTTGATCGGTTGACGAAGGTTGCTCACTTTATTCCAGTGAAGACCACCTATAATGGAGCTCAGCTTGCAGAGTTATACTTCGCCAGGATTGTGTGTTTTCATGGTGTGCCCAAGAAGATAGTGTCTGACAGAGGTACCCAGTTCACTTCCAGGTTCTGGCAGCAGTTGCATGCTTCTATGGATACCCGCCTTAATTTTAGCTCTGCATATCATCCCCAGACTGATGGTCAGACTGAGAGAACCAACCAGGTGTTGGAAGACATGTTGAGGGCATGTGCATTGAAGTATGGTAAGAGTTGGGATAAGAGTTTGCCGTATGCTGAGTTTTCGTATAATAACAATTATCAGGCGAGTCTGAAGATGGCCCCTTTTGAGGCCTTGTATGGGAGGAAGTGCAGAACTCCATTGTTCTGGAGTGAGACTGGAGAGAGGCAAGTATTTGGGCCAGATGCTATTAAGGAAGCAGAAAGCAAGTGCAGGTGATTAGGGAGAATTTGAGAACAGCTCAGTCCAGGCAGAAAAGCTATGCTGATACTAGGAGAAGGGAGCTAGCTTTTGATGTTGGTGATTATGTATACTTGAAAGTATCTCCAATTAGGGGGTTGCGCAGGTTTAAAGTCAAAGGGAAGCTTGCACCTCGCTATATTGGACCTTTCAAGATTTTGGAGAGGAAGGGAGAAGTGGCTTATCAGTTAGAGTTGCCAGCTCAGTTGTCAGATGTGCATGATGTATTCCATATATCTCAGCTCAAGAAGTGCCTCAGAGTGCCAGAAGAGCAGTTGTCTTTGGATGATCTGAGTGTGCAGGATGATCTATCTTATTCTGAGTATCCAGTTAGAATATTGGAGAGGGCTGAGAGAGTTACTAGAAATAAAGTAATTAAGATGTGCAAGGTGCAATGGAGTCATCATGGTAAGGAGGAAGCTACATGGGAGAGAGAGGATGAATTGATGGCAGAATTTCCCAATCTCTTCGCAAGTTCATCCGAATCTCGAGGACGAGATTCACTTTAAGGGGGTAGGTTTGTAACACCCTAATTTTCATCACAATAAATCTTAGAAACCACTTCTGAATTTTCTAGGATTTATCTAGGGCTTAAATAAATTTCTAGGAATTAATTGGAATTTATTAGGATTTTATTCAATTTAATAATTAATTATTAGTTCCAATAAGTTTTTGTTGCATTCATGCTGGTGCATTGATTTTGTTACTGTCGCGAGTCAATTAGAATTTAAATTCTATTTAAATTCGAATTGATTTGCATTTGTTTGTTTAGTTTTATAGTTTCTAGTTTAAGTCCAGAAGACCTCCCTGAACTCTCGGTTAGTCTGGTTTTAGCCCCTGTTCTCTTCCTGAAGTCCGGTGGACCTCCCCTATCGCCGGCCCATTTCCCTGGCGCGGCCCGCTTACCTTCCCCACGCGCGCTGACGTCGGAGACGCCCCAGCCGCGGCCGCCTTCGTCGCCCCGCCGCCCGTCTCGCTGACTGTGGGTCCCGCGCGTCGGAGTCGTCGTCTCCACGGACTCGACCTCGACCGAACCGACTCGATCTCCTCGGCCGAATCCCAACCACCTTCCCACGAGCCCCGGGCCTCCCTAACCCCCCTATAAAGGTGCGCCGCCACCCGTGGACCTCCCCAAGATCTTATCCGAGCCGCTTGTGCCCTAGTAGCCCCGCCTCCGCCGCCGCTCGGAGCTTGCGACGCCGCCGCCTCTGTTCCGGGCCGCCGTCGTCCGTCCGGTCCCCGAGTCACCACTCGAAGGTCCGCAAGCGAGTAAGGAAGCTCGCCAGGCCCTTTTCGTCTAATTTTCGACCGGTTTGGGTGCTTAAGGAGCTCGCCGTTCTTGCACAGGGACACCGGAGCCGCCGCCGTCGTCAATCCGCCTTCTCGGTCGCGTAATCGCCGTCGAAACCAACCTAGGTGAGTTTCCCATGGCCCCGACTTGCCCTAGGACCAATCCTCGTCGAATTTAGTGGTCTGTAGCACCCTTTTCGCGTTACTCCGGCGACTTCCGCCGCCCGGCGCCGCAGCCCGCCGCCGCCAGCTTTTGTTGCCGCCGTCGGTCGCTGCCCGATGAACCAGAGCCGTCCGATCTCGCATCCACGGCCCAGACCTAGGTCAACAGAGCTCATACCGGTCAGCCATGGCAGTTTTTCATAAAGAGTCCCTCGGTTTATTAGGAATCAACCCGCCGTCCAGTCTGAGTTCAAAGTATTTACATCTAGGTCCAGTTTTCTTACAGTTTGAACCCCGAGTTTTCAAAGATTAGGAGCCGCCATCCTGTTATGTTCTTTTGCGCATTAGACCTTAGGTTTTTATACGTAATAATGTTTTAGCCCCTAGAATCTTACTGTCTAGTCCTTAGGAAGTTCTGGTAATCGCAGTTATGCCCCTGTTACCTTGTTTTAGCCATATCTTCCACGTTTTAGCTCCAAATTAAGTGATTCTTGCGCTCACGTGATCCTTAGGACTTGTACAGTAGTTTTATTCTGTTGTTTTGTTCTGTTGCATATGTTTGGTGTATTGTTTCTTATTTTGTTGTATTGCTTCTTGTATGTGATCGTGTGACGCGTTTAGAAGGAGAGCAGTTTGAGGAGGAGCAGGAGCAGTTCTTTGAAGACTCTGAGCAGCAGGAGCCTTTCGCAGAAGGCAAGTGTCCTTGATCATGCTTATCCCAAGGATAATCATACTATTATCACATTTACTTTTATGTTATGCATGGTTATAATATTGATGGGACCTATTTTAGGGATGTGCCTAGTCTTGTTTACCTTATTTTCCTTGCATAACCTGGGTATTTAATTATTGTTGGGTAGCTTTGCTTAGTTGCTCTACACTTGGGTTATGGAGATCATTAATGCTGAACTTATGAATATGTGATATGCTCATTGAACGATAAACAAGATCATTATTTTAATTGGAACATGGAGTGACAACCCGAGAAAACAGTGCAACCACATAACTAACGGGCTCTGGTCATGGCTAATTAATTAGAAGAGTTAACTTGTAATAATCTTACCGAAAGGGCAAGAGGGGAAGCATAGATGGGGTATAGCCGGATCTCTTGGGAGTATGCTTTGGTAAGTAACTCGGCGATTAGAAAAGGTTATGCTTTGCTATGGCTTGAAACCTTAGCGGGTTGTTTCATGTTAATAATTCTTTGTAAAGGTCATGTAATGTTTCTCTGGTCCCTCACCTAAGGAAGTGTTGAAGAGACTCATGACCTCAGGCTATATGAGAATACATTGTGTGTGGGTAAAGTGTACAACCTCTGCAGAGTGTAAAACTGATATATCAGCCGTGCTCACGGTTAAGAGCGGCTTGGATCCTCTCATGATAATGAAACTTGAAGTTGAATTAAATCATGGTTACTTGTTGAGCATTTATTTCTATACTTTATTTGGGTTGGTATGCACTTATACTTAGTTAAGCTTGCTAACTAAAAACATGACCAACTAAAATTGCTTAATGCTATAGCCTATTGCCATCCTTGATTAAAGCCTTGCATGTCATATTTATTTATTACTCCACTTTGCTGAGTACCAACCATAAGTGTACTCAAACTTGTTTATCTGCGGCTCAGAGGGTGATACTTGTGGAGACTAAATCGAGGAGGTTGACGAGTTCTAGGTGTGCGTTCCACCAGTCGACTGCCTGTGGATGGATCTATTATCAGTTCTTAGATGAGACGTTTATTTTTGTTAAGGATATTATTTGTGGCTTGTAATAATGTTACTTAACTCTCTTTTGTTTTCGATATACATTGGTTTGATACTGCTAATGATGTCATCATGTGTGTGTGAACGGATCCTGGCGCACATGTGATTTACTTGGTTTTATTCCTCAAAAACCGGGTGTGACAAAATTAAAGCAAGCTTACAGTAATGCAAGGAATATCTGTCGTCTCTGCTCATCCATCCCTCTTCCATCTTTTGCTTGCTTTTCCACCATCTATCGCCGTGCTTTAATTTAGTCATCGATCCTCAAGGCAGGCTATCTTGCCAAAAGTGCGTATGTTGCTTAAATATCTGATCAAAGCATCTATCTAATCTAGTTCAAATTGGTGTCAGTTTGAGGAACAAACAAAAGACCAGGGAGGAGCAGCAGCGGCAGCATGGGGATGGGATCACAGACAAGGAATTTTTTTAAATTTTTTTTATGATTTTTCAAAAATAACGGTTGGATGACAGAATTTGCAATTCTGTCATCCAACCGCCGTATCATTTGGCTGCCGCCAAATGATACGGCGGAAAGAGAAGCTAACCGCCGATTCATTCGGCGGTTAG
>CM014276.1:43472584-43489639 GCA_004135705.1 Alloteropsis semialata | reverse complement strand
CAATCTCATGCCCTATTCCACATTCCGCAAGCTGGGTAAAGGGATAGATGATCTAATCAAGACCAATATGACGCTCAAGGATTTCGGTGGAAATGTTTCAGAGCCTCGGGGGGCAATTCATGTGGAATTGACCATCGGCAGCAAGACATTGCTGACTACTTTCTTTGTGATTGATGGCCAAGGTTCTTACAGCATGCTCCTCGGACGTGATTGGATCCATGCCAATTGCTGCATCCCATCCACGATGCACCAGTGCTTGATTCAATGGCAAGGCAACAATGTGGAGATCGTCCCAGCTGATGATTCGGTTAGTATTGCAACAGCCGAGTCAACGATTTGGGAGTTTGAAGGGATTGAATGCCTGTCAGGAAAAACATGGGATGGCGACTTCCTCAAGGTGTCCGATCAAGGATTACAGCCGATCCAAGCAGTCGGCTCTGAGACTTTGTTTTAAATGACCGATTGTATAGAAGATTTTGAAGACCGAAGTGAATTCGGTTTAAGCCGTAACATTGTTGAGCATCGGCTACCCATCAAACCAGGATATCGGCCGCACAAGCAGTACGCAAGGAGATTCAAGACTGAGATGTACGAACCAATTAAGGCAGAAATAACAAAACTATCTGAAGCTAAGTTTATCAGGCCATGCCGGTTGCTGATCGGTCACAGGTAACTTCCAAGAAATAGCAAGAAGGATTAACAAGGGAAGTTCCAAAGGACGTAGCTCCTCGGTGATTCCGCCGATCACTTCATCCGCATTGGCGACTACATCCGCATCGGCGATTCCGCCGATCACTTTATCAGCATTGACCCTGGAGTAATACCACCAGCAACCCACCATGGCCTGGTTTGCCGCCAGCACGCGGCTACCGGAGGTACTGCTGCAGTGCTGCGAAGATACTAGGGCGAAGGAACGGCACCAGCATGATCAGGGTGGTAATGACGCAGAGCTACCGGAGTTAAAAGCTACAAAGACTGAAGTCCAATACAAGCAACTCACGTAACGGTGTAACGAGCTGAGGTTACTTGCTGCACCGACGTTTATCACTCAGCTGAGCTGATGGCCGATGTTTATTATTAAGAAGGAAGGGCTGATGATCATAAGATTGTGTTGCTGCCAATGCCGTCGCTACTTGTCGACGCAAGAAATGGCCGACTAGTAAATTTAGTGGATTGCGTGTTGAGGCTCGGATGGTTCGCGAGAGGACACGGGGATTTATACTGGTTCGGGCACGAACGCCCTACGTCCAGTTCGAGGCTGCTCGTGTTACTCGCGTTGCTCATAGTAGGGGGTTACAAGCAGTCGAGAGAGGGAGGGGCTCCCAAGTCTCTGTAAGTATGTGCGTGTGTGTGTGCTGGTCGGGTGGATTCGATCCCCGTCTGATGACCAGCTGGAGGAGGAAGAAGACCGGGAGAGGACGCTCCCGGAGAAAGGAGAAAGAAGTTTCGTCTCGTGCCCCTCGCAGGAGGCCTGGCCTCCTCTTTTATAGCTCAAGAGGAGGTCAGAGAAAATAAAAATAAGAGAGAGAGAGTGTGGCGTGTTCAACAAATAACAAATTACAGGAAACTTGCTGAAGAAGCCCCGCCGCCTGCGGGGCACTGTGGGTGATGCAGGAGTAGGTCCTAGTCCTGAGCTTGCTAGGGTCGTGCTCGTCCCTTCGCGGCGCCTGCGGGGCGGCTGGAACAGTGCGTGTCACATCCTTCTGCCACACCGGACAGCGCGCGGTAAGGCCAGTTAATGCCAGTAGGTCGTGGAATAGATATGCGGCGGTGTGTCCTCTTTGTCCCCTTCTGCGCCGAGTCCCCCCTGTTGACCCTTATCTCCTGGCCCGACGTGGGCCCGAGCGAGGCGGAGAAGGGTCGGCCGAGGTGACGTGGGGTCGGCCGAGGCGCTCGTCCGACGGCTCCCTTGCTGGTCTGTTCCTGTTTGAGGTAGCTGGCGCAGTAGAGTAGGTGACACAGCATTGAATATATCGGTATTGTGCAGTCCCGTCATGGCAGGGTACGGTCCTGTCGGGGTCTGCGTGTAATTTAATTTAGAGTAGATGGTGCGGCCGACCCCTGCGCCAGGGTCGGGCGAGACGGACGCCGCGGCCCTTGTCTGGAGGTCGGGCGAGACGGACGCGCCGACCCCCGCGCAGGGGTCGGACGTCCCGACCCCTGTGCTGCGGTCGGGCGAGACGGAAGCAGCAGCATTGCCGAGCTGCCTGCCGCCCTGATCCCCTCTGACTGGTTCACGTGGAGAGAGAGAGGGAGAGACATGCATGCAATCATGCAGGCAAGTCCTCGGGTGGAAATAATCAAAAGAGAGAGAGAAAGAGCCATGCAGGCAAGTCCTCGGGTGGGGAAAAACTAAAGGAGAGAGAGAAAGCTGATGGCATGCAAGCATGCATGTACAGGTGCTCAGATTCACGGAAGAGAAAAAGAGAGGCATGCATGCATGCTAGAGTATTAAATGCTTCAAGCACATGGTCGCATGCATGTAGGAGGTGCTGCTGTTTTTATTCGGTGGAGGAAAATCAGGGAGAGAGATGGCTGCCCTTCGCGAGGGTCGGACGAGGCGGACACGCCGACCTCCTCTCAGGGTCGGAGTTTTTAATTCTTAACTCGCTGTCATTGGATACCCCTAATATTGGTATCCGACAGTAGCCCCCGAGCCTGGGAGCGAGTCGTAGACTCGGTCGCGGGCTTTATTATCGTTATGTCGAGAATGTGGTGGAGTTTTCAGGCGGGGGCGCGCGAGCGCACCCGCCGGGTGTAGCCCCCGAGCCTATGGGCGAGTGGTTCACTCGCACATAGGCTTTAGGCATTTGTATGTGTATATAGTGATTTTTTGTTTTGTCTGAGTTCTGCGATCGCGCTTTCGATCTCTGTTTGCGATTCCAATCCCCGTGTTCGATTTCGGGACGCGAACTCGGTCGGGCGATCGTTTCGGCTTTTTTACGTTTTCCCCTCACGCTTTCCTTGCGATAGGACGGAGGGTAAGAGATGCATCGTACTTTGCCACGCAGGCCGAAGCACGGCTCTCATTGAGCTTCGAACGGGTAGGTTCGAGTGAGGCCCAACACCCCTTCGAGGGGGAGTCATCGGATCAGCTTGTGATTAACCTCAACAAATCCCCGGCGCCTAACCCCCTTAGTTCTCGCATCCGTCCGACAGGCTGCGAGGGCTCGTTGCCTCTTTGCGATAAGATACATGGGGTCGGGCGCTTCTGGGCTCGAACGCGGGTCGGGGTGCCCTTGGTGCTCGTGCACCAGGGTACTGGTCGCTTAGTGGACCCACCCGTCTCCGCCCCTCACTCTATATTTGTCCTGGAGCGGCTGTCGAACCCATCGGTGGGCCAGCCTTCGAACTCCTAGACTGTGACGGGTCGTAGAGGCGTTTTTCAGCCTCATATCCCCTCTTACCTAGGCGATCTGGCTTGTCAAGGCCGACCGTCCTTCGGCACGCCCGCCGTGGGTCGGCCGGGTCGTCGCGGCTAAGGGGATACGCTTCTTGTGTTGGACGATATCGGCGATACGATGACACTCCTTCGTTCGGGATCCCAAGCCCCCGAGCCCAAGTCAGGTGACTTGACGTCAACTCGTTTCGAACCCAATGGGTTGAGAGCTGGTATTTGTTCCTGTCAAAAAAGATAAACCAAAGGAGGGAATTAATTTCGTATTAGGCGTTGGGTTACGATGCCCCAAGAAGTAGTAAACAAACGAACACGAAGTCGATTGCAGGTTTTATCGTAGTTACGAAGACTGATTTCACCGTGTCCGACCCGTTTTGTTGTCAAAGTGATTTAGTTCGAGTTGTACACGAGACAAGGCCGGCTCACGCTGTTGGGCGAGAGCTGTAGCCGCGGGGGCGTCAGCTCTTCGCAACCCGACCGTTGTGAGCCGACTCGACTTATCACAACTACTTTCTCACTTTGCCGCCAAAAGGGGTCGGGCACGGGCGTTTAGAAAATAACGTTCGATATATACTCCTAGCAGCCCCCGAGTGAAATACTTATGCGAAAGTACTCGGAATAACTCGTAAAGGACGAGCTTCACTTGAGGGCGAGGATTCTCTAAACATGTACATTTTATTCCCGAAAAATAAAATGCAGAACGTGAATTAGTGGGGTACAAGCAACATATCTGCTCAGCGGTTTGCACGCCGATAGTCCCCAAGCCGTTGTTGGTCGGTCGGAGCCGCTCGTTTGCTTAGTCGGAGTGTCGCTCGTTCGATCGGGGCATGCCTCGCTGTGGTGGCCCTGCGTGAAATCATAGAAACAAAAAGCCATCCCCGAGGGGGTAGCTTGGTTAGTTTTCGTATCAAAGAACTGAGACTATGATGCATGGGTACTTGTAAATGTATAAACAAGTTTTTTAAGTGGCGCAGGTCATGGTTGGTGTCATCTGGCCCCTCGTTAGCACTTAGATTGTGAAGTTCGAGTTAATGAAAGAACGAAAACCCAGCTAGTGAGCGATCGCGCCGTAGCCGCCGAGGCGTAGGCTTCTCGCAGTACGACTAGTTTGTCCGGGTTTTTCTGTCATAAACTTACTTTTTCAACCTTGTTTGCTAAAAAGGGGTCGGATGCCAACAACCATTTTTAAATGGCCATGCCTTAGCTGGACGTGTGAGAGTATTCTTTTTATGCTTTTTTGGAAAAGAAAAAGAACACATCCTAAATTACATGAGCATGAATATAGCTTGGAGAAAATAAGCGTAGAAACGACTTAGCTGTTTTTAGGTAGTCTGGGCCATTCGCGGACTCGGGCCGCGACTGCAGCGTGCCGGCCGCGGTCGCCCGCGCACTGGTTGGAGATGCTCGTGCGCCGGTCGAGACCGCGCGCCAGCCACTGGTTCGCGCCGTGGAGCGCGCTGATTGTCGGGGGCCACCACTCGTCGGGCGCCGGCCGGGACCGCGCCGCGTGGTGCGAGGCGAGGTAGAAGAGACCCGCGACGGTGTGGAGCGCGGGTCGAAGATGACGATGGAGTCGATGTCGGTTAGCCATCCGAAGCCTGGGGGAAATCGACGAACACGCAAAAGGCCCCTACCTGGCGCGCCAACTGTCGACGCAAGAAATGGCCGACTAGTAAATTTAGTGGATTGCGTGTTGAGGCTCGGATGGTTCGCGAGAGGACACGGGGATTTATACTGGTTCGGGCACGAACGCCCTACGTCCAGCTCGAGGCTGCTCGTGTTACTCGCGTTGCTCATAGTAGGGGGTTACAAGCAGTCGAGAGAGGGAGGGGCTCCCAAGTCTCTGTAAGTATGTGCGTGTGTGTGTGCCGGTCGGGTGGATTCGATCCCCGTCTGATGACCAGCTGGAGGAGGAAGAAGACCGGGAGAGGACGCTCTCGGAGAAAGGAGAAAGAAGTTTCGTCTCGTGCCCCTCGCAGGAGGCCTGGCCTCCTCTTTTATAGCTCAAGAGGAGGTCAGAGAAAATAAAAATAAGAGAGAGAGAGTGTGGCGTGTTCAACAAATAACAAATTACAGGAAACTTGCTGAAGAAGCCCCGCCGCCTGCGGGGCACTGTGGGTGATGCAGGAGTAGGTCCTAGTCCTGAGCTTGCTAGGGTCGTGCTCGTCCCTTCGCGGCGCCTGCGGGGCGGCTGGAACAGTGCGTGTCACATCCTTCTGCCACACCGGACAGCGCGCGGTAAGGCCAGTTAATGCCAATAGGTCGTGGAATAGATATGCGGCGGTGTGTCCTCTTTGTCCCCTTCTGCGCCGAGTCCCCCCTGTTGACCCTTATCTCCTGGCCCGACGTGGGCCCGAGCGAGGCGGAGAAGGGTCGGCCGAGGTGACGTGGGGTCGGCCGAGGCGCTCGTCCGACGGCTCCCTTGCTGGTCTGTTCCTGTTTGAGGTAGCTGGCGCAGTAGAGTAGGTGACACAGCATTGAATATATCGGTATTGTGCAGTCCCGTCATGGCAGGGTACGGTCCTGTCGGGGTCTGCGTGTAATTTAATTTAGAGTAGATGGTGCGGCCGACCCCTGCGCCAGGGTCGGGCGAGACGGACGCGCCGACCCTGCGCCAGGGTCGGGCGAGACGGACGCCGCGGCCCTTGTCTGGAGGTCGGGCGAGACGGACGCGCCGACCCCCGCGCAGGGGTCGGACGTCCCGACCCCTGTGCTGCGGTCGGGCGAGACGGAAGCAGCAGCATTGCCGAGCTGCCTGCCGCCCTGATCCCCTCTGACTGGTTCACGTGGAGAGAGAGGGAGAGACATGCATGCAATCATGCAGGCAAGTCCTCGGGTGGAAATAATCAAAAGAGAGAGAGAAAGAGCCATGCAGGCAAGTCCTCGGGTGGGGAAAAACTAAAGGAGAGAGAGAAAGCTGATGGCATGCAAGCATGCATGTACAGGTGCTCAGATTCACGGAAGAGAAAAAGAGAGGCATGCATGCATGCTAGAGTATTAAATGCTTCAAGCACATGGTCGCATGCATGTAGGAGGTGCTGCTGTTTTTATTCGGTGGAGGAAAATCAGGGAGAGAGATGGCTGCCCTTCGCGAGGGTCGGACGAGGCGGACACGCCGACCTCCTCTCAGGGTCGGAGTTTTTAATTCTTAACTCGCTGTCATTGGATACCCCTAATATTGGTATCCGACACTACTATTGCCAATACCGCCGCTGCTCATGCCGTCGCTGCCGATGAAGGAACAGTGCTGGAATACCAAGATTCAGAAGAGAAGATTTCAACATCTATGCTAACACGACGTCGGCTCATCGATCCAAAAACTATGGTATGATCAAGTAAACTCTATTTCTTACTGCGAAATACTTGGGAATTTTATTTTGTGAAAATAAAATACATAGCTTAGTTCCTCAATGATATGAAATTCCTACCAGAGCCATATGTTGATATCTTCTGAAAACCTTACACATATGCTGCTTGTTTTGTATTGAGCATTGTCAAATTGTTTGTGACCCTTGTGAGATTCGTTTCATGCTTTTAAGATCGAGATCACGTACACTCCACATATTATTCCATTATTGGGTATGCTAGACTTTAATTTCCGGGCACATCGGTCGTTTGGTCTGGATTCGCATACTCGACTATTCATATGCTGACTTCTGCACTGGAAGTTACGCAAAAACATGCCTTCCATCCATACAAAAATACTCCGTCCCTTTGACATGACTTTTCAAATTCATTATGCAAAAGGTATGGGTTATGCAAAAAAGAAAAAGAAAAAAAATAATATATTATCCGTGCTCAAAAGCATAAGGAAGAGTGATAAAAAATAAATATGAAAGATAGCCCATATCTGAAAAGAAAAGTAAAATGAAGAGTCATGCAAAAGGGAGTTTCACCAAAAAATTCCACACACATGCACATCTTGATCTGATTGTATGACTTATTTTCTCCACTGGATCCGGTTTTTGACTTTGCAAGATATGCAGTGCAAGTATGCTTCCTTTCTATATCCTACCCTGAGCTCCACAAAAAAGGCCTTATTAGAAGTAGGAAGAAAAAGAGACGATACAGTGCCTTGGTGAGGAATAATACACATTGAGCGATCTGAGAGAATCATTTGAGGAGCGAAGTTATGTTTTGATTTGAAAATGAAAAACCAAGTTATTTAGCAGGAAGAGTAGAGTTTTCTTGATTATTCATATTGGCTAACATGTTATGATAAAGAAACTTGAAGAAAGGTATCGGCTATGAAAAGGGCAGTGCTAGAGAAGTCAAGGTGTTGAATCTATGAAGCGAATTGCATCGGCTAGGAGATTGAGACCCTGGATTTACAGAATTTCGAAGCATGAATCCTTCATACTCCGAAACTGGGGGGCATGTGTTGACACCAGGTTTTCGCACCAGATATGCTGAGTCAGATATGACGTGGTGAGGCTGGAATTACGCAGTGGGCCCGTTGACTGGTCAAACAAATAGTGCCAGAAAAGGAAACCGAAGATGACAGAGAAGAAAGCCGACGTGAAGAAGAGGTCCGATAAGGCAAGGGAATCCGATCTAGTGACGAACGAAGGAAGATGCGTCGGCTCAGAAGGAAGCGTATCAGATACAGGGGCTATTTCCTTTTTGAAGGCATATTGAGAGTCCCATTCTATATTAGATCTAGTTTACTTTATCCGCAAGTTAGTCTAGTCCGATCAGGACTCTCCATGACCAGGGTATAAATATGAACCCTCGTCCATTGTAAAAACTATTCTGACAATCAATACAACCCGGCTTCACGCCAAAAACCCTAGTAGTAGTTACCGACGAAGCTCATTGGTGGACGGGCTGCATCAGTTCTGATCTCCGGCTTACCAGTAAGTTAGTCAATTTATCGAACTAGTATAGGCTTTGAATTGAGACGCATCGCCCTTTCTCGTTTATACTGTTCAACCGATTTATCTCTGGATAATCAAGATTGATATAGATTCCCTATGTCGGAGCTAGATCAATATTGATTATTCAACAGATTATCGTTTATCGGACTGCACTTTATGTCTAGATTCCCTACGTCGGAGCTAGATCATCAAGATTAGTCTAGATTCCCTACGTTGGAGCTAGAGTAATCTTGGTTATTTAAAGGCAGTTTTTGCGGTTTGTTTGGAGTTGCTAGATTGGTTTAGATCTACGCCATGTGAATCAATTCTACTTCTTCAACGGCTTTGAGCATTGGTCTTGGTCCGATTTAAGCAATATTTATCTTACAGCATCGTTCTAGGTCCGATCCATGCTTTGTGGTTTAATCTGGTTGTTCTTTGAGTATTGCGCTGGTGTAGATTCCCTACGTCGGAGCTGGATCTTCGCAATACGATTAGATTGATCTTTGATTGTCATGCTTGGTCTAGATTCCCTACGTCGGAGCTAGATTCATCTTGATTAGTCAAAGGAAGCTTTGGTTATGCCTTATTGCTATTTGAATGTTAAGTGTGGTTTAGATTCCCTACGTCGGAGCTAGGTCTTGCTTGATTATTTGGTAGCATATCTTAGAATCAGAACGACCCTGTTAATGTTTTATCTGCTTATTTGCTTAATCTGATTAACACCTGTGCGAGCATCTTGTTTAGTTGTCAGATTGGTAAGTTGAATTTGACTATCTAGCTATCTGATTTGATCATAGCTGGAGAAATCTAGATTCCCTACGTCGGAGCTAGATTTCTCTGAAAAAGCTATGGTCCGATTGGCTAGTTAGATGGTCCGATAAGATGAGTCAAACTGGCAACTAGGCAAGGTGGACAATGTATCGGCTTACACTTTGATTATTTGATATCTTGTTTAAAGACACAGCTGATCCATTACTTTACATATTGGCCTTGTTTTATGCTTTATTTTATTATTCAAAGGCTGATCTGTTATATCAATCAAGGTCCGATCCTGATTGGTCCGATTCTGAGGTCCGATTCGGTGTCTGATTGAGGTCCGATTACTCGGTCTGATTGACGTCATCAATGAAGTCCGAATTTGAGGTCCGATTGGTATCGGCCGACACGTGCCTGATTGGGTCTTGGCTAAAATTCGACGTTACTCCATCGTCTGAAATAGAGCCGGCACAATCAAAGAGTAATTTAACTATTTTATCTCCTTGTCAATTTCAGGTCAAATTGACTGGCACGCTGCGAACCTAAACTGGAGTGTGGGCTGGCACTGGAGCGAAGCAGATCTCTCTGGTCCACGTGTGCTGCACGTGGAGGATACGACCGCCGATTTTCCGCGTCAACACTTTCTCTTCAAATGGGGAACGGCAACACTTCTTGGTCTTGCGACACATCTTCTTTCACCAATCAGGAGAGCAAGCAGTCTCTTGGAATAGAAAAAATTGGTTGAAACTTTTTGCATCGCTAATTTTTTTTCTTTTGCACTGACAGTGTTCATTAAAGTCAGATGGAACCGATTGTAGAGGGTTTTTGTACTCTACATGCCATAATACTGTTTATTTATTTTTTATTTGTTGATCTTCATTTTGATGTTTATGATGTTCACCAAATATTAGAGCACATGCAGTACAACACTAGATCATATGCAGTACAACACTAGATCATGCATTTTGATTTATGTTTTGTGTGATTTGTTTTTTAAAGTAGGCATGTTCATGTGTTTCTTGCTTGCGTTTGGAAAAACATGATCATGGTTGTACCATGCTGAGTACCATACTTGTGCGGAGTTTAATATTAATATTAAGAATATTAAATATTAATATGAGTTGATATTCTGTGTAAGATCAAATCTTGAATAACAAAATATTTTTGTTAGATCATTTAGAGAACAGTTAGTGTACATGTTCGAAAAAAAGTAATATCAGGTGCATGTAGTAAGCAACATCAGGTGAGCTTTGCGCTTTGGGTACCGGTTCTTGTTCATGTGTACCGTTGTTGCTCAGGCAATGTTCACAACAAAAATGCTTCGTGCGGACCATAATCACTATTAAAAAGGAGAGGAAAAGTCAGACATCAAGGGCCTGATTGGTTGGATACCAAATTTGCCAAACCAAAATTAAGTTATGTCTAAAAATTTTGACAAGTATGTGTTTGGCATCAAACCAATTGAAGGCCAAAATTTTAGCAACCACATTTTTTACACTCAACCAAGTGTCATTCTACCCAGATTTTGGCAACTTTTGCCACGATTTTGGCAAAAAATTTTGGCATGGCATGCCCCAATTTTGGTAGGACACATTTTGGTGCCCACCCAATCAGGCCCTAAGAATCAACGGTAATGTGATGTAGGTCCGGTATAGAGCCATGTGTTGCGCCGCCGAGTAAAAAATATTAAACCCCACCGCATGGCTTTTCCGTTGTTCCATCAGCCTGTTTAGTTCGGTAAGTTGCCGAAACTTGTAGGTGAAAGTTGCTATTAGAAAATGTGTCATATGAGAGAGACACGTTTTTCAATAAGTTACTTTTATAAGTTGCATGCTGTGTTTAGATGGTTCTTGAAAAAAATTTCTAGAAGGGAATCTTATATGTATGGAGTACTAAATGAAGTATATTTGTAAAACTTTTTTGGAGACGAGTGCAACTTTACGCGACGAATCTAATGAGCATAATTAAGCCATAATTTGCTACAGTAATGCTACAGTAACCATCCTCTAATTGTGCGGTCAAAGACCTCATTAGATTTGTCTCGCGAGTTAACCCAGGGTTGTGGAGGTAGTTTTATAAACTACCTTTATTTAATACCCCTAATTAGCGGTCAAAGTTGTCTGAAAAAATTTTCAACCTACATCTAAACACTGACACAACGCATGGACTTCTGACCAGGGCTCCAGACCTTTAGACTGTCCGCAGTGGCCTTCGCGACGCCACCTTGAAGGACGCCGATAGCGGATGGGAGCCTGCAGCGGCATACGGTAAAGGATACTCGATCGTAACGTTTCGGCGCCGCTCCTGCAAATCCAGAGGAGGGAAAGGACGAACGGTAAACGCCACGTCGGCGTGGGGTCCGCCGTCCCACGTTTTCAACTAACTAAAAAATGTTATAACTCACAAACCAAAAAACCAAATTAAATTCTGATTGCACCATTAAATTCGTTGCAATAAATCCTTCAAAACAAGATCTCAGATGGATATATTTTGATAAAATTCAAAAAAAAGAAAAAAAGGTGAGGAGAGAGATGATATGGTAGTAGTTAGGATGGATAAATAAAATATAGTAGAGTTGGGATAGAGTATGTGATTTGGAGTATGACGGGTGCGGGAGAAGTTGGTTTAGAGTACGAAATCTCGATGACCAGGACAGAATATTCCTTTTAAAGGATGCATTTAAGGGACGACCAGTGCGGACAGCCTTAGGTCCTGTCCTCCTGTGCTCGCCATTACTCAACCGCTGGCGCGCGTCCAGCTTTTATACTGTCCTCCGTCTGTCAAAACTGACCATATACGGTGAGAAAAAATTACAATACACGGTTATACTCTGCCACCTGACACGCGCGCGGGGCCAGCCCAGCCACATCGACGGCCCGGATTGAAACGTCCCCGGGTGCAGGCAACCGCACAGATTTTCCGCCCACGAGCGAGCACTTGCTAGGCACGCTGGGAGAGGCCTCCCAGGCTCCCAGCACTCTCCCTAACAGCCCACTTCCTCCATTTACCTTTTCATTTCGAGAAAATCTACTTTCATAATTTCCCATTTTCGAAATATATACACATAAATTCAATGTATAATTTTTCTCTACGAAAATTTATAAGTAAAACTTTTTCGTAACAACAATTTATGCACATAACTTTTTTCTAACAATGAGTTATGCGCATAACTTTTTTCCTGAAGACGATTTATACACAACTTTTTCCTGACCACGAGTTATGCGCATAACTTTTCCCTGACGACGAGTTATGCGCATAACTTTTTCCCTGATGAGGAGTTATGCGCATAACTTTTTCCTGACAACGAGTTATGCAGATAACTTTTTTCAATAAAACAATTTATGCGCATAACTTTTTTCCAACAACAAGTTATGTCCATGACTTACTCGACAAGCACAAAGAATATAGAATTTATGTGTACAACTTTTTCATGATATACACAACTTATATGTGCAATATTTATCCATAACTTTAAATAGTATAATGTTAAAAAATTATGCACATAATTTATATGTACATATAATATTTAGTTGATATAGAAAAAGAAAAAGAAAAAACACAAGCTCACGTGCACACGGGTGCGGGGTGCCTCGGGTGGAATCCAGTAATCCACCGTCCCTGCGGAGCAAGTGGGCAGCCTGCAGACAAACGTGCAGGCGCAGGGGGGCCAGGGTTTTTTTTACCGACCGTTACCGGTCCGGTTACCGCGGTAACCGCTGTTACCGGTCCGGACCGGTAGCGGTACCGGCCGGTAAGAAACCGGGGAAATTTAAAAATTTGAAATTTGAATTCAAAAAATGAAAAAATAGAGTAAAAATTTCAAAAAATACTTCAAGGTGCGTAGAATCCAATGGTGTCAAAATTTTTCAAATATTTGTTCATTTAGTATTTTTGACGGGCATTACAAATTAAAAAAAAAGAAAAAACCGGCCGGCCCATTTAGGCCCAACTTGCCTAACCCCTCCCCCGGTCCCCCCCACGCCCGCAGCAACGGCCATTCGGCCTCTCCCTCTCCCCTCCCGTGCTCGCTCCCTCTCCCTGAGCCGCCGCGCGCCGCAACCGCCGCGCGCCGTCGGCCCGCCGCCCCAAGGCAGCGGTTGGCCGGGCGGTTGCGCCGGTTAGCCGGCCCGACCGCGGATCTACCGTCCCCGGCCCGGACAACCGCTCGAATCGCCGGTTAACCGGCCCTAGCGGCGGTTGGCCGCGGCGGTTGCGGCGGTAAGCCGGCCGACCGTTGAAGCTGCAGGTAAGAGCTATTTAGTGTTTAGTATGAGCTATTTAGTGTTTAGGACTTTAGGTAGAACGACCGTATGAGCCTGTTAGTATTTAGGTATATATAAGTTGCAAGAATTTAGGTATTATTTGATTTAGGTATATTGTGATTTAGGTATTATTTGATTTAGGTATATTGTGATTTAGGCTATTGTGATTTAGGTATGATTTGATATAGGTATGTTGTGATTTAGGTGTATTGTGATTTAGGTGTTGCAAGGTTTTAGGTGTATTGTGATTTAGGTATGTGTTGTGAACTTGTGATTGATATGTTTATGTTGGTTCCATGTTTGCAGATACAAAATGTCAGGCAGAGAGAAAGATGTTGTATGGGAACACGGTGAAAATCTTTACCCCGGTTGGATATGCAAATATTGTCATACGTCCAAAGGAGGAGGTGGTTCCACTAGATTGAAACAACATTTGGCAGGGCGCGGGACCGAGGTCGTCCATTGTAGGAAGGTTCCAAAGGAGGTGCGTGAATACTTTCAGCGTGACATTGAAAGGGTTCAGAAGGCAACTGCTGACCGGGCTCGAGAGAGGTTGAGAAAGGAGAAGGTTGCAGCGGAGGGTAACTATCCCGGTGGAGATGAAAGATATGATGAGGAGGCTGAGCTGGAGCGTGCCCTGAACCAATCGAGAGCGGAAGAGGAGTTCCGTCGGGGGGTGCAACAGAGAGGAGGTGCATACGAGCATGGAGGGGGTAGTGGTTCGAGGGGAGGAAATCCGGTGCAGAGGATTCTTCGAAGGGCAACTTCGGGGAGGGAGACTCCTGGGGTGAGGGACTATAACTTGGCCGCGGGCCTGAGAGGATCGACGCAGCCAAGGATTGACACAGGCTCCTGGACGCAGAAGGGTAAGAATGCAAAGGAAGCTATTGGGAAAGCTTGGTCAAAGTTTTTCCATATTGCGGGAGTACCTGGCAGACAGGCTGACAATCCATACTTTGTCAGCGCGGTCAGAGAGACTCAGAAGTGGGGTAAGTTTTTCTTTTCATGCGAATGACACCTATGCAACTGCATGTCTCTATCTAATCTCATGATTGCCATATGGTTGCAGGTGAAGGTATCGCGTCACCCACTGGACGGGATATTGATGGCAGGTACCTGGATCAAAACGAGCAAGACTTGAAGACTCAGTACGCAAAGTTTCAGCAAGAGTGGCCTCTCTTTGGCGTCACGTTGATGTGCGATTCGTGGACTGGCCCGACGAGGATGAGTGTCATCAATTTTTTGATATATTGCAATGGGGTCACGTGGTTCCACAAGTCTATTGATGCGTCTAGAAAAACTCAAGATTCCGAATTTTTGCTCCAGGTAACCCCTTACCTAGTTCCTTTCAATCCGAATATGATTCAGATGTTGCTAAAGAATCTGTTGATGCGTCTGGAAACCGCTAAAGAATCTGTATATTTTACCAGGAGCTTATAAAGGTGGTGGAGGAGATTGGGCCAGAGCATATCGTTCATGTTATCACCGACAACGGCTCGAACTACAAGAAAGCATGCAGGGAGCTTTCCGATGTGTATGCACACATTGCTTGGACACCTTGTCTAGCACACACTGTCAATTTGATGTTAAAGGATATCGGTGCAAGGTATGAACATCAAGGTATGATCGATCAATGCAAGAAAATTTCAGCTTGGTTACACAATCATGGTCAGTTGAATCATATGATGAGGCAAGCGATCGGTGGTGAGTTGGTCAAGTGGAATGCAACTCGCTTTGGGACGAACTACATGTTCCTAGACAGCATATATCGGAAACGTGATCGTTTCATGCAGTGGATGGGATCTCCTCAATTTTTGCAGAGCAAATGGGCAAATACAAATATGGGTAGATTTACTCATGCCAGATTTGCAAGTATGGAGTGGTGGGATGGAATGAAATTTATCATTGACTCAGTTCAACCATTATACAAGTTGCTTCGCTTTGCTGATCAGGACAAGCGGCCCAACTTGTGCGAGGTGATTATGACCTTCCAGAATGTGAGACATGAAATGGAGTCTTTCTTCGGTCAAAATGTTTCCACATGGAAAGAGTATGAAAAGCTTATGAACAGCAGGATGCAGAACGTCATCGTACAGACGTATGCGGCTCCAGGTAAGACTGTCACAAAAGTTTCTACTTTCACGTTCCATAGACTTTATGCTCATTGGCGGTATTTCCATTTTGCAGCTTCTGTCCTAAATCCGAGGTACGCCTATACGTATACTCCAACTTCAGAAATGTGGCGTACACTCAAGGATGCATTTCAGCGCATGACGGATATCCAGAGCGCTATCCAGGCATTGAACGAGGCTGAGATGTTTCGACAAAGGCGTGGCGAGTTTGCCACAGATTTGGCAATGAAAATGGCGCTTGACCCAAAGACAACTGCATCTTCATGGTGGATGGTAAACGGTAACACCACTCCCAAGCTGCAGAGCCTTGCTTTGCGCCTTGTTTCTCAATGTTGTTCGTCAAGTGGATGCGAGCGGAACTGGAGTACTTTTGCCTTGCTGCATACAAAGGTTCGCAATCGGTTGTCGCACAAGAAACTGAACAAGCTTGTCTATGTCAACTACAACCTACGCCTGCGACTTGCGGATGCCGGCAACCCCGTGCGTGATGAAGGTGATTTCATTGACCAGCTGTCCCATCTTTCATTCTATGATGAGAAAAATCCGGTGCGGGAGTGGATGGAATATGGTAGATCAAACGGGGATCCAGTTCTGGACGAGGACGATGATGACGGAGACACCCCGCTCCCGTCCCATATTGTCACGGATCATATAAACCCATCAGACCTCCGGACTTCTACAGGGGATGATTGCATCAGTGATTGGGCACGTCGAAATGTGGGTGACACTCACCTAGGGAAGAGGAAGCACCACGTAGGGCCTACGAAGGGTGACCCGAAGCGCCAACGAGGACAGGCCACGGGAAAAGGCAAAGGCAAAACAACACTAGTGCTGAGCGACGACGACACTGATGATGGCGAGGGTGATGGTAGTCCACCGTATCAGGAGTCTCAGGATAGCAGCTCCGCTGATGATGATGATGATAGTGATGGCGGTGTTGGCGGCGGTGGTGGCGGCGGTGGTGGCGGTGGCGGTGCCGGTGGCAGTGGCGGTGGCGGTGCCGGTGGCAGTGGCAGTGGCGGTGGCGGTGCTGGTCTTCGTTTCACAGGTTTGAAGTGCATGCACTTCAATATATATGCACATTTGTTTTTCACTGTGAGTACTAATTATGCTATATGGTTGGTTGCAGGGGAGACTGAATTCACGCATGCTACTCAGGACATTGACCATGGAGCACCGGAATCCCAGAGGAGAACGGTTGAACCGACGGATTACAACACTCCACACTTTCCACAGTACTCTTCTAGCTCATACAGCGATTCCTCCCAGTCCAGTTATCACTATCCTATACCTGATCTGAGCACGCAGCCACCGATGTGATGGGTGTACGAATGGCAAGACCCCCATTGGTACAATATGTTACTTCAGGAATGGCAGACGACATCGGCGTGGACGGGCCAAACTTGGCAAGACTACAAAGCTGAGCTGCTTCTAAGGCAAGGTTTGAATGTGATGTCCACCGCCGAGTATGAAATGGCTAGGCAATACTACCGTTGATCTATTTCTATGCATAACTATTATTTCTATGCACAATTATTATTATGTATCCATGTTTGTATGTATTTGTGATCATTTTCTATCTCTATGTATAATTATTCATTTATGTCGAAACCGGCCGGCTAACCGCTCTAACCGACCGGTTAACCGCT
>CM014276.1:43441213-43458826 GCA_004135705.1 Alloteropsis semialata | reverse complement strand
GGGAGGTGGCGAGGGTGGTTCGGGCGGGAGCGGCGCGGCGCAGCGAGCACAGGGGAAGGGCGGCGCGCGGTTGGAGGTGGTGGCGTCGGGCGGCGCTCGGGCCGAGCAGGAAAGGGAGAAGGGAGCCGGGCGCGGGAGGAAGAAGGAGGAAAAAGAAAAGAGAAAAGAAAAGAAGGAAAAAGAGAAAAGGAAGGAAAAAGGAAAAAAAGAAAAGAGAAAAAGGAAAAAAGGAAATAAGGAAATTAGGAAAATTAGGAAAAGGATTTAGAAAAAGAAAAAGGAGGAAAAGGGGACGATGGCCGGGAATCGCGGCGCCGCGGGCGCACGCGCGGCTGTCGGCCGACCGGCGCGACGCGCGGATCGGGAAAAGGGGTTTAGGGTTTTCGGTTGATTAGATGATTTTCTGGAGATCGGACTTTGGGATTTGGATCAAGGAAGTTCAGGAGTTTGGATTTGGATTTGGATTTAGGAACTCATCGATCAAAGGATTTTTAAAACTCGTGATTTAGGATTTGATTTTCCGGGTCGTTACATTGTTGCTCCATTGTTCCTTCTTCGATTCAATCGATCCTTTGACTCGCAAGCTTGCAGCAGCTGTTGACAACAAGGCCAGACAAGGAGCATGTGCACTGTATACCATAGTTTTCCTTGTAGAACTACCATCACTGAGCCACTGAATCATTTTTTGCGTATGTGAAGCATGTTAGGTCCTGGAATCATCAGGCATCAAGTGATGAGAGAGTGGAGATTCCTTCACATTTCTGGATTTGATTTCCTTACTTTTTTCACAAGCGATTTTTCCTTCTTTCTTGGTTTGTTTTGAGAGAAATGAAAGCAGGGATAATAAGCTTCTTTGTGCATGATGATTTGACTAGGAGAAAATGAAATACATCATCTAATGGAAGTTTTGAATGAATTGTTCTCTGAATAAAAGCCTTGTGGTAGTAAATACGCTTACATGAACTGGTTGTAAGTGAATTTGTTTTGTAGACTGCTGCATGAGCTAATTATTATTATTAATCATAGAAATTGTATTTGTTGTATATTGAATAGTTTAGGATTGTAAAAAATTGGCAAAGCA
The DNA here is from genome assembly GCA_004135705.1 of Alloteropsis semialata. Lineage (NCBI taxonomy): Eukaryota > Viridiplantae > Streptophyta > Magnoliopsida > Poales > Poaceae > Alloteropsis > Alloteropsis semialata. Next base: position 43,457,745 of record CM014276.1, on the reverse strand, counting down.
ATCCAGTGATAGCATGAGTGCAAGAATCTGATTGTTACAATCAGTTTAGTTTTGGAAATTTAATCCTTGCTGTGGTAATTCATTTTCAAATTCAAGGTTTATTCTTGGTCACACTCTTGCAAGCAGTCCTTTGGAAGTGATACTTTCTTACATTGTTGCATGCACATGTTATGTCTGAGAAGGCAGATGCCTTATTTTTCTCATACCTTCTACATGCAGGTAAAGCATGAAGAAGCAACTGTAGCAGTTTCACAAATGGAGAAGATAGCTGCAATGACAGAAACAATGCTGGAGGTTACAAAGAAGCAGTGCAAATTGCGCCTGTCCAAAAACGATTGTTCTGCATAAATGTTTGAAACATAAGAAGGTTCTTTGTTCTGTTATGCATTTTTGGCAGGTCACACTGAGTTGGAGTAAGCATTCTAGATATTCATATTTTTTAAGACATTTATTAACTTTTAAGAAAATAATGACATCCCATTGAAGCTTTGTAGAGCATAAGCTGTTGCGGATCTATTTGGCAGAATGACATAGAGGTAGTAAGGACAAATTTCTCTTCTGGCACTCTACAATTGAATATTTAATATTGTAGACAATTGTATGATCCATAATTTGTGTATTTGGTAGAAAAAATGGTAAAGTGAAATTAATAGGATGAAGATATGCATGTATTTCTTTCGAGGTAAAGGGATTCTATTCATATCTTGTCTGTTGCTTGCTTCATTTTCCAGGATTCAACTTTTCTGCACAAATACTTCCATGTGTAAATTTTTTCTAATGCTTTATTTTTTATTTCCTAATATATTTGCAATAGTTAGTATCTCTTAGGTTTTGATCTGTGTGGCATGGCATTTCTCCCTCTGTTACTTTGGAGTAAGGAAGAGAACTTCATGCTAATTAAACTGAATAAAATTGTAGCCTGTTGAAGTCCAGAATTTTTCCGAATGCTTTACTGGTGCAAAACCTTTTCAATCGACAAGGAGATACTGTTCTTTCGATCTTCAATTGTTAAGTACCTGACCTATCTGCCAGACATTTTTACAAGATCGACAATTGCGTTACAGACACTGAAGTTCATAGTGTTTCTTTCAGTATGCGTTATTTTTTCAACAAGCATTTGGATTTGTTTTCTCCTGATATGCATGTGCAGATTGAGGGAACGCCGGCACATTGCCGGCTGTGCTCTCCAATGGCCCCAATGCGCTGCAAGCCTTCCTGCTTAGGTTTGGGTTCTGTATATCTATCAGTTCTCTCCTCTTCTGTTCATTGCGATCACAATACATTAGATTGGGAATTAATTAACTTCTTTACAGGTACACATATACAGATAGGCATGCATGGGGGGAAATGCTAAACTTTCCAATTCTTAATTTCATACCTACAAAGTTTTATTTTCTCTGTCCTTTCCAATACCAACAAAAACTAAAAGGTAGATCACTAAATTACCTGATCTATGCATTGTTGTTAAATTCGTGTAGTATTTAAGTTATGTATATTTTTAAGTACCTAACCTATCTACCAGACATTTTTACAAGATTGACAATTGCGTTGCAGACACTGAAGCTCATAGTGTTTCTTTCAGTAAGCGTTATTTTTTTGACAAGCATTTGGATTTGTTTTCTCCTGATATGCATGTGCAGATTGAGGGAATGCCGGCACATTGCCGGCTGTGCTCTCCAATGGCCCCAATGCGCTGCAAGCCTTCCTGCTCAAGTTTGGGTTCTGTATATCTATCAGTTCTCTCCTCTTCTGTTCATTGCGATGACAATACATTAGATTGGGAATTAATTAACTTCTTTACAGGTACACATATCCAGATAGGCATGCATGGGGGGAAATGTTAAACTTTCCAATTCTTAATTTCATACCTACAAAGTTTTATTTTCTCCGTCCTCTCCAATGCCAACAAAAACTAAAAGGTAGATCACTAAATTATTTTATCTATGCATTGTTGTTAAATTCTTGTAGTATTTAAGTTATGTATGTTTTTATTTTCTACATGACATCACCACACAACAATTATGCCGGCCATTTTATCCTTATGGCAAGAATGCCAGCAAACATGTTTTGACAAAAATTAATGAATATTTTTTGTGCCTTTGAACTGTGGAAACAATTGTTTAATGGGCTCAGGCATCTGAACTTGTCCTGACATTACAGGAGTGAGGAATTGTTGTTACCAATATACTGTTTCTCGAGATCTTCACAACTCTTTTTAGAAGAATTAAATATTTTTCTAAAGCCTGCAGAAATTAGAGGATGTTCTTGTTGCTGCACGAAAAGTGTCTGCATAACAACAATTGCCAGTTACACAGATCTGTACTTATACGCTGCTTATTCATGAAAAAATTGATTATTGATCCCATAATATATATCTGTTGAATACATTAAACGACACTCAAGTAAACACTATCTGATGTTTACAAATAGCTGTTGCTTTACATATTTGAGTTTGGTTGTGCAGAAATCAGTGTCAATGGTGCATGTGGACTTACAATGAACTCCTAAGTGATGGTATTGATAAAACAACTGCAGTGATCAAAGGAGCCTGGATCATTACAATCACTTAATGAGTATTGCTGGCTTGGTTGCATTCTTAGGGAAAGGTTGTGGTTAGAAATTTTTTTATTGGTTATGTACTTTCAGTTTACAAGTAACGGAGTGCATATGCTTGACCATTTAGAAAATCATGACCGCAATGAGATATGGCGTGCTCACTCTTTTGCTTTATATTCTGGCTATCAGATGATCTTTAGTTTTAGTTGCCAGATATGTTACAACATTCAAAGAAAATAGTCAACCATGAACTGATAAATTGAGTCCGTAGCGTTAGCACGGGCTATATACTAGTCCACTGTAAGCAGTGACGGGAGGATTCAGCTCGTTGTTTGCATAGGCCCTCCACAGTGTGGAGGGATGCCGGGAAAAAAATGGGCCCCACGATAAAATCGGGCATCGAAGCTTTGTAGTGTATGAAATTTTCTGTGATGGTTGGGACCTACGACAGCACGCGAATTGCTGGCTGCGCAGCACGTGGAAGCAGCAACGAGCCCCAAGCCCAGCCAGTTTGCGTTGCCACAGTGAACAAAATCATCTTTTAATAACTGGGCACCGATGTGAGTAGTTGCCCCGCTCGACGTTTTGGTCATAGCTTGAAATTGACATCACATGCTGTAGTGTTCTAAGTGAAGCCTCAATCCTCTCTCCTGTTGTGGCATCACTGTGGCGACACACTGTAGAGGGCCTTAGGCTTAACGATGTGTTCAAGTTGAGGGCCTTAGGCTTAGCGATGCGTTCAAGTTCAGACAATAAGGAGTGGGGTCATGAGTTGGGGGCAACAATAGCAGTTCACCTTGAAAAAACTCTTTTCTCGACTCGTGGCACCCTTTTGGCCAAACACCCCTATCTAGATAGCTTCAACTCTACCCAGAGTTAGCTTTAGCTGGAGTTTGAAGTTGGAACTTAAAAAAATGTAGAGTTAGAGCCATGTCTACATTGGAAGGAAGGGGATATTCGCTGTGTGATCCATTTCACCGGTAGGTGGAGGCCGTTGGCGCCTTGTCCATTGGAGGCGGCAGGCTCGGTTTCCTGTTCATGCCGGTGGCGGTAGAGGAAGAGGGAGACCGAAGGGGGAACAAACGCATGCACCCCTCCTTTTCACAAAACGGTACGCTGTGTAATCAATGGCCACAGTGAGTAATTTACTCAACTTCATGATGCTGTGTCAAACTAGTGTTTTTGGCGCACCTCTTGACGAGCTCTATAAAAAAAATATGAAATTGACCCAACTTTAGTTTTTTTTATCTAGATCTGAAGCTAGACATTTTTGGCGTGGCATTTGTGGAGAACTAGAAAATTTAGAGTGGTACGCTTCCAAACACGTCCTAAGTTAACGGGCGGAGACTTCAGATAAATGACTCTGCACGGCAAATATGATTCCAGGCTCCAGCGCTTCCATTGAAATGGATGGCAGTGTGCATTTTTTTTATCTGTTAGCTAGCTACCATGAGTCAGAAAATTTATGGATTGGCTACCATAGTACCATCAGTCATAGCGAGACCTTAGTCACCGCGGAACGGGAACGATGCAGCGTTCCACGTTCCGGGAACGAGCGTTTGGGACGGGAACGCGGGAACGAAATCGTCCCCACAGTGTAAAAATTGCATCAAAAACGTCGTTCCCGTTCCCGGTTCGTCGTTCCTCGATCCGTCGTTCCGGGAACTCCGGTGACTAAGAGCGAGACATGATTTATTCCGAAAAAAGAAAAAGTGAGAAATTCTGAAACACCCTCAAGAGTTTTTCTGTGGCCGCAAAATATCTTCCTAATTGTCAAAACAGGAAAACTCTCCCAAAATAAAAGAAAAGAAACAATTTTGAAGGAAATAATATGGCCATTTTTTATATTTTGAGTGGACGTTCTCTGTTTGTAATTTTTTTACAGAAGACGCTGATCACATCTTATACAATTATAAATCATTTATACTAAGGAAAATATGAATAACTATTGAACAGACCATTTAAAAAAATGACAATAAAATTCTACAACTTTTCTGTACCGTATCCATCGCAACCATTGGATACTCTGTCTTGTTGCTTATCACCATCAATCCCGCTGCCAATGGAAAATGTGACAAACGGAGAACAAGTCTTATTATTTTCCTTGATGAAAATTGATTTGCGAAAGTACACCGATGTTGATGTGTTGTAATATGCACGGTTGTCAGTGATTAATGAATACTAATTTTAATCAGTGTGATGCTAACTTCCTGATCACCATCTAAAGTTATTGTTTACTAGGCAGATATATCTTTGTCTTTCGAAGAAGAGAGCTTTTTTGAATAAGTGTAATGAATTGGACCCTTCAGATCTATTATTTCCCCTATTCAAAGTTCAGGCCTTTTTTGTGCTGGCTTTAAACGCTGGTTTAAGCCACCACAGCAGCAACCAGTAATAGCATAATCTCTACCTATTTCTAAAGAGAGGACGGAGATTTGAACGTGAGACCATATGTTCTGCAAGATTAGCCACTAACCATTGGACCCTGCATGAGCTTTTATTGGAATTAAACTTTTAAATTCATTTAATACTACCAAATTTTGCGATTGTTATACTTTTTAGACCTAGTTTTATGTCTATTTGCGCTGCGTATACTCCGATAACTACCTTTTTATACCTGTTCCGAGCATATTTCCTAAAAAATATATACAAGGGTCAAAACTCATAGAATTTATTAGTATAAAACAATTAATGTATATAATTAGGCTTATAAACTATTTTCATCGAAAGGTTGGTGGTCGAAATGATATTTCAGCTTCACCGTGAGCATTATTGTCGTCACAGTTATAATCGGTCTCGACAGAAGAAGCCCTTGCACAGTTCATTTTCAAGATAAGTGTTGATCCTGAACCATATAAAAATGCATGTAGGCATGCATGATTTTGTATATAAATAAGTATATATGTTAAAAAATCTCTCCGTGCGGAATAATATGACTAGAGCATGCAATACTAGACATAGAGCACTATGTTTGAAAGTATTTTGCCAGTTCCGCCCTTATTTGGCTTTTCTTTTTAATTTTCAATTCAAAATGGTGAACATGTTGCTAGAGATCGAGTCCCGTTGTAATGCATAGGCATATTTTCTAGTTAATTCAAAAATAAGGGAAGTCTAAACTTGTTTCATATTCATTTGCTCTCAACGAGGACAACAAATGGAGTAATTCAAACAAGCGTTAAGGAATTTTTGCTTTGGTATGTTAATACAAAACACAAAGCAGTTTTAGCATCACATACAGACCTAAAATTTGGAATGGTGATGTTGTCGACGCCTTCTTTGGGCGGTACTACCGGCGACACATCCGAAGTGGCAGCAGCAAGGTGGCTAGCCGGGAGCTTAGGTGTTCGGTTACCGGGAGAGGATTTAGGAATCCTATAATGTAACCGGAGACCCCTCTCCTTTTTCCCTTAAGGTGAGAGCCACCACATGGGTGGGCTCCACAGCCGACGAAGCCTTATCCCTTCCCGTCCACTCATCCAGTCCGGCTGTCTTCTTCCTCTCGCGAGCTTCTCTTCCTCTGTCGTGTCTCATCTTTTCTCAAATCCATGGCAGCCCGATTGGAGTGGTCCGCGACAAGGTTAGCGTTGGCCGTGGTGGAGGGCGGCAGCTCGCCAACGGAGCTGGGGGCGAGTGCATCTCCTCCGATTCGGTCGGCAAACTCCTGCAACTCGGAGCAAAATCAGGCCATGGTGACCGGTGAGGTTAGTAGTTAGGGTTTGGGGGTTCGGTTTTGGGTTCGGGGTTTGGGGGTGTGTGTTTGTGCTCTCCGGGTCTAGAGGGATCTCCGGGGAGGTTGGTTGACCGGCGGTGGTGGTGGGCGAGACAGCGGCGAGCGGGCAGCACCCGGGCTGTGAGAGAGGCTGGTTGGGCAGTGCCGGCGGCAGGGGCGAGCAACCCCAGTGGTTAGGAAGGGTGGGGTGGCACGGTGGGGGTGGGAGGCGGCGGAACGGCACGGTGGCGGCAGGGGACAGGTGCGGCACACCAAGTTCAACAAAAAAGTAACAAGAAGAGGAAGAAGGTAACAAATTTAGGACTCTCCGGTTAAACTTAACGGGTGAGGCCTCTCCATATACTAAAGTCCTTTAGGAATTGGTTGTTTAGCAGTTTGGATACTTTTGTTAGCGTCTTGTTAGTTGGTTAGCAAGCCTGATCGGGACCTCATCTATAAAGGTCACCGCCTAGCTTGTACGAGGGTTATCGAAGAATAAAGACTATCCTTTGGGGGCGAGTTATCTTTGACGGTGGCGAGGAACGTGTCCTTGCCGGCCGACGAGGTCAGCTCGCCGCCGCATTACTTGCTGCGCTCAAACTCTCAGGCTGCCCTGCTCTTGCGTTTCCCCCTTGTGCACACCTCGTAGACTACGGCGCCGTATCAGGTGACAGTTTGACAAAGATTGTTCATGGAACACCTGAGAACATTGTAGGGCCAAATACTGCACCGTTTCCAGGTCCCAAAGTGAATGCAATTGCACAGACGACTTCATAAGGCATATGAACCTACATGGAATCAAACAATGATAACTTTCAGAAGGCATATATATCGATCCTTAATGCAATACTCCAAGTTGTAACTTATCAAAAAGTTTTACCATGATTTGTACATACCTAAATCATGCCAAACCATATAGTCCGGCTGCAATCCAATCACAGACAGCGCCAATGTTATCATTTGCATTAGCAGCTAACCAATCTTGTGAGGGTTCAATTTGTTGCGCCGCCCTATAAAAATGACTTCCATTCTCAAAGACCATGCTATTTTCATTGTCATCCAATGAGAAATTGTGCAGTGCGAAGCATGCCACAATAATCTTTGATTGCTTCTCCTTAGAATATAGTGGAACCCCCTTTAGAATCTGCTACTTATTCTTTAGAACCCCAAATGAACGTTCAACAACATTGCAGAGAGATGAATGGTGATAGATGAAAATCTCATAAACATTCTCAGGACCCGAATTCATTCGAATGGTACCTATTCTTGCAATAAGGTGCCATATAACCATCTCGAAGTGGACAACGTGAATCAACCAGATGATACTTATCTACAAAATGATGGCAATTACATTGTGTAAATTCATAAAAATAATTTGTGACGTGTCCTTTAACTGGAATAAGTCACCTGTGGGTGGGTGAGGGAAATGGTTACTACTGTTCTGTGCCTCCCTGAAAACAGCCATGTCATGTGCAGCTCCCCTCTTGCCCATAGCAACAAATGTAAACTTCATGTCCATGTCACAAACCGCTAGGACATTTTGGCTTGTGAACCCTTTTCTGTTGATGAAATCATCATGTGCAGGCTCATGGACTGTCACTGGAATGTGGGTGCCATCTATAGCTCCTATGCATCCATCAAAGTATGCTGAGAACTTAAGCAACTTAGGATGCACAAATCTGAAGCTAGGGTCCTTTGGCCTGATGATGGTATGTGCAAAAGAGACCACAACACCTAGCACTTCCCCAAATTTCTACTCACAGTGTCTGTCGACCTACCAAATTTATTTGACATCTGTATTTGGCTTTGTCTTGTCCCACATGCCCATAGGAACATTGCTAAGGCTTCAACCAAGTCACATTGACACGTCGACTTCAGATTGTGCTCAGCTACTAGTATCGTACTCCCTCCGGTCCAGTTTATAAGGCGCATACACATCAAGATTCAAACTTTACAATCTTTGACCATCAATTTGGCCAACAAATTTTAACTGTTATAACACAAAAACATGACATGGATAGATTGTAACTGAATGTATTGTCCTATAATCACAAGTTTATAATCATAACAATTATGATATAAAATAAATGAATGGTCAAACTGTATCTTGGGAGACTGTTCATGTTAAATTTCGCCTTATAAACTGGACTGAAGGATAAGCTTGGCTTGTAATAAAATGATCTTTTATATATGGATTTTAGGAATTCAACTGATTTTTTCATGAAACCATCCATACACACAGAAATCTAAAAGTGTAACTGAGCAAAGGTAAGGTCATTTATTTTGTCAACATTAATACAAGAAAAAGGCCAATTAGGAGCTTGACACAATTAGGTTCCAATACTCATGAGAAATTTCTTCAAATAATCAATTAAATTAGTAGCATGGCAAGCATTCATTCAATGTCTGTACATACTTTACAACATGATTAGCACATATTTGGCTCAAAGGTGCACCAAAGTACTAGTACATACTCGATGAAAGACAAATTAGGGAAACTACACCTAGTCTCCATTAGAGATGTACATGACGGATCAGATCATCGAACAAAACAGCTTAGAACAAGATGTTGTCGGTATCAACCCCTGTGGACCTCCAAAACTCTATCTCATCCTGCTGATCTCCTCCATACTACTGCTCCATCGTGCCAGTTTCTTGGACCGTGGATCTCCGAAACTCCATCTGCTCCTGTTGGTCTCCTCCTCCATACTGGTCATCTGCCATGCTAGTTTCTTGGACCATCATCGGCTGATGCTGCTGCTCTATCGTTGGCATGCCTTGCTCCTGGTCCTGGCAGAGCTCTGCACCGGCTGATTCTGCGAAAGGGAAGCCCCAGGTAGAGGTAGAGCTCTGTACTGGCTGAAGCTGCGCGTCTTCATCTGTTAGCAAGATGCTCATCGGACCCCATGAAGGTGCCGCCATGAAGTTGCTGATTCCGGGTGAGAGCCCAGCTTGGTTGATCAGAAATGGCGGTGAGTATTCTTGCTGGTTCGCAGAGACATGCGCCGTGTTCGAGTTTTGATCACAAATCGTCGTCTGGTACATCTGGCCGGTCGTTCCTGCTGCGACATGGCTGGTGTCTTGCGCTGCCAGTCCATTGCTGTTGGCGGCGGCGTCGACGCGAGCGCGCTTAGATGCGGGTTGGCTGCTGGCCTGGCAGTCGGTCTCGTTGTCTGGAACACGCTTGCGGTCCTTGCCGTGGCCGGAGAAGGAGACGCGGCAGATCTTGAGGGACGGGCACGGCGGCTCGGTGACGGTGTACTCGTGCATCACCCACCCCGTGCTGCCGCCGCCGCTCACTACAACAAATATCACCTTTTGTGACAAATATCTCATGACATTACGTCTATTCGTCGTTATGATGTCGGTTTTATGACGTTCTGTATGAGGCAGCATAATTTAATGACAAAAATGAGGTTTCGTCACTAAGACTAACTAGAAATCGTCGTAAACTAGTCCAATGCCAAAAATCGTAACGAATTTCATTTTGTCATTAAGGCAACACTTAAACGTCATAATTTTTTTGAAGCAAAAATAAATAAATAATTCTTAGTGACGCAGCAGGCTTACCACTGGGCCGCGGAGCACCTGGGCCGGCCGCGCCTCCCCTGCGCACTCACCCAGCACGCCTGGTGGGCCGTGCCTCCTGGGCCCTGGAGCGCCTGGGCCGGTCACGCCGCCTGGGCCGCGGAGCTCCTGGGCCGGCCGCGCCTCCCCTGCGCTGTAGCAAAAATAGAAACAAGGGGGAAGTGGGAATCGAACCTGCGACCTTTGCTTGAGGAAGCGGACGTCAAACCACTGCGCCACCCATCTTTTGTTGTTATTGTTAGAACTTTTGGCCTATATGTCTAGTTATTGTTATGGAAACTTAAACACATCGTTTGGCTTAGGAACGCACAGTTCGTATTTCTTTTTTGAATTCGGAATTTAAACTTGTATCTAGTATTTCTCCTTCATGGCTACTCCAAATTTGATGATTTTTTTTCTAAAAATTTCTAAAATCATGCTCATTCAAGTTATGAAACTTATTAATGCTATTATTTTGAAAAATCTTCTCGTGTGAGTCTGTTTGAACAATCCAATTTTTAAATTTCAAAAAATGACAAATACAAGCCCGATTTTTTTACACTAAATGATGTCAAATGGAAAAGTGATGAATACCAAAGCTTCATATCTCATCAAGATCTACAATCTTTATTTAGGTCATTTTGTCATTTTCAAAAGTGGTAATAACATGTAGTACAAATTTGACAAGTCTCTAACATAGTTTCTTAAACTATGTGAGTGAATCTAGGATTAATGACCAATGTATAGTACCACTTTCTCAAATGAAAAAATAACCTAAATAAAGATTGTAGATCTTGATGAGTTATGAAACTTTGGTATTCATGACTTTTTCCGCTGAAATCATTTAGTGTTCCAAAATCTTGCTTTTAGTTATCAAATTTTGAAATTCAAAATTTGGATTATTCAAACTTTGTCACATGGATTAATGAACTAAATAAAGTTTGTAGATCTTGATGAGTTATACAATTTTGGTATTCATGACTTTTTCATTTGAAATCATTTATTACTGTAAAAAAATATGTGAATTTCTCAACTTTTGAAATTTCATATTTAAATAATTCAATCGAACTCGGATGGGGAAGTGACCAAAACAATAGTTATAGATCTCGAATAGTTCTACAACTATTATATTGACAACTTTCTCATTTGAAATCATTTTTAGTGTCTTAGAATTTAATACATTTCTACCATCAAAAGAAAATAAATGTTAAATTTGCTTAAACGGGCCCAAAGATCTATTTCTGGGCTGTTTTTGGGCTCGGTTTGCACGGCCCAATTCATCCGGATCGTCCATCTCCAAACCAACGACTCACGTGCATCCATGGATGTATAAAACGCCGGCCGTCGTGGAAAACCCTAACTCTTGTCCCTCGGCTCTTCCCCCTCCCCTCGCCCTCGCCCCTCCCAAATCCTGCGCCGCCGCCCCCTCCTCCCTCCGGTCTCCCCTCGCCCTCGCCCCTCCCAGATCCCATGCCGCCCGGTGGCCGTCCCCGACTAATCGACTCCCCGCGGCGTGGGCGCGTGGTCTTGCGAGGCCGCGAGGCCCAGAGCACGTCGCCCCGTCGCCGTCCCCAATCCACATCCGGCGTCCCCGCGCGGCCGCACCCCACCCCCGCTGGCCAGTTCCCCCAAGCCGCCGACGACCGACGCCGAGCCCTGCCACTGGTCCCCCAAGCCGCCGCCTACCGACGCCGAGCCCTGCTTCCCAAGGACGCCGACGACCGATGATGAGCCCTGCTCCCCAAGGACGCCGACGACCGACGCCGAGCCCTGCTCCCCCCAAGGACGCCGAAGCCGAACACTGCCGCCGCGTACCACTCCTCGTCACCGAACCACCACCAGCCCACACGCCGGCGCCATCTTCGCCCAAATCCACGGCCTCCATCGCCGCCGCAGCCGCAGCCGCCGTCGTCGTCCATCTTGCTCGGTCGCCCCGCTGGCGCCCTGTCGAGATCCAAATCAGCGCCACCCCCATCGAGATTCAGTCCACGGTGACGCACATCGTGTCCTCCCCCACCCAGGTAACTCCTAGATCTGCTTCCCCCATCGTCCTCTCATCAATCTTTACTAGTTATTGGCCTCCTCGTGCCCAGCTGCGCAAAGAGATGGCAGTGGTGCCGTTCCAATCCAGCGGGGAGTGTGACCGGGAGGTGTGTTCCTTGTGGTGTGAATCTCAACTATGCAGGGACCATGCTGCCCGTGGCCATCCACGCGCAGGATTTGTTGTCCCCCCATAGATTTGTTGTTCCTTTTTCCCTAGCATATTTAGTTCTTTAGGAATTGATGATTTAGGGTTATTGGAACTTGGTATATATTCAGAATGAGATATTGCTGAAGGTTCATAGTTGAGTGTGATTGTTTAGACTGCAATAAAAATTAGATTTTATTCAGGTGGACAACATGCTAAGTGTTCAGAGTTAACTGTGAATGCCATCATAATAGTGTTGTATGGTTATCTACCTAGGCTTTATTCTAATATGAACAATTTTGTTTGACAGATTCTCATCTCAGCTGTCCACTACAAAACATGTCAATTTTCTCATGGTTTCATGGAAGGGTACCAATGTGGGTTTCTAATGGAAAAGCAACTCTGCACCAAGGTTGCCGAAAAGAGATAGTGAGGTGTCCACTGCTTGGATGTGTGGAAAAGTACTTTACTCAAATCTGATTTTACTTAATCTAGTTTCAGGGCATATGGTGTGGACACTGCATATGCGATCTAATTTGACTTAATTTCATTTCAGGGCAGTAAATTGATAGTTCTTTAATTTTTCTCTGTCAAGCTCATTTTTGTTTTCGCTTCCCTTGCACATGCTCCAGTATTGCCCTCACTGAAGTGTATTGCCGTGTTGCTGCAGTGCTTCAACATCGAGACAGATCAAGCTCACGCTTCAGGATGCGAAAGATTGAGTAGCTCAACATCATTTTTGACTTGCAGGCCTGATCACTTGTTCAATTTATGTTGTTTGTTCAACTTCACGATGAACTGTCCTATAGTTTACTACTTAGAGTTATATAGAACTGTCTACATGTTCTGATAATTAGGTGTGAGTCATGTATTCAATGACTTGTAGATCAGAAAAGTTGTACATCTAGTATTCATTTGTTCTTTCTATCTCAATAGCATGGTGGATGGCAATCTGTCTGACGTATATGTATGGATATTTACATGGAACATTCAGACAAATTAATTGAATTTGATCTGCACGTGTAACATTTTTTTTATTTTTTAATTGAATTTGATCTGCACTGTGATGATATATGGGCTTTGATGATCTATAGGCCCGTGAAATTAAGAAAATTGGGCCATAAAATGAGATAAAAAAGGGTCTTACAATTGGGCTTAACCCACAAATATTGAAAATAAAATGGGCTCATAATTGGGCTCAGCCCACAAATAGGCTGCTCATTGATGGGCCTTTATGGGCTATAGAATATTTGTGATGAACCAAATCGTCATGAAAGTGCAGCCACGTCAGCTCCACGTCGTTGCCACATCATCTGCGTACAAGGTTTTGTGACGTTTTATAGGTCTTTAATGACGAAAAACTGCTGTCGTAAATTAGTGACGATAGAAAAGTCGTCACAAAATTTATGACGAAAAAAGATGTTTCGTCGTTAAATACCTTTTATTACGGGGTATAGATGACGAATGAATTTTCGTCACGCGTGTGTCACAGATTATGAAACATGACGAAAAAATGAGTTTCTGTGACAAAAATGAAATGTTATAAAATGTGATATTTGTTGTAGTGGCTCTTGCCGCGGCCCATGTGCAGATTGAGGTTAATCTTTCTCCACTTGATCGTCTCGCCGCCGATGCACGCGCCGCCGGACACGGGCCTCTGCGACACCCACGTCCCGCCGCCGTCGCAGTAGCGATCCTGGCGTGCAGCTTTCTTCGCTTCGTTTGTGCCGCGCACAAAGAAGTAGGCCTCGTCGTCGTCGTCCAGGCCGTGGCGCTTCAGCAGGTTCCAGGGCAGCGTGTTGGCGGCGGTGTCGTCCTCGAAGACGACGACGCCAGGGAACCAGGCCGGCTGGCCGCGGGCTCTCGGCAGGAGGAAGAACTCGACGAGCTCATCGTCGTCGGGCCGGAAGTTGAGGCCGGGCGGAAGCCCGAGCTTCTGCGCTGCTTGTGTCGACATCGTGATTTTCTTTTGGTACTGGCGAGATCGATGGGAAGGGACGAAGCGCTAGATCGATGGGAAGGGACGAAGCGCTAGATCGATGGGAAGGGGCGAAGGGAGAGAGGAGGGCGACGTGTTGGACGAAGGGAGACGAAGGGGGTCCGCTTTATAGGCTAGGGACCCTGTGGAGGAGTTGCTTACTCGAAATCGACTTCTCTGATGATTCCGGAAACTCGAGTCCGAGCCAACAGATTCCGTTGCTACTCGTGTGTTCGGACTTTCGGTGGCTGGCCTATCTTGCGTGGGCGTTAAATCCTTCAATTAATTATATTGTTTGTTTTGTTATATATGATGAACAAAATAGGATTGTGCATGTCCCATATTTTTTTTTGAAAACAAGGCTTGTTATTTAGTAAAATAGGGTGATTACAATTCGACTGAAAAATTATGATTGTGTATGTAACCCAAACTTTGACTACCTCAATGTTGATTGAGAAGAAAATATGGCACATAAATGTGCAATGTGTTAGCTGACTAGGGCTGAACAAAAAGCTCGTGACTCGTTACCTTGCTCGGCTCGGCTCGATTTATTAACGAGCCAGCTTTGAACAACCACCTCAGCTCGTTAGTGTAACGAGCGAGTTCGAGCTGCTCGCGCAACGAGCTGCAACATTGTAGCTAACAAGCTACCAGTCTGCTCATGTGTATGGTTGTGTACTTGTGTTCATTTGCATATTTGTAAGTTGGACCTTATTTGTACCATGTGGATGGTTATGTACTTGTATTTAGGTCATTTATGTGAATTGTGAACACCAGTGGTTATTTATTTGTTAATATTTATATTACATGTTCAGCTCATGAGCTAAACGAGCTACCGAGTCGAGCCGTGCTGCCTTTCCAGCTCGTTAGGATAACGAGCCGAGCCAAGCTAGCTAGTTATCTTAATGAGCTGGCTCGTTATCTAGCCCTATGGCTACCTCCTGATGTACACAAGCGAGAAGGCGACGTCGTGCTGATTCTTTGGCACATCTGGAAAACGCGCAATGCACATATCTTTGAAGGTGCCACTACCGGAAAACCGAACTATGCCGAGTGCCTTGAGTTTTGCCGAGTGCAAAATGTCGGGCACTCGGCAAACACTGAATATGCCGTGTGTCCAAAGTAAAGCGCTCGGCAAAGAAGTAGCACTCGGCATAGTATCTGTTTGCCGAGTGTCAGGGGAAGGACACTCGGCAAACAGAGCTTTGCCGAGTGTCAGCGAAGGGACACTCGGCAACGAGCCCACCGGGCCCACAGGGTGGCCTCAGCCGGCAGGCTGCCCTGACGGCCGTCGACGGCCGTTATAGTTTGCCGAGTGCCCACCTCCTGGCACTCGGCAAATACATTCTTTGTCGAGTGTCCTGACTTGGGCACTCGGCAAACTCCACCTTTGCCGAGTGCTTTTCTTGGCACTCGGCAAAGTGGACCTCTATATTTCATGTAAATGGTTTCAAACTTTGCTTGTTATTTCACATATGATACATTGCACTCTATTTCACAGCTTTTGGATTTTTGTCGGTCCGTTTGCTATATTCAATGAATTTGTCTCATTAAAATGAATTTGTTGGTTTAAGTCAAAATTTGAACTACAAGTGTTTCAAATAAGGGAACAGAGTGATTGAAAAAATGATATTCATGTTACTAACTCCATTGTGTGACATTATGCATGTAATAGAGGTAAATTTGGAACTTGTTTTTCATGAAACACGATGAAGTATGTGTGCGAGGATTGTTTTTTAATTATAGAAAAATCAAATGAACTCTGAAAATCCTGAGATTGGTCAAGAGCTCATGATATCTTATGTGGAGGCTGTGGTAAAAAATTTAGAAGGTTCTGCAAAAGTTTTGACATACGATGCTTATAAAATGAACAATCTCCGAAGATGAATCATAGAGTTCAAAGGATTCTTTTATGATTTGAAGACAGAGTGATGGTCCAATTTGAGTTTAGCTTCAGAAATTTTTCTATTGATAATAGAATGCATGAATTGTTTCATGTTAAATTATGTTAAATTTTCGGATCTGTTTGATAATTTTTAATTTTTTACTCCATTTATTGAGATTCAAATGATATAAAATGATTTTGATGAATAACCACATAAAATAATGGATCAATCCTTGTTGAATGATTAAATATGCATTGTAGAGTGGATTTAACATGGAATTTTCAAAATTTGGTGCAACAAATGCAATAAAACATGTTGTAGGAAAGGTAGTTTGCCGAGTGCCCCTGAGAAAACACTCGGCAAAGTGTCTCTTTGACGAGTGCCACCCCTTAAGGCACTCGGCAAACATTATTTACCAGCGTTAAATAAATAACAAAATTCAAAAAAAAGTCCTTTGCCGAGTGTCTTGGATCTGACACTCGGCAAAGGAGGCCTTTGCCGAGTGTCAGATCCATGACACTCGGCAAAGGTTCAGTCCTACATTAAATCCTCCCGACTCGGCTCATTTGTTCAGTTCGGACTCCGCCCAGGCCCACGCGCCGCCGCCGCACGCCGCGACGCCGCCTCCCCCACCGCACGCCCCACGCC
>CM014276.1:43413348-43440213 GCA_004135705.1 Alloteropsis semialata | reverse complement strand
TATTTGTGAACACGGCTGTCGTGGACCGAGGAGAAGACCGTCCTGTCCTGTACTCTACGGCCCGGGCCCCGCACGCTTTGTCCTGTCCTGTAGCCGCCGAGCGAAGCAGACGGCACGGCGCTCGCCCCGTCCGGCACGGCCGATCGAACGACGTGGACGTCGGCGCCATACAGTACAGCCTCTGCGCCATCGCTGCCACAGTAACCACGAGGCCACGACCCATGCCACGTTCCAGAGCGCGCAGGGGGCGACAAAAAAAAAACGTGATGCCTGGTTCGCTTCTTGTGCTCTACATGCGCGGGCAGGACGTGTGCGTTAACCAGCGTGTGCTACGGCACGGACGGGCACGTACGAGCCGTGCGTCGCCGTCGAGGCGGCGGCGGAATATCTCGCCGCCGGACAAAATCTCCGGTGGGGGGTACCGAACCGGGGCCGGAGAGCGGAATAATCGTTTGGGTGAGCGGAGGGCCGGATCAGAGGCAAAGCTAGCGGTGAAAAGAGAAGCTTGCGCATCCTGACGTGCGGCGGGCGGTGTGACGCTGGATGTGCCGTACAAGGCGTAGCGAGGGGCACACGGCACGACCTGGACTTGCGCGCGGACCCCGGACTTGTGCTCGCGTCGGGTCTTCCTTGCGCACTAAGCAGGCGGCGATGGGCTTTAGGCTTTTAGCCTTTGCCGCTAGTGATGGGTACGCTTTGATAGGCAGGCTATTATCATCAGTACCCTGTTTGACGCCATCTTATCCGGTTTGGTTAGCGATATACGGTGTGAACCGGTGTGAACGGGAGGAGAGGCTTGCTTCCTTCGTCGATGCCCTCCGCGTTGTGGCTGGCCCCTGAATAACTTTGACTTCATCGTGTAGTACCTCTGCTAGAACTAGCCGATGATGTCATGGTGCGTTAAGATAAGAGACTGCAAAAGATGCATCAACTTTCTTTTAGAAGAGAGAGAGAGAGAGAGAGAGAGAGAGAGAGAGCTGTATTGAATATTGCGTGCACCCGTTGCTTACGGGGGGCGAGTTAATATAACAACTGACCGTGACACTTTCTGAGCAAATGCGATCGTCGTCGCAGGCTCAGCAAAGCGCGGCAGCGCCGCCGCAAACGATGCGCGATCATACGGCGCCGAAGCTGCCGGGTATTTGGATGCATGGCGCGTATTCGCTTCCCATGTCGACAGCTGAGAATAGGCACAGTTGAGCAATCAGTGCACCCCCCGAATCACAGCATTCCCGTAGTTTTTTTTTTCCTGGAGTAAAATACACAAGTGGTCCTTAAGCTCTCAAAATTTATTTTTAGGTCTGCAAACTTGTCTAGAGCTGTCATTTCTTGTGCTGTTCGGAGTTGAGAGGCACTTGGAGTAGTTAGGTCTTTCTTTCCTTTGGCGTAGTCAGGGGTGGAGCTAGCGGGGGGCTCCCCGAATTTGAATTCTAGATTCGCCACTAGACGTACTATAAATGGGGGGATGAGAAATAGTAGCTTGACCTACATGAGGTTAAGCCCTAAAGTTTAGGTGTGATGCACACTTGTGAAAATCTAGCACTAGATAGCTCAGAGAAAGCCTTGCGAAGAAAGTTGGAAATTCAAACAAGTTGAGTTGGACGAGCTTTGGAACTTAGAAAAGAGTTCACAGTGAGCACCAACTGTTGCAGTGGTCACCTCTGAGGTCAACACAATAATTGGTGGTGGCAGGCTTTGGAGGAGCAGGCTACTAATGAGTATTGACCATCGATTATTTGATTATTGCGGTGGTTCTTAGGCTTAAGCACTGCAATAAATGGTGGGTCCAGAAACTTGGCCAAATACCAACTAGAATGACAGACTGTTGTGGTGGTGCATGTTTTGCACCTCCACCAGAATAATCAGTGGTCTTGGTGAAAATGGCCAAAAAGCTATTGGAATGACAGACTATTGTGGTGGTGCATGGGTTATCATCCACTGTAATAGTGGTACTTGTATCATTGACCGTTAGAAGTCATGAAAAAGAAGCCACCGATTGTTGCGGTGCTTATACTTGTGCAACACCGCAATAGTCGGTCCTCTAGCAGAAATGTCATCTTTACGCCAATGGCTAGTTTACTTTTTTTGCTATAAATACTCGATGTATTCGGCCAACTGAGCTCTCTTGCCAACAAAAAAAAGTTTAGAGTGATATTTGGAAGTCAAGAGTAAGCAAAACACTAGAGTGATTGTGAAAGTTCTTAATTCTCAATATTAAAGGCATCATTAGTGCATAGAGAGTAGCAAGTGTGCAACCACCCCTTGGGTTGGTCTTATGCAGGTTAAATGATGTTCTTGCTTGTTGCTCTTGGTGATAGGTATCACTTAGGCGGTTTTGTCAGTGTTGTTCTTGGTGATCTCTCAAGCAGGTGTCATGTGAGAGGCCCAAAAATGTGTACACGACATTGTAGTCCACCGTTCCAGATAGGACAAGCAACATCCATTATAGAGCATTTGATCCTCGTGTTAGATCAAGAGGATGAGTGCTCCAACGGGACTGTAGGAGAAGGCCAACTTTTCTATACCTTGCGGAAAATCTGACATTCTATCCTTCTCATTATATTTTAAAATTTGCATTCCGTATTACATTTTCTTATAATTGTCACGCTAGATTTGGATTGAAGCTTGGTTGTAAATCTTTTTTATGAGTACATATAGTCACACTTGTTAAAGTTTATGTACATAGGGTGATTAGGTTTGAAATAGATCTAATCTTCCACAAAATTTTATAAAAGTCTAGTTCGCCCCTTTTAGGCATGTCGATTCAACATTTACACACAAAAAAACACTAGGTCCTAGCAAAAAAATAGCTAGCCCGATCCCCTAATAAAAACCTAACGACCACGCGGGTCAAGCCTACAATAGTATTGGTCCAACGCTGGGCTGGGAATCAGTCATTCAGACAGGCTCGAGCTCACCCAATTTTTCATAACCGAACCTGAATCTCTTCACAATGAAATCCGCAAGGCGTTTTTGCAGCTACTGTCCGGCGCTACATCACCCATCTTGATATAATCCGATTCGTTCTGTTTTGTTATGTCGTGAGGATGCATCGAACAAAAGGCTATCCCTTGCTCAATTATCGGGCTACGATTGTTGGCCTTTGCCTCCCTCCCTTTTGCATCCCGCTCTGGATTTTGACCGCGCTCGCAACTGCCTCCATGTCAGATGTCACAGTCTCAGATCGATAATTGATGGCCGGGAACGCCCGGCCACAAACACCACTGCGCTCCACGGCGGACGCAGGTGAAAAGCTCAGCTTTACGATGGCGTCATCTTTTTCTGATCTGCTTCTACAAAACAGTAGTTCACCTCGGCGGGGAACATGGGCTCAAATCTTGTTAGGCCCACCGTCTTTCCCTCCTGAACGAAAAATAGGTCTAATCAGGTCCAGGAAGCCATAGATCAAAGACGTAGGCACGTCCGCACGTGGCTGAGCCAGACGAATGGACCATATGCATATCAATTCTCATTTTTTTATTCCTAAACAAGCATGACCTTTCGAGCTGTAAATGGTTTGTACAAGATGTAAGCAATAACACTACTTGCGTAAAACTATTCCAAACTCAAATCCATACATAAAAATTCTCATACTGCCAAACATAAACGTAAACTATATATGTATCCAAAAGCATCAAACTGATTGCCACGCGCAAGCGAGAGGGCAAAAAACGTACGTACGCACAAACAATAGTTTAACTTATTACCAAGTCAAAATTTCTTGAAAGAATACCGACACGACTCCCTGGTGTACTACAAGCCACGAGTTCCATCCAGTACTTGCGACGCGCGCGCGCACACAACAACTACAGGCAACATACCATCCGTTCAACAACATATCTCGCCCACTTTTTAGGACAACCTATAAGGCTATAACCTTCTTCTCACCTGACGCTACTATGCTCACCGGACCAAAACCTTGTTTCCCGTCGGAGGGGACGGAGCGGATAGAGCCTCTCTAGCTCACTAGCTGCTGGTTGCCACCATAGATTGGGTACGCACCGTATGGAGCGGCGTACATGTTTGGGTGCGGCACTGGGGAAGCATAGCCATACCCGCCGTAGAATGGCGTGCCATAGTACATGTTGTTCCTCCTGTTGCCAGAGTCACCCCTAGACTGGAAACAGGAAAAGAAAATGGGGTTAAAGGGAGGGAGTTAAATACCTCTCACAAAAGTTGGGCAAGCATAAACATGGCAGATGCAATGCTAAATAGAGGACAGCTGATGCAAAATGTACTAGTATCTCCAGACAACTGGTATTTTGTCTTATAAAGGTTAAAGAAAAAGAGGAACAGTTATGCTTATTATTTACAAACACAACAATTATTCACGAGTACAACAACATGTGAAGTATGCACTGCTAAGTGCTAAGTGGAGACTGCAGTATGCACCGCTAAGTGCTAAGTTCTAGCAAAATGCTTCTTAGAGTCAGCTTATTCCAGTACCAGACAGATGAAATCATTTGGTGAGTGCAACTGCAAGGGCCAACATACTGCTCTTTGTGTGAAGCATAACACCAGTTTCTGGTAGTGGAGTGGTGTTTCAAATAGCTAGGTCGTGACCAAGTTAACCAAGAAAATCTCATCAAAATAAATACTAGGCTGAGGAGGACAACAAAATGTTTCAAGCCCCACACATGCTTGGTCGTCACTAGTCAGTTAAAACTACACACTAGCTTCATGCAGATTGCAGAGTGTATCAAACAGTCTTGTAGTGAAAAAGTTATTTTGCCGCACATCCAAAGTGGATATTCGTTAAGTTATTACTGATCTGCTGTTAGTTAGCCAGTCTAGCTATTGCAATGCTGCATTTTAACAAACTGATTGTTTCGATGGAAACTGGTACTATAACGAGTAATTACACAAAGGAGTAATCCACACCAAAGAAAAAAAATATATAGGAAAGGCATGTCAAAAACATGACAAACCTGCTTATGCGTTGGGCTGCGGCCCCATGAAAGACGAACTGCCTGCTTTCCGATTACTGAACCATTTAATCCTTGTAGTGCTTCTTCGGCATCAGTTCTAGAAACACAGTCACATATCTTAAATATCTCTTGAACCAAGTTATGCAGAAAATAAGCAGCAAAACATGTAAATGCTTCAGGTAAATACCTGGTAACAAATTGAACAAAGCCACACTGCTTTCCTAGAGGAATTTTTACAGAGGCAAGATCACCATATTTGGCAAAGGCTTTCCTAAGTTCATCCTCACTGACATTTGGGTCAAGCCCACCAACATATACCTAAAGCAGGCGACAATCACAGATTAAAAATTACCATACTTCAAGGTGACAAACACCACAAGAAATGAGTATCACACACCGTTTTGTTAGAAGAATCACCATCTGAATGACCAGGAGTCGAGGAGCCAGAGTCACCTGAGTGAAGTAGCCATCAAGTTAATTGAACAAGTGATCATATAACCAGTGTGGTTACAGAAAATAAAGAGCAAAGTCATAAGGCCCTCTACAAAGAAAATACACAATACATAACATGCTCTGGACACATTAACTTGATTTCAATTGATCTATCTGTTGCATAACTTATAGCAAGTTAGGAACTTAGCTACTCAAGAAGTAATTGTAGAGGAATTTGTGCCACTGTAGTACAAGCAGGGTAGCTCTAAGCTGGAATTTTCATGAACTAGGTTTCTGTTTTGCCTATCCAATACTACTCACTAATTCCAATAGGTTATATGTGGGTCCTCAAGGCAAAAATTACATATAATCATATACATAAATAGCAGAAAAGCAGAGTTCTATGGTTGAGGAATAGAAGATCCAGGATATCTTGCTTTGTGGCGCAAAAACACATGATTTAGGTCCTAATGTGTCAAGATGCATCAACTTTACGTGGTCCATTAGAGCTGACAAGATTATCACAGAAGCAGCAAAAACACCAGCAGGCCAAGGACACAATGCTGGTCAGGGGTTCAAGCCCAGACTCCAACAAGCTTGAGGTGACAATAAAGGCCAGGGTAGTTGATTAAGCCCTACTTTTTTTAAGGAGACCTGTGGTCCTATGAATGCCGTTATCAAATTTGATGGTTGGATTTCCTATAGCCCAGGGTTTTCTTAAAAAAACCCTACATCCATCAAAGCCAGGCTTATGTACCACAAGCCAAGATACCAGAACTTTTCTATAATCACAAGCATATAAAACACGTGTCTCAATAATTCACTATTAGAGATTATCAGAACTTCAGGAAATGCTTCAAAACCCTAGTTAGAACTTGGGAGTTATGGAACAGACGATTTGGCAATTCTAGTATCCTAGGAGGTGAAAAGGAGGGGGGGATGGGGGATTAAGTAGCTTTCGGAATGTTGCCAGCAGTGATTGCTAAAATGTGGTCACTGGGATATAGTTATCAATAAACATAGGAAATCAGTTGATGCAGAATCAAAGACAGATAGCCACCTCCTCTGGTCAGGTACAGACTGTTTAGTCACTCAGGCAATCAGTTTGGCCCCAAATGCTTGAAGACATTAAAAAAGTACATGGCTGATAGTGTTCAATTTGCATATGCGACTAAACATGCTAGCCAACCAGATATAGATGAAGTAGCTAGTTGTTTATACTCTTCGGAGAAGAATCACTTATAACGGTTATCATCTAATCAGAAAATCTTGATATCTAATATATGCATGCCACATTTACTAAAAGGATTTCTATAAACTACAGTCTGACGGACAAAAGACCTTAACTGGATTGATAACCAGGTCAGGTCCAAATATCCAATAGCAATCCATTCCATAAAATAAGACAAGTCAAGTACTAGCTGGGCCATTCATAGAGCAAAGTAGTAAAGGTTACCTAATGAAAGGATGCTGTGCAATTTCAGATTGTTGAAAAATAATATAATAAAAGATAAACATACCTGAAGATCTTCTGGGAGTCGCAGGTCCTATGCGAATTGGCCTAGTAGAGCAGTATACACCATTCATTTCAGACATTGCATGGGATTTGTCATTGTCATCTCCAAACCTAACAAATCCATAACCCCTAGAACGGCCTGTGTTTGCATCAATAATAACTTTAGCTCCTTTCACCGATCGGTACTTGCTAGCAAAAAGCTCCATCAGCATTTCATCAGTAACATCAGCAGCTAGATCACCAACAAATATCGAGTGATCAGAAGCTACTTCAGATCGCTTTTCACCCATGCTATATGATGCCCAGTTTAACTTAAATGCTCGATCAGTGTTAGGCATCACATGACCAGTAAAATTCTGAAGAGCTTTTTCTGCTGATGCGTGAGAAAAGAACTCCACAAACCCATACCCCTCTGACTGTCCAGTTTGCCTATTCCTGATAACTTTTATTGTCACTACCTACAAAAATGTGAAGTAGCAGACATTACAAAGATTACTGATCAGAGAGTTCTGTACGCACAAACCTACACAAAGAGAGAAAAAATAGCAGCAAGTAACCTTATATTCGATAAACATGTTAAAGTTAAAATTTTAGATAAGTTGAAAGAAAGCTTACTGGTAACGATTACTATAGCTAGCACGAAAACAAGAGTGGATACAAGCTGCTTTGTTCATTTATCTCTGTTCTTAAAGAGGCAATGCATCAGTATCCATCAGAGTGATCCTATGATCAGGCATCTTTTCTTTTCCTGTCAACATCAGTGAGCATATCCCAAAAAGGATAATTGGCCAAGGCTGTAATTATTGCTTACTTTTTCTCCACCAAAAGTTATTATACTAATACAGTACCTGCCAAACTGAAGCAACTAGCTTGGCTCATTCAAAATGTTTATCAATTATCAAGTGTCAAGACCGTTTCCTCCAAGTTAGCTATATACATAAATCCTAGCAGACAGAGGTCGGCACGTTTGTCACCTCGCAGGCTCGCACACACCAATGGCAGAGGAATACGATGACCCTTTCTTCTATAGGGAAAAATAATTAATATGGAAAAACAATTAAGCGGCCACAACCCACAATGCTCAAAACTAAACAAGAGATATAAATGACCAAACAAAAAGGAGCACTCCATCCGTACTGCATTGAATGACCTCAAAGTTGGCGCCTTAAGCATCTTTTGCACGTCTAATTCTAAAAATACTGCACCTTTATTCGCACCAAGCACCAACTAAACGCAATTTTAAGCTTCTATACCAATCTGAGGCAGAACAAACGGATCAACGTGCGGAAATGGTACAAATCTAGCTGTATTCGTGAGATCTAGTACGGAGAAGCCCGGATCGGGAGAGACGCAAACCTCGCCGCTGGGCCCGAAGCAGTTGTGGAGGTAGTTCTCGTCCATCCAGTACTGGAGGTCACCGACCCAAATCGTCTTGTTCTCCTCGCACCCGTTCCCGCCGGATCCGGCCGCGGGCGGCGTCGGCGTGCGGCGACCTGCCGATGCTTGGGGCGGCGGGGGCGGCCCGGAGGCGAAGTGCTTGGCGAACTGCGGCGGCGGCGGTGGCGCGGCGACCATGGGTGGCGGCGGCGGGTACGGGATGACCACCCACCGCGGCTGCGGCATGTGGTGGTGCGGGTGCGCGTGCTGCGGAGGCGCGTGGGGGTGCGCGTGAGGATGGTGAGGCGGCACGGGCGCCTGGGAGTCGGTGGTGGTCGCCGCCATCTGCATCGCCGCCGCAGCCGCCGCCGCCGCCGAAGAGGTGGGTCGTGTGGGGTTGGAGAGGGCTCGCGAGGGTGGAGGGCGGAAAAGAGAGGGAGCTCGTGGCTGGGTGAGGCTGATTATATATACCGGGTTAGAAACGCATCTGTGCCGTCAGATCTGGGAGTTCGTTATGGTGCCGGCCGTCTGATCGCGAGGGTGGGTGGCTGACGTGTGGGGTGGCATTTGGCCTTGTTTAGTTCGCGCAATTTGGGTTGCAACTTAGCAATTCTAAATTTAAGATTAGGAGGACTAAACACGATCTAATTATAAAACTAATTACACAGATGGACGGGAAATCGCGAGACAAATCTATTAAGCCTAATTAATCCATCATTAGAGATTGTTTACTGTAGCACGACGTTGTCTAATCGTGGTCAAATTAGGCTCATTAGATTCGTCTCGCAAAGTTAGGGGGGTTATGGAATGGGTTTTGTCATCAACTCACGTTTAATACTCCATGCATGTAAGATTCCCTTTTATGAATAGTGAAGTTGGATGAATAGTGAAGTTTGTTGTGGAACTAAACAAGGCCTTGTCTGTGTGGTTCCTGTAGTGAGGAACGCGTCACTTTGTGTTTTATTTTGCTGTAGCAGTTTATTAGGTCTAAAGGCGCAGACACCTTAGTATTAACCTTTATTAACCAAAATAATATAATTGGAGTTGATTATCCGAGTATTATCTTATAATTAGACAAGGCATAACATGGTGGAGGACATACACGGTTTGTGCGTGTGCTTCTTTATGTTAGCTTGTTATAGGTTGAACCACAAACCATTACCGTTATCTGGAAACTTTTATTAGGGTTTGAGACCACATGCAATTTAATGCTCGCGAATTGTTGAAATGAAACCCAATGTTTAAAAAATGTATCTACTGCAGTACCGCTACTGCTTAGTACATGGGCTGTGATTTTTTAAAACGGGCATTAAGTTTCCATGGTTAAGTTCATAAAACATTGCAATTTCAAGCCGATCAAGGATGTCATGGTGTTTTATCACGTAATTTTGTTTTTGCGGCTGTTATCAACTTCCACTTGTAGCATAAGGACCATGACTCCTTGCAGGGGGGAGAATTGCTCTAGTTTTAGAAGAAGAAGTGATTAAACACTTGATTTGGATGTACATGACTTCATGAGTTCTATGGCACTTCTTATCAATACTACCTTCTTGTGCTTTTAAACAACAGGATCACAATTTTCTAAAATAAAGCAAATTCACTATTCTGGTCTCTGTTAATGCAAGCAGCCAAAGATGAGTGTATGTATATTTGTGTATCTACAAATGTCTTTATTTAGACAATAAGGCCAACAAGTTTCACGATTTGGCATATGTTATTTTTAGCAAACGTAGCATTTGACCGACCAATCTGATGACTTATTATCAGCAAATTGTCGTTGATTAATTACAACATGTTCAACCTAAATGAATACTATGCCACGTGGAATGCTAAATTGTGCAGAAACTTTGTTTTTTCTCCGAGTGACCTTGAGAAACGATCAAGTAAACATGGGAAAAGTATTAGTATGTTTTTCTCTAGAAATTCAATGTGTAATAATCACCTTGTTAACTAACCCCTTGGAAAGTTAGAGCCTAGAAATTGTCTTTGCTCTCCCAGTACCATTCTCCCAGACGTGGTCTTCCATTACACGGGATTAACAGCTAGAGAAGAAGAAAAATAAAACAAGGTGATTATGACACGCAGCGCTTTTACATTGAGCTCACGGATGCAAGCACACGCCCCGCGCCCGATGGGATGGAACAAGCAAACGTGCGCTTTGCTTCTGCCGTCCATGTTGCTTGACTTTTATGCCAAGCCTTCGCAACCCCGATGTCGGAAACTTCCGTGGTCCACGGCCGCTTTCCCCCTCCGCTCCGAGCGTTTTGGACCAAACCCCGGCCAACCGATGGGCGCCGCGCCGGGACCCTGCCGGCTGCCCCCGTCCACCAACCAACCGGGACTGAGCACGGAGCACGGGGTCGTCGGCTGCGCAACCACCCACCTCGGGATCCAGGGCCTCGGTTCCGTAGCCGATCGCGGCTGTGGTTTCGTCACGTTGCAGTGGCGAGCCGGCGACGACACGGGAAGGGGACGAGCGGTCGACCCGGGCCCGGCTGCTGTGCTGCGGCTCGCGCGGGCGCGGGGGGTGAAAGAGGCGGCCACGTACCACGTCTCGATCGGGTGCGGGTGCGGGTGCCGGGCGATGTGGAGAGGATTCGGAGGAGCTGGTCAGATGACTCAGATCTAGCAGGGGTCTCGTTTTGGTCCGAGGTTCGCGGCCTGGCCTGGGAACGTGCTAGGCTGCTAGCCTATGCAGAGTTTAAAAAATTTACTGTAGCAAAACTAAATCGAAGATTAAGAGAGCTAAATATGATCTAATTATAAAACTAATGACATGGATGGACGGAAAATCGCGAGACGAATCTATTAAGCCTAATTAATTCGTCATTAATTCACATTTAATACCCTTAATTAGTGTCCTAATATTTGATGTGATGGAATGAATAGAAAAAAACTTATGAAATTAAACATGGCCAGAGTACAGACAGGCTACAGTCGGCGAGCGCAGCAGGTGGTACGCTGTCTCCTCCGCGATGGTGATGCCGTCGCCAGTGCGTACCCAGCTGCCTCGCCTGTCTGGCCACCTCAGCACCACGCGCTCACACGCACGGGATCACTGTAGCAGCAGCATGCTCTGGCTGGCCATTTGATTTTCTTTGGTTCTAGTAGTTGGGCCATACGCTAGTTCTGGGGCTCTGTGCTATGCTCCATTTAGCTACAACTTTAACTGGCCCATAGCCGAACTTACTTTCGGGCCGCCCCGCGCGCGCGGTGGTCTATAACAAAAATACAGGCCCGCGCGGCGGTCTAGAAAAAAGGCCGGCCCGCGCGAAGCAAAAGTGCCCACCTCGTTATCCTTTATTTGCAGTTCACTCTACAGTTTTGGGCCTTTTGGCCGTGTCGTCTGCACTTTGCTGCAGTCCTGGCTGACACGCAGGGTCTGAGGCACCTGCTGCCACGGCATTCAACGGCGTTTGCATGCAACTATGCAATGCAACTAGCCTGTCCGTGGACTCACGCCCTCACTCACCCATGCGGTGGCGTTTAATCGAGGCACCTGTTCGAAGCGTGTCGGTCGGCCACCCAAACCCAGCCACGGGCCACGTACGGCGTATGGACTCGGGCATGGTCATTCAACTTCACCATGATATTGATACGAACGCACGCGTAACAGCACGTACATTGCATATGCCCATTTCTAGCATTAACGCAGCTAGGCTAGGGCTAGGCACATCGTCCATGCGCTGCTTGAGCGGTGGCCGACTGCACGCGGCGCTCGGCAGACGAACGGGACCGACGCGCCCTGCGCGCCACGTATGCATGCATCTTCGTCCCCAGCTCGCTCACTTGGCATTGACGAACGCCACGATCCTACCGAGCAGCTGCTTCGACGCCTCCATCTCGGGATCCAGCAGGAAGAAGACGTGCCGCACCCCCTCCGACTCGAACAGCTCCACCGCGGCCGGCTGGCCGCCGTTCGCCGGCGGCACCTCCACCGGCTCGCCGCCCATCTTCTTCTTCGCCCGCGCCGCGGCCTCCGCGTACGCCTTCCCGCGCCACCGCAGGTGGTCACCCTCGGCCACGCACACCATCACCCTCTCGCACGCCAGGCTCTCCAGCCCCGGCGCGCCGTGCGCCGTCGGGTTCATCCGGGGGTCGTCCACGCCGCCCACCGCGCCGGGGCCCACGAACTCCCACATGTGCGTCGTCCTGCCCCGGCCCTCGTCGTCCGCGCGCTTCCTGGCGGCGCTCCTGTGCTCCTGCTCCCCGCCGACGGGCTCCTTGCCCCAGAACCACGGGTGGATGAGCACGATGCCCTTGAGTCCCGCGCCGCCCCGGACGTCCGGGTGCATGGCGAGGTGGTGGCAGATGTTGCCGCCCGCGCTGTCGCCGGCCAGGAACACGCGGGCGAGGTCGCCGTGCGCGGCAAGCCACGGGTCGGCGGCGGAGAGAGCCCACTTGAGGGCCGCGAGGGAGTCCTCGTACGCGGCGGGGAGCACGTGCTCCGGGGCCAGGCGGTAGTCGACGGAGACGGCGACGGCGGGGCCGGCAGTGGCGAGGTCGTTGAGGAAGCGGTGGTACACGCAGGAGGCCGCCGATCCCATCACGAAGCCGCCGCCGTGGAAGTAGACGACCACGGGGAGCTTGGCGGCGGCCTCCATCTTCTCGGCGCCGCCGGGAGGGAGGTACAGCCGCACGAAGGAGAAGGGGGAGAGGGACACGTCCTTGGACTCGACGCCCGTGGCCGCGTCGAGGCCGGGCGGGACGAGCGGCACGATGAGGGGCCGCTCCAGGCGGCCGCTCCTGTAGACCAGGAGCAGCGGGGAGAAGTCGTGGACGACCTGATCGTCGTCGTCGCCGTCGCTTCCCACAGCAACCGTAGCGGCAACCGGCATTGTGTGCAAGGATGGTTACCTATTCGTAGTCAGAGTCGGAGTGCTCGCTAGCTAGGTGTTACTAGTTTCTTGGTTTCAGGCTGGCTTGAGTAGTGGCCGCTACATGTAGATCGACGCCCACACTGAGAAGAGAGAGATGGGTCCTGCCTGCTCTTGCACTCCTTGCATGGCGACGTGTGCTGGTGAGCCATGAATGTCGCTCGTCGGTTACGTTGTGGTGTCAGCCGATGAGGTGTATGTAAAACCGCATCAGACCATCCCACAAATTAACGACGATCGTTTATTCTAGTCCACCTCGTCGTTTAGCTCCTCCGCCAGCCCAAATCCATCTGAACCACCTATTAATTAAAACCTAACCAAATTAAACCACACTTAATTTGTACCCAGCAGTACGCCCGTTGTGGTTCGCACTCTTGAAAGAGAGAACCAATCAAATCAAGATAATGAAACCGGGAGACAAAGACGAGGGGTCCCGATTTCCAAAAGGGTCACGCGTACTGACTACTGACGGCTCCCGAGGCTCCTTACCACACTGATCCAAACTACTCCCTCGTTCAGAAATATTAATAATATTTTGGTCAATAAAAAAATCAAATAAAATAGAGTTTAATTCTTAATTTCTACTAAAATATGTCTTCAATTTCTAGAAATCAATGTCATCCCAAAGACTATAAACATAAATCTATTGATACTAGTTTTAAGTCCTAAAATTGTATATAATTTAACTAATTCTAGAAATCAATGTCATCCCAAAGACTATAAACATAAATCTATTGATACTAGTTTTAAGTCCTAAAATTGTATATAATTTAACTAATTGTTGATCAAACTTCGTATAACTTGACTTTTCACGTATGAAAATATCGCTGTTTTTTTTTGGAACGGAGTGAGTATATTACTTGCAAAAATCTAAACCAAATAAACCATTCGTTGTGTAGCTCCATTCCTAACCATTTTTATGTCCTCCGCAACGAAATCTCAACCATACAAACTAGTTCCACCCCGAACCGTTACCAGCTCTTTGTATGCATCTCGCTTCCTCAATTTTGATTTTTTTTTTATACAACTGTATACTGTCGATCGATGACCGACCAGGGCGAATATGAGCTGAATCAAACTAAATCAGGGCGAAGTAACATCTATGCTTAGTGTCTTTATTCATTGTCTACTTAGCAGAGTTAAGCTGACATGAAGGCACTGGAGGAGGGTGCCGACAGAGCGAAGACAATGGCGATGGGACCTAGAACAAAGGGGACAAAGTAATGGCGGTGCTAGTGCCGGGCTGCAGGGGCGCCGGATCCAGAATATTTAACCATTGGTATCATTGGGCTCTAATATTACCAATTTTTAAGGATTATTTGCTATAACATAGAGATGTTCAATGGTGGATTTTTCTGGAAACATTGATGTCACATGACACCACATTGTGGCTCCGCTCCTGCCGGGCTGAGGGAAGTGGCAACTAGTGGCCTAGTGGGGCTGCGACGATGAATGATCGAAAAAAATCTAGAGGGTCTGGATGTTTGATCCGGACCATTGATACTCCATCTAACGGCCAAAAAGTTCACAGATGCTTAGAATGTTGTCAATAGGCAACTAGCATCCACTCATCTGTCCCAAACAACAATTCAGTTTGCTTTTTTTTTACCATATATTTTTTTTTCACTAGAGGAGGCTCCAATACAAAGGAGCCTTCTCGATGCCAACGCTGGGGCTCGAACCCAGATCGCCGGCCTATATCTAACATATATAGGCAACAAGCATCCACTCATCTGTCCCAAACAACAATTCAGTTTGCTTTTATATATATATAGTGTTTTGCTATAATGCACCTGGGTGCATTTTATATAGCAAATGCACAGACCCCAGCGAGCGTACATGCATGCATGCAAAACTAATGATCCTGAGCAAACGTGTGATGCCAGCTCATTTGCTTCACGTCTCTACTCACCCACCAGATACATGCATGTGGAGAATCTTTCCTTGATTCGAATTGAAAAAAATGTGATATCTTTTAAACCGTAAGTCAAATCTATGAACCGTTTGTTGCATCTTACTCGAAAAAATGTGCTTAACAAAACAAGATCCAACATGAATATATTTCGTGTTATTTTAGTGAATTGCAACTCTGTGTGCTTTCTATTTGCAACTCTATACATGTTATATTTGCACCATATCCAGTTGCAACTCAGTTGCGCCCAGAGTTGCAACTGGATTTTCAGCTGTATGCAATTCGATTGCAATTGCAACAAATGTCTTTCTGTTTAATAAATACAACAAATGTTTGACTTTTTTCAGAAAAAGAAAAAACAAATGTTTGACTTTGAGTTGCGCCCAGAGTTGCAACTGGATTTGCAGCTGTATGCAATTCGATTGCAATTGCAACAAATGTTTGACTTTTTTCAGAAAAAGAAAAAAATAAATATTTGACTTTTTTGGAAAAAGAAAAAACAAATGTTTAACTTTTTTGGAAAAAGAAAAAAACAAATGTTTGACTTTCAGTTGCGCCCAGAGTTGCAACTGGATTTGCAGCTGTATGCAATTCGATTGCAATTGCAACAAATGTTTGACTTTTTTTGGAAAAAGAAAAAAAACAAATGTTTGACTTTTTTGGAAAAAGAAAAAAAATAAATGTTTGACTTTCAGTTGCGCCCAGAGTTACAACTGGATTTGCAGCTGGATGCAATTCGATTGTAATTGCAACAAATGTTTGACTTTTACCTATTATCTAAACATTTGTTGCATTTGTCTGTTGTGTTATATTTTTGAATGTTTCTGTCCCTTTGTCACAAAAATAAATATTTGTTGCATTTGTCTAAACATTTGTTGCGTTGTATTTTTGAATGTCTTTGTCTTTGTGTCACGAAACTAAATATTTGTTGTATTTGTATAAACATTTGTTGCATTTGTATAAATATTTGTTGCATTTGTATAAATATTTGTTGCATTTGTATAAACATTTGTTGCCACTACTAGATTTACATAAAGTACCGAGAGTTATTAGTTCAGTGGCCGACGGTACGTAGTATTAAAATATAGCATGCAGAATCTGGTCGGATATTATTCCTCGGTGATTGGTTGTCAGCAAATATTCATATAATGCTAGATTACCGTCGGCCATTAGCTTAAAAAATAGTAAGCGCTGCAATCCCGGTCGGCCACCTGTGGGAAACGCTCAGCAAATCTAGTAGATCGTGTAGTGTGCGTACAGAGTTGCAATTCGAGTTGCAATACAATTGCAACTACTAGTTGCAACTAGACTTGCAGCTCAACTCTGTATGCAACGCATACGAGTTGAGCTGCAAGTCTAGTTGCAATTGTATTGCTTCTGAGTTGCAATTGTATATGCTTCCGAGTTGCAACTAACAAAAAAATGCACAAAATATATCCATGTTGGATCTTGTTTTGTTAAGCACATTTTTGTGAGTAAGACACAACAAACGGTTCACAGATCCGACTTACGATTTAGAAGAAAAAGTGAATTGAAATTTCGAGTCACAAAAAGATTCTCTGCATGCATGCATGGGACAGGGTGAGCGGAAGCGCGGGCGCGGGAGTGCGAGAGCGCTGGTTTTTTTTTTCTTTTTTGGTAGTCTTGCTAGGGTCTGTGCATTTCCTATACAAAATGCACCTTGTTGCATTTTAGCCTCGCCCTATATATATATATATATTTTACATATATTTTGCTATGCATATGGACATACTATGATACTAACATGTATCTATGGGCATAACAAAAAGTATATATCTAGAGGACTAAAACAAATGAATTATAATTTGGGACACAAGGAGTAACATGCTTCAATGCATGACCCTTCACTTATATGCACCTTAACCTGATTCTCCTTTATTTTCTGTATCATTCCATAATGCGGAAATTTTTCTAATCTGCGAAAATCCACACTCACGTATATAGTATGAGTGTATAATGAGTTAACGACCTCTCTGCACCATACGCACGGCCGCAGCTGCAAGGGCCAAACGAGCTGAGTAGAGCGGACGCTTCGTCTCACATTACCCACGACGCCAAAGGACCAAGGCCCCCATCAGCTCCTCACTCCGCACTGACAAATGCCGCGATCTTCTCCAGCAACTCCTTGGTCTTCTCCACCGCGGGCTCCAGCAAGTAGAACACGTGCCCGACCCCCTCCGACTCGAACAGCTCCACGCGCGGCTCGCCGCCCCTCGCCCGCGCCGCCGCCTCCGCGTACAGCTTCCCGCGCCACCGCAGGACGTCACCCTCGGCCACGCACACCATCACCTTCTCGCACGCCAGGCTCTCCAGCCCCGGCGCGCCCGGTGCCGTCGGGTTCATCCGGGGGTCGTCCTCGCCGTCCACCGCGCCGGGGCACACGAACTCCCACAGGCCCTTCTGCATCTTCGTGGGGCCCCGCGGCTCCCCACCGATGGGCTCCTTGCCCCAGAACCACGGGTGGATGAGCACGATGCCCTTGAGTCCCGCGCCACGGATGTCCGGGTGCATGGCGAGGTGGTGGCAGATGTTGCCGCCCGCGCTGTCCCCGGCGAGGAACACGCGGGCCCGGTCGCCGTGCGCGGTGAGCCACGGGTCCGCCGCGGCGAGCGCCCACTTGAGCGCCGCGAGGGAGTCCTCGTACGCGGCGGGGACCGGGTGCTCCGGCGCGAGGCGGTAGTCCACGGAGACCGCGACGGCGGGGCAGGCCGCGGCGAGGTCGTTGAGGCAGCGGTGGTACGCGGCGGCCCCCGCCGACCCGATCACGAAGCCGCCGCCGTGGAAGTAGACGACCACGGGGAGTCTCTGGCCGCTGCCCGCGGCGGCGGCGGCGGCGGGCGGGAGGTAGAGGCGCGCGAAGGAGTGCGGGGAGAGGGCCACGTCCTTGGACGCGACGCCCGTGGCGGCGTCGCGGCCCGGCGCGACGTTCGGCATGGCGATGGGCCGCTCGAGGCGGCCGCTTTTGTACACCACGAGGAGCGGGGCGAAGTCGTGGACGACCTCGTCGCTGTCGTCCCCTGCGGCCGCCGTGGCGCTCGACATCGTGTTACCCGGCTGACGGCTGTGCGTGCGCGTCCGCGATGGCGAAGCCTACCGGCGCCGATCGAGACTCGAGAGCAAGCTTAACCGGTTCAGGGAGCGGCTCCGCTATTTGTAGAGCACTTGCGGGCGAGTACTACGAGGAGGCACGCGTTGCTTCGTGTTGAGTGAGTTGGTGTTGGCGTGCAGGTGAGTCACGAATGCCGCCACTTTGCCAGGGCCGGTAGGGCACACGCCTTTTTTTTTGTGTGTGTGTAATCAGGGAGCTTCATTGATTCATAGCAGGGTTACAATCCGACTCGACTATCCCAACCAACTCAGCTGGGAAGAAGTTCGACCAAACTACTATCGGGGCTGACGCCGATGCCAGCTTTGCGCACAGGTGAGCTGCCTCGTTGCCTTCCCGGTGTACAAAAGAAAACTGAAAAAGAGTAAAACTCCTGCTTAGCTCTCTGATCTCATGCCAAAGACCGGCGATAGTACTCCTCTCGCCTTCCTCCGAGCGTAAAAGGTGCGCCAGAGTTGAGTTATCGATCTCCAGCACCACCCTTTCCAAGCCACACGTTCTTGCAAGCAGTACTCCATCCCGTGCTGCCATAGCCTCTGCTGTCAGGACGTCCGGCACATTCCTGTATGCTCTCGCCGATGCCCTCAACAAGCTGCCGTCCTCATTCCTGATCACTGCGCCTTCAGCATCAGAGCACGAGGAACTGATGAACGAAGCATCTGTATTAACCTTACACCAGCCACGAGCAGGCTTACTCCAAACTCCCCTTTGTCGTGGCGCCTTCTCCTCATTTGTCTGGCCTAGACAGAGCATGTCCTCGATCATCCTAGCAACATGTCTGACTGCCGCATCCGGGCTCCATTGCCGTCGCCCATGGCGTCTGTTATTTCGACCTGACCACAGAGACCATGCCCCACAAATAATCAGTGCCGCCTCCTTCTGCGAGCACAGGTCTCCAGTCAATAAATCACGGGTCCATGTTGTTGGGTGTAACTTCGGTAGCTTGCATCCCGTCATCTCCTTCACCTTCTGCCAGAATCGAACAGCATGTGTACAGGTGATTGCCACATGAAACAAAGATTCTTCCTGTTCTCCGCATGCTTCGCAGTGATTTTCTTGCAGCACATGCCTCCTCTGTAGCTCTCCCTTGGTGGGTAAGAAATTCTGCAGTGCTCGCCACCAGAAGACACGGATCTTGGGTGGCACTTTGAGTTTCCACAACTTATTCCACCAAAACTGATCTCCAGATGCACTTGCTTCACTCAGCTTAGAAGCTTCTTCCTGGTCGCATTCTCGTTTCAGCATCCGATAGCAGGATCTTACCGAGTACAAACCATTTTTCTTATGAGCCCAAGCATCAATGTCTGTGGTGAGACTCGTGCCAGGTTTCAGCTTAAATATCTCTTCCGCATCCGGGGCACTGAACGACTGGAGAACCAGCTGCTCATCCCATTGCCGAGTTCCAGGCAGAAAGAGGTCGCACACCTTCTCCACTTGCACATCTTGAAGACGGAACATCGGCCTCATAGATGTGTTACCCTCAATCCAGTTGTCTGTCCAAATGTTAATAGAATCTCCTGGCCCCACTCATTTGATCAGTCCTTTCACTAGAGCCTGGCCAAAGAGAATCGCCCGCCATGTTTCAGAGCTCTTCTTCCTTCTTGTCGCACACGCCTTGTGGAGCTGCAGTGGATCGGATCGGACCGGATGCGCTGGGGGGATAGCCCTGATAGGAGATCATCTGATGAAGTAGCGAAGGAGGCTTGTTGGCTTGTTGTTGCCTCGAGCCACAAGGTCTGAGGTAGCAGACGAGCCTCGGTGCCGTTCTGGCTTCTGCTATCAGCTTGCCATGCCACGTATGAACAGCTGCAGCGCCCAAGCGCAAGCAGCAAGGAGAGCAGAAGTGCAGAACGATCTACTACTGCAGCTGCTGCCGCCGCCTCATCGGGCGGTAATCGGCCCGCGACTGGGATTTGCGGCGTCGCGTTAAGCTCGCGATTGATCACTTGGGCCAATTTTTTTGTCGGGCCGCACGAGAGCAGTACAAAATTTACGGTCTGCAATCTTTTGGGCCGCACGTTGTCCTATACTAAATAATATAGAGTGAAACAGAGTAACTCACGACTTGTTTTTTTAAATTAAATTTTAATTGCACCATGATCTTTATTATGATGAGATCAAGACCACATTTGGATATGTTTAAATAATTTTTTAACTGGAATAACTCCACTGCAAAGGTGGACCAATTTCACTACAAAGGTGGAACAATTATTCTAGCTTTAAATAATATATAAATTGTTCAAGAACTAGCAACAGTTCCAAGAAATAAAATGTTCAATCCAAAATAAAATTCTTTGGAGAACCAAATAATATTCTGGAAATTTTCTTGAGAAATAAAAATATTTTGGAACAAATGTTCATTGTTCGGGAAATTTTGATTGGTACCATTAAAAGATTCCCGGTTTAGAAAAATAGCAATCGAAAGACGTAGCCTTGGAAAAATGGCATCGAAAGTTGATCCGTTAGTGGTTTCTACCATTGCCGTTACATCGTCACGTTAGCTGTTGATAAAAGAAAGAAAAAAACAAACAGCTCACGCCTCTGTCTCCTTGACTCCTCCGGGAGCGCCGCGGGGACTCACGCGCCGGCGCAAAGGGGCCCGCGCTCCACCAGGACCTCCAGCATCGGGAACATCGGCAGCTCGAGCTCCTTCTTGCTCGCGGGTGGAGCGCGGACGTTGGTCCCCCGCCGTGAGCCGGCCCCGCCGCCCCGCCTGCCGTACCTCTCTCACATGGAGCCGGCCGCTTGCTCCACTGGCACAAGCTGCCTTGCGCCGCCGAGCATCGCCCGCTTGGAGCCAGCCGGGTGCTCTACCACCCTGAGCTGCAGGGCGCCGTGGGGCGCCCGTGCGCCGTGCCTCCTGTCATGCCACGCCCGTGCGTGGCCGGCCAACCGCGCCGCCGCCGCGAGCTGCTGTTGGACCCGCGGAGATTGGACTGGGACACTCATGTTGAGGTGGCGGTGGTGGGGTCGCGGAAGCAGAGGAGGCCGCTGGGTTGACGGGGCCTTCGACTCCGACATCCTCGCGGCCATGAAGGGGAGGAGGGTGCGGCGGGGCTGCCCAACGGACGGCGGTGACGAAGGAGGCGAGGGAGGAGTGCACGCGGAGCTGGCGGTTCGAGCGAGATAACGTGATTTTAACGTCAATGGTAGAAATCAATAACGGATACATCTTTTAATGCTATTTTTCTAAGTCTGCATCTTTCGATGCTATTTTTCCAAAACGTGAATCTTTTACAAATCTAATTTTTCCTCCATCAAAAGTCCCCCGGCATCTGGTGCTCTTATTATCCACTCACGGAGAAAAAAAAAGTTTCGTCTTCCTCTCCGTTGCGCTCCTCCGCCTCGCTCGCTCGCGCGCTCAGTGTCCAATCCGCCCTGTCGCGCCGGCCTCCGTCTCGCCGTTACTCCGTGAGAGGCACCGCCGGCGAGGACTGCCCTCATCCTCTCGTCCCTTCCCTTCCTTTTCTCCTCCTCCTCCTCCTCCTCCTCCTCGATCTACGGTCTTCCTCATCTTCTTCCTCTCTGGTCACTCCCACTCCCACCCAGGCAATGCTAGCCTCCACCACCACCAGTGGTCGGTGGTGACCTTTGCCGCTATGCTGTCTGACCACATCCCGCTGCGGCCCTCTTTCCCACTCGTCCTATGTTTAAATCTGACAGACCACTTAGAATAGACCTATGTGGTTGATTTGTAGAGAGACATATTGCAGATCCGAAAGGAGAGCGAGTAGTCAATGTAGTATATGTTAGAGGAACACTCGGACAGCTTGTCGTAGTGTGCAAACTAGCT
The DNA here is from genome assembly GCA_004135705.1 of Alloteropsis semialata. Taxonomy (NCBI): domain Eukaryota; kingdom Viridiplantae; phylum Streptophyta; class Magnoliopsida; order Poales; family Poaceae; genus Alloteropsis; species Alloteropsis semialata. The sequence goes on along the minus strand of CM014276.1, from coordinate 43,418,251 downwards.
TGTAGCCCAAAGTCCAAAGACGTAAAGGGCATGGAGCCGTATGTAGATGTGCGTCCACCATGTTTCTTAAAAAAATCCTGGTACCCATGTACATATGTATATTTGTCAACATGACAAAAATGAAAGATTGCTAGCACAAACTTTTTTAAGGCCGTAAGGTAAACAAGTTTAGTCGGATTGCGTTTCTCGCCTCCCCTCTACACTAGCAGTCGTAGTTATTTATAATCCCTTTTTAGTACAGCAGGTTAAACTATATCGCATTTGAATCATTGTGTTATTCTTCGCAGCAAGTTTCAACCTAAACCTATCTATTTCCCCTATCTTTTTCATAATACCAAAACAACGATTTTTACCACTCTCAACAATCCGAATCTAGCTAGATTAACCAAACGTTCCCTCAAACGATTCTGATTCATCAGTAAAACATTTCCAGAAAAAGTCCGAATCCAAAACATTTGCAAGAATTACTATTCTCGTTCATTCATGATCGTATGGTTCGGATCATCACTAGCGCTGGAACCACCTGGCCCGGGCGCCGCCGGTGCCTCCGCCGGCGTGCATATCGTCGCGGTGCACCAACACCGAGAAGGGAACAAGCCTCTACAGATGCCACCGTCATTGTTGGGGCTCTCTTCGAAGCACACTCTTGCGCACCTGTCCGAGGACCCGCACCACCCTTTAAAGCGACCACTCAGATGTTGGCACGCCTGAACTGGAGGCATGTCTGCATGAACACGTTCGCACTCAACGAATGTTGACGAAGGTACCAAACAGTAAAAAAAAATCACTGCTTCACGTTGCGACTTCTTTATTTACTATAGCTTAGCTTATGCTTCCTCGTACCGCCGGCCATGATGACAAGGAGGAGGACGGCTCCAGAGAGATTCGTCCATGAAGGCTTCATATAGGCCGAAATTTGTTTTGTTTTATTTGATTAGGAGAGGAAGAATGAGATCAATCTCCTAGTTGTCAATATATACCGGATGTGGAGGAGGTTAAATTTGAAGTGTTACTCCAAAAGTTTACAGCAATTTTGGCAGGAATTTATTTTTTACCAAGTTAGGGTTATTACGACCTCCATTATCGGTAATTTAATGCTGTGACTTTGAGATAAAATGATAACAACACTGCTTTTGTAGATACCCAAATGCGTTTAGAACAAAATAAGTACAAATTTAAAACGAGACGCTGTTGGTGTATGTTCTATGTCTACATATATAATTATATGGAATTCAAGATTTTTAGGACAACATAAAGGGGGGAAGAAAAATCCTTTGTCGAGAGGAGGCTGAAGCCGAGCCCGACACGGCAATCCACGCACGGCGGGAAGAGGAGAGAGCAATAGATGAACAACATGTCATGCAGCATCCAGAATAGATCTGTTGTTGGGTATCCATAATTCATACCCAAATTCACACCCACCTCAAATGGAGAGGGTATGGACAAAAAATTACTTATCCATTAGAAATGGGGAGGGTAGGGTATGGGGAGAAAACTATTTATCCATTAGATTTATATAGTATCTAGTTAAAGAAAATTATCCATTGGATATGGGTGAGATTGGGGAGGGTGAGGATTGGATAATATATATTTGGATTTGGGTATGAATAAGAGTGGGTTTCTCCGTACCCTCCCCAGTGGCAGATCTAATCCGGAATTAAGGCCCATGGGCCAACAGAGAAAAGGGCCCAGGACTGATACCGTGCCGGAAACGTGCTCTGTCTCCAGCATGGCGCCGACAAACCGTTGGTTGCCGTTGCTAGAACGGGAGAAGAAATTCAACCTACCTGCAGCTGGCTTCTTCCATGCCATCTGCTTCTTGAAACTTTGACTTGCCGGCCAGCTCCGTCTCGATCCGCCGCCCGCCAGCGGCGTGCGGATGCCTGCAGCCTGCGTGACGAAGGCTGCAAGCGCATGTGGAGATCAGGAGATGGTTGCATTGCCACACGCGTGCACCATAGAGTTCACACCTGATCTCTGCCACATTTTTTTTTCTCGAAAACGCAGGAGAGCTGCGCTTCATTGTATTAAGCAGAAGAAAAATCCAAATTACACATCAAAACACCGACAAGAGCCGCTGAGAAAAGCAAGAAACCGCGAGCAAAAGAACACGCAAACGACGCACAGGCGTCAAAGAAGCGAAAAGGAACACAGACACAGCACGGCCGGAGGCCGGATCCAAGCGAACTACTCCCGACGAAGACAACCTAAGCGCCACGCCCCGGCCAGGATCCAAACTTGAGCTTCTTGCGAAATGCTATGAAGCAGTTCGGCCGACGTTGAGCTCCTGCATTCGTAGAGACGAGCATTTCGTTCTTTCCAGAGACACCAAATGACAAGCATGAAAAGGGAGTCAAAACCGCGCCTGCGATCGCCGGTGAACCCGATGCGCAAGTGTTCCCACCAATCCTGGAGTTGGAGCTGAGCTGAGCTGAAGTTGCAAACGCCACCAGCCCAAGAGACCACCTCCCACCAGATTACTTTGGCGTAGCTACAGTTCACCAAAATGTGGTCGCTGGTTTCCTGTTCTTGATCGCATAACCAGCACACGTCCCTTGCGTCCAGACCATGGCGCAGTCGGCGGTCGGCCGTCCATAATTTCTTCTTTGTGGCCAGCCAGGTGAAGAATTTAACCTTCTGGGGCGCCCAGTTCTTCCAGATTCTGGTAGCGCCCTGCATTCTTGTGCTCCCTTCATGCAACTCCTTGTAGGCGGAGGACGCTGTATACTGGCCATCTGCCGTCCATCTCCAATGGAAGCAGTCCTCCCTGTCTCCACTGAGCTGCACAGCTGCAAGCGTATGCCAGAGAGCGACGTATTCCATGAGCACGGGAACCGACATGCCCCCACTTATATCTCTTGTCCAGCTTCTGTTTTCCAACGCCTGTGAGACAATGCGACTTTTTCTGATCCTTGGTGACACCATGGAATGGACATTTGGTGCTAGCTGCTGTATTGACCGGCCATCCACCCAGCTATCTTCCCAGAAGTGCGTCCTCCTTCCATTCCCGATCAACACAGTGATGGAAGCTTTGAAGAATGCCCTGACCTGTGGTTCTACCGGGATGCACAGCGCGGACCAGGAGCGATCCGTCTCAGTACGTTGTAGCCATAGCCATCGTGTTCTGAGCGCATAGCCGGCGAGCTTGAGGTCGATGTCACCAAGTCCGCCATGCGTCGTCGGCCGACAGACTGTTGGCCAGGCAACGGCGTTCTTCCCTCTGATGGCCTTATCAGAGCCAGTCCATAGGAAGTTCCTGCAAATGTTGTCCATCTGCTGGATGACCCACGGTGGAAGCTTGTCGGCCGACGACGCATGGCGGATAGCGTTGATTGGCATAGCGGATAGCGTTGATTTGATTAGTGTCAGTCGTCCGCTCTTGTTCATCAGAGGTCCCTGCCATGGCGGTAGCTTCGCCGCCATCTTCTCGATGACCGGCCTGTAGCAGGATTTAGGCAGCGAGCGAGAGGACAACGGAACGCCAAGGTACCTGATGGGGAACGGCTCAATGGCGCAAGGCAAGACAGCTTGAAATTCAGGCAGGCGGCCGTCACATCCGTAGATGGGGGTGATGGAGCACTTTGCCACATTGGTTTTCAGTTCTGATGCGTCCCCAAAGAGCTCCAATATTCTGACAGTCGCGCGTGCTTCCGCTTGCGAAGGGCTCAGCAGCAGAATCACATCATCCGCATACATACTGCAATGGTGTTTGATGGAAGGCATACCCATCGGCTGAAGGATCCCTTCCTCGCTTGCCTTGACGAACAGTCTGTTTAGTGCATCCATCGCCATCACGAATAGAATTGGTGAGAGCGGATCCCCCTGGCGCAATCCCCGCCTGTGCTGGATTGATTGGCCCGGCTGTCCATTCAACATGACATGGGTTGATGCAGTAGAGAGGAGGAGGGAGATCCAGTCCCGCCACCTGGCTCCAAATCCCCATGCCTGCAGCACCTCAAGCACAAATTGCCAGCTAACTGTGTCAAAAGCTTTAGAGATGTCTAACTTCAACAGCAGTTTAGGTACTCTCTTCTTCCTCAGCATTGCTGCTGATCTCTGAACATATTTGAAGTTATCCAGGATTGACCGCCCTTTCAAGAATGCACTCTGATTGCAGAGTACTAACTCCCCGACGCGTGCGGACAGACGGTTTGCCAACAGTTTGGATACAATCTTGGGGAAGCTGTGGATCAGGCTTATTGGCCGGTAATCCCCTGGTGATTGTGCATCAGGTTTTTTAGGTATAAGAGCAAGCAAGGCACCATTGATGACCTCAAACCCTCGCCTATCCACCACAAAGAAAGCATTTACCGCACGAACCACGTCTGGCCTGATTATGCTCCAAGCAGATTGGTAGAAGGCACCAGTCATCCCGTCCGGTCCCGACGATTTGTCCGGCGGCATGGACCGAATGACCTGCCAGACCTCATCCTCAGTGAATGGAAGCTCAAGAGCAGAGAAATCATGCTGGGTGAATCCGAGCGCTTCCAGGTTTAAGGTTCGTGGTCGCGTCTGCTCCTGCCCAAGAAGATCGTCGAAGTATTGGAACAGCACCTCCACCATTTCATCCGGAGCAAAGACCATACCATCACTGGCACAAAGCTTGGTGATGTGCTTCTTGCGGCGGCGGCCATTGGCGTGCAAGTGGAAGAACTTCGTGTTCGCGTCTCCCTCCCGGAGGAAAAGCAGTCGCGAGCGCTGTCTTGCGATTGTTCATTCTAGAGATGCAAGTCCCAAGGTGAGCTTTTTGAGACTCCCTCAAAGTTCGCATTCCCGATCCGCCAGCTGCATGTGCTCTTGTGCTCGGTCCAGCTGAAAGATGACGGCTTTGGCAATCTGCAGCTGTAGTTTGACAGAGCCAATTCTCTTGGCCGACCAGCTCTGCAGCTCTTTCGTTACATTT